>JASAOG010000127.1:2500-1202500 GCA_030265305.1 Biomphalaria pfeifferi | reverse complement strand
TCACATAATTGTTTTTTTTTTTTTTGGTATCCTCCAATAGCCCTGATTACCAACCTCCAACTTTTAAGGAACCCCAATTTTGTTTCCTGCTTCCAATTATAGGTCTGTTAATCACGGTCTCTGCTGCTCTCGTTCAAAGATTCTTTTACAGACGTTTCAATAAATGAAAAACGCTTTTCGTGAGGTTTTCCAAGACTCATTAACATTAAGATTGAAGTGTTAACGTGAGTGGGAAGGGAAAAAAAGGGGGAGGCAGTGACGTAGCTAGGGATTTTGGGGCCGGGAAGGGCTTGACCTCTTTAGGGGCCCCTGCATTTTGACATTCGGCATCTTGACATGAGATAATTGCATAAAATCAAATGTAAAAACAAATTTCGGACACTCATTTGGGGGACCCACGGATTTTCACATTTGGACACCCCCTTCCGCCACTTAGCTACGCCACTGGGGGAAGTAAAGGATGTATGGCTTTAACAGCCCAGGATCTAAACAAAAAATGGGGTCGTCAAAGTCAACAAAAAAAGGAAACACTGCTTCTAAAGATCGGGAGGCACACATCACCTTCTGAACGTGTCACCAAGATACACACTAAAGGTAGACTCTGAATTGCTTTGAAAGATTTATCAAAATGCATTTATCAAATGTGCTCTTTACTGGCTACCTTACATGTGTATTCTTTTAGATAGTCTAGAGATAATTTTCGCTTATTGAAAGTGTGCTCTTCGATGACGTATAGATATAAATAGAAGAAGAGATTCTATATTGACCTTTGTATCGTGTTTAGTTTCCAAGCACTATTGACCTACTTACAGAATTGCGCATATTTTAAGAAACAACATACAAGCTAGAAGAATGTGTGCTTGAGATTTTATTTTAGCCAATATAACTTTGAAGAACGTAGATCAATTCATGAATATAAATTAATTAATAATACACCCATATGTACACATTTTTTTCTGTTATTAGTCTTCCAATAACGAGGGTGGACGGACATATCAAAAGTCGCCTATTAACAGAAATGTGGAAAATATTTCGAGCGTATTCTGAATCATCTCGATTTATTATGCCCCTAGTTTCAATTTTCGATATCAACATGCTAGACTAGTATCACATTATCTTATCAGATTATAAAAGCTTTATTGGTCTAATCTAGATGTAAATCTAAATGAAAAATAATATTTAGGCCTACTGTATGTGGTCGTACCTTTAAAACGGCTTCCTTCTAAATATTTAATAATGAGGTGGAAATGCTAGATGGCTGACTTCATTAGATCTAGATCCAAACCTGTATAGATTATACTAGAATTGTTTACATACAGGTAGTTTGTTTATCAGTTTCCCAGCAAGCGATTCCTGTAGTGACTCTCTCTCCCCCTCTCTCTTGTGTGGTAACATAAGTGAGAGACTTTGTGAAATGCAACAGTGACGGGCCCATTATAAAAAGGAATGACACTTGATAACGATGCGTTGTTAGCAGACGACTTAAAATGGCAAAGGCGGAATCCAGAACTTTTGAGTTGGGGAAACGATTTTTTTTTCAAAACATTGACCCTATTTAACTCTTAATCTCCGTAATTATGTAAATAAAAGACAAAAAATAATTTAATGGGATCAAATCAACGATGGTATCGTTAATTAGGAGAGAAAGAGTTAAATATATCCTTTATACATGTTAAAACACCAAGAAAGTGTAAACCCGGCGGCTTTTGTTAACATTTAGATCATTCAAAACATTTTCATACCACAACCTCTAGACATGGGTATCTCCGGTTATATCAATAATCTACATTGGTTACTTGGTATCAACCCCCCACCCCACTCGGCCGACTCCCCCCCCCCGAATTTTAGTAAAGAAATCACCCAATTTGTATACGAATTTATTAGTTATTAAAGTTGAAACTTTAAACAATTATTTATTATAAATAACAAAACATGGATCAATAAACAAATTAAAGTTTCCACTTGATCCAAGAAAGGCTGAGGGTTGAAAAAAGATTAAATAACGTTATTTCTTCCACACCCAATCACACACGAATACTAGCTACAAGACGGGGAGGAGTCTCGTTTGATGCCAACTACATTACCACAAGATACCAGACACACGCAGGTTCAAGAGTACAAAACCATACAATACAGGGAAAACACGAAAAAACAACACAAAACAAGGATTTTAAAACATGCCTACAATATTTGAAGTTTATCATTGGTGCAAACATGCAACTCCAAGTGTGACGTTTACAGATAAATACTCTACTTTGTCAGAAAAAAAAGCAATTTTGTCTATATTGTCCATTCTATCATTGTGCGTTGATCAGAGAAAAACGTTCTTTGATCGCTAGCACTATGCACAGGAATGTACAAGAAAACAGAAGTCACAGATCTTGTGTAATACTAAATGATTGAACTGAAACAGCCTAGAATGTTTGAAGGCCGTTGCTAAAAGATTGTCTACATACCATTTATAAGCGAGTTTTTAGATATGAAGTACAGAATTAGGTTAATAGATAATATATATTGCTATAAACAGTATAAGACAGATTTATATATTATTATAACCAATACTATTTTTAGTAACTGTTGGTAAACCTTAGTTCAAACTCACCAAGTATCAATACTATCGTCTTTCACTTTTACATGTAGAGCGACAACTTGAAATCAAATTGTCGAAAGTTTTTGTCAATAATTTACAAAAAGATCCCTGTTGAAGTTATCAGAGGCAAATGTAATCTAGAGCGACTCAAGTTCTGAAGTAACTTGCACTACAATGTTAATCTTTTTTTTTAAACTATCTTTATAAGTGTCAAGTTTTTGATGAAATCACTTTAAAATTTACGAAAATTTCAGAAAAAAAATACCAAACACACAATGTTACATAATGGTTTATTTACACACAAAAATTAATACATCTTAAGAATATAGATATTCATATACGCACCACTTTAAAATATTTAGTAGTCTAAGTAGCCACAGTAATTTAAAAGTAAATAAAGTTATGGTTAAGTAATAAATTGTATATTTAGAAATATACTTTCTAGTTGGTTATGAAAGCATTAATTTCATTAAGTGTTTAAACAAAACAGTTTAATTATTCATTTGTATATGTGTTTAAGTGTATTAATGCATTTTGGAAGAAAATGTTTTAATATTTTGTAATGTTTGTTAATACCCCACAAGCCCACATAAAAAGAAGACCAGACTCTTAAAATCTTTGACTTTCATTCTTACTGAACCAAATGATCATAATGTCCAAATATGTCATTGAAAATACTTAGTAGAATCCAAAAAATAATTCAAAGAAAATGTGTCCAGACATAGTTTGTTGGATAGGTACCGCAGGGGAGACAATGTTAGACATCCAAAATATAAAAGTAGAAAATAATTAATCTATGAGGAAATAATCTTAGTGAATAGAACTTTCTTGTCTGCTGGTGTTTGAAAAACTTTTCATATAAAACCATTTAGGGAAAAAAAACACAATGAAACTGTCAAATATTGCTGTTGCACAGAGTTAGAACATTTAGAGAAAATGTGTCCAGTAATTGTTGGACTGGATGTCACATTATGTCAGGGGAAAACAGAATGTGAGACTTCCGACAATAAAAATATAAATGTAGAACTTAGACAATTTTAATTACAGCCAGCTAATAACTATCTGCTCCACTGGTATTTTTACTTCGAATTAAGTGAAAAAAAAAAAAATCACCCTGAAAACTGGCAAATATTGCTGCTACACAGAATCAGAACATTCAACTGGGTGTCATCTTGTAAGTGGAAAACAGAATGTGAGAGTCCATTGATAAAATGAAAATGTACAACAAAGTTGATTGAATTAACCTATACGGAAATAGAGTTAAGTAAATAAAATTATCTGCTCTACTGGAGTCTTAAGTACTCATGAAAATATGGACAGAAAAAAAAAAACATGAAAACTGGCAAATGTTATGCAGAATAAGAAAATGAGAGAAAGTGTGTCCAAGAAAAGTTGGACTGGATGTCACATAACGTAAGGGGAAAACAGAATGTGAGAATGAGTCCAAGTGAAATATAATTGTAGAATAAAGTCAATTTAGTTAGCTAGCAACAACGAAACAGCACTTTTAAAGTTAACAAAATCAACCAATATATAGGAAGCATAGGAAAAAAAGCTAAAAACTAGTATCAATGATTTATTTAGTGCAGAAAACTTCAGAAACTATAGTATTGGGTTCAAGGTGAGGTGACAAAGGAAAAGATCAACTAGTTGTAGAAAGGAGGAAAGTAATTAGAGGAATTTTTGAGCTCCAAAAAGTGCCAGAAAAGAGGAGCAGTTTAATGTCTTGACTCAGGACAAGTGTTAATGTCAATGCCACCATTTTTGTTCAGCATATATTAAACTACAAAAAAAAAGCTAGAACTAAAAATGCAAGTTTGTGAACTTGATCAGCAATTAAAGTGCTTCTAGTTGACTACAATCTGATTCAAAGATAAAGTTGATAATAACTTGTATACACAAATAGCCTACTACTAGATATACTGTTCACCAAAACAATGTTTCTACCTTACTATGTAACCCATATTGCTGATCTGCACAAGAAACTTGTTCTTTTATGCCCTACTTCCACATGCAAATGTCTGATAGATACTTCTAGCATATGAAATGCTGCAGGTCTACACAAAGCACTATTTCCAAACACTAAGCAATATTGGGAAGAATGGTGTGAAGGAGCAATGAGAATTGTAAATATATAAATAAATATACAATTTTAAAAAAAAAGTTAATGCTCAAGTATCTTGTCTGCTCTGATTATAAAATATTTTGTTTTTAAAAGTGGGGGTGGGGTAGAGGGGAGTAAAAGGAAGCTGAAAATGTTTTAATTGGAAGAATTTTGAAGGAAAATATTTTATAGTGTCAAACCCTCTCAAAGTTTACGAGTTTGTTTCAAACCGCGCCAGTGACTTTCATAGGAAAATATATCTAGACGGCATTCAGCACAACTGTAAACCCAAAAAATAAACTAACCTACTTCCTAACCTGCTAAGACACCAAATAATGATATGAGATAATTTTGATCGAAGGCTGATGCCGAATAAATACAAGTTCCAGCAGCTAACAAAAAAAATAAAACCACCCGTAAAGGATTTCAGACGTAAAAACAAGACAAAAAAAAAAAAGACAAAAACAAACTTATAAAACAAAACAGACAATCAAAACAACAAAAACAAAACATGCCCTAATGGATAGTTAGCCAGGGACTTTCATATAAAATATCTCTAGATAGCATAAAACCTCACCCTAACACAAACACTAAACTAGCAACAGAAAACCTAATCCAAAATCCTATCCTGAACATGAATTTCAAGTTAAGGTAAATGCTAAATAAATATAAGTTCCAGCAGCTAACAAAAAAAATAAAAGATCCAAATAAGGGTTTTAATCAAACACAAAAACATGAGCCAACAAAACAGAAACATATACAAAATCCTTAATGGATGTGGGGTTAGCTGGAGAGGGCTTGTGCACACACAAAGCAGACAAAATAGTTGACTAGAAATTGTTCATGCCCACAAAAATAGCCATGTTTAAAATAAAAAAATAAAATAACTTTTCTAGCAGTAAAAAGTTAATATGTGCAACTTCCAATGATTTAAATACTATTTGCATTATATTTTCTCAAACACACCCAAGAGCCTCAACGCTTTTCAACCAAATTTTGTAAAAAATCATTAAAGAATATTCAGTTATTTCTTGTGTAAATAATATAAATAATACAAAATATAGTTGTCAGATAATATGGAAAAAATATACCAGCATCTAATTTTTTTTTAATTCTCAAGAACACAAACTTGAAATGGGTTTCAAATCTTACTTAGACTTCTTTATAAATACAAAAAAATAAAGAAATTCATTTAAAGACTACAAATGGCTAGGTAGAAACCCTATCGCTACGGCCAGCTAACGATGGATCTCTCACCCAACAAAAAAAAAAAAAAAAAAAGATTACTGAAAAAATATGAGTCTTACTATTAAAGGTGAAGTGGGATGACAGTGGAAAGAGGTTGTAGAAAGGAGGAAAGTAAAATGAGGAACTCTTGAGCTCCAAAAGTGCCAGAAAAGAGGAGCAGTTTAACATCATGTCTCAGGATATTTCTCAGGCTTTAATTCTAACAGTAACAGTTCCTCATATACTGGTACTATAAGAGATAAAAATGGAAGCATTCAAAAGAGAAACTGGACAAAAAGAAATACAAAATTTCTATTTAGATAACTTGAATTGAGACTTTGAATAAATGTCAAGAAAAAAAGTTTATGAAAGTCAAGCATTCAAGGAATTGTTAGATCAAAAACGAGTTTGTATAGTAAGCTAACACTGTTTAGAGGAGCCAGTGGAACAAGGTATAAAGGAGCTAGCAAACAATGTTTAGAAGAGCAGTTGAAGGACTTCAGAACAGATCTTTATGATAAATGTTGAAAACAAAATTCTTAAGAAAATGTGTGTATAATAGGAAGGGGACAATGTCAATAGATGAAAGATTCTATTGAAATGACTTTCTAGAGAAATAACTTCAATACATCTGGGTACAAGTAAAATAAGATATAAGCATATAAACAATATTTCCTGATCACTGAACACTTGGTCAAATTTTACATGTAGACAAAGTAATTTAATCACCTGGTCTTAGTCTTTTGTGTCAACTTTAAAGTGTGGCAAAGAAAGATGATGCAGTGAGTGTGTGTGGTGGTGCTCTCAACATGTGTGTGTCCTTGTGTGTAGCTTGTGTGGGAATGTTTGCAGTGTGAGTGTGAGGTGGTGGTGCTCTCAATGCGTGTGTAGCTTGTGTGGGAATTTTTGCAGTGTGTATGTTTGTGTGTTCAACTACTAATTATTAATTATTCTAAACATGCTTTGTGTCAAATCTTTGAGATGTAAAATATAAAATGGGTCTAAATGTCTCATGTTGAAAGATTTAGAAATAGTACATAAATCTAGTTAACATGAAAATGATTTTTGTATAAATAGACATAATTATAAAAAAAACAATTAGTCCATGTAATTCACACTATAAATACCAAGTAGTACAAATGAAAGAAATGAAAGATTAAATATCAAGACCTGTTTTATGAATAACAGTTAAGTCAAAACTAAACATCAAAGTACATCTTAAAAGAAATCAAGTTATGTTATACAATAAAATTAAGTGTGCTACTAGACAAAGTAGTTAACAAAATGAATGCAATGCTTCTATGTAGGAACAAGGTCAATATTAGCAGCAACTATCAAGGAATGTATGAATAGCAGCTGATAGTAAAATTATCTATTATAATATTATACAAGAAATCAGAGCTGTAACAAAATTTTGTATACACTATAAAACAAGTGTGTTTATGGACAACAAAATGCACACAAAGCAAATCATGTCATTCAAAATGAATAGAGATAGTATCAGCAAATATCAAGGACTTTTGTTTGATATAACAATTTAAATAATTCAAACTTTAAGAAAACTCTTCCAAAATATACACACATAAACAAATAATTCATTCACAACAATCTGAATGAGTTAACTACATGTTAGAATAAGTCCATGTTATAAATAGAAAAAGTTTTCTAGGCTGTACACATATTTACACTGTAACTAGAGATGGGTCAGGTGCACTCAACTTAGCTGTACAATCTTTGAATCATCAACTGGATAGGGAGAGTAAAGTCCCTGAGGATTCATCTATACAAGCAGTGTTGCCGGCCACATCACTTATATAAACTTATCAACAGGAGACTACCATCCACCATACAAGTTAACTCTTCTTAAATAATACAACCTTATAGGGAAACTAGACCACAACCAGTACAGATGTTCCTTAAGACATTCATCTCAGGACAATTTGGTTCAAACAAGTACAAGTTATAAAGACAAAAGAGTCAACTATATACACTTATGTACAATGTCCATGTGAGACTAAAATCTCTTCAGACCAAATGGATAAGGTTTAGAATTTCAAAGAAAATGCAGACAGATTGTTGATTAAGTAGGCAGACACTAGAGAAAATGAAGACACTAGATAAAATAAGGCAGACTGGTGAAAGATAAGAAAAAGAGAAACTTTTGAGCTCCAAAAGTAACAAACAAAGAGGAGCAGTGTAACGTCATACTCAGGACACTAAGCAATATTTAAATTGAATTTAGTGCTATTAAACAATGACAATATCAAACAAGTTGAATCATTTTGCATGATATTTTGTAGAGGATTTATTTTACATTCCAAGAATAATTCAGGAATTTATTAGAGAAGAGTAATACACCTTGCAAATGGCTTAATGAGAAGAAGAATGCATAAAACTTGGCACTAGCCAGGCCACAAATGTTTGACATAATTTTATTAATGTCACTGCACTAAAAAACAGTTCAGAGAAATGGAAATTATGAATAATTGGATAGCAAGAAAAATGCACATGCCAAGAATAATTCAGGAATTTAGTAGAGAAGAGTAATACACATTGCAATGGCTTAACGAGAAGAATGCATAAAACTTGGCACTAGCCAGGCCACAAATGTTTGACAATTTCAATAATGTCACTGCACTAATATAAAGTTCAGAGAAATGGAAAATTTGAATTACTGGATATCAAGAAAAATGTGCATGCAAGTAGCAGTCATGCTGTAAGAAATTAGCATACTGAAAATGTGATGTAGCTAAAGGTGAGGTCAAATAAATTGTGCAGAAAGAGTTGCATTATTTTACATGATAGAATGTGAAATTGAAAATTAGTTTTAATACAATTTGATCAATTTGTAACTTGTAACGAGTTTCAAATAAAATTATACTTAGATTTGTATAGGTAAATAATGTAGCATCGAAGACAAATTTAGAAAAATGGTAAATATTCACATAGAAAAATGGTAAATATTTACAAAGAATTTTTCTCTTTGTGAACTATTCAACATTCATGCAGTTCAATATAATATACAAATCATAGCTTGTGTATTCACCGAAAAACCTGTAGTAAAAAAAATCTCGACTTTGATGTGACTAATCTATTTTAGCTAAGAATAGTTTAGAAAGTACATTGGACATAAACTATAGTGTTACAACTAATGTGCTGACAAAATACATTTTTTTAAATAGTAATAATAGGTTCATAGATTGGTGGCTATAGTAAGGATGTAACAATAGTAGTGAAGATTTGATGTTTGTACATTTCAAATAGATAACTTGAAGTTTAAATTTCTCTTGAAATATCTTTGTGTCAGACATGTCTTGCAAATGATGAATCAAACCTTCATAAAGAACTTGTAAATTTAAAGTATGATAACTTGAACCTTGTCAACACACCAGAAAGCTACACGTTCTTAACTTGTATGGTAATGTGCATTGCATACAACAGAAAGGTTTTAGTTCAGGGCTTTTGCAAAATGATGTAAGCTTGTCACATGGAGTTTAATGATGATGAACACATGCCTATCTTCAATTTTTTTTGTCAAGTATTGATGAAAATTTGAATCTTAGATTTGATGAGTCAGCAACACAAACAAATCTGAAATGTATAACAAAATAGATGTTTTACATGTACTAAATGTATTACAAGTTTAGTTGTTAAGACTTGAAACTCATGAAAATCTTTTCAGATGTGATTTGATTATAAATGAAAATATTTGTAAAGATCTGACAACATCAAGTTATTACAATGCCTCCTGTCTCTTTCCTCTAAATTTTCTTTTAAAACATGGGAAAATACACAGGTGAAGAAATTATTTTTAAAAAGTGCAAGATGAATGATTACTGAAACAAAGATCAGAAGTGTTTAACCACCAACTTGTATTTGCAAATTAAAATCCTATTACTAATTTGAGAATAACCCTTTTCATTAACATTTTAATCTCTGCATGCTGAAAAATTTCTAAAAGATTAAAACCAACCTTTTTAAATATTACAGATGCATTCAAAACATCAATGCTGATTGTTTAGGCAAACTTCAACATGATTAAAAGTGGACAAAGGTTGTTTTTTTAAGTTCAGTCACACACTCATCTGTCAATAAAATCTGTCAATAAAATAAAAAAAACAAGTTCAATAATACTTATAAACATTACATGATTTGAAATTTTTACAATGTTTTAGCATAATCAAAATTATGCTAGACTTTTCTAATAACGAGTTTAATAATAAAAACAGGCAAGGAATTATAACTAATTTGAAATTTGAGAGCATACCACAAGACCATGAGTTTACTACAGTTATTGGTGTTGACATGGAGTCATTTATAATAAAAGATGTTTATTATAGCTCTCTGTAAGGAAAGCTTGCATCCAAGGGTGTAATGCACCAGTAATGCCAAAGTAATTAAGCTGGTGAACTAAGCTATGTAGTAAATGCTTAGAAGATCTTTTTTGCAAAACTAATCTTTAAAAGTGCTGATCAGTAGTACTAAGATCAAACTAATTTCTGCTTAAAAACCTTAAGGTTACAAAAAACTATACTATATATATATATATATTCTAGACCAATGTTAAGCAACTATCATTCATGACTGCAGTTTTCTTCTCAACATAGATTTTATCTAGACATGATTTGATAAATCTAGATCCATTCATTTATATGTAATGCAGCATTAACTGTTTTACTTTGGAAGAGCTTGCCTAATGAGATATTTATCACAAGTACTTAAAGTTTGTCAGAAGTGTAACTAAATATTCTCATACTCTCAGATCTAGGCTACAGTCTTTAGATCTAAGACAGATTATATAGTGGAGTACATTTTTGAAGTAGAAAAAAAATTTTCTTGATCTTGTTACTAGGCCCTCCTAGAAAAGTTTAGCTTAGAGTGAGTACAGCACCAGAAAATAGATTCTAGCTCTAGATTTAATTATTACATACATTTCAAAGTTGTATTTATTTGAAATTGTAATAAGTTTTCTGAAATTATGATTAAGATTATAGGTCACAATGTCCTAATATCTAGCACAAATCTAGAATCTACATCAGAAATCTAGAATCTACATCAGAAATCTAGAATCTACAATGATCAGGAGTCGAGTGTGGAGGAATGGTGATTGTGGTGGACAGGACTTGAACCAGAGACCATCATCAATATGATTCAGACCACAGTCAAGCCCTTTTTGACCTTGAATTCTAAAGAGTAACTAGACTGTCTCATGTGACTACCACAACCACCAAGCATCCTAACTTCCACGTATGCTAGGTACCCATTATTACTGCATTAGCGTAGGGTGGAATTCTAGACTTACAATTTAACTTACATTCCTCACAGAAATCTAGATCTATAACAAAGAATTTCTTATAAATAATTTGGACTTACCTTTTCATTCTAAGCTGATGAATGATATATAATATAGGTTTAAGTTTAGATCTAGATTGACACTAGCACAAGGTCCAAGTGAAGTTCTTGATCATTTGATCGAATTATATTTTAAAATTAAATAACTCAGACTTTCAGAGAATTTCTACTTTGACTGATTCTGGACAGAGACCGTTTTATACGTAATATCTATACTATAGAATTGATAGAACTAACTTTAAAATAAAACACAAGTATAAGATCTAGATGTCTAGGTCTCAAAAGTAGTTGTCAGTGATTGTTTAGATCTATAGATTTTTTTCTCAAACTTTTGAGACTTAAGTAGCTAACTCAGACGTAAACTAAACACCCGTGTTTTGTGATTTCTACTCAAACTTTACACATCTTTTTTGACAAGAGAAGTCTCCACGGTAGTCTCTACACTCTTTAGTCCAAAAATAGAAATAATAATAAATCTAGTTCAGTGGTCCCAAACCATTTTCGGTGTAGAGGTCAACTAGTTTACAATTCTGACACGGGCCCTCATGCTGAATGCGTAGACATTTGAGCATTTAGTGAAACTCATTATTATTATGGCTTTTATATAAAGCTACTTTCATGCTTATAGCATGCTCAGAGCGATTTGGTCCAATCTCATTCATTTGTGGACCAGTGGGGGGAGGGGGTTATCTAGGAGTTGGTTTTCCGTGCATTTAAAGAGGTCAAGTGGCCTGGCCTATGTACACTGCTGAGTGTCTTTCATTGTAATTATTGCATTTCATGTTCCCACCCAATTTAGGCAAAGTGTTTCTCAACTTTATTTTGTGTTGGCTTCTCACCTCGACGATGGCCAAATGGTGTCCTATAATATAGTTAAAATAGGGCCTGATCCGTAAATATATGCCTACAACTAAAAAAGTATTTTCAGCTTGTGTTATCTGTCACTACAGCCAAATTGTTTTTAAACAGTATTAATTACAGGCTAAGAAAAGTCGAAATTATAATTAATAGTGAAAACAAAGGGGGAAGTGGTAGCTATAAATAGTGTTGGATCGGCACAGCCCAGGTACGCTGTTCTGCCTCATCGTGGCACCTGGGTGAAAACGGCTACTTGAGGGGGTAGCTAGGCTAAATGAATGGCGAAACTTAACTCCCGTGGGGATGCCCACAGGTAGACGAGAGTCCACCCCTTGCACGGGCGGGGTTGTAAAAAAGTCCCCACAAACCTGTCACACAACCATGCGCCGTTCCGCAAAGGGCCGTTACATAAATGGCGAGTCCCCCACGGTTAGCTTGGTATAACGAAGGAAAATGACGGAGGCTCCCGGTGCCCTCGGCCTTCGGCCTTGAGTCGGGAGCCAAAGGCATTGGAAACAGCAATGCTTTACATAGGCATTGACTCGGGTCGCTCTCAAACACAACTGTGTTCCCACAGGTTTGTTGTTTTTTTTTTTACTGTTCTGGCTGGAAGACCAAACAGGTTTTTTTTTTTCAAACTTTGAGCTCGAAGAGCCTTCGGCTCAGCTCATACGACAATCAAACGGATAGGCACAGAGGTCACGGCTGGATCCAGGTTTAAAAAAAACCCAACAAATTTGATTTAAACTCACGAGTATCCCCTACCCACGTCCCGACACGTTAAAAATACGAACGATTCTTAGCACGGTCATTAGAATTGTCCAATATCCTTTGTTTTATAGATTTATGCCTATTTGAAATTGAGTATAAGTTTAAAAAATTGCTATACGGAAAAAAAATATTTGTGTTCAAATTACTTCAAATCGCATTTATTTCTAAATTCAAAGTTGTAGGCTACTTATGACAAATAAATGATACAATATAGACATATGGACAATTCTAGAACCCTTTAAAAAAAAAACAACAGTTGTAACGTTGTGTTATTGTGTTACACAGTCACATTTTAAAATCTGCTCAAGAGAATGGACCAAGCAATGGAGTAGCATATATGTTATACGGTTAAGGGGTGGGTTTTAAAAACATTCAAACAGTTGCCGCCAATTTTAGAACAAACTAGATTTAATCTTTTAAATACCAAGGGACCACAAAGGGTGATTTAAAACAAATCTATTCCAACTGTCATTGCAAATTTTCAGTGAACTTTGGGTGCAATAAGAGATCCGAAGATCAAGACTGATGCCCCTATTTATTGTGTTCTATTATCCACTCTTCACTCTGAATACTATCCATCGTTTTCTCCCCTATAGTTGCAGAACCTCCCTTAACTCTTTCTCTCCTAACTGACGATACCAGCGTTGATTCCACCAGAATGTGATGAATAATTACGGAGAGAAAGAGTTGAATGTGTAACAGTATCACTAAACAGCTGAGCCCCCCCCCCCCCACACACACACACACAATACAGGCCATTAACGTATAATCATAGTAAGGACATACAGTTTAGTCATTTCTCATCACCAGCTTCTATCCGCCAATATCACCTGCAAAAGACTCCCAATGTTTTAGATGTTCTATTTCTAATCACGAATATTGTGACAGTGTAGCCTACTTATTTCATCTTGTTATTTCTATATAACTAGGCAGCAAGGTATTCATGGTTGCCTGTTTGGCATTAAATCATCATCAAAGCTTTCCCATTTAGGCCCTACTGTTGGCCTAGTAGTACTTGGTTGAAATTAACATTATTTACAGCCATTGATTCTGTCTTTACACCAGAGTGGCATGATAAATGAATTTATTTAAAAAAAAAACTACATCCTGTCTACTATGCAAAGGTCTCTATCTTTAGTTGTGCAGATTAGGCCAGATCTGAATATATTTGACAGCTGAGTCAACAAAAGCTAGATTAATATTAGCTTTATTTCTTAATAAAGTATTGTTGTTTGTGTGTTTGTGTCTTTTGCTTGTTAAAGAGATTAATTCACGTGGTGGTCTGGTAGTTAATTATTTCTGTAGTTCGTGGAACACATATTCAAGCCTCGCGGAACACTACGGTTCCTCGGAACACAGTTTGGGAATCACAGAAGTGCAAAGTATTAAGAGCTCTCTGTTCGACACTGATTTAAATAGTTTGTATTTTATGTAGTGTTTATATTTCTTATGTTCTTAAAACGTCTTTGTGTTTGTTAACAGCGCTATTTTCATTTAACTAGTAAGCTATTAGTATCGTTAGCACATTTATGGGTATTGAAGAGTTGGACCATAAATATCAGAAGTGCTAAGATGAACCATAAAAAATTAAAGGAGAAATCTTGTTTCAATGAAGTAGTAAATTTAATACTCAGCACCTGATTTTGGGACTGAAATGTCCACACCGCATCTTGACCTGATGGTACACATTGAAAAGTCATTGTTACTTGATGTCGTAACTTGAGGCGCTCCACGCACTCCAGGGTTTTAGAGAATTAGACAGTGGTTTCGGGCATGTATCCACTTTTTTTTTTCCTGATGGCGAAAAATGTAGTCAAAGGTAGACAACTAAATTAAACCAAAATACTGCAAGTTTCAAGAGTAGTCTTTCTTAGTCGGTTCAAAACTCAAGAGCTTTAATAATACTCTGATGTTAAAGAACACCTTCAACTTACTATTATACTTTCGATTTTATGGCCAGAGGTTACCAAGGAGGTGGGACTTGGAGATTACCCCCCAACCAGATGACGAAGCGCAGGGGGCACTAAAATGAGTATCTTCACACTACATATTATATCAGGTAAAACTCATTTTAAACTATTCGTGAGCTTCAATAGGATCTGACTTATCATTGCTAATCATAGAGGCAGGGCCGGATTTAAGGGAGGGCTGGCTGACCTACAGCCCCAGAAAGGGGCCTCCACAAAAGAAATAAAAACATATCCGAATTTCGACGGGTCACAAACTTTTAAGCTGCTTTTTTTCTAACATTTTTGTTTTCGCATTTCTACGGCTGGCCAAAATGTCGTGAAGAAGTGTAGGCCTACGCTTGTAGCATGCTAGGAATAAGGAAATATATCCCCGGATTTACTACATTGTATCTGCCAAGAGCCATAGCCTCCAAAAATAAAAAAAATATACACTTTTAATAACTGGAATATGCATATAAAATATTTTTTAAAAGGAAAATGAGATTAAATTTACAAGAATCTATATCTTTCTTCTTAAAATTGGCATGGTTTTAGATACACGTATTTTCATAAGCGGATTTTTATTAAAGCTTTCGAAAAATTGTAGGAGCCTCCACAAAATCCTGCTCTGGGTCTCTACATACTTAAATCCGGCACTGCATAGAGGAGCTGGTCGAAACAATTAACTTTCATGATGAAATTGCAAGAGTACAAAATTAAAAAGATAGTGTTCCTTCAATAACTTTGTTACTGTATTTGTAAGTTTTATATTTACTTACTGGTGACTTATAATAATAATAATAATAATTTTATTTATCAAGCGCTGTTAACAAACAAAATGTAGGCTCAAGGCGCTGTAACAACATTACAAACACAAACACGAGAGCTACAATGACAGTTAATCTAAAAAAGTTTTAAACAGATAGGTCTTAATGTTCTTCTTAAAAGTGGTGTAGCATGTTGTCTGTCTGAGATCAATGGGGAGTGAGTTCCAAACCTTTGGGCCGTGCAATGAAAAAGCCCGCAGACCGTAGCTTTTGAGGGAGAATCGTGGCACCACTAAAGCGTTGAGTCCATTGAGCGCAGGGCTCTCTGGGCGACATATGGAGTGATCAGTTCTCTAAGGTACAAGGGTATCACATTGTTATATATACACTGATGACAAAGTGAGGCGACCTTGTACCGTATTTTTCGCCGTATAAGACGCTCCGGCATATAAGACGCACCCAATTTTAAAGGAGGAAAATCTAGAAAAAAAAGATTCTGAACCAAATACTGTACTAAAATATTTTATATCAACTGTATAAAGTAAACAGCAGTTTAAGAACAATTTTATGTCAACCATGTAACATATTAAGAACAATCTTTACTCTCATTAACAGTCAGTAAAGTCAGTAAACAGTGAAAGTAACAAAAATCAGTCTGTAATGTTTTTATTCGAACCCCAAGAATTCCTCGTCTTCGCTGCTATCAGAAATGAGGAAGGACAGATCCTCGCAGTCATTGTCATCACTTTCTTCCTCACTGGTGTCAAATAAGACATCGTCTTCTGTTCCGTCCAAGGCATTACTAATGCCACACTTCTTGAAGGATTTTACAACAATGTCCTCCTTCACGGAGTCCCATGACCTTTTAACCCATTCACACACTTGTGTGATAGTGGGCCTCTTCATCCGCCCAGTAGGTGTCAGATCATGGTTCCCAGCTGCCATCCAGGTGTTCCACTCCTCACGCATCAGAACTTTGAATGGCTTGTTAATAGAAACGTCCAGAGGTTGCAGCTGGCTAGTGAGGCCACCAGGAATCACAGCTATTTGGGTTTTAACTTCCTTAAAGTTCTTTTTAGTATTTTCCGTAATGTGCGCTCTAAACTGGTCAAGCACCAACAAGGAAGATTTCCTCAGAAGACCGCCAGGACGTTTGGACCACACTTTGTCAATCCACAGCCTCATGCCATTTTCGTCCATCCACCCTTTATCGTGAACATGCACGACGACTCCCCGTGGGATTGTTTCTTTTGGGATTCGGGGGCGGAGAAATCCTTCTGCCCATCAATCACGGGCATCCAATCAGCGGGGCGGGGCAGAGTACGGACATCAGTAAGCATTGGCTGGAGGAGGCGGAACCAGGAGGCAGACATGCGGACATTTCAGGGCAGCATGGATTGATCGGGTGCCCGGGAGATATGCAGAGAAGCGGCGAAATTGTGCCCACACTGCCCAGCAAGGAGTGAGACTGCTCCGGGAGACATGAGGAGACGCAGCCTGCGCTGATGGATGGAGGTACCGGCAGTAAGCTCAGCATGATGCCCGTGCAGCACATGGTTAGACTGTCGGGAGGGGGGCATGGCGCGCTATAGGAGGGAGAGGGAAGCCCGAACACACACAGCCTGGCCGTGCAGGGAGGGTCACAGAAGTCACCACAGCCCGCAGTACGTGCCCCAAATCCAGCCCGCAGCACACACTGCATAAGGAAAGGAATGCGAGTAAGCGCCACACAAAGTTGGGGGCAGTTTTAATGCATGTAAAATGTGTATTTGCCGTATAAGACGCACCAACTTTTCCCCCCCAGTTTTGGAGAAGAAAAAGTGCGTCTTATACGGCGAAAAATACGGTAATCGATTCTGGCTTTCACGAGAAGCCAATGGAGCATGCGCAAGAGCGTGGTAGTAGAATTTCGTCTTGTTGTTCTAAGGACTATTCGCGCGGCGTTGTTCTGTGTAGGTTGCAGCTTGGCAATTTTGTCATCGGGTATACCTGCTAACACGGCGTTGCAGTAGTCAAGACGAGAGAGTATGAATGCCACAGCTAGCTTTTTTGCTGACTCGTTGTTAAATATGGTCGAATCTGGCCATTCGGCGCAGCTGTAGATAAAGACCCTTTGCAGAGCTGACTTATATGTGGGTCGAAAGATAGTGTTGAGTCGAAGAAAACTCCAAGATTCCGCACTACAAGGACAGTATGGACCTGATAAAGAGAAGAATCTGTGCTCTCGACTTTTGAGACATTGTTCCGAGTGCCAATCTTAATTATTTCTGTCTTGTCTTCGTTCATCTTGAGCTTATTCTAAACCATCCAATCGCTCACCCGTACACGGGACCACCGATTTTCTATGCCAGATGCGACACCTCTGAGGGTACTGAGGAGTTGTATAATTGTGAGTCATCGGCAAAGAAATGGTATAAGATACCTGTTGGCCGTATGACACCGCTGATTGGATATGTATACATCGTGAACAGTACTGGGCCTAGAACTGATCCTTGGGGTACTCCGTACTTTAATAGTAAGCTTGTTGATTCTTTCGCATTGACAACGACACTTTGGGTGCGTTCAGTCAGGTAGGATCCAAGCCACTTTAGGACGATTCCTGCTAAACCAAAAGTGGCAGAGAATCTGGCCATCATAATTTCATGGTCTAGCGTATCAAAGGCTGCGGACAAGTCCAGCATGGAAAGAATTGATATGTGGCCTATGTCGGAATTGTGAAGTAAGTCGTTTAGAACCCTGACCACTGCTGTCTCTGTGCTACGGCACTTCCTATATGCAGATTGAAATTCTTCCAAGAGACAGTACTGTTCAAGATGAGAAAGAATTTGCGCTAACACGATGCGCCCCAGAAGCTTTGACAGGAATGGAAGATTTGATACCGGTCGATAGTTTTATAGACATTCTGAGTCAAGACTTATGCCAATATAGATTACGTACACAAGCTTTTCTTAAACTGTGGACGACATCCTGACATGGTTTGACATGGTTTGACATGGACAGAATGGAAGTCGATCTATTTATTTTCAAGGTACAATAATGTATTTTAATTTTAGTTATAAATTCATGTTTGAATATTACCCAGTAAGTAACATGACATTATTACCAATATTGTAAAAAAATAGTAATGTTTAAGTAATCGACACCGCATTATTTCTAAGTTGGATATTTTGAAATAAAGTCCTTGACCGTTTTCACGAGACAATGGTCAGCAGCAATATCGATTCAAAACTTTTTAAAAGTGACATTACAAAACGTTTCCACACAAGCAAAACGTCTTGATATTCTTATGTCTGAACGGTTTAAATTTTCACAACTATTGTACATCGTTCTCGTTATGTTGACCACTTTTGTGTGGCAAAATAACAAGGAAGTAGACAAAACTTAAAACCAAGAGGATCTCAACTACGAGTTTGATCACGAGTATGAAAGTAAACAATAGAAGATGAAATTGTGTGAAAGTAAACAGCAGAAGATGAAATTGTGTGAAAGTAAACAGCAGAAGATGAAATTGTGTGAAAGTAAACAGCAGAAGATGAAATTGTGTAAAAGTAAACAACAGAAGATGAAATTGTGTGAAAGTAAACAGCAGAAGATGAAATTGTGTGAAAGTAAACAGCAGAAGATGAAATTGTGTGAAAGTAAACAGCAGAAGATGAAATTGTGTGAAAGTAAACAGCAGAAGATGAAATTGTGTGAAAGTAAACAGCAGAAGATGAAATTGTGTAAAAGTAAACAACAGAAGGTGAAATTGTATGAAAGTAAACAGCAGAAGATGAAATTGTGTGAAAGTAAACAACAGAAGATGAAATTGTGTGAAAGTAAACAGCAGAAGATGAAATTGTGTGAAAGTAAACAGCAGAAGATGAAATTGTGTGAAAGTAAACAGCAGAAGATGAAATTGTGTGAAAGTAAACAGCAGAAGATGAAATTGTGTGAAAGTAAACAGCAGAAAATGAAATTGTGTAAAAGTAAACAACAGAAGGTGAAATTGTATGAAAGTAAACAGCAGAAGATGAAATTGTGTGAAAGTAAACAGCAGAAGATGAAATTGTGTGAATGTAAACAACAGAAGAAGAAATTGTGGGAAAGTAAACAGCAGAAGATGAAATTGTGTGAAAGTAAACAGCAGAAGATGAAATTGCGTGAAAGTAAACAGCAGAAGATAAAATTGTATGAAAGTAAACAGCAGAAGATGAAATAGTGTGAAAGTAAACAGCAGAATATGAAATTGTGTAAAAGTAAACAACAGAAGGTGAAATTGTGTGAAAGTAAACAGCAGAAGGTGAAATTGTGTAAAAGTAAACAGCAGAAGATGAAATTATGTAAAAGTAAACAGCAGAAGATGAAATTGTGTGAAAGTAAACAAACAAGACGAAATTGTGTGAAAGTAAACAGCAGAAGATGAAATTGTGTGAAAGTAAACAGCAGAAGATGAAATTGTGTGAAAGTAAACAGCAGAAGATGAAATTGTGTGAAAGTAAACAGCAGAAGATGAAATTGTGTGAAAGTAAACAGCAGAAGATGAAATTGTGTGAAAGTAAACAGCAGAAAATGAAATTGTGTAAAAGTAAACAACAGAAGGTGAAATTGTATGAAAGTAAACAGCAGAAGATGAAATTGTGTGAAAGTAAACAGCAGAAGATGAAATTGTGTGAATGTAAACAACAGAAGATGAAATTGTGGGAAAGTAAACAGCAGAAGATGAAATTGTGTGAATGTAAACAACAGAAGATGAAATTGTGTGAAAGTAAACAGCAGAAGATGAAATTGTGTGAAAGTAAACAACAGAAGATTAAATTGTGTGGACGTAAACAACAGAAGATGAAATTTTGTGAAAGTAAACAATACAAGATGAAATTGTGTGGACGTAAACAGCAGAAGATGAAATTTTGTGAAAGTAAACAATACAAGATGAAATTGTGTGAAAGCAAACAGCAGAAGATGAAATTGTGTGAAAGTAAACAGCAGAAGATGAAATTGTGTGAAAGTAAACAGCAGAAGATGAAATTGTGTGAAAGTAAACAGCAGAAGATGAAATTGTGTGAAAGTAAACAACAGAAGATGAAATTGTGTGAAAGTAAACAGCAGAAGATGAAATTGTGTGAAAGTAAACAGCAGAAGATGAAATTGTGTGAAAGTAAACAGCAGAAGATGAAATTGTGTGAAAGTAAACAACAGAAGATGAAATTGTGTGAAAGTAAACAGCAGAAGATGAAATTGTGTGAAAGTAAACAGCAGAAGATGAAATTGTGTGAAAGTAAACAATACAAGATAAAATCGTGTGAAAGGAAACAACAGAAGATGAAATTGTGTGAAAGTAAACAACAGAAGATTATGAAGTTGTGCGGAAGTAGATTAAGGTAGTGACATTGTGTGGAAGGGGTCTTATATGTTTTGTATGTTCCTGCAGAATTAAAAATTATTGCATCTAACTCCAAACCTCTTCCTGGACGGCGAGTGTTATTTTCGAACTTGGGACCGTCGTGACGATAGTCCATGGAGCATACCACACGACCACGCAGTGGCTGTGGGTTGGGTGATATTGTGAGGTAGTGTATTTGCAGAATAGACTTTAGTTATTATAGTCTTAGATATGTACCTCATAAACAATGCGATTTGTTTCTTTTTGCTGCTAATGATACTTCTACTTTCTTCTAAATATGTATGGGACAGCAACCGAACATTTCTGACAATATTAACTCTTTCTCTCTTAATTGACGATACCATCGTTGATTTGAACTCATTAAATTAAATTTATGTTTGATTTTATTAACGTTGCTTTGTGTTCTATACAAAAGAGAATGCATTTCCCTTGAATTCTAGACCAAATAAAACACTTTCTGATACAAAAGAAAAGTTTTTCAACCTTAATCATAACATGGTAAAAAAATTACTAATGCAAAATGAAGACTTCCGTCTGAACGTGGAAAATAACTACGGAGAAAAGATATAATTATTCTTACTACTTTTCCTGTTTATTTTATAGGCATAACGTATTTATTTGTAAACATTGCAAACATTCTTTAAAAGACACATAGATCTAGATCTAGATTATTCTAGATAGTGAGAGCGATGTTTCCCGAAAACTAGATGTTTTGTTTGAACATTTAAAGAGCGATAAACATGCACTAAAAACTAACATTTATAACAACATTCATCTCCCTTTCATTGCTATTTCAAATAGTGTCTTAGCTTCTATATATTTACGAAATACATCACGAAATCTCCCAACACTGTCGGCAGGAAACTTCATTCACACGTCCCTTATCCCCCCTAGACACTCACTTCAAACGGTTTATGACAGATTCAGAGTGTGACATCTGCTATTCGTGAAAAGCCGCAAGCTTTCTATCAACTTTTGTATTTTATTTTCGGTATTTCCCCAAAAGGCCGCAGTCTAATAAGAAAGCGGTTTAAATATAATATAAGAATAAAAAAATCCTAAAAGCATTAATGAGATAAATCTAGAGTTCTTTTTTTTTTTTCGAGAGAGAAAAAGAGAGATCACATTGCGCAGGTAAACAAAAAATGGTGGTTCCAGAGAGAGAGAGAGACACACACACACAGAGAAAGAGAGAGAGAGAGAGAGAAGAAAAGAGAGCGGGCCGTAAAATTTCATATTAACAGTTACACCAATTCACGGGAATAAAACTGTTAGATTGTTCGTTAAAACATGGAACATTTATTAAAATTCAAAAAGAAAAAGAAGGGGGTGTTCCGGACATAATAAAGCCTAGGAACAAATCAATGGGTATAGCTGGTGTGTACTGTTAGTAAAGGAATAAAGAAAACATGCAAAATGCACCATTTATAAATACATATACGTGAATAAATAGTGATACATCAATACCTAGTGTACCAGTATTGATACCTAGTGCACCAGTGATACATCAATACCTAGTGCGCCATTTGATCATTACAACTTATCGCTACACAATACATAGAAGAACACAATGCTAGTGTCACGTGTTTATTGTGTTTATTTAACTTGGAGTTTTTGATGCTATAAACTTGTGACATATGTGGGTTCGGAGGTGCCTTGATTATAGTTCAAACACTTTAATAATCAATGAAGTAACAAAGTGCTGATAGGTTTTCTTGAGTTTTAATTATTTAAAACTTGAACTTGAAACAATAAATGTACGTACAAAGATATATAAAACAGATACAGGATTCAGTGAAAATGTTCAATAAAATGAGTACATATTTACTTTAAAACTTAGCGACTTCTAAGCCTAACTTTCTAGCTCTCTCCCAGTCTCAAGCTAACACTCCGCCTTTTATATCTTTCTTTAGGATAAAGAACAGTGACAATTCAATACCCATGCTTGACTACTTGACCCGTTTACATTTAATTTTCCTTTTAATTGTTTTTGTAATTTAAGCTATGCTAATTTTGTTTCCCTGCTGTAGTCTTGAGCTAAGTTTTAATCGGCATCTTTTTGGCATTTAAGCGTGGGTACGCTGACCTGATTTGAGATAGGTACAATGTCCTCATTTTGTGGACAATGAGGTATCAGTAGGGGCGTGACAGCTAGGTCCCATTGTAGAAGTGGTTCACCTAGACATAAATATCTTGTTAAGATCTACGTGTAGAGCTTATGTTATCTATCTAATATAGCTAAGATGTTGGGGAAAGTAAATGCAGTCTGTCGTTGTGCTCGTCATAAGACACCCTCTTAACCATCCTAACCGTCAGCCTCAGGGGCGTGGGTCAAAATTGCACTTAGGTGCTGTCGAAAATCTTAAATTGTAAAACAAAAAATAAAAAACCTACAATGCATTCGTAATCTTAAAAGTTATTTTAACCATTATTTTGGTAGAACTTAAAGAGTAAAGCCTACCAGTAGATGGCGCTGCCTGTTTGTATATTATGCGCTCTGGAGATCGTCTCGATGGTTCAAATTCTGCCCACTCACCTCCCTCTCCACCTTTCCGGCTGTCCTGTGGGATGTTGTGGTTATTCTGAACTAACAACCAAATCATGTCAAAATAAAACAATTTGAACCAGAAGTCACGTGAAACTTTCTCGCAACATACAAATGTCTTTAGCATGAAATCTTGCTTTCAGCCTTTTCTTTACACGCAGAAACGGGGAGAAAACTTATTTAACAAGTCACTTGCCTATATTATAGAAAACTTTTTTCATAAGTCACTTGCCTATATTACAGCGTTAGCACTAGTTGATGATTTCAAAAAAGTGTATCATTAATACACTTAATAAATTATTAATAACCACTGGGACAGTTATTACAAGACAGCACTCTATGCTATCATCTTCCTAAAACCATCTCCATAATAGACATCGTTCTTATATTCCAAGTGTCTTATTTCCATTCATCAACTCGTTACCTCAATTTTGTTTAATGCTTCTCTGGTACGTCAACGCCAAATAACAATATTGTTTTGGAGAAACTATGAATTATACTAAGAGACACTACTGATCACAGCATGAGAACCTATGACATTGTTTATAATTTATTCTGTTTTTGTTGTGGCTTAGTGCAGCTTATGAATCTTCAAAAATGTTCCGTATTAGACTTGCAGTACATATCAACGTATTAGACTAGTAGTACGTATCAACGTATATGACTTTCACTACGTATCAACGAATAAGACTTGCAGTACGTACCAACAAATAAGACTTGCACTACGTACCAACGAATAAAACTTGCACTACGTATCAACAAATAAGACTTGCACTATGTACCAACGAATAAGACTTGCACTACGTATCAACAAATAAGACTTGCCTTACGTATCAACGAATAAGACTTGCACTACATATCAACGAATAAGGCTTGCGCTACGTATCAACGAAAAAGCCTAACCCTGCGCTAAGTATCAACAACTAAGACTGATGAATAGTGACCGTGTGATAAGCTAATGTTGAAGCACAAGCCTTTATAGATCTCAAAGAGTGTTTCAAATGAAACAAAGTTTTGACTTTTGCAGAAGAAGCGCGTGTTCTTCGGCTGGCAACAGGATGTTCTAAATCAGTTGCTGTCCTTGTTGGCAACCAACTTTCACGTGTCACTATCAACATGCTGAGCATTATTGTCTGCACGCCCATCACCAAATATAGTCTACTTTCGATCTGAGAATTGACATTTTCTTTTTCATTTAATACTGCCACTAACGTATCTTCAATACAAATTCTTATTATTATACGCTCGCATGGCAATAACCAGCCAGTAACGTTGATTGGTTGATGCTATGTAGTATAGGTTGATTAGTTGATGCTATGTAGTATAGGTTGATTGGTTGATGCTATGTAGCATAGGCTACTATCAAGTGCATTTTATCATGCTACATATTACATAGACCAGTGTTTCCCAAACTTTTTTTTTAATGGAGCACTTCGCACATTCTGAGAATGTATCGGAACACTGATTATTTTTAGATTGGATTATTTCCTATTGTTTAAATTTAAAAAAAGAATAGTAATTAAATCACATTCTAAATCTAGCATTATTATTTAATTTTAAGTATAAAACTAAATTAAAATACATATATTCATTGTCATCGTAGAACGACTATGGTTAATCTCCAAACACTTTTTCATATGTCTGTGGAGCCCTATTTTGGAGAGACACTCCCTGTCGTGCGCATCTTGCTTGGTATTTTCTTTTGTGCATCATAAGGTGTTGTTAGTTGTAGTTCCTAAGGATGCGCTATACTGGTGTCATTGCTCGGCTTGTTTTGCCTTGATATGTAGTTCTCTAGTTTTGCCTTGAGATGGAGTTCTCTTGTTTTGCCTTGAGATGTTGTTCTCTGTTGTGGTTTTCTTCCCCAGTATTGGGGACGCAGGCTTGGGACTCTGCAGGAGTCGAGTCTAATTTGTAGGCTTTGTTATGGTAGTTGACTATCGTCTATGGCGTTGGATGTGAGCCCTGATTGACTGTGGTAATGAGATTAAGGTGTGCTATAGTTCATTTGCATAATATGTATAACTTGTAGTTGCCGTTGTACACACTTTTAATATTTATTCATCATTCATGTCATAATATTCATACATTCATTAAACTGTTGAACGTATTCTCTTGTTGTTAGCTCATGTAAGTTAACGTATCATTATCATTCATGTTGAACAATTGGTTGTTCCGTTGAACGACATGTATTCGATGTTCAGCAAGCCATAGTTCTAAGTTCTCTTATTCTTTGTTTAGTTTGTACTGATCACGAGGGGAGTCCGGGCATGTAAATCATACCCAAGATGAGTCTGAAAGACTCTCGTGACACTCCCGTTCACATATATTGCAGGTCAAGGTGGCGTTCACTTTGGTGGTAGAGGAGCTGGCCATTTTCCGTGTGGCACGCTTTTCTTCAAGAGCTGAGGCCCATGTTTTCTCGCTGTCCATAGCTTTCTTGGTAACCCTCTCTCTCCAACTAGTGCGGTCTAAGGCTATGTCATCCCAATGGTCAGTATCAATGTTCAATGATTTTAAATCCCGCTTTATCACATCCACGTAACGGAGGTGGGGGCGACCAGTTTTTCTTGTGCCAGACGCACGTTGCCCTTACAGAATGATTTTCGGGATACGATTGTCCTCCACCCGGCGAACACGTCCGAGCCAGCGCATTAGAAAAATTAAGGTTTGATCACATTGATGATATTATGTCTTTGAATAGCAGAACTACTTAGCTTTCGGGCACGACATTGATAAGCCAATATCAGGTGTCAAGTTGTGGCCGCCTGCGTGCGAAATAAAAAAAATACCGCCCTCTCTTTTTTTGTTTTAGAAAAAAATTCGTTAACAATGAGCTGGACACAATACTTAAAGCGCTCTTTGGTTTAAATTCATTCTTTCAAATTCACATCATTGTCGTATCCCCATGCCCTCTAAGATGTTTTGTTTTCAATTTTAACTTTGCATTTTTTAAAAAGAATTTAATGAAAAAGAAAAGAAGCTTATTTTTCATTTATATTTTTTAACACTATGTATAGGCCTAATGACATTTCACCAAAAAAAAATGGGCATTTTTTGGTTCCCAAACTAGTGTTACCTACATAAATTGTAAGCGTTGTAAATCTTTTTTCATGGAGATAGAATTTAAGATGCGGCAGGTTTTCGTTCAAGTCGGCAAGGAGTTTAATTCCGGGCGGGCGCTAAGCGTATGCCGGCCTGTTTCTCATAGTAAGACGAAAAGGCTAATATTGATGTTTTCATTTAAACAGCACTGTTCATCCTAATAAAAAAACGTCGATGGCCATATTAAATCTAATAATAAAGAGGCAGCTCTGGCCAATAGTATTAAGCGAGGGACATTCTAGGTAGGCCTACATATTGCGTACGTACGTCTATAATGGGCGTGATCTTTTTTAAAATATCCTAAGTGTTATGTAAGACATCTCTGTCGCGGACGTTTTTTCACACAAAAGTCGTCACCATAATGAAGTGCAATAGCCGGAAAAAATTTGACCATTCTGAACAAAAAATCCAGAAGAATCACACTAGCGGAGATGTTTTAAAATGTTTTCTTCAAAAGTTTTCACCCATTTTGTTGCATTCGCACCTCGCAAAAAGCAGTCTACATTTAACAAGGTCGTATTAGAAGATAAAACGACATCTCCTATTGAATATATTTTAATTTTTTAAATATGTAATGTTACTAATATTCAGATAAATTACACTGAAATTAACAAATGTTTTCGACGCCCCTCTTCTTGTTGTTAGTTGGTCGTTGGTTTGTCGCTACAAACGGCTAGTACAATTGAAACAATAAAGGCGTTTTATATTTTTACTAAATACATTTTAAATAACTTGAAGAAACTTCGTATGTGAACATAAACTCAATATAGCCTAACTATTATTACAATATTCATATATTTAGCTTGAGATAGAGATGTAGTATTAATAAAATTTAATGATATTTAAACGAAATCTACCTCACCACAAAACAACATCTTTACTCTTTCAATGCACAAGATTGTCTGCCGTTTCACATTTGCATTACGCTAATTTCATCATTCTCATTGCATAACTACCAATCAATCTTTTAACCTCTTCTTACCGCTGCCTAGAAAACGCACACACACACACCCCTTTTTACCATGAAGTTGCACCCCTCCTGGCCTACTCACCACCCCACACCCCCGGGGGAGGAACCAAAGTTTGAGAAACGCTGCATTAAAAATACTGATGATCAATAATGCAAAACAGAATAATAGTAATAACAAGGCTACAAAAGACAGTATGCGTGGAAACACAAACTCAAAATCGGTCCACCCAGGCAGGCTTCAATATTTTCAGAAAGAACATCCGAATGAAATTATATCAGAGACAAATGAGAGATAAGAATGGAGAAAGAATGTTAACAGTGCCCCAACGGTCCAGCAGATCAAAGGATAGGAAAGTGAATGTAAAGTTAGATGTGAACCTAGCCTAACTAGTTCCCCTTTCAGACCTTGTGGTCTATAGGGCAGATGATGTAAAGTTCATCTGTTTTTGTGGCCTACGGTTAACGAGGGTGTCATGTAGCCAGCACAACGATAAAACGCCTTTACTTTTCCCCAACTAATGTCAGGTACCCATTAGAGCTGAGTGGACTCGGAGGCGCCCAAAGATTCCAAAGTTAAAAATCCCAGTCTTCACCAGGATTCGAACCCGGGACCCCCGCTCCCTGGCCTAACTGATGTCTTATAATTGATCTATTTTTTTAAAAAAGAATCTCTTATTCGAATCCTCAAACAACCATAATTCCGTGCTGTCATGCATTCAAAAATTAAGGAAAATAAAGTTTATAAGATTACTATTTGTTTTAAATTAGGTCTAACTTATAATGCATACTAATTAGCTTTTTCTCTTTAAAAAAATACTTGCATAACTGATTTTAAAAATTAGATTTTTCGCTTTCAGAAAAAAAAAGTAGCCGTTGCATCAGAACTTTGAATGGTCTAAAATATTGTGATGTCCGATTTTCAATATCTTGTCTAGTTTACGAGGTCTAAACGTGACGGACGGACAGACGGACAGACATTTCACACAAACAAAACTAATAGCGTCTTTTCCCGTTTCGGGGGCCGCTAATAATCCAATACGGAGTACTTTTACAATTTTTAAAAATAAAACATTAAACAGAAATGTAAATACGCTATATATAATTAACTATTAAGTAGTTCTAATATTAAATATTTATAAAACAGATTCCTTTTTTAACTAATTCTACTAGGAGAAGAAGATAATTTAAATGTATTTTAAACAGGAACACAAAAGAACTTATTGTACACTCTACACTCTATAATCAGCCACAGATAGTCTACTCTCAACTAACAGCCATTTCAAATTAAATTGACAATGTTTTAAATTGACTTTCTAATTTACTAATATACTACTAATCTACTTACAGGGCGGACTATTCGACTCGAAACAAATATTGCAAACAACCCGCGAAAATTCAAGGCCAGGAAGGATCAGCGCGTATGGAAAAACCCATGGGAGTCCAACGCGCGCCGCTTTTTTTTTTTCTTTTTAAAGTTTCTAAAATAAGTTTTTGAACGAATATCGTCTCCCCCCCCCCCCCCAACCCCCCCAAAAAAATGTTTCAAAGGATAATCGAATCATAAGAATTTAAATAAAATATTTAAGCATTTTTCCTATTATTGAACCAAATAATTTAAAAAAAAAAAAAAAAGGAATCTTGAAATAATGATTTGGCCGCCCCCTTACATTTGGCCGCCTGCGTGCAATGCACACATTGCACAATAGGTAGCGGCGGCCCTGCTGTTACAGTACCTTGTAAGAAACGGAAGCAAAATAATGATACTATGTTTTCGGAGATTGTGGTACTCTTCAGACAAACTCGACCAGAAATCATTTAATGGTTTTATTTTTGTATATTTGTTTTAAATTAGAGTCAAATCAAGAGCAGTTCAAAGTTTATCGTGATGTCATAGAATATTTCCATTTTCGAGAAGAGCTAATGAAATCCATTCTTCTGTTCTGCCTTTACAGTGAAATTATTTCTCCTATTTCTCCTAGTCAAGTACTCCAATCATTCGTGGAACACTTAGTCAGGTCTAGTGGAAACACAGTTTTGGAAACATTGCTATAGAGCATCTATACTAATCAACCCATTAAACAGTTGTCTAGTGGGGGAAGCTTTACATGTTTTGATCTTTGTTTAGGCCTACATACAAATAGGAAGGACTAAATTCAATTAATAGAGAAAATGCTTTTGCAGTAGACAACCTTGAAAAGCGGATATTGTCGCATTTTAGGCAAATGCGGACGGAGGATATGACCCAAAAAAAAATGGAGGAAATGTCATCCTTTAGCCGGTAAGGTAGCCTTACTTATATTCCCTTTGTTTTTTTTTTCATTTAAAGTATTTTTTTATAGTTTGCTTGCTAAACACTTCCATACCGTCTAATTCTTCCTGATGATCATTTCCATGACAGCGAATTATTTTTCAATGAACTTATTATTCAAGTAAATTCCTAATTATTTTACTGATAAATATAAATCTAACTAATCATTAAAGACGTTTTAGTTTTCTCTATGTGGGAAGCGTGGTCGAGAGGCTAAGTGTGCTTGAACTTGGCTTGGCTTGGCTATCTAGAAGGGTTCGACACCCGACTCGGGCAGAGTTGTGTTTACTGAGCGCCTAAGGCAGCACGGAAAACCAACTCCTAGATACCCCCTACCCCCCCCCCCCCCTTTTCCAATGAGATTGGACCAAAGCGCTATGAGCATGCTATAAAATGAAAGTAGCGCTATCTAGAAGCTATAATAATAATATAGAACGTGAAGGAAAACAGGGTGTAGTCGAAAAGCCTCTTCGTTCATGTGTCAACTTTCTGATAAATGTCAATGTCGAACCTCCGCCTAATTGTTCAACTGAATGATTGAATGATTCATCCTCCGTAACTCAAAAAAAGATATTCCCATTTTGAACCTAAACGTTCGTGCGACCTAAAAAACAAGCGAGATAACACCTTGAAAAGGATTGATCGTTTCAAAAGATGTCATTCTAAAAAAAGAAACTACTTTTGGCGACACTCGAGTGTTTACACAGTTACCAACCGAGTTAGAGATAATAAGGAAATACATTTTTTTAGAAAAAATTTATAGAAGACACACATTAGAATAGATTTATTATATGAAATAAATTGTACATGCAATTGTACAAATTAGTTGTAACCGAAAACAAATTGATATTGTGTATCAGATATTCACCAACATCGATCTATCCTAGTGGCTCTACGACTTTGTCTCCTGCATACTTCAACCGAGACCATTCGTTATGGAAAGTTTCAATACTGAGCTGCGACGTGAAAACCTGTTGGCAGTCGAGACCAATAGCTCGTACAGAGCTGTGACGTGGCAACGAGACACTGGTTTCCACTGCCACTGTGACATTGCAACTGAGTGTTCAGTCCTTCTATGACGATTGGTCTCGCTTCAACACACCTTTCCCATCTGATCTTCAACACACCTTTCCCATCTGATCTTAAACACACCCTTCCAATCTGATCTTCAACACACCTTTCCAATCTGATCTTTTCTGAGCTTCTTGTCTCCAAGTCCGAGTTGTTGTAGATCTGCCTTCACACCGTCCATCCATCTCATTCGAGGTCAGCCTTTTGGTAACTGCTTTAGGATTTTGTCTGCCCATTATTTTGGCCCCTTCTATTCTCTGACACTCTTTTAAAGTCTTGCCAAATTGTCAACCTATGATCAATACAAAATATCATGTTACACCGGCTGTTTATTACTTCAGATTTGACGTTGCGATGGCTGCCTAGTCGTGTGGTATGCGTTATGGATTGTCTTCTGTATGATCAGGCGTTTGAACGCTACCCACAGCCACCCCCTCCCCATGTAATAATCTTCAAATCTGAAGGGACATCCGAAACACGTAAAACATAATACGAATGTGGCTCACTGGTGAAATACTGGACGAAGGTCTAGATCGAGTGCACATTATGAAGGGACGATAGCATTACACAAAAAAGGAAGGCAAGAAATTCTAGTTCTACTTCCTGAGTCTTCAGGAACTGCGGAATTTAATAAACCTACTGTAATATACTAAATCAATTCCTAACCTTAGAAACAAGGCTTTATTTCAATAAAACACGACTGATACACAATAACACAGTACAGACTGGTCACGATTCACAGACTACGATAATGCGAACACAATTAAAAAATACTAGCACGATTACAAGCACGGGTAACAGACAAGTTCATTGATCGATCTTTCCACCTCTATCCACCCCTTCTTTATTTCTTTCTGGGTCTTAGATTATAACCATGCGTATGAAGGGAAGGATCCGGAGGTGTCTTTGGCGTTGACTTTTCTCCTTGCAAGTCGTAACTGTCATGTACGAAACTCGAGTCAATATTAGCCTCTGGCATTGGGTGGCTCCCCTGTGAGTCACTGATGACTTCTGGCTGGTTGTACATCATTGGGGTGGGACTCTGTGAATTACTGATAGTTTCAGGCACGTAGCGACTCCCTGGTGAGAGATCCAAAGAGTCACCGACCTCTTGAGGCAGAATACCGTTCTCTGGTTCGAAATAGTCGTTAGTGGAACTTTCCTTCAGCGCCAGGTGCCTAAGCGACACTGTCTCTTCCCGGCCGTTTGGAAATCGTATATGGGCGTACTGTGGGTTGCAGTTAGTAAGTTCAACCTCTTGTACCAATGGGTCAAATTTTGAAGATCTTACAGGTGATTTTAATAATACTTTCCCTGGGTTCTGTAGCCAAGTAGGCAAGGATGTTCCCGTTGGCGATCTTCTGTTGAATTTGAAGATCCGTTCGTGTGGAGTTTCATTAGTAGAAGTACACAGTAATGATCGAATTGAATGAAGTGCCTGAGGCAACACAGATTCCCACTGCGATAGTTCCAACTTCCCTGAGTCCAATGCTAATAAAATAGCCTGCCACAATGTTTTATTCAGCTTTTCTATTTGCCCATTTCCTTTTGCATTGTAGGGCGTTGTCCTGCTAGTGGCTATGCCCTTAGAATGTAGATATTCTGTAGTTTCTATGGACATAAATGATGTGCCACGATCAGAGTGGATGTAACTGGGTGTTCCAAAGAGGAAAAATAACTGATCGAAGCACTTTATCACTGTCTTAGATGTCATATCAAGACAGGGAAAAGCGAATGGAAGCCGCGAATATTCGTAAATCATTGTTAATAAATACTTGTTCCAAGTCAACACTAATTCTTTCAAACGGCTGTGTGGCCTTTATGAGCGTACCTGCAAATTTCTTATAGAATTGCGGTTTAATTCCATTGCAGGTTCTGCATTGTTGAATGGTCTGTCTGACCTCTTCAACAGAGAAGGGTAAGTTCTTTGACCTGACATAATGTAGAAGTCTAGTGACACCTGGATGACACAGGTAGTCATGGTACGTCTTCAGGCTACTTTGTTTCGTCATGGTTGCACAGTGCCCTCTAGACAAGGTGTCTGCTGCTGTGTTGGCGTTCCCAGGTCTATACTGTATATCAAACTTGAAGCTTGCCAGTTCCAATTTCCACCTTTGTATCTTATCGTTTTTAATTTTCTTGTCATGAGTGTCTTTAAACATGTATGAAGTAGACCGCTGGTCCGTAATAAGGGTAAAATGATTGCCACACAAATAATGCTTCCATTTGCGTATAGCTTTAATTATTGCAGTTGCTTCTTTCTCTATGGCAGATTGATGCCTTTCACTAGATGAAAGAGTTCTAGACAAGAATGCAATAGGTCTTCCATCCTGATTTAAAGTGGCTGCTACTGCGATGTCAGAAGCGTCTGTTTCCACTATTAGAGGATAGTCATATTTTATGGTGAAAATTGCTGCTTTCTGCAATTCTTGTTTCAAGTCTTCCAACGCTGTTTTTACTTCTGTAGGTACAGGAAAAATTTGATTTTTCATTATAGAATACATTTTGTCGGAGAAATTGGGTATCCAGTGACCATAATATGCCAAAACTCCTAAAATCCTTTTCTGAGACTTCAGATCTTTTGAAGGTAGCAAATCTCGCAGAGCTTGAAATCTATCAGGGTCCGGCTTCAAATGTCCTTTGGATATTTCATATCCAAGCAGCTTTACCTTCTTAGTAGCAAATACACTTTTACTTTCGTTGAAAGTTATTCCGTATTCCAGAGCTACCTTCTGAAAACGCAACAGATTTTTGTTATGAGAGTCTACATCTGTACCACATATTGTTACATTGTCGAAATAGGCAAACGTGTCAGACAACTTTTCTTTTTCTATAATAGTGTCTATGGTTTTCTGGAAGCAAGCTACTCCGTTAGTGACCCCAAAGGGTATTCTGCAAAACTGGTAGAGTTTACCGCAAGCTTCGAAAGCTGTGTATTTCTTTTCGCTCTGTTGGATAGGTATTTGGTGATAAGCACTCTCCAGATCCAATGTGCTAAAGATTTCATACCTGGAAATTTTCTCCACCATTTCATCCACTCTTGGAATTGGGTAAGCTTCCAGGTAAGTAAATCTATTTATAGTTTGGCTATAATCAACGACTATTCGCTTTTTGTGCTGCTCATTGGTCGTGATAAGGACTTGAGCTCTCCAATGTGATTTGGAAGGTTCAATGATACATTTTCGTATCAATTTCTCAACTTCAGCTTTGATAAATTGTGTGTCTTGGAAGGAGTAATGACGAGATTTAGTAGCAATAGGTCTGCAGTCAGGGGATAAATTTGCAAACAATTGTGGTGCCTCTACCTTGACAGCATTGAGCGAGCAAACATGAAATGCAGGTCGACCACCGTTGAATGGAACAATCAGTTCTTTGTGTAATGCGAGAAAATCCAACCCAAGCACTACATCAGTGCAAAGTTCATCTAGTAACGAAAGTTTGAATTGATTGTAAACTTCCCCTTTGTATTTTAGCGATGCAAACATGTGGCCTCTTGTGACGCTTGACAGTTGAGATGACGCCATAGAAATTTTGTGCTTTGAACGTGTCACTGACCAATCATACTCTCTTGGTATGTTTGAAGAAATGTAACTTTCCCCGCTACCTGTATCAATTAGGGCTTTTAGGTTCACGCCATTTACAGAGATGTGTACTGTTGATTTAGTTAAACCAGGTACAGACGAAGTAGCAATTAGTGATGTTAGATGTATAGAGTCCTTAATGCAGCTACACTCTCTACAAGATTGTCTTTTAATCTCGTAGCTAGGAGATGTTTTGACTTTTGTTTTGGTTATAGGTGTGTTGCGAGACCTACAAACCTTCGAAAAATGTCCATTTTTCCCGCAAGAATGACACATGCAGTCTTTGGCAGGGCATTTCGCTCTGAGATGCCGACTACCTCCGCAAAAGAAACATTTAGTATTCACTGTTGCGATTGTTTCTGAGTCCACCATTTCTTCGGTTGAGATTGCCGATGACGAAAGAGATGACTCTACCAACTGAGAAGGAGCACTAAACGAACTGGATTCTTTTTGGGCCATGTCGAGTGTCTTGGCAATATCTAAAGCCATTTTCAAGTCAAGGGATCTTTTCTCAAGTAGACTCTGTCTAATTACACTCGAACACATGCCGCTAACGAAGGCATCGCGAATGGCATAGCAGGTCAAACTGTTCGCTTTCACTAGCCCCTACCTTCGTTGCGAATCTGTCAAAACAAGAAATCCAATGTTTCCATGTAACTGAAGCATTAGTTGAACTAGGATCAGCATCCAGTCTATTGGGACGCAAAAACTTGTTCATTTAAGAATGGTTTTATTGAAATAAATGGTAATATACTAAATCAATTCCTAACCTTAGAAACAAGGCTTTAATTCAATAAAACACGACTGATACACAATAACACAATACAGACTGGTCACGATTCACAGACTACGATAATGCGAACACGATTACAAAATACTAGCACGATTACAAGCACGGGTAACAGACAAGTTCATTTAACGATCACACCACCTACATTCACCTGGATAAAGATATAATGTCGAGGAGTTCCGTTTATAAGGTAGGTTGAATTTACTAAGCTAATATTAACTCTCTCCGTCTGACTAGTTAAACTCGTTTATTTCTCCATCTTCCCATTCTCACATCAAGTTGATACTTTTGTACTAGTAGTGTTGTCGATGACAAAACATGAATCCATTTTTTAAAAAATCAATCAATCAATTAGTCATAATTAATTAATTTTGTTTAAATGGAAAATGAAACAAAGCTATTGAGAGATACTCCTTACAATAATGAGAGAGATGACCAGGACAGAAGAATGAAAAGTAAATTAGCTGTAATACATTAAACACTAAACCATAACTTACAAATAGAAAAACAAACCTAAGATAGAGGCACATTTCTTATTCCATACGCACAAGTGCTCCTTCTTCCCTAGTGCCATTAGAGAATTGGGTTACCAATGACTTGGCAGAGTTTAAGTCATTGATTAACATTCATGACTAAAGTATTTGTTTTTAATTGATTCTTGTTTTGTCTGGAACTAGAAATAAGTGTGCAAAATTTCAATTTGATCTGAGATTGGGTGTCGGAGAAATAAGTGTGCACAATTTCAATTGATCTGATTTTGGGTGTCGGAAAAATAAGTGTGCACAATTTCAATTAGATCTGAGATTGGGTGTCGGAAAAATAACGTGTGCAAAATTTCAATTTGACCTTTGACTGGGTGTCGGAGAAACAACGTGTACAAACCTTTGACGAGACAGACAGAGTGAGTTGAGATAAAGTTTGCAAAAAGTTATTGCATTCTATGTTTACCCAAGAAATGCGTATTCATTTTCGTTTCTTAAAACTAGTGTTAGGTAACTCTTGATTGCATGAATAAATAGTAAAATTAATAGCGAATGACGGCATCTTTTTATAAAATGTAAATTGTGAAAATCTATCAAATAATCAATAAAATGCTGATCTAACTTATAAATATAGCTTAATTTTCCAAAACGTCATTGTTATTATGTATTAGGTTTATTAATATCTCAATGTTTAGTTATATTTATTTATGCATTATGTTCCTACAGGCTATGGCGTTTATGCACCGAATCCACAAGGCCCTAGTGTTTGTAAGCGCCTCTTCTGTCATTGCTATTGTATTCTTCATGTTTCCGTCAAACATTCATCTCTCAAGTTCACAAGCGAATTCCTTAATTCTCACTCAGAAATCATTCTCAACGCTCAAATCCAATGACACACAGATTGTTCAGAGATCCTCCGAATACTTGCCTACAGGTGGCACACAGCTCATTAAGAGATCAACCAAGTACTTACGTACGAGTAGCACACAGTTAGTTCTGATGACCAACTCATCTTTAAAAGAGAGCAAGCTTCTTCGATCTAAGTATGACAGGTGCCCTGAGTGTTATCGCGCAGCAGTTCGTGATGTGAGCGGTGCTTTGGTTGAGGTGCCTTTGTCGAGTCAGCCAGAGCAGCCCCAAGATTTCTATAAGCCCAGGGAGAGCGTTGTCAGCTTTAGGGTGATGAACTATATCCTCACGACTCCTGTCTGCAGTTCCAGTCCACCTTATCTTCTTGTTCTCCAGATGTCCGTTCCAACAGAGATCAACGCCAGGAATGCCGTGAAAGAAACTTGGGCCAGCGTGGCCTCGGGGCGAAAATGGCCGAATCGCGTTGTCAACGCCAACGTTAAATTGGTCTTCGTGATTGGGCATGGCACCAGCAACGACACAAGGTTTGACAAGGAGGCTGTAGCTGCCGAGTCAGCAACCCATGGAGACATTCTCTATCTGGATATGATGGACTCCTACAGGAACCTGACTCTCAAGGTCGTGTCCTCTTTATATTGGGTAAAGGTCACTTGTCCTGGAGTCAGGTTTGTGGCCAAAGTGGATGTGGATACGTTCGTCAACCTCCCACTTCTGGTAGACACACTTCTGGTAGAGGAGATCAAGTTGAACTTTGCCATTTTAGGTTATGTCTATAAAAAAGAAAAAAGCGTGGTCCTAAGGGAAGGTGCCTGGGCTGTGAGTGAATCTTTGTTTCCCGGGCCGTATTATCCAGTCTACGCCTCTGGTAAGTGTGTCCAGTTAAATAGAAATAATTCTCCGACTGTAATACTTGAAACATCTTGGGAAAAATTAATTTTAAATAAAATGAACTTCTTAGTGTCTTTTATTTTTAAAAAAATCCTCAAGGATTCATTTTTTTTTAGGATTTTAAATAAAATTTTTGTTTGTCTACAACTTTTCGTACTAAGATTTTATTGTTTTGTGATGTTAGTTTGTCTGTCATGTTTAGATCTTCATTAGATTTTGACTATCGTCCGTTTTGTTCTCAAAATAGTTATCTTCTGACATGGAACCTTTTTTTTTTCTTCTCTTTTTTAAATACACATGTACCTTTTTGTTTTTTAAAGTTTAAAGTTAATCACTATAAAGGTTGTTTTCTTTCATGTTGCTATTGGTGAAATCTAGACTGTAGCTCCTTTTTACAAAGTCTAGATTAACTTACTCCATGTGTCTGTCTGTCTAGCTGGATTCTGTTGCACATTTGTCTATCTAGGTGGATTCTGTTGCACATTTTTCTATCTAGGTGGATTCTGTTGCACATTTTTCTATCTAGGTGGATTCTGTTGCACATTTTTCTATCTAGGTGGATTCTGTTGCACATTTGTCTATCTAGGTGGATTCTGTTGCACATTTTTCTATCTAGGTGGATTCTGCTGCACATTTGTCTATCTAGGTGGATTCTGTTGCACATTTTTCTATCTAGGTGGATTCTGTTGCACATTTGTCTATCTAGGTGGATTCTGTTGCACATTTGTCTATCTAGGTGGATTCTGTTGCACATTTGTCTATCTAGGTGGATTCTGTTGCACATTTTTCTATCTAGGTGGATTCTGTTGCACATTTGTCTATCTAGGTGGATTCTGTTGCACATTTGTCTATCTAGGTGGATTCTGTTGCACATTTGTCTATCTAGGTGGATTCTGTTGCACATTTGTCTATCTAGGTGGATTCTGTTGCACATTTGTTTTCTCCCACTTTTCATTCTAAGGTCAAATTGAAATTATGCGCAATCATTCCTAGTACACAATTAGATGAATCAATCAAAACGTTAAACAAGTAGTTCAACAAATAGTGGTAATTAATCAATTTTCATTTAACCTAAGAAGGGAGATAATCCTTGCAGTTTATCGTGTGGTACTTTTCCTTATATTAGCTTTGTTATTGTTTTTAGGTATTTTTGTTGTTGCTTCCCTTTGATCATTGTAAAAACATCCCTCTTCCCTAACAGCTAAAAAGTTGACCAGCTCAGTCATTATGCCGAGTTCAGTAGAGGCATCATTGCTGAGGAAGACAAGAGCAAGAAAGATTCAGATATTGCTGAGGAGGTTTCCCTGCGAAAAGAATTATCAAATGCAAACTGTCTGTCTGGAGAATTACGCAACACCTCCCAAAGTGGATGTTTTGGCTTATAGGAATGGATTAACTGAGAATAATACAAACCTAAATGAGGAACTACAACGCATTTTAGAAAATAAGAATAACTTTCATTGGCTTATACCACAATAGTCAATCCTATACAAGTCACAAAGATGGTGCTGTTGCTAAACGATTTAGACAAAGTCTAGACGAGCGTTAGTCGACTTAGTTGTCAACATTGCCCATCTAGTTCGTCATCATTTGCTAGATTCTTTGTTCTAGCATTATAAGTAATTTTGGAAGAGTATGAAGAATTAACTACACGTTTTCATCTTTCACCAGATTCAACAATTACGGGTATTGTATAATGCCCTTTTTTTTCATCGCACGCAGGATTGGTGTTTTCCATATTAAACCCCCAAAAAACAATTTTGTCAATATTTCAGGAGATTTTTATGATTTTTCATAAGATTTCCAGGAATTGTTCGTAAATATTGCAATTTCGGGAAATTTCCAGGTGCTTCTGGTAAATCACGAAGCTGCGGAAAATCTGTTATAAGTTATAAACTGGTTTAATTTAATAATTTAAACCTAGGATTAGCGTGGGGCCTATGAAAGTGTGGGACCCACTGCGGTCGCATAGGTTGCAGTGCCCAAACGGCCGGCCCTGCAAAATAGCGGCGTATGCTACTACGTGGGTCGACTAATATAATATGTTAGTGATACTAAATATTATGTTTCTATAACTGTAGAACTATATTATAATGTACTTTTTTTAAAATATCTTAACAGGCTGCGCCTACATTCTATCTCAAGAAGTGGTTTCAAAGATTGCGGAGGCTGCTCCATACATCCCCATGCTCCCAGTAGAAGACTTGTTTCTGACTGGCATCATGCGACACGTCATTCAATGTCAGCTCTTCTCACTGGACCACTACTTCACTCACAGGCTGGACCAGAAGTGGAGCGTGTGCAGCATGTACCTGGACCAGAAAATCATGGGCACATCTTGTGACGAAGTCAAGCTCAGAGAAGTTTGGGGAAAATATCAGCGGAGTGACGGACAGTGCTCTTAAGGACGTATCTTAGGTGATTATATTTTAGGGGAGTGACGGACAGTGCTCTTAAGGACGTATCTTAGGCAACATATTTTAGTGGAGTGATGGACAGTGCTCTTAAGGACGTATCTTAGGTGATTATATTTTAGTGGAGTGACGGACAGTGCTCTTGATGGCGAATCTTAGGTGATTATATTTTAGTGGAGTGACGGACAACGCTCTTGATGACGTATCTTAGGGGATTATATTTTAGTGGAGTGATGGACAGCGCTCTTGAGGACATATCTTAGGCGATTATATTTTAGTGGAGTGACGGACAGTGCTCTTGATGACGTATCTTAGGGGATTATATTTTAGTGGAGTGAAGGACAGCACTCTTGAGGACGTATCTTAGGCGATTATATTTTAGTAGAGTGACGGACAGTGCTCTTGAGGACGTATCTTAGGTGATTATATTTTAGTGGAGTGACGAACAGTGCTCTTGAGGACGTATCTTAGGTGATTATATTTTAGTGGAGTGACGAACAGTGCTCTTGAGGACGTATCTTAGGTGATTATATTTTAGTGGAGTGATGGACAGTGCTCTTGATGACGTATCTTAGGTGATTATATTTTAGTGGAGTGACGAACAGTGCTCTTGAGGACGTATCTTAGGTGATTATATTTTAGTGGAGTGATGGACAGTGCTCTTGATGACGTATCTTAGGTGATTATATTTTAGTGGAGTGATGGACAGTGCTCTTGAGGACGTATCTTAGGTGATTATATCGTTCTCCTGAAACCCAGCGGCATTGGCCCGTTTGTCGTACCTTGTCTTCACCTGGTCACTGTTGATCTAGATGTTCCTGCGGGCAAGAGCGTGAGTTTTCTCCATCCGTTTTCGGAGATTTGCGACATAGTCTGTTGAAGAGGCTGGCACATTTCCCGGGATCCCGAATAGCAAATCACATGGTAGTTGCAGCTCTCGGCCGAACAACATCTTTGCTGGAGTGTAACCAGTGGTGCTGTGAATCGATCCTCTATATGCCATAAGGAACATTGGTATATAGGTGTCCCAGTCATCTTGACGATCATCGACGACTTTCGACAGGTGTTGTTCCAGTGTTCGGTTAAATCGTTCTACCATCCCGTCTGACTGGGGATGAAGAGGGGTTGTGCGTGTCTTCTCGATGTCGAGTACCTGGCACATCTCTTGGAAGATCTTGGATTCGAAGTTTCAATTTTCTACAAGTGTTTCCGCTATGGTGGTGGCTTCTTGGTTTGGTATCGCATACGCCTCAGGCCACTCAGTAAAATAGTCGATCGCCACTAGAACGTACTTGTTTCCTCTCTGGGACTCAGGAAACGGTCCGGCTACATCGATCGCTATTCTTTCGAAGGGATTACCGACGTTGTATTGCTGCATACGTCCCCTCGTTCTATAGTTCTCCTGTGCGGGCCCTTCGCTGCTGCACACGCGTCGCACCTTCGGCACCATTCTTCTACATCTTCCCGGTAGCCGAACCAGTAAAACCGTTGGCGTACTTTTTCAAAGGTCTTGTTGACACCTAATTGTGACCCACTAGAATTATTATGGATTTCTTGCAACACCTCGGCAACTCTTACTTTAGGCAGCAACACTGCAAGCGATTGCTTTCTCCAACTGCGGTTTCCCAGATCCTCTTGAGAACTCCGTTGTCAATTATCAGTGAGTCCCATTGCGCCCAATATGCCTTGGTAGCAGCTCCTTTATCAGAAAGGTGATGCCATTCCGGTCTTTGTCAGTCTTCCTTCATAGGCAGAATGGGAGCCAGATCTTCATCTTTTAACTGGTCTTCTCGGATTCTTTCGTCGGACCATGATCCACAAGCTTGTACTCCAAGACGTTGGCAATCAATGATACCCCCCTTTTCTTCAACCTTGCTGCAGTGTTTACATTCCATTCTGCAAGGCCGTCGAGACAGCGCGTCAGCATTCTGGTGAGTTTGGCCTTTTCGGTGATGTGTCTCGAAGTCATAGGTTTGCAAACGTTCAATCCACCTGGCGACTTGTCCTTCAGGATTTTTAAATGACAACAGCCATTGAAGAGCAGCGTGATCTGTCCTAAGGATGAATTTTTGCCTATATAAGTATTTGTGGAAATGTTGTATGGCATCCAAAACTGCCAATAGCTCACGTCTTGTGACACAGTAGTTTCTCTCGGCTTTGGACAATCTCCGACTAAAGTAAGCTATGACTCTCTCAGTTCCATCTATCTTTTGGGATAAGACAGCCCCTATTCCAGTATTGCTCGCATCGGTGTCAAGTATGAACGTCTCGTCTGGTATCGGGTATGCAAGAATGGGTGATGAAACAAGAGCCTTTTTAAGTCGCTCAAAGGCTTCCTTACATTCCGTTGGCAAAATAAACGACCGCTTCGGTTCTGTCAATTGATGAAGGGCGATACAGAGGCTAGAGAAGTTTGGTACGAAACGTCTGTAGTACGGGCAGAGTTCAAGAAAGCTTCTTAACTCCTGGATATTAGCGGGGATCGGCCATTCATTTACGGCTTCAACTTTATCCGGGTCTGTGCTGACTCTTTCCTTCGACACGATGTGCCCAAGGTACTTGACGCTCCTTCTGAACAAGGAGCATTTCTTTGGATTCAATTTCATTCCAGCGTTTCTGATTTGTTCGAATACTTCCTTCAGGTTTGCGATATGTTCCTCGAAGGTTCTGCCTATGACGATAATGTCATCTAAGTAAACAAGACACGTGGTCCAGTTGAGTCCTCTTAACACATGCTCCATTAGTCTTTCAAAGGTGGCTGTGGCGTTGCAGAGTCCAAAAGGCATCACGGTAAATTGCCAGAGACCATTACCGGCAGAGAAGGCCGTTTTATCTCTGTCCTCTGTTACTTGCCAGTAACCGCTCTTCAGGTCAAGGGTGGAAAAGATCTGTGACCCAGCAAGTGTGTCCAATGTGTCGTCAATCCTAGGAAGCGGGTAGCTGTCCTTGTGTGTGGCGTCATTTAATAATCTATAGTCGACACAAAATCTCGTGGATCCATCTTTCTTCTTTACCAAGACGATGGGTGAACACCATGGACTGTTGGATGGTTCAACAACCCCTTGCTGCCTCATTCTTTCTATGATGTCCATAGCTTCTTGGTGTTTTGCTAGCGGCAGTCGACGTGGTTGCTGTCGCATAGGCCTAGTGTTTCCTGTGTCTATTCGATGCCCAAAGTCCATTTCATCAGATGGTAATATGTCAGAAAACTCTCTGAGGTATTGTTCTGCTTTGGTGTACTGTTCTTTCGACAATATCGTTTTGACTTCTGTCAGAAATTTAGTAACCTGCGGTTCACTGGACTCGAGTCTTTCGACGGGGTTTTCACTGCTACAGTTTCTTATCATCTCAAGAGCATGGCAACCAGCGATGGTGCTACCTTTCCGAAAGTGTTTCTCTACTGTACCGAGGTTCATAATTCTTACGGGTACCATTAGGTCTTTCCCAATCGTGACTAGTGCCTTTCCTACTGCTATCCCGTTGTGGTTGGTGTCCAAGCTTTCTACCAGCGCTGTTCCTGTCGTGGGATAGCCGTCCTCAATTTTCCCCCAAATGATCATTTCAGACTTGGCAGGCAAGGTTGTATTTTCGGTAATCATGACGATGAGCGTCAAAAATTAATGATTCACCGAAAATTCAATTTTTAAAAAAAAATATAATTAATAAATGTAAAGAGTGTTTTAAAAAGATTTTCTTGTAAAAAAGAAAACTTTTTATTTATATGACATCAACAAAAAGCATTAGCGACGTCAAGGTTGCTCAGCACGCTGCCATTTTGTTTACAATGATGTCACAGAGGTGTTGCCAACTTAGTATTCTGATATTTTCTTTTTGTTACACTTGCTTAAACCGGTGATGCACGCTTGTTTGTAGGCATAAATTATACAATAAACTATATAAACTCTTTTTTTTCTAACAATTATATTAATAAAGTTGCAATAACACAAATATATGCTGAACTTGTTTTTTTTGTGTTGATTGCTTTTTTTTTTTTTGTTAAGTCTATATAGCCTAGATCTAAATATAAGATCAATATTATGTTTTGTTCTGTTGTATTTGAGTCACTGGTAAAATAGTAATCCTGTGGCAGTTTCTAATATCTAGGTGATTTTGACCAATATAGAGCGTGAAAGGATGACATTGTGACCCGCTTCTATCGAACCACGGATAAAAGAATCGGCCAGGCTATAAGCCATTTAAGAAGAAATGTCAAGCTGTAGTAGCCGTGTAAAAAAAAAAAGTAGAAGGAAATCCAAGTCTAGTAACTAAGTAGGCTTGTAGTCGGTCGACCTGAGAGTTAGAAGATTTTAGAAAAGTAGCGATGTAAAGAGAAGTGATTAGGTCACAGTAGAAGTCACTTGAGAATTTAAGCAATTATAAAAGTCTGTATGAAGTAATTGACTAGTTTTATGTGTTGAAATTGATGTGCTCGTCTTTAATAGTAGTTAAGTATCTGGGCAACAAGCTGCTAAGAACATGTAGATTTCATTTCACATCAAGACATATTTCTTTGTATATTTCATAGACAAGATATTTCGGGTGTTCATGGGCGCCAACAGGATTTTTTGCAGGGGGGTGCAAGTTACCACCTATGGCTCAAAGTCGTAGCTTAAATTTTTCCCTCGAGCATATTAAAGAAAAGAACTGGTGTCCCCTCGCCCCCCCCCTACCTATACTATAATAATTTCACTGTAAATGCATGACGCGTAGGACGTATTCATCTTCTTTTTTGAAGTAACGTCTGTATGATATAAGATAAGTAGATAAATAGGCCAACTTGTTTCATGCTTTTGCATCGTTTTAGGATGTAAACAAAACCGGTTAAACTGAGCATTAGTAATGCTTGAAAAGAGAGACGTTAATGAAGAAACTAACGAGTCCAGATACGGACTGTAAAGCAGTGTTCTTTAATAATCCCAAAATCCAAACAAATGTTTTTTGCTTGGTGTGTCTGTCGACTACAAATTAACGGCAGCACTAATTCATTACCTAGTTTGTCTGCCAATAGTCTCGCCTTCCTCAAGAGGCCATCCCTGCAGTGTTCTTAACCATGGTCAGTCTGGTTTTTGATTATGTAATTAATGAGACTGCCGGTGTGCTTTTGAGCGGCCACTTATGCTAAGATGGACAGACTGCAACGTACAACACGGAAACTGGTTCAAGAACAGATGAATAATTGATTACAATTAAAACACACATCAGAAGCACACGAGAAGCAGGCACTGATTGCAAATAAAGCAGTTTGTCTGGTTTCACTTATAGTAGGCCTAACTATTTTAAAATGCACCAAACATGTTGTTTTGTTTGTTCTTAAAATGTTTTACATGTTTCGGATGTTCCTTCAGAGTTGAAAATAATTACTTCCTAGTCCAAACCTCTCGCAGGACGACGGGGGATGGGAGCGTGCAGGGTTTGAACCCTTGACCATCGATAAATCTAAACGACAATCCAGCGCGCAAACCGCACGATCAGGCAGCCATCCAACTTAAAGATCTTCTCAAATTGACAGCTGACTAGAATTTTTCCTCCAAGACAAAAAGAAAATAACATTTTATCATATTCTAGGCCTTTACTAAATATAATGATAGCTATAATTATGTGCAAATGAAAAAAAATCGTCACGACTACGTGCTACAGAATTTTGAATTGCAAGCCCATAATAAAGCGTACATGGTCGGACATGAACTACAGATTAGCTTATTCCAGTTTATTACAATTATATAGCTTATCCTCATAAACTTTATTTCAGGGAAATCACTATATGCTAAGTTGCTGCGTATCAGAAGTTAATTGATTTGAAGGTGTAAAAAACATGACAACTCACTCGCTCGCTAAAAGATTGCACGAAACAGGAAAGGCTCGAAATTAACTATCAAACAATTTACAGCCCAGACACCAGAACATAACATCTGGCATATGTTTCTGTCACATACTCGTTTGAGATTCAATGTGACATGGAGTGAGTTAAAAGTCATTTGATTATCTTGTGCCTTTTTGATCAGGATAAAGTTATTTAATGTTTGCACAAAGAACATTCTAACAAGGCCAGAAGAGGCCCTAATGCTATACAAATAAACATTCGCGTTATCAACATATGTCAAAGATATGACAGTTTCGAAACAGCTTATGGACCTGATGTAATCAGAAGAAAAAGGGAACATTATTGAACACCAACCCCCCCCCCCCTGGCTACGCCTATGCCCAGTAGCGGCCTTAGGGGGTGGCAAGTGGGACAACCCTCCCAGGCCCCACGATTGGAGATTCCATTGACACTGTCAGCTTCGAAAACCAGAACAGTTCTCATATATACTCAATATCTTTGGAAATCTTTCCAGGCATCTTTATAATACCAAATACTATTTCTATGTAAGCTCTTAACATAACATAAACTTCAGCATCACGAGGTTTCTGTACATCCCGTTAAGTATGTGACTTTGTGGCTGGATTTAGCTCTGAGAATGTCAAATGGTAGCACAACGAATAACGTGATGCAAGAAAAAAATAGAAAAGTAAAACTGCAGTAGCGCGCAGTCTTAACAAAAATTCTAGCGATTGTACAGTACCTTTAAGAAAATAACACCGCATATCATGGGAGAACAGAGAAACAAACGAACAACGGTGATAGCCGAAGTCGACCCAACCATGCAAGTACATCTTCGAAGAATTAAGAACGCCGAGGCTCACGGCCATTACATCGGACACAGGATTCAAAACGAGCATATGAACATTATGGCATCAGAAGTAAAAGGGAACATTATTGATAAAATCAAACTTGCAAAATATTTTCCCGTCATTCTTGACTACACACCTGATGTTAGCCACAAAGAGCTGATGTCCCTTATATTGAGTTTTTTGGACGTATCCTAATGTTGATAACTTAACAGGAAAGGGTTTGTCATGGCGCTTCTAGCTGCGCTGGTGAACGTTGGTCAGGACATCGCCGATTGTCGTGTCCAGGGATACAAATACAATGGTGTAAAATTGAAGGGAAAGCACCAAGGAGTCCAAGCACACATCATTCGCATCAACAATCGACCTTTTGCGCTCTTCTTGCGGCGGTCATAATCTTAACCGTCAGAGTGTTTAGCAGAAATATTATTATGTAGTTTGTTGATTGTTCATGAACAAATGTCTTAATCATTAGTTACGTTGATTCAACTTTAAGGCAAAATCTTTCATAAAGTACATTATGTAATGTAGTCTAACGGCCAATAGTACGGTACATACGTAAGGTACTATGTTTTGTAGCAAAAATAAGACCTACAGCATTAGAGGCGGACAAGACATTAGCGTGATGTGATGTGGTATGGATATATAGCCTACACTTACGGCTTAGGGCCCCGCGCACTGCTAAGGCCGCCTCTGCCCATGTCTCCTTCAGTGAAGTCCAGTAGGGCGTCAGCGCCGTAGGCGCCATTATTCCGTTGATGGTTAGAAAGGCTTTTATCCAACCACCAGGCCTGGACATGGATGCTCTTCCCCCCTGTCCTGTCTGAGGCCTCCAGAGAGTCGAAGTCCGATAGCCATCAACAAATACAAGGCAGGACTCTGAAAGTAGACCTACACACGCAAGCATCTTTTTTCCATAAATTGTGAGAAGTCACCTTCCAGGAGCTTCTTGTAAACCAGAAGACCACGGAAAATCTGTTATAAGTTATAAAATGGTTTCGTTTTAATAATTTACACCTAGGATAAGAGTGGGTTCTATGACATTGCGTGGCTCACTGCGGTCGCATAGGTTGCAGTAACCTAAGGCAGGCTATGAAAAATATCGGCGTATGCTACTCACTGTATAATAATAAGCTTTTTTTTTTACATAAATTAATTTCCCTTTTTAACATCGTTTACCGTACTTTCAAAATACAGCAAGAGAAATAAATAAATACAAATCGCTATATGACAAGCGTGATAGACATAAAACGCTTGGGCTTGTGATAGCTACATATAAAGAGGCTCGAGGTTCTCAACATCGGACTCAATCAGAGTTGTGCTTACTGAGCAACTAAAAGCATTACTGAAAACATTGTCCCTGGATACCTCCCCCCCCCCCCTAGTGAGCCTGAAAACAGATTGGACCATAGTGCTCTGAACATGCTATAAGCATGAAAAATGCTCTTTATGAAAATAAAAACTATTTAAAATCATATGGAATCTGGTCTAGCAATTCATAAAAGCTATTTTAAAAAAATCTCAATCCAGATCTTGTCCTATAAAATACAGACGTAGGTAATTCACAAAAAAAGTATTTACTCAGAAATTGTAATAATTGATAATTCGGTGACAATGAAAAGCAACATCTATTTAGCACACACAAAAAAATGATAGCAATAAATTTAAAAAAAAAACAAAAAAACTATTTTATTGTGGTCTAAATTATTTTGTCTAACATTAATACATCTGTACATAATGGGTGTTTCTCATTTTTAGTTGGCTGCACTTAATGATGCCAAAATTATTTTTGATAAACAAATCTGGATTTGTTTTTGGCCAGGAAGAGACAACAAGAAATGTCGCGAAAAATAATTTTTGACGCTCACATTCATGATTACCAGAAGCTGCACTAGAAGATTTCCACAAACTGGAACCCATTACAGATCAGAAAGGTATGCACGACCAAGTTCTCGGAGCTACCAGGGAAACTAGCACGCCCGGCTTCAAGGTGCGGAACCCGGCGACACAGAGATTGAGAGCTCCTACACCCATCATCACGGTCGCCGTGCTAGGACAGAGTAAGAGTCTGAAAATCATCGGGAAAATTGGATGTCAAAATTATCACTTCCTCCTAGATACTGGTGCCTCACGATCAGTCATCCGGACGGATAAAGTGGACAAAATCAAGAAAACGCCAGTTAGAGCCTTCTCGTTGAAAACAGCCAGTGGAGAACTGATGCCCATAAAAGGCCTGATCGACATAACAGTCGAGATCGGGAATCAGTCATTCGAACACGAATTCCTGATTGCTGACGTCACAGATGACTGCATAATAGGGCTCGACTTCATGCTGAAATATGGCTTTTCCTTAAATATCGGCGGAGGCACTTTACAATGTGGAGACCTCGAAGTACCCTTGCTTGGCGACGAGAATGAAGAAGATGGCCGAGTTCAGAAGGATTAAGTTGGTAGAACAAGAAAATCTTTTTAAAACACTTATTACATTTATTAATTGTATTTTTAAAAAAAAAATGAATTTTCGGTGAATCATTAATTTTTGACGCTCATCTTCATGATTACCCAGCTTCTTTGTATATGACCGAGTTCACCACAATTCCAGCATCGTACAGGAGCCCTAGGTTGATTTTCTGGTATCTGGTTTGTTCGTCGTTCATCTAGTGCCTCTGTCACCCTTCTAACAAAGTTGTGCGAATTCTTCCTTTTAGACTTCCAACTTTCGGCCTTGATGAACTCTCCCAGATGCGTCTTTAGCGGCTTCATATGAGAGAGCGTATACGAGGGCTTCAGTGGCCTTACGTCTACCACTAACATTGGTGGCTTTCTTTAACTCGGGGTCTCGAAGCGCATCAATGAAGGCGTCTGTGATAATGACCTCCAGAAAATCTTGTGCGGCTGTTGAGTAGGCCAGATGTGCGAGGCGTTCGATGTCTGTCTCTAGCTCCTGTAGTGTTTCATCGAGGCGCTGTTGTCTGGTCTTTAGTTGCACACGATATACTTCTTGTAGATGTTCATCCCCGTATCGGAGTTCCATAGCCTGGACAAGGGCGGCGAAGTCTTGCTGGTTCGGTAGAGACTGTAGCAATTCGGAGGCTTTTCCTCTTAGGGATAACACAAGGGCTGTTGCTTTCTCCTCCTCACTGTTCCATTTGTTAACTTTGGCTGCTGCGTCAAATTGCTTCTTGTATACTGACCAGGACCATCAAATACGAGGGGCTTCATTTTCCCGGAGTCTTCAGGTACAAATGACGTCATATCTTCTTCTGTTACATTTGTGTGCTTGCGTTGGACTTGTATCTTCATTTCGTCGATGGCCTTCTCTACTGCGTCGACCCTCTGATTCATCTGCTCGTCACTGTTGGTGATTCTCTCCTCCACAGCATGTATGCGTTGGTTCATTGCCAATAACTCCGTTTTGATTCCCGAGTCCATGGCGTCTATCTTGTAATTGGTGTTTTCTAGTCCTGAGTTCATAGCTGCCATCTGCTCCTGTTTGCCACTGGCGATCTGTCCCTGCATAGCTGCCATCTGTCCCTGCATAGCTGCCATCTGTTCCTGCATGATACTGGTACTGATGATCTGTTGCTGCATGCTACTGGTGAGCTGTTCCAGCAAGTCCGGTTCGACTTCAAAAAGATATGTGTCCGGATCTTCTATTTCCTTCACCAGTTCTTCCCGAAGGCGTGCTTGTAAGGTTTCTTTGTTGCCGCTCGTCTTCAGATCTCGATCACGGAGCTCTTCCTTCAGTTCCTTCACAAGGAGTTGGTCTAACGTTTTCGTAGTAGCCATAGCAGATCCGATCCCACTTCTGACACCAGTTGTTACGAATCTCCATATCCAGGCTAGCTGCAAATTGCACCAAACGACACCACCAATTTAAAGAACTTGACAATTCTGGGCTTCAAAATAACGTTATAGTTTAATGTCAATAAATAACAGCCAATACTGTACAATTGGCAGCACGTAACACAAGACTGTACAAATATCTCTCCCCCGTATCAACTCTTGCACTAGTCTCTCTGTCTCGCCTCGGACTTGTACTGAGCCGTTGTAACGAACTGTAGATCGGGAAGTTGTGACTGACTGGTCTCTGATACCTTCGCTCTTTATATAGGGTCCCTGCTGGCCTTCTAGAACTGGACAGAACGTCGCTCGACCATTCTGGGTGGTCAGATGACTACATCCCTCGTGACACTCCTGAGCTCTGTTCACGACGTCGATCCTTCCCGAAACATCATGTTGACACTCGTCTCGGCCAATCGTCGTAACTCGTCACGGTTGACCGCTCGTCTAGTGCTGGCCTGGGGCGATTTGCGTCGGCTGACTACACACACACACCAATACCCCCATCTGTGCCACCACCAGATTATATTTTAGTGGAGTGAGGGACAGTGCTCTTGATGACGTATCTTAGGTGATTATATTTTAGTGGAATGATGGACAGTGCTCTTGATGACGTATCTTAGGTGATTATATTTTAGTGGAGTGATGGACAGTGCTCTTGATGACATATCTTAGGTGATTATATTTTAGTGAAGTGAAGGACAGTGCACTTGATGACGTATCATAGGTGATTATGTTTTAGTGGAGTGATGGACAGTGCTCTTGATGACGTATCTTAGGTGATTATATTTTAGTGGAGTGATGGACAGTGCTCTTGAGGACGTATGTTAGGTGATTATATTTAAAAAAAAGATATAGCGATGAGTAATGGTATAACACAGGTATAAAACATCTGAATGACGGCTGCGATCTGTGATGATTGGAGAGAGATGGAAAAAACAACAACTTAAAGAGCAGTTTAGTAACTTAAAGTTATGGGTAACAGTTTTACGACATAAAAATTCTGAAACTTTAAAAGGGCACTTAAGGCGGTGCTTTTTCAACTAATTGGTCACCCCGTGCTTAATAGAGAGACTGTGAAGTCTTTTTTTTTGTTTTGTTTCAGGGAACGATAAATATGTAGTATTAGCACCGTAGTTAAGATTTATATTTGAGTATTCATTAAGTAAAAACGGAATTATTTCTAATATTTAAAAACTTCATTATTAAACTAGATGTCTTTAAACTTCCAGTTAGAACTTATGATAACTTATATCATGATGGACTCTTGAATGTTAATTTGCAGAATTTACTTCCGTGCGTTTCTTTAAACGCGTTTTTTCTAATATTTTTTTTAATTTCAAAAGCGGTTGAATTTCTACGGAGAGACGAAGATATTTTACGTGTTTATCAATTTCACGTACTTTAATAAATAATTATAATCAAAGTAAAAAAATATAACAATCTATAGTCAGGCTGTTATGTCCAAACTTTGAGAGTCATATCCCTTCTGTGACTCGGTGATATCCGGTCTGTGACTGTGTTATCGGTCTGTAACATGGTCATATCCGTCTTGAGAATCGGTCATATCCGGCCTGTGAATTGGTGATATAAGGCCCTCCCAACGTTCTGCCCACAATACACTATGACACATCAGAGGGTCGGTTTCAATAAACATTTTTTTTAGGTGAGGCGTCCCGCGACACAAGAATTGGACATTTATGCGGCCATCTTGCCGAAAAAAGTTGTACAGCACTGACCAAGACATTTTGATAATTTTATCAATGTTTTTATTTTTATAATTTAACTTTTAATTTTAATAAAAAACTTTATATTAAAGATTTCGATGCATTAAAAAAAATTCAATGCTTTTTTTTCATGTTTGGAATAGATTTATTTGAGATGTTCATCTCTCTGTGGCATATTACGTCTCGAGAGACAATCTTTCCCTTTGAAACTTCTTGTGTGACTAAAGAGGCCAATCCTTCATACACAGCTGCGGTCACATGGTTGCACATATGTAATCACCAAGAGCTGTTACATTTTCACCCTTCTTTCTGCTTCTGTTGTGTATGGCATCTGCAATCCGAAACCCTTCCTTTATGCTCTCTTCCCATGTGGATCGATCTAGCGTTACTATTTTTCCCAGCTGCCAGTGTTGATTTCTAAGAGCTTTATGTTGCGTTTGCATACATCTGTATACCGTAAAAGTGGGCGACCAACGGCTCTCCTGCCTTCTGTGAGGTCGTCATACAGAATGTCTTGTGGAAGTCGATCTACTTGGCATTCTACGAACGTGGCACAGCCAGCCAAGGCATTTGCTGCTGATAACACAGCGGATGTTCTGACACCTTGCTCTTCGAAGCATATGGTTGAAAAAAAACAATTTTTTTATTAGCTTTTTGTTCTATCCGGTGTACAAAACAAAGGACGTGTTGATAACCTTTTTTTTTCAATGGCGTCTGATAATCTTTATGCACTTTTAGCGCTGTTGAATCAAAGTTTCTAGAATCTTCCATTTGTAACACAAAATGATTTCAATATGGAGGAAGCATTAGACGTCGCTGTATGACTAAAAACTTATTTAAAAGAAAGCGGTAGTAAATGAGATTTGATACGAATATGAAATATTAACTGCATCGCTTTGCGCTTTTGTTAAAATTATGGCCCGATTCGTTTTGATTGAGTTGGCAACTGGGAAGCGCACTTTAGCGTCCTTGACATTATTTGGTTTATCGTGAACAAAATGCTAGCAAAGTTTTCTGGTCAATGATTTTGTGTGTTTTAGTTTTAATTCTATTTGTGTATTTTGTGTGTGTGTGTGTTGGCTTACATAATTTTATTAATTAGAGCAGAGTGGTCAAACACACAGTGTAATGGAATAACAAATACTAAAAAACCACTATCTGGGCTTAATTCAACAATATTTGCTACAGTAAACAGTCAACGAATACAAACAGGTCTCACATGACACTGTAGAAGTATTATGAAGACACATACATGGACCTTCTGACACACGCAGAAAAACAACTCAGTTACACCACACACAGTCATGGTTGTCAAACACACAGTCAGAATGGTTAAACACACAGTAACTCTTGACATCACAGATACACGTAATCCTTGTTATACCTAGCCCAAACTTAATGGACAAAGTAACAGAAAATAATGTTATGAAAGTCGCCATCATGATCAACATTATTTTTTTGGTCTGAAGCAAAAAAAAAAAAAGTTCCCTACTTTCAGATCTTGATATCTATGGGGCGGATGATGTAAAGGTCATCTGTTTCTGTGGTCTACAGTTAACGAGCGTGTCATGGGGTGCTTAAAGATCTCGAATTTAAAATCCCTGTCTTCACCCCGCTTCCAAAGCCAAGCTTTACCGCTCAGTAACAGCGCCTCCTTTCGTGGTCTATAAACATTTATTAACGGTGAGTATTTTCAAAATTGTGTTGGATTCGCTCCCCAATTCTATTCGACAGAAGTGGTCAGGCGGCAACGTTAGCCCTTTTGCATTTCGTTATTCATCCTAAAATCCTATTGTTTTTACTAGCCTAGTCATTATCTCTAAGTCAAAATATTCCCTTTCTATGAAAGAAATAACTAGATCTAATTCCTAATTGTGCCGTAACAAAGCCCATCGTCTTTGGAAAAGGGTTCATTACCCAGTTGAAAATATCCAAGTGAAGAAAGTTATCAAATCTTTAGTTTAGGTCATTATAGAAGAGTATGTTATAAACATATAAACAGTTGTGAGAAGTGATATGATTATTATTCAAACTATCAGATCGGATAAACTGGCTTTTAGCGAAGAACCTATTTTAATTGTGTACAATTTTCACCTTTCTTCTGACCCCCTTCCTTCGTCACACGGACCCCTAGGGGGTGCGGGGACCACAGTTTTAGGAACGCTGCATTAGATAACAGCATTGGACTAAAGTATTTGTGCTCGTGTGAAAGTGTGAACTCGGCCTATACACATCTATGAACAAGTAGGCCTTTAAAAATGCTGAAGATACACGTCTGAATCCGAGGAGAGTCCTAACGTGCTAGTTAGTTGTATTTGTTTACGTTTGACAGACTCAATGATTTAGGTCCATCTCTAATAAAGTCCACCCCACCCCCCGTTTAATATCCTCAACATTCAAGTAAGAAGCTAAAAGCACAGTTTCAAGGCAAATAAAGTTCTAACTAACGTATTTTACAAAGCTAATATTAAATCACACTCTGTCTGGGTGGATTCTTTTACACTTTGTTTTCTCCCACGTCCTATTCTCGGATCAAGTTGAAATTTTGCAGAATTATTCATTGTCGATGACAACACAGGAAGCAATCACAAGGTTCGACGTCATGACCTGTGATGCGCAACGAGCTATTGGCCTAAACTGCCCGCATGTTGCGAAATCGCAAGACAGTACTCTATATATATCGAACTCGGTATTATTGTCACGACAGTCCAAAGCGCATTCTGCTCTAATTTATATCTCATTAATATCTCATATTAATATCACATAATATCTCCTTTTCTATTACTGCTCCAGAATGACAGTAGACAAGGTGTTAAAACGAGCGATATCACACGAGATCAAGCAAGCAGGGCTCTGAATGAGTTTGTGCAATCACGTAAAGATATTAAACATTCAGATAAGAAAAGTTACAAACTATGAGATCTAGATTTTGAAAAAAAAAATTGGAGAATAAAAGACAAAGATTCAGAAAGGATGAAGACATGTGTAAAAAGAGATAATTATATTGAAGAAGGAGAGAGATAGAGAGAGATGTGGGACGAGAGGATCAAGACAAGAAATGATGAAGATCTTTAAAGAGCATTTGAGACTTTGAGAGTGTCTGTGTAGAGATGTGGACACAGAGACAGAGATAAAAGAGCTGGAAACAGTGCCGGCTGTAGGATTTATTTGTTGTGTAGCGGGGCCTAGAGAAAGAGAGATGAAAAAAAAAGGAAAAGCAGCAGAGATGGAGGTGTGCGGACATTTACATTGAGAGATACAACATTGGAATGCAGCAGAGATGGAGGTGTGCGGACATTTACATTGAGAGATACAACATTGGAATGCGGAGAAGATGAAAAACTAGAGCAAGAAAACGAGTGAAGCCAAACAAAAAAAATGGGGAGGAGGGGGAAGAAGAAAGAATGTGAGATGTAAAAGTGAAATGTAGAGACAAATGAAGAGATTTCAAAGTAGAGAGAGTGGGGTAGACAGAAAGAGATAGAAAGTGAGACAGAAAGAAAGAGAGAGACAATATAGTACATTCCTAAAAGTGGAGGACTCAGAGACGCCCAAAGATCCGGAAATTTTAAAAAATCACAGCCTACACCAGAATTCACACCCCGGACACCCGGTTCAGAAGCCAAGCGCTTTATCGCTCAATCAGCGCGCCTCCCAGCTCGAATGGGTACTTGGTGGTTGTGCTGGCCACACGACACCCTCGTTAACCGTAGGCCTCGGAAACAGATGACCTATAGATCACTAGGTCTGAAAGGGGAGCTTACTTTACATTTTAATGGACATCAGAAATAATCTATGATGACCTTGTTAAAAATTTTGCGTTCAGTGACGCCTCAATTTTTAACCGATTAGGTCCCTACATGTAGCTCCCCAACGAAACAAGGAATCTGCAGTCCATTTTTTTTTTACTTGGGGTTTTGAGTTTGAGTTTTTGAGTTTAAGCCATGTCGTGCCCGTAATCCTTTAACTATCACTCTCCCTTTATAAAACAAGGGCTAGTCACAAACAATTAAGGACCTGATGGTGTGCCGCAAAAAACTTTTTTTACAAAGTAGGAAACAATGAGACAATGTTTCATTTATGAGACATTTGAAAGCAGTGCGTTTGATTTGCTGTAAAGAATAATCAGACCATAATCATTAACCCAAATAATCTAATTAGTACAAAGCTTATATCAACTCAATTTGTCTGTCTTTCAGTCTGACCAAAAGTTAGTACACGTTATTTCTTCTACACCCAATCTCGGATCTTTTGCACAATTATTTCTATTATCCGACAATGCAAGAATCAATAAAAAAAAAATAGCCGATTAGTTAATTAACTTTTGGTAATAAATTATTTTGTTTGGTATCTCAAACAAGGGACAAAATAGTACTTGACTGAAGTGTGGTATAAGCTGAATTAGTCCCCTATATATTAGCTTGTCGTCTGAGTGAAAACACACATAAAATACAAACTTTGGATAGATAACTATACAATCTTCCATGTTCATAGGCTCCTCGTAAGCAGAGCATTTGCCGCGTTAGTTTTATCAGCCTGAGAAGGCTTTAGTCGAAGAGTTCGAATTCCCTTTACAACAAAAAAAAAGACATTTAAAAAGAAATCAGCAAGTTACCCTGTTCTTTCTTCCCCCCCCCCCCCCCCAAACCCCTTTCCAACTGGTCGAAACAAGTGATAGGATCATAGCGTATTGAGAAAGCTAAAAGCATGAAATTGCGCTATACAAAAACATTTGGTATTTCTTTTTCTTTATTTCTAATCACACAGATTTATTGTTGTTAGTCTAGATCTATTACAAATTTAATAACACGACTGATTCAAACTAATTGATACCGGTTACACATTAATATAAACTTTGTTTTTATAGTTTTTTTTTGTATCGAGTCTTTTAGGGCCTCTGTGAACAGTTGGGTGGACCCACGCGCTACATGTTAAAGCAGTGTCTATAAAACAAATCATTTGAAGAAGTAATAGATCTGTAAAGTTAACTAATGATGTTTAGTTCCTAAGTTATTTTCCACTTCTTTTCTAAATTTTTGTTAATTTGTGTTTAAAAAGTAAAGTTCCCCTTTCAGACCTTGCGATCTATAGGGCAGATGATGTTAAGATCATCTGTTCATTTGGCCAACGGTTAACGAGTAGGGTGTCATGTGGCCAGCACAAATACCAACCGCCTTTACTTTCCCCAACTAAAGTCCGGTAGGCCTACCCATTAGAGTTGGGTGGGCTCAGGGGCGCCATAAAAATATGAAAATTCAGATTCGAGATTTGAATCCAAGACTCCAAGCCAAGCGCTTAACCACTCAACCACCGCGCTCACTAATGTGTGTACTAAGCAGATATAGCCTAAATCTATATTTTGTAATCGTTACTCTCATTTACGCATAGCTTACAGTCTCATGCCTTCAGCATTATTAGCCTACAAAATAGAGGAATTTATAACCGGTGATATTTTATTATTGTAAATAGATCTAGGTTAACACCAGGATGGCTGCCTTGTCTGGCGTCTCAATGGTCTCGAGTACAGGGCCTGCCCGCCGCTATTAGGCCTACCCACCGTCTTGAGGGCGCTTTGGATGATGATGTAATAACCTTCAATTCTGAAATAACATTCGTAACATGTAAAACAAAAATAAACAATATACATCTAGATCCTATATGTCTATCAAGATCTTTTGTTCTCATGCTCAAACATCTAAATTGATGGAAACTAGATCGATGTAGATCAAGAGTTTTGATGTAAAGAGAAGTCTACTTTCTATTTAATTTGCGTTGATCTAATTTACTCTTCACTGACATGGCATGTGTGTAACTGTGTTTTTGGCTTTTTTTTTAAAAAAAAACTCAGTGCTTACCAATTCACCCAATTTTGAGTTCAAGTCAGTCAGGTCAAATCAGTCAAGTTTAGTCTTATTGTTATGAAGGTCTAATGTTAACCTAGCCAGTCGATCTAGTTGTTGATACGTTGAATTGCCTGCTTTCCTCAGTCTATTTTTTGTGCCTCTGTGCTTTACATTCAATAGTCTGTAATTCTTGGATTTTAAGTGTACTTATAAAGTTGTCAGTAGGATATTGTATTCACCGTAAAATGTGCAGACTATTGTTCTTTTAAGTGGATATTTCCAGTATTTTGTCGTCTAGACATTAAAAAGTTTGTTCTTAAATTAAAAGTAAGTAAACGTTTTGAATTTTGGATATTTCAAATGGTGTATAAAATGTTTCCTAAAGTTAAAGTATCAGCTATGGTAACAAAAATTATATAGGTACGAATGTTTTCTTGTATTGAAGCACGACATAACCAGATGATGATCATCTCTACTATTTAACACTATAAAAATGCTTTTTGCAGAAAGTTTATAGTCTTAATATGGTAATTAAATTCTGAAAAGGAAACCATAATGTTATAGATCTATGCCTATCTATTTTGCAAATCTTTAAAAAAAAATAAAATGGAGTTTAGAATTAGGAGACACTGTTTCTATCCATTTTTCAGTTATTTTCCCCTTTCATAATGCGTGTCAAAAAAAAAAATCTAAGGCACTTCTTTCATATTATGCTACGGAAGCGGATAATGTTCAGCTCAGCTGATTCTATATGGCTGTTGGTTATTTGGTCAAGACAAAAAGCCAACCTACTTCCCCAACATATGTAAGGTACTCATTAGAGTTGGATGGACTCACGGTTCAATCGGCCCACTCTTCACTGGGATTCAAACTCGATACCCATATCAGTTGGAAGCCTGGTAGGCCTACTTTACCGTTCAGCCACCACATCCCTGATCAAATTTAGTTTTACGTATTTTTTTTGTCCGAAAATGAAACAATGAGCAAAAGTAAAATAAAGTTTGCATATTAGAATGGTTAGACAAATCATTTTTTTTCTACTTCTTAAAACGAAAAAGAAAGATTATCTGAATATTTAAGCTTACTTTTAAAAGATCAAAGTTTACATGCTACAGAAATCTAGGATTAATTTAAAATAAACTATATATTCATTATTTTTCTGTAATCTAATTTGAATTTTATGTTCTATAGTCTATATCATGTGTGCTATAAGGAACCTGGTAAAAATTTTATTTATGCAATATGTGAAATTCTTTAGCCCAATGTTTAAAAAAAAAATATCTTTAGTAATCCTTATGAATTCTATTTGCAGAGTTTCTTGTGTTCAAACTTCAAGTCCTGCAGTTCCCAGGAGATCAGAATCATATTTGCATCGAGCGCAGGTTTTTTGAGGTATTTTTTTTTCTTTTCAATCAGAATAATAAAATGAGTCCACAATTAGCACAATGTTTGTAGCTGTTCACAGATAAATATATTTGTGAAGTCAACCAGGTTAAAGTTATGTTTTCTTGAAGTCAACCAGGTTAAAGTTATGTTTTCTTGTAGTCAATCAAGTTAAAGAAAGTTATGTTTTCTTGAAGTCAACCAGGTTAAGGTTATGTTTTCTTGAAGTCAATCAGGTTAAGGTTATCTTTTTTTTAAGTCAATAAGGTTAAAATTATGTTTTCTTGAAGTCAATCATGCTTAAGTTCTATATTCTTGAAATGAGGCATGTTCTACCTACTCACCCACTATCCCGCCTGCTACAAAAATTATTTTCTTTCAAGTTCTTTTAAAGTATAAAAATGAGTTTCAAAAGAGGTAAAAACATCATTGAATTACTGACAACTTTTATTCAGCTGGAGACACTGTATAGTTTCTTTTAAGAACTGTTTGCACTTAACTTAGATACACAAGTTGCAGTTTACTTAAAAAATGACTATTTCAGTGTCATCAAAGTGTAGTTTTTTCAATCACAAATTAATGCTGTATTTGGGTAGCCAATCATATAAAATTTTGTGTAACAAATTACATTTAAAGCAGCTCTTTTCAATTTTATCCAGTTTCAAGTGCTAGATTTGTGAATTGTTTTATTCAAGTATGCTGTATTAAATTTTTTTTCTTTTTTTTTTTTTCAGATGATGAATCTCTTTGCAGAAGTATTTTTTACTTTCTCAATGGAGCTATTTCTTGGCTCCTTTACATCCGACTTAAACTATGTGATAGAAGTGGATGAGGTTGCACCTATGAGGGCTTGGCTATTCACTGAAATGAAATTTATACCAAGAAGATATATGAGCTTCAACTGTAGAGCAAAGTACATTTCAATGCCCCTAATTGTAGCCTGGCCACTTTTTTATTCAACAAGATTAGTATGTTTCATATGGAGACATTTATGGAGAATTCTGGAAAAACTGATATGGTTCATTAGTTTTCGACCTGTTCACCAACCACTTCTGCCTCTCGGTGGTCGTCCTTCACTTCAACATCTTTGAGGAATTCTTGAGACTATAATCATGTTTTATTTTATATCATGTCATTTTTTTTTTAGTTTGTTCAAGTTACCACCAGAAAATGTAATATATATGAACATTTGTTTTTGAACTCTTATTATTGGAACAAATTTTATTGAATGTGTTCCTACAGAAAACTTGATGTGCAACTTTAAATGTAAAGAAATCTTTTAAAAGAAAATGTATTTCAGCTTTGCATTATAATTGTAATGTAAAGTGCTTGTTTTTTGTTTTTTTTATTTAACAGGTGCTTGTCAATGTATGTTATAGAATTATTAGAAAAAAAAATCAAACAGTTCAGTTTTTGGTTATTAAGTTTATTTAGTGGTTACTTAAAATAATGTCTGTTGTGAGTTGTTTTTTTTTTTTTTTTTTTTTTTATTTACAATTACAGAGTTCTGACAATTTGGAACAGTGTTTTTTTTTCTGTAATTTTTTTTCTGGCAAAAAAATTTTTTCAAGGGAAATAACTGAACACTATTAACACTCCTAAAATTCTAAGTTAATTATTACTTTCAGAAACTTTTTTGTTTTATCTGTCAGAAAAGTTAGCAACATTATAGATGAAATGTTTTTTTTAGTGCAAATGTGTGTAGGCCTACTTGTGTAGTAGATCTTTATACTAATTAATTGTAAGATTGTTTCAACAGCTCTGGCATAGTTAAATTTTTTTTTCTTTGAAATGTTTTCTGTAGCAACTCAATATTCAGGATAATGAAGCAAGCTGATCAATCACAGAATCTATGGATTCATATCAAAATAGATTTTGTCTGGTATTTTATCTGATTTTTAGGTTCAGCAGGATTTCATTTGTTCAGTATCATCTGTAAGTGCCAGTTCAGTTGACTGGCCTCTTTAACTTGCCTCCAACTTTTTGGTTTTAATTAGTTATATTTCCAGTATTAATGTTTGTGTGTGAGTTTCAACAATTTTAGTCTGAATTAGCCATTCACAGATTAGTTGGATTTGTATTGCATCAATGAATTTTGCCTGATATTTTATTTAATATGGGGATTTATTTTAGGTAAATTGTCAGGCAGGATTTCATTAATGTGGTGTGATAACACTTGGTCTGTAAGTTTTTAGTTCAGTTGTCTACCTTGCTTATGTAGTTGATTATATCTTTGCTTAATTGCCTTGATGTAGTAAGATAACACTTGGTCTGTGAGTGTTTAGTTCAATACTTTGTTTATAAAGTTTATCATATCTTAGCTTTGGATTTCATCAATTTGTTACTTTGATGCTTTTTTTTTTTTTTTGCTTTTTATCTTATTCTCATGTCATCTTTTTAGTTGTTTTTTTTTAAGCTGAATTAGTCATTCACAGGGTAGATGGATTTGTATCAGATCAATGGATTTTGCCTGGTTTTTTATTTGATAAGGGGATTTAAGTTGGATAAATTGCCAGGCAGGATTTTATTGGTATGGTATAATAACTTTTAGTCTGTGAGTGTCAAGTTCAGTTTCTACCTTACTTCTATATTATTATATCTTAGATTTTAATTTTTCTCTATTTCTGATTGGTTGTCATCTCCTTTAGTTTTATTTTGTGAGTGTATAGTTCAATTGTCTAACTTGCTTTCTGTATTTGTTTCTACACAGGCCTTTAAATTATGTTTTAGTCTGTGAGTGTTTAGTTCAGTAGTTCAGGTGTCTACTTTACTTCTATAGTTTAAATAAATCTTAGCTTTTAATTTTTGTCTTTCTTTTTACTTAGATACTTTTGTTTTCTGTTTCTGATTAGTTTTTATCTCTTTTAGTCTTTTTTTAACTGAATTAGTCATGCACAGGGTAGATGGATTTGTATCAGATCAATGGATTTTGCCTGGTATTTTATTTGATAAGGGGATATAAGTTAGATAAATTGCCAGGCAGGATTTTATTGGTGTGGTATAATTACTTTTAGTGAGTGTCTAGTTCAGTTTTTGCTTTACTTCTATAGTTTATTCTATCTTAGCTTTTAATTTTTCTGTTTCTAATTGGTCGTCATCTCTTTTAGTTTTATTTTGTGAGTGTATACTTCAATTGTCTAGCTTGTTTCTATAGTTGTTTCTACACTGGCCCTTAAATTTAATTTATATCTTACCTTTTTTTGTGTGCAGCTTTTGTGGGGTTTTTTTGCTGGACATTCTTTGTGGCTATTAGGTTGTTCATTTATTTTTCTGTGTTTTGAATGAATGAATTCATTTTGAAAACTAGGTTAGTTCATAAGTCCTTTGTTCCAATCTGTCTTTAATTTATAAAGTGCTGCAATGCTTAATTTGGTCCATCACTTCAAACTGTTTTGTTCAGTAGATGTATTTTTTGTCACAATGATTGAAATGATTTTCTGCAGTAATACCCAAGTTAACTAAGTTTTTTTGTTACTTTGTTTTTAACACAAACTTTTCTGATGATATCAATGAATTTTTTTGTTTTGATTGCTTACTCAGTCCTAGTTACATTTTGGTTGCAAAAAATTCGCATTGTTGCATATTGCAATTCTTGCTTCACATAAGTAGCACTAAATTAGTTTGGTATGCTTAGCCTTCTTGTTTCTTGTTTATTTTTTACTCAAAATCTCATGTAGTTATTTCAAATGACTTATCAATGTCTCTCTTACAATGCTCACTTGTTTAAAGTTATTTTTAGCAGTCATGATTTATTTTAGGTCTTATAATTTCTAGCCAAATGATAGTATCATGTAGCCTTAGGTAATGTTAAAAGTTGTTTCCCTTGAAAAACATTTTTAAAGTACCAAATTATGACAAGTGAAGCTTTGACATTTAAACCATAATTGTAATTCTATTTTTGCTTCACCACAGTGGTGCTAAATTGGTTTAATGTCTGTTTAAAATTGGGATTCAAATATCCAATTGTTGGACTTAAACATGTCTCAATTCTAATGTAGTTAGTTATTTCTATTCAAATGACTTTCTTACTTGAAGTTATTTCTGGCAGCTATGTTTTAATTTTGAAGTCTTATATTTTGTTAGTCATATGACAGTATCATGTTATGGTTGTTTCCCTTGATAAACATTAATTCTTTAATATTAAACATGGGATAACTTAAGTTAAGACTTAGAGGATTTGCAAGTAGTGAGCTAATTGTTATTTTGCATAAGTATATGTTCATTTGTATGAAATCTCAACTTACTATATATATATGTAAATATCTTTTGTATTTGTGTCTAAGACTCCAGTGTTGCAATGATATGGATTGCTCAGGCATTTTTTCAATCATATTTTTAGAACAATAATTTGTGTGCATAAAACATTTCCTTTGTCTGCTATTTTCTTTATGTAGACAGAATTGGCAAGTAGTAAAAATGATATTTACATCTCTAATGGACTACTCAATGATCAAAAAAAGCTTGATTTGTAACAATTTATCTGGAAATCAAACAGAGTAACACATAACTGATCTACTTTGAATATTTTAAACAAAGTAACACACAGCTTTTTTAAAACATCAATTCCTCCTTTATGAATTGGATGGTGGTCTATAATTTATGATGCAGCCAGATGCCATCGTAACTCATCAATGTTGCAAGAAGTCATTCCATTGTGCTTGCACAATAAAATTCTTCTATTAATTAAAGTCCAGCTAATTTCTATATGGTGTGCAAAATGTCCATGTATGTCTATTTTTTTTTTCATTTTGATTTGTTTCTTTATCATGTTGTGACTATTCAAATCTGATTTTTTGCTTGCTATTTTAAGTTGCTTTCCTTTATGTTTGTACATTATTTTCAAGGGATTGCCCAAGATTTGATCTTTCAGATCCTTTAATTTGTTTCTTTATTCTTTTAAACTCAAAACCCCTCTTGGCTACCTTCATACAATTAGGTCACTGATGTTCGCTTTAGTTTATATTGAAGAGGGGGGTTTTCACATAAACAAAAGCACTGGAGAGGGTTTTTTAATTCAACCTCTCCCCCCCCCCACACACACACACACCAGCTATGCTAAGAGAATTTGGCGAAATTCGTTTGTTTTGTTTTATTTAAGAGTGGGTTTTTAACCTCAAAACACCCTTTGCTGCGCTGGGGCAAGTGATGGATTAACATTAAAATCTCACCAACAATAAAAAACTTAAAGCAAAAAATAGTCACAAAATTCCACCAACCCACCCTGCGGGGGAAGGGCTCAATTTTTTTTTTTTGGGGGGGGGGGGGGACCGGCTACACCCATGATCTATGTCATTATGTTTTTGAAAGATCCAGCGACACACGTGCATCATACCATTACCTAAATGTTTTTAAAAGATCTACCACCACATGCAGCCACACTTGTACCTACATATTTTTAAAAGATTACAAAGGCGTACTCCAAAATCAGACAAATTCGCTCCTTAGTCGTGCTCACATTCTTTTATGCTTGCGAATCATGGACGCTAACAGCATGAACTAGATTAGATCTAGATTTTAGATCTATATTATAATATAGATCTAGCGATTAAAGAGGAGACCATAGCAATGTAATTAAGATGCTGTAAATAAAAGGATCCTTGGTGTCCCCAACATAGACCTCATCACAATGGAAATTAGAAACAGGGTCAAAATAGCAATGGGCCCACGATGACCTGCTGACAGATAGCTGACCACTGTAAAAATAATACTAAAGATCGTAGTGACTCTACAATAAAAAGTAAATTTTAAAAAACGCTGGTAAAAAAATAGTAGAAAATAATTAATAAAAAGACCTTGGCCTTAGGTGTGAATTTCACTTCTTTTTAGTGTGTTTTAATGCTAGTGTTTCATCTCTTAAATGTGTATTATTTTTTTTTTTTCGCCTTTTTAGTTTTAACTTTCATAATATTCTCTCCTAATATTGGTGTAATTAACCAAAAGGGACCCACAAGGGCACTTTAAAAAAAATCGAAAGCAAAAGGTTTCATAGTAGAAATAGAAGTCTATTTAAATTCTTATAAAAATTACTTTAAAATTATTGCGCTATTATATTTCTAACGGAGGCATTACATTACGAAATAATAAAACAATATGAACGCCTTGGTATAATTGATTTCTTGATATGATCTAGTGTTTAAAGAGCGTCTTGTTTAATAACAAAGCAAAAAAAATAATTAAATATCGCCCAATGGGGGTCATAGACTTGTGGGGCCAAAACAAAAGAAGATCCAATTTAACTTTTCTCTACATCTTAAGAGCATTTAAGACATAAACCAATGTTCCAAAGTTGATCCACATAACACCAATTTCTAATATTGTTTATCTCCCTTGACGGACTAAAATTGCAATCAATTGTCATTGTTGTGATCGCATATTTAGAAGAATAAGAAGTCTGATCAAGTGATTAAACAAATACAAATCATTGCTTTTTTGCAACAAAAAAAAAATAATAATAAAATAGGTGAAATACTCAATGATGGATTGCCTAACTTTTAACAACTAATAAATTAATAATAATAATAATAAGACTAGTCTTCGAGTTCGAAGATTAGTGAGAAATGCCGTATCTCCCGTGGCTGCGCAGTCCCAGCTGTGACCTACATATTTTGCCATATTAAGGGCAAGCATAACATTGTCCGCAGGTGGTCGATTTAGATAATAAACGTTAAAATACAAGAAAAGAAATAATTTTTCCCCATATTGAAAAAGGTGCCGGTACGCCGTACCGGTGCGTACCGTCACAAAAAAAGCACTAGGCCTACATCTAGTAATGAGCAATCCCCATTTGTCGTGAAACAAACTACAAGCCCCTAGCTATGCTGATGTCTTCATCATAAGTGGATAAATGATAAAATAATGGCTATCGGTCATTACTTCAACCAGAACTTTAAAATAGTCAGCGGTGCTAAAGATTTTTAAGACTTAATGCAAAATGTATGAGTGTGTGTGTGTCTGTGTGTGTGTTTTTTTTGTGTGTGTTTTTTGTGCTCATGGCGTTTCAAGATCGGCGCTTCTGCTCCGAAGTTTTGCAATTCAATTGGGCGAGTATAATTTATGGGACAAAAAGGCTGTGGTCAAGGAATGTTGGTCTTGAAGCTATTAGATTACATATTGTAGGTAATGTCATTCAGATTTTACTACAAATTACTGTTCTTCAGGAGGAAAGGAGCTCAAAGATGCATGAATAATAACAAGAAAATGTCGATATTTTTGTTCTGCATTATTGTCTACTCCTTGAATATGAGTCCAGTAAAAGTTGGTAAAAGAAATGTTAGAAGCTTGAGAGTCAGTTGGACAAAGTCATTTCAGAAATGATCTTGATATGAGTCTGCAGAAGTAACTCGATCACGTGGTGTTGATAAACACCAATGTCAAGATAGAAAACTTGAATAAGTTTTATAAGGATTGAGTGTCATAAGGCTATTATGGGCCGTTACCCAAAGTTTACGACCTGTTGGGAAAACCCACTATCGGTGTTGAGACAAAAAATCCACCCATTTAATTAACACAATCGTCATCAAAACGAAGACGTGTGCAGGAGTTATGTGGCACACGTCGTCTGCACAATTTCAGAGAAGGCTAAATATGGCTCATCAGAAGTGGTTTAGGCAGATTTTGGGAGCCACTGAGATCCATAGCCCCATGTGTACCCTTCTTACAAAGCTTATATCAACGAACTCCGTCTGTCTGATGCAAATTGTGTACACGTTATTTTTGTTTTGCTTTTTTCTTTGGGGCTACCAAATTCACTTTGCCTTTGGGCCTCCAAAAGGCCGGTCCTGAGTACAATAAGGCTATAAAATTGCAGTTCTTTCCCTTTGATAAACAAGATAATCTTGGGGCTTTTTTAGTTGTTTGTTTTTTTTAAACATTTTATTACAAAGCTTATATCAACTCTCTGGTACAAATTTTGAACATGTTCTTTCTCCCACTTCCCATTCTTGGATTAAGTTGAAACTTAGCACAATTAGGCCAAACGGGTATAATTAGGCCAAACGGGTATTCATTGTTCTATACCAGGACTCTGAATTGAAACTCCACTAAAATGACACATGTGTTTTAAAAAAAAAGGTCCTGTGTGTAACTCAGCAATTCACTTTTGAGTTCAAGTCAGTTAAGGGTACTATTTTGAATTTGATGGTTGTGTGAGTTCCCCGCCGTGGAAATCTTAAGTTATTTACAGATTCTGAAAGTTATTTTGTATGTGTTATCTGTTTCAATACTTAACTATTCAACTAAATACTATTCCATAAATAATTCTTGGAAGCTGTTTCTGTAAGACAACAATGTTTGAATTGGATATTCAGCTATAGTAGCTATCTCTAGATTTTCACTAGGTTGGTTATATCTATGTTAATGTTAACTATATTATAGTCTACATCTAGATTTAGACAGTTCTAAGTCATCATATGATCAGAAAGGGTTTATAAAAGTACAAAAAAAAAAAAGTAATTGTACCCTTTTGCAGTTCAGATCTTGTAATTTTATAGGGCAGATGATGTAAAGGTCATCTGTTTCTCTGGCTAATAGTTAGCAAGATGCCATGTAGCCAGCACAACAATCAGCCGCCTTAACTTTTCCCCAACTAATTCAGATGCCCTTAAAGTTGGGTGGACTCAAAGCAACACCATAAATCCTGAAATTTAAAATCCTAATTTACACTAGGATTTAAGCCAGAGACCCCTAAGTTCAGAATCCAAGCTCTAGGATTATACCACTCAGCCACCAGGACCCCATAACGGGTTTATAATGTACATTTTTTTCAAAGCATATTTGTAGTTATGGAAAAAAACATTATATATCATCTTTTTTTTTTTAAAGCAATTCATGATTTGCCTATAAAAATGCATATCACAGAAAGATGATAAATAGGCCTATTAGGTTTATAGTAAAATTTAGAAAACGTTGCCATAAGTTAGATCTGGATCTTTCTGTTATTTAAAAAAAAAAAAAAAAAAAAAGATGGGGTTTAGAAAATTAAAGCACACCTTTCCTCTCCCTATTTGATTAGTTTTCCCATTCATTATGGAGGCCTGTTCAACAAAATTAGATCCAATTTATTTTTTTCATAACATTAATTGGTTTCTTGACTATATCAAATTTTTCTTTGTTTTGGGAAGTGGAAAACAATTCTTTATGAAAACTAAGGCAAGTAGACTTAAGCCTATCTTTTACTTGGATAGTTGTTGGAATATATGCTCAATTTTGGTACAATAGAGTGAATAGTTTTAAATGATTTTCTTAACAGATTATGGTAGTTAATTTATTTCAGTAAATTGTAAAAAAAAAAAATTATATTCAAGTTTACTCCATCAGTAATAGGGAAGTAAAATGTTCATCTGCTTGGATCTTTCCCAGGCAGAAGTTTGTTCAGACAGGCAGATGGAGCCAAGCTTCCATAGGCTATTTTTTTTACCAAGAGTCTTAGACTCAACTCTTAGGACAATAACAAGTAGAAAAATAAAATTAAGAAGTTTACATTTGAAGATTTGCAATTTCATGTCAGAATTTATGTGCAATAAAAACCCAAATTTCAAATGTAAGCTAAGCTATGTTCAGGATTTCATTAATGCATGTGTGCATCATTTTTCTGTGATGTAGTCCCCTTTCAGACCTTGTGATCTATAGGGCAGAAGATAATATGAATCTATGGCTGACAGTTAATGAGGGTGTATTGGGTTTAGCACAATTACCAACTGCCTTATTAATTTCCCCAACTAATGTCAGGTACCCATTACAGTTTGGTGGATTCAGGATACAATACCTAAATGTTATTTGGCCCCTTCAAAATATTTTATTCTTTAATAATGCCTCAGAATGCCATGTTTACCTTTATGCTTAGATAAAAATTTTCGATTTTCTTTTGTAATCTTTCTTAATTTTATTTGCAGTTCACTATCTTTCAAGAACTTTTCAAGCCCTCTGTCATTGGAGATCAAGGAACATTATACATCTGGCTCTCATTGCTCTCTTTAGTGATTTTAAAATAAGTTCTGGATGTAAGTGTAATTTATTTGTTTTATAAATTAATTTGAGTAGATCTAGTAGTTAATTTAAGTTCAATACCAGTATTTGTGGAGTCAATCATGTTCGTAATTACATATTTGTGAAGTCAATCATGTTCAAAGTTCCATATTTGTGAAGTCAATCATGTTCAAAGTTCATGTTTGAGTAATATTATAATATAATTGTGAAGTGAATCATTCCAGTAAGATGCATAACCAGCTTCTTTTTTCTTTGTTTTTCAGATAATTTTTTTTGTGAGATGAATCTTTTTGCTGAAGTGTTTTTTAACTTGACAATAGATCTATTTCTTGGAGCTTATCTGTCAGAAGTTAGCTATGATGTCAAGCTTGAGCCCACTGCGCCCTACAGGGCTCGCATCTACACAGAAATGAGGTTTATACCTCACCGTTACTTGACATACACATGCATGGCCAAAAATATTTCAATGCCCTATATACTAGCTTTGCCTGCATTTCACCTTACTAGATTATTTTTATTTATCTGGAAACATTCCTGGAGTATTTTTGAGAAAGTCATTTGGTACTTTAACTTCAGAATTGTTCACCATTCTAGTCCTTACAATCGACATGGCCATGGACAACCTCTACTGCCCCTTGGTGGTCGCCCTTCACTTGCACAGCATAGGCAATAGGTTTGAAGCTAGGTTCATTATTTTTTTGCACTTGTTAAATGGAACATATTATTCTTTAATATAGACCACCATATTGTTTGATGTAATCTTGAGCTCTGCAAATTTTGTTTTTGTTTTGGGTTGGATATTTAATGCCTATACACTTAGATAACTTGAGATTTGAAAGAATAACTATGTAGTAATATATTTTTTTTGTTTATTGTATTTTGTTAAATGACACGTATGAGATAACTAATCATAAAATACAGACATGCTGATGTTATTTAAAGTGTATACTTGGAACATTTTGTTTGCACTGCTTACTTGGAGATTTTGAATGACTTGAAAATTTAAAAGATTAGTGTATTAAATATATAATAATGTATAATATTTTTGATAGTATTCTTCCCTGTTAAATACTACTTATATGTTTATTAATCTACCTAGTCATAAATTATCATTTTGTTTGATATTATCTTAAACTAGTCTTTGATAAATGATACTTGTTAGATAATTATAAATTGTTGAACAGAACATTTCATGCTGATGCTTGCTTTGTATTCGAACTTTTTTTTTTACTTACAGGCTATGTACTACTTGCTGGTTATACGTCTTTGTACAACTGGCTAATTTGAGTTTCCTTTTGCAGTAACAGTGTTCTTTAGAAAAAAATGGCATCAAACATATCATAAAATTTTGTTTCTTAAGTTAAAAGTTTTAGTGGTCAACTTACACTGTTGGTTCCAGTTTTGTGTTTAATCATACAGTGAGGTAGTTTCTTTGTTTGAAATCCTGGGTTTATTTTTGTTTTCGGAAACACTTTCATTTGGCCAACAAATTAACATCAATCAAAATTAACATTTTTTAAATTGTGGTTTCAGTGGAAATCATTCTCGGAAGGGGGATTTAAGTTTGGTACATTGTCAGGCAGGATCTTATTGGTATGCTATAAATTTTGGTCTGTGGGTGTCCATTTCAGTAGATTAGCCTCCAACTTTTTAAGGGGGTGGGGGGGTTTCCAGTAGTAATCTCAGTGTTGAAGTGGTTATTTATGTTTCTATTAAGACTTTTGTTTTATGTTATTGACTAGCATCAAACAGTTTGTAATACATTTCTGTACTTTCAGTTCAATTGTATATTCATGTAGTATATGTCCAACAGAGTTCTGACATATTTGAAAAAAGTTTATTTCTTTTAATCTCTTATTTTATGGCATTTTCAAGGGATGTAACAAAGTTCTATGAACTCCAATATCCTAGGTTTATTTACCTATCTTTTCTGAAGCTTTTATTTGTCAAACAACTTAGAATCCATTCTTATTGAGTATTGTTTAGGTTTCAGTGCAAAATATATTTTTATTTAATATATCTCTATACTAATCTGTTGTGAGGTTGTTTTTTAACAGTTCTGGCGCTGTTGAAAAGTTTTTTTTTTTTTTATGTTTTCAATAGCAAGTCAATATTCAAGGGAAATAACTGAACTTGACATTCACAGATTACATGGATTTATATCACCATAATGAATTTCGCCTGATATTTTTATCTGATAAGGAGATTTATGTTAGATAAAATGCCAGGCAGGAATTCATTATTGTGATGTAATAACGTTTAGCCTGTGAGTTTTCAGTTTAGCTGTGTGCTTCCCTACCTTATAAATCTCTCGTCGTTATATTTTATTTCTTGGTTCTTACAGTTATGTTTTCAGTAGTCATCTCTAAATGGATGCTTCAGTTTTAGATTTGTTGAGTCTTTTTTTTTTTTTTTACTGAATTAGGCATTCACAGAATAGGTGGATTTGCATTGCATCAATGGATTTTGCCTGATATTTATTTAATATGGGGATTTATTTTAGATAAATTGTCAGGCAGGATTTCATTAATGTGGTGTGATAACTGTTGTTCTGTGAGTGTTTAGTTCAGTTGTCTACCTTGCTTATATAGTTGATTATGTATGTTTGCATAATTTCTAAGATTATTTGGTCTGTGTTTAGTTCAGCTGTCTACCTTGCTTATATAGTGGCTTATATCTTTGCTTAAATTCGAAGACTTTTTTTTATTTTGATGCTTTTTCTTATCTGTTTCTCATAGTTTTCTGACTGAAGTAAGCATTTACAGGCTAGTTGGATTTGTATCAGATCAATGGATTTTGCCTGGTATTTTATCTGATGAGGGGATTTAAGTTAGATAAATTGCCAGGCAGAAATTTACTGGTTTGATATGATAACTTTTAGTCTGTGAGTGTTTAGTTCAGTTTCTACCTTACTTCTATAGTTTATTATATCTTGGCTTTTAATTTTTTTTCTTTTTTAGTCAGGAGCTTTTTGTTTTTTCTGGTTCTAATTGGTTGTCATCTCTTAGTTTTATTTTGTTAGGGTTTACTTCAGTTGTGTACCTTGCTTCTATATTTTTTTAATGTAGTTTTAAAATTTTTCTTTCATTTCTTTTTTTTTTTTTTTTCAAGTTAGATCCCTTTTGTTACCCTTTTCTTATTGGTTTCCATTTCTTTAGCTTTTCTTTTTTAACTGAATTAGTCATTTACAGGGTAGATGGATTTATATCAGATCAATTAATTTTGCCTGGTTTTTTATCTGATAAGGGGATTTAAGTTGGATAAATTGCCAGGCAGGACTTTATTGGTTTGATATGATAACTTTTAGTCTGTAAGTCTCTAGTTCAGTTATCTACCTTTACCTTGTTTCTTTAGTTCTTTCTACACTGGCCCATAAATTAGATTTTTTCTCAACTTTTTTTCTCCGTATGTTCAGTAGAATTTTTTTGCTGTTGGAAATTCTTTATGGCTTTTTCTTTTTTAATAAATGAATTTTTTGTAAAAAGTATATTTATTTTAGTTTTCAAATCTTGTTTTGTTCCAACATTTTTTGATTTAAAAACTACTGCAAGAGTTATTTGGTCCATTGTCCCATTGTTTTGTTAAGTAGATTTTTTTTTTTTTTTTTTTTTTGCTAGGATGTAATTATTTCTGTTGTTATAACTTTGCTAACTAATCATAGAAATTTTATTAGGATTCTTATTTGGTCTGATGTTATCAATCAATTTTTGCTTTTGCTGTGACTGCTTACTCATTCTTAGGTTCAGTTGATTACAAATGGTCTATTTTGGTTGCTTACTCATGACTAGCTTTAGTTGATTAACCTTATGCTTCACTTAAGTGGTGATGGAGTTTTAATGTTTTTCACAACTTAGGTCACAATTCTGTCTGGCCTGCTGAATTGATATGACTTAAAGATACTTAAATTCTCATGCACTTATTTCTATTCAAGTGATTCATCAGTCTTTACTTATAAGGCTGTTTATCATGTTTATCATGTTTATTTTTTAATATTTTCAAGTCTGAAATTTTTTAGTCCTATGATAGTATCATGTAGCCTGTAATGTAATGCTAAAGTTGTTTCCCTTGAAAAACATTTTTGTACCATCAAATGATGGGATAAGTTTGGCTTAGACATTTGGAGTATTTCTGCATCATTAGAATTGAGGTGCTAAATAAGTTTAATGTTTGTTAAAATTTGGTCTCAAATTGAATTGACTTAAAGATACTTAAATTCTCGTGTAGTTATTTCTATTCAAGTAATTCATCAGTCTCTACTTGAAATGCTCACTTGGAATTATTTTTTGCAGCTTTTTTTTGTTAAATCTTCAAGTCTTACATTTTTTTAGTCCTATGATAGTATCATGTAGCCTGATGTAACAAAGTTGTTTCTTTTGATTAGCATTTTTTTTATATCTTATCATGGGATAAGCAAAGTTCATACATTTGGAGTATGTTCATAAAAATATCAAGGTTTGCTCATGTAATCAAAATGAGCTGTCAAATTGTTAGTGTGCATAAAAATGTGCTTTGTGGATAAAAGTTTTACTAATTATATATGTGTAAATACCTGGTATCTTTTTGTTTAAGTATCTCTTCAGGTATTGTAATCATATTGCTCAGACATTTTTTTCAATCATATTTTTAGAATTATAATTAATGTATACATAAAAATGTGGAAAAATATCCATTCATGGACATAGTGATGTATAAATATGTACATATTTTGAATATTTCAAAATAACTTTGCTGTGTTCTCAGAAATTAGTTTGCCAGCTTTAATGCACAACATTCAATGTGTATTACTTGAAATATGCTTTTTGGTTTATAATACTGGTGAATATGACACTATTTCATGTGTTATCTTTACAGTTTGTACATGTTGCATAACTTAATTTTTTTTTAAAATGGTCATTTTGAGCTATGATATCCAAGTCTGTATTATCATGAAAGGAGGAGATATTGTGTTTATTAGCTGTTATTTAATAAATTTGTTTATTTTTCTGGTGCTTGTTTGTTGTCCTGTTTAGGATAATAGAAAATCTAATACTACCGGTACATTTAAACTTTACAAGTCATTTCTACTTATTATTATTATAACTATAATCTTTATTGGCATAAACCTTTTTTTTTATATGTAGGTCAGTGCTAAACTAAACTACTGCACTCTTTCTTAACCTTTGAATTACAGACTTACTTTACTTACTTTACTTGTATCCTACCTTACCATTCAACGCATAGGGCAGCAAGCTCACCGCACAAAGATCAGTCCAAGCCTCTTCTCAAATACTGCCTACAGATTTTTAGGTCTTCTTAAAAGGTGTAATACCAAGTTACATGTAGATGGCCCTATTGGACTCTGTTATTATTAAAATTGTAGGAATTTTCATTCATAATAGTTGTAGGTATACAAAAGACTTCAGTTGAAATTTGACTCCACTGAAAGTAAACACAGTGATGTTAAAACCTGCTTGATATTGAGACTCTAGTTTATGAATACAAAAAGTTCTTTATGCCTAGATATACAAATGTGTGCTTTTTACAAAAGTGTCCGACTTCATTTGACCTTTTAAAAAGTTTAATTAAATGTTTGAGCTTCTCTATTCTCAACATTAAAACTGAAGACATCCTTTATGTGATCCTTGGTTCTAGAACATTTTCTATACTTAGCACAATACTCACCCACATGTACTCACCTTACAAAATGTAGTTTGGTGAGTTCTTGAAAACTTAGCTACTCAGAACCTATGGATAGTCTGGTAGCTTCCATCTCTTAACAACTGCAAAACCTCAAGTCCAATATGTAATTTTTTTTCTCAAGTTACTATGACCACTAGATGCTCTCATATTATAAATCACAACTATAAAAAAAAACAACATCTTAATGACAAAAACAATTAAAAAAATAAGCCTGTAATATTATTATACCTTAGCATTATACACCTCTTACTCTAGATTCAAGAATTACTAAAAAAAATGATACAGCATTGTTTATTATCTAATAGTTTATTTCTCTGCCAGCTATGTTGTAGTAGGCATTGAGACATCCCTACTAAATGTCCAGCCCTCAATAGCATGAATGAAAAATTAGACTTTGTTTTTACAAAAGTCATATAAAATTTGTCTTTCTGTCCATCTGACAAAACAATAATTATTTTTTTTAATTAACCACTTAATTAATTATTGGCAATTATTATTTTTGTTTGGTATTGAACAAGGGAAAGAAATTGTACTTGACAGTTGTGGTGGTATAGTTGAATTAGTCACATTAATACTTTGTGTACAGAATTAGGTCATCCCATAAAAGTTTGAAACTAACAGCAGATAACTATAACATCTACTTTTATAAGAACTTTGCTGGCACAGTTTTTATTGTATTGGCTTGAGCCCTCAAGTTCGACTTCAAGTCGTGCAAGTTTTTAAAAATATAAAATGCATTTAAAAGTGATCATAGTAACATTTACTCAAATACCACCTTCTTTCTGCACCCCCCACTCCTTTCCCAAAAGGTCCAGACAAGTGATAGGATCATTGTGTATTGAGAAAGCTAAAAGCCATTGGTAATATTTCTAATCCCAAAGATCTAGATCTATTACAAATTGAATTACATGGCTGATCCAAACTAATTAATACAATTACACTTCAAATAAGCTTTTTTTTTTTAAAAGTATTTTATTCAATGTTTCTTGTTTATTATGTAGTGACTAATTAAATCTGCTTCACAGCGTGCTGTTTTTACAATTCAAGTCAGAACTTCATGGAACCTTAAACCAGCCAGAAACCTGCCTGAACAGCTGATCTCAAAAAGCTCTAACAATTTTCCTAGGAATTTTAAAGTTGATGTATTTAGATGAGAAAAGAATTACTAGCTCATTGGCCACATGGGGAAAACTCTAGTCTGACTTATCATTTTTCAAGTAAAAAATTTAATTTGGTTAGAGATTTAGATATAGGTCAAGGCCAACACATTTTTTAAAGGACTTTTCCTTTAGGAATTTCCTAACATATTGATTCCAAAGTTTAATAAATTAATGTTCAGGAAAATTGTGTGCATCATCTTCTAAGTATAGATCTATGAATATTAAAAAGTGTACTAGATCTATACATTCACTTAACCAGGAGTCTTTCTCAGCGAGAAGGGACAGGGTAAAAAAATGCTCCATTGTTTTTTTAATTAACATTCATTAATTATTAAAAGAAAAACAAGTATTTTTCATGTTTTTAACTTTATTTCTGTTAGTATTTCTATATTTGTTTCGACATGTTGCAAGGATTTCTAAAGATTTATTTTTAGTTAATGTGATCCTTTAATTGCATCTTGTAAATGCTCTTTTAGAAACAATGAAATTTTCAATTGTTAACTTTTACTCTCATGTACATTGACTACTGTGGTTGGCTGTACAGGTAATTGTCTCTTGCAGCTTTTTCTTCTACAATGCTCTCTCTGTAAGCCATTAACTTTCTTGTCACATCTAATATGGAACTCCCAAGAGATTTTACCCAAAGTGTTTCTATATCTATCTAGGTGTGGTTAAACTTCATATAATACACAATTTCAAGGTCTTCGGGGCTCCCATTCATTTAGGGAACAGTACCAGGAAAAAGAAGAAGAGGCAGACAGAGAAAGTGATGGGAAGACAACATAAAAGAATGGACAGGTCTGCCTTTGAAAGAGATTCTATCCAAGGCAAAAGATGGAGAAGAATGGAGAAAGATAATCGACAAATCTTGCGTGGTGCTTCAGTGTCCATTAGACTAAAGGATAGGTGAAGGTAAAGGTGAATCAAATTTATAAAGTATAAAATATGGTTTACTACATGTGTGTAAATTACCATCTATAAATGATGGCATTTTATTTCATACACTAATCAGACTATTTGAATATTAAAACAAGACAGTTGAAAGTAATTGACTTATAAAATTGTATTGACATAAACAAGATGACAACAGTAAATATTTGTGTTCTACAATTAATCTAAACTTTTTCTGGCCATTTCTAAAACTCCTTCAAATGTTTTATTCCCACCAATAAATCCTGAAGCATGAACAAATATACATCCAGGTATGCCACTCTTCTCTGACAGTTCTTCATCTCTAAGCCCACGCCATTCTTCAGGCAATGATAACCTGAAATTGAAAAGTAGCTGAGTATATTTCAGAGAAACACTGAATTGAAAATATCTCATATGACAAAACAGTGACTTGGATGCTTGGCTGAGTGTCATATTCATGGCTACATACCAAGGGGATTTAGTTCATATGGAGAATGAGGTGAATTGTTTTTGCTGAGTGCCTAAAACCTTTTCCTAGAGAACCCGTTCCCTCTCCCCCGGTCCACAAAAGAGATTGTCCATAGCACACATGGTATACCATAGCATGAAAGATGAGCTATAACATAACAATTTTTTTTTAAAGCACTGTCTTTTCTCAATAGCACTCTCAAGAATGTCTCAGGTATTTGAAGTACAAAGATTAACTAACCAAACATAATCATAGGTCTGAAATTCCCAAAAATTAATATAAGATATTACAATGAAGTCTAAATGATACATTCTTTAATTTTTAAAGTTAAAATGTTTAAAGTTTGCAAACTTAGAAAATCTCCCTCTGATAAAGAGTGTGATGTCTTATAGTAAATGTTTTTAAAGATCAACAGCCACACTTGAACCTACATGTTTTTAAAAGATCCATCACATTCAGACTGGTAATTATTTTATAAGATAAGATAAGATACACACCTGTTTTCAAAAGATCCAAGTTTTTTAGAGACACACTGCACCCTCCAGCCATTGTTCTGATCAGCAAATAAAACATAAACTAGAAGTGGGCTTAGGTTTTGCTCCTCTTCAAGCGTGTACAGATGGTCCTTCCAAGGCACTCCACCTTCTTTAAGATAGATGATTCTCCCACTGGAGTCAACCTTTCAAAACACATCATTTACATTACATCAGTTATGATGTCAGAGTATTCACATTAGAACATTAACAACTCAAAGTTATAACTGACTCAGAACTGTTATGCTCTGTTCATTATCCTTAACATTAAAAAAACAATATAAATAATGTAAAAAGTATATAAATGTATACTTAATGATCTTCTCAGAATATTAGTACAATAAAATAATACACAAATTATAATGTGATTAAATGCTTTTAAAAGTAACACATTAAATCAAGACAACCAAATTATAAACAATAAAAATAGAGCTTTCAGGTAGAAACTACAAAGTAGAACAATATGCTGAATGATCATTAAGTAAATTACTTTTGAGGGTTAGTGACAGAATGTTACCTCCTTACCTCAAATCTATTTTTCACTGCTTCAGCAACAAACTCACGTGCAGGCAACCATCCATTCTGATAGTAAGTGATTCTTTCCATGAATTCCTCACCCACTAATTTCATTGCTTTATCAAACTGGAGCTGAGAAATGAAATAATATTGTATCATTACAAACATTATGAGATAAACAGTTGACCGTAAGCCAATCTAAGCATAAACAAAAGCCACAAGAAAAGATACTACCATTGACTGAGAATAATGCAAGAAGAGTCTATGACAACAGAAAAGTACAAAATATGTTAATGGTGGTTTAAAAAAAAAAGAGAAGTAATTAAAAAAAATAATAATAATAAAAAGGTAAGGTAAAGGGAACCCCTTTTATACCCTATGAGCTATGGGGGTGGGGGTGGCAGATGATGTAAAGCTCATCCATTTCTATGGCTTCAATGATCAGCTACAAGGCTTTGAAGTTGAAACGCCATGGTTTGATAGCCAAGTGTTTTACCACTCAGTTATCATGTCCCCAAGATGTAATAATGTAGGCAAGTATCTGTGTAGATAGAGGGCAGAAAGAGAAAAATAATTCATTGAAATAAGAAGTAAAGTACTGAAGGTCAGATTTAATAGAATGATGCAATCCTGTTTCCACACAATTAGAATCAAATAGCTTGATGTAAGTGAATGTAAAATACCATTAGTTAGATTTTAAACATTGGAGATTCAGGGTACATAAATTGTTGATTTTTTTTTTTTAATTCTCCTTTGCTTTAATTCTATAAACCACTTCATATATTTCATGTGGTTTTTTAGTATGCAGAGTATTAGGATATTAGGTGATTTAAAAATGTAATTCTTACTCAATAAGAGTTGGCTTCCTTAGTTTGTTATATTTCAATTTAAACTATTCTGTATTTAATGTGTCACATATTGTTTACAAGCTGTTTTAAGGTTACAGACTTACTTGGACATCAACATCTTTTTCATTCCAACCTGGATTCAATATGTTCACTCTGCTGCTAAGATTGGTTGTTATCTGGTACCTAGGATATAAAAGTTAAAGAGTTTTTATTTTTTAGAAATATCTTGAGAATATATGTCTAAATATACGAAAACAACTAATTAATATATTGTAAGTCTCATTGGAATCCTTATAATATATAGATATGTATATATATATATATATATAAATGTTATTACATTTTGATAAAGTAATATGTAAGTTTAACATAAGAGTAAAGAACTTTTGATTTCTTGTAGTACTTTATCTAGACAACTGAATGCCATAACATCTAATTCAATTTTTTAAAATCAAATTAGAAATCCCCTGAAGAAAAAACGCATGCAGGTTCTGAAAAGAACAGGATCTTAAATAAAGAAAACATTTTTGTGGCTTGTAAAAAAAACAAAATGAGCCTAGCAGTCTATGTGTGTTCACCTTAATTCTCCCTCAGCTTGATTGATTCCATTGTCAATGGCATCTATTTCTTCCATGAAATTTTCATATACTTTATCAAAGATAACCTTTGTGATATGGTCATCAGCGGGTAGGTTCAATTGTTTAGCAATAATTTCTACACCAAAGTGAAAATACACCAGCCCAGCGCTGGAGAGTTTAGTCACCCATTTCTTTTCAGGACAAAGGCTGTTCATACTCTCATTGAAAGTCCTGTACATAAATAGTTACAAACAAAACAGTTATATTACTAACAAACCAATCATTAGATCATTGACAACTAAAACTGGAAAAAATAAAGTTCAAGAAACAGAGACTATAAAAACTATACCAGACTGGGGAAATAAAAACTATAACAGACTAAGGAAATAAAAAATTTAACAGACTGGGGAAAGAAACTATAACTGACTAAGGAAATAAAAAATATAACAGACTAAGGCAATAAAAACTATGACAGACTAAGAAAATAAAACATATCAGACTGGGGAAAGAAACTATAAAAGATTGGGGAAATAAAAGTAGCTGGACACACATAAATTGTGCACAATGTCAAAATGACAATAAATATTGTTTTTATTTTTAAAATAAAAATGACGGGAGAATGCCTGAATTAAATTGTGATTGAAATTGAAAGCTCTAGACTAATGTACCTCTGATGGTGATCATATCTATGTTTGCTGGGATCATAGGTTCCTCCCACATCAACAACAATATCACAAGTATCCAGTATGGCCTGATCTCGTGTTCTGAAAGAAACAAAGAAAATAAATTGAACTACAAAGATGGAACAATGATAAACCTCTTTAAAGATTTCTACACTGCTAAAAAAAAAATTAATCTATTTTTAATTTTATTTTATATCTGAACGACACATATTTGGATCAAATTACCAGCTGTGGCCTGCCAATAAGAGTTATGTATTTGTATAATAATGTGGTCTATAAGACAGTTGGTGTAAAGGTCATCTGTTTCAGTAGTATTTTTCAACTGAAGTAAAAAATTCAGAGTAAAACAGCTCTATTCTTCTGAAAAAATGCACAGATAATGTCAGTACAGGAAGCAAAATAATTTACCTAATAATTTCAGCATCTTTGTATTCATCCAAAAGTTTTAGCATAAAGCAAGCTAATGCTTCATCACAATGAAACTTGCCATTATGAGTTCCAATTTTTTTTGAAAGATGTGGCTTTTTAGGAGGACTTTCCTTTGTTCCTGTCATGTTTGAGGTGATGAAGGAGAACTGTTTACAAGCACAAGGAATTTGTTTCTTCTTGAATGTGATGAAAACCAATCTAGCAATGAAAACAAACATGCAATAGATAGATATTAAAAATTATATGATGTGCAATTTGAAACGTTTTGATGTGCTTTTACTTTAATATTCCACTAATATGTTTTTAAAAGTAGATCAATGTAACTATCTTTGATTGCTTTAAGCACTTAAAAACTTTATGTTCAATGAGAAAGCCGACAAAAGCTCTAAACTTTAACTTAACAGGAAAAATTATTATTCTAAGCTTTAGGGGATAGAAGTCACCTAATCAGTCATAGCAAGGTTCTGCCAACAAGTTTAATCCAAAGATTACAAACACAAATGAAAACATCTTAGCAAAATAACAGGTATGATTCAGGGCAATGAGAAGTACAACAGAACAAATTTTAGTCTGCGGGCACTTTAGAAGCAAATAAAAAATTCCCTAAAATAAATAAAAATGGCTTTAACATTAAAAAAAGGATTTGACAGATTTGACCACAGTGTAATCCACCATTTCACATTATCAAAAGAATATTTATAAAACATGGTAACCAGTACACTAAAAGTCAACAAACATTATTGACTGCTTCATAGTGACAGGGGAGCCCAATAAGGCTATTTCCTTTTTTCAAGCCTTTTCAAAATCTATTAGATCTGGAAAGGACCATGACTGACTCATTGAAAGACCATGTTTGATCAAATAGTAATTTTGGTATAAATCAATGGTAAAAAAAAAAGACTAAGATCATGGCTTAAAGCTAAAGTAGCAGAGACACAAGTAAAAGGACGCAAACTGGTGATGGTCTACTAGAGAAAACATGCTTTTTAGAAGATTTCAGACAACTGCATCATTGATCTAAATAGCATTATATATGATGAAAAAAAGGCATTTCAAAGAGCAACAAATCTTTTTTCCTGGTATATATGACTATGTGAAGCTCAGAAGCTTATTAAAATCTATTTCCAGGCCATTTATATACTAAAGATGTTTTTGTGAATGCCATATAGAATATATAAAACAAATGTTAAGTTCTACTAAATAGACAAATATAATTTGCATTTTGATAATTTGTTCTGCATTTTAGAAGCTAAATTAGCTTGCTTTACATGGAATGAGTAAATGGTATGAAATCAAATGGAGGACTTTTTTTTTCAAGTGGAAAAATAGAGAAAGGAGATGGGTGAATGAAATCATAAAGGAGTGGACTTGTTTATGTTCAACAAATTAACAAGTTGGTCATTGATTGCTAAAACAGGCGACTTAAATTGTGAAGTAAATCTAGTTGAGAATATAGAGCATTAGATCTAAGTTAATCTAAGACTAGTAAGACTTAGTCTAACTAGTCTAAGTCCAAGTGTTATAGATCTAGCTAGATTATTGAATCATATCCTTAATATAAATAATAATAATAATAACAGCAGAAGCTATAAAATAATAATGTCTATAATTATACTAATTAATAGTAAATTATACTAATTGACTAATTATAGATGTTTAGATCTTTCATTCTATGACTAGCTAGATGATCACTAGCAGTGAGTCACTATTGCACAAGTCTAGAATCTAGATTTATAAGTGTATAAGTATAATGACTAAATGATCATGATTTTTCTAGCATCTAGACTAGATCTAGAGTAATAATATATAGAGAGTAATTTCCCTCTTCTGAACACCCCCTATTTTCTGACATTAACGAACACCCCACAATCTTTATTAAAATGAGCCTCTATTTTGATAACTGTGACGAAAATAGTCTAGTGTTTTTATTTATACTCCATTTCTTTATAGTTCAGACACATTTAGTTTCATTTACTCTGAAAAACAAGGGTTTTACACGGGTTCAAAGAGCACCGGTAGGATGATGCCATTTTTTTCTTCTAGAACAGAAGGAGGGTAAGTTCGGAGGGAAGGAGATTTTTTTTTAGAAAATTTAAGTATCAGCTAAACATGAACTATCTAAAATGCTTATAAACAGGCCTAAAAACACACAAACATGTCATAGTCTATGTGTAAATATGGGGTGTTTCATGATATTCGTTTGTAAGTCACAATCAATGACACTAACGAACCCTATTTTAATGTTGAAAATGCATATCAGAGGGATGTAACTCAAGGCTGGGAAATGGAAATTTCTTTGATTTATTTGGTACAGGTTTTACATTTTCTTACTTAATTTTGCTTTTGTTTTAGATGTTAAAACAAGTGTGATGTGAATAAGTAAAAAGAAAGGGAATATCGCTAAACATAGTGCTAATGAGGGGTAGAGTTGGGTATAACGTGAAAAATGAAAAAAATTAAATGTTTTCATAAGTGGCACAATCCTGCTCTCTCTCTCTCTTTTTTTTTCACTCCTTGTCACTCTAATTATATACTTAGCATAGTATCATCAACACAGTACAAGAAAAAAAAAAGTGGCGGGAGGGACAATTTTTGAACAATCAGGTACCAAATTAGGTCACATTCACTGAGTGGAGTGAGCGGGCTAGACGTGCGGGGTTGCACAGTTATTGTTTTTTTTTTTTGTTTGGTCAACTATATCTAGGAAGGTCACAGTATATGTCCCTTTGTAAAGTTGAGGGATTAGCAGGGAAGGGAGCAATAAAAAGAGGGAAAAGTGACACTAATCTGTCGGTCTTGAGTTGGTTAAAAAGAAATTGATAATAAAATTTAAAAAATTGAATTATTTTAAAATGCAATAACTAAGAGGTGTTCGTTAGTGTACAGACAGTGTTCGTTAGTGTACAGAGCAGGGAATGGTGTTCGTTAATGTTAGCACTGGACCTCATTGACCTGACCCTCTTCAACATCATATAATGACATATTTTACTGCAACTATGCATAGTGTAACAAAACAATACAGCTATTTTAATTGACAAATGGATGACGAGTTTATAGATGTTTGTAGTTTTTTCCTAGGACTAATCATTACGAAGCTATAAAAATTTAAAAGTAAAAATTGCGGCAGCAGTGCTTTACTTGTTAGGAAGAGGGAAATTACCATAGTCATAGATCTAGATTATAAAATATTAATTCTAGATTTAAATCTAATCTAGATTCTCTAGATATCTACTAGATTAGTAGATCTATCATCTAGACCTAGTGACTAGTTACAGTAGTACTACTAGAATACTAGATTTCTAGATCTACATAACATACTACGTTACTACCCTCGAGCCTCAATTTCAGTGGCCATCAGGCATCACCCTGTTCTCTATTCTCTACTTGACTTCTTAGTTCTACTACTTACTTAGATATTTCTAGTAAATTCTAGTCTACCTGTAACTCACTGTTACCTGTACAGTGATGAGTAACATTAGTTTTAAAATACTAGTTTTAGTTAAGTAACAAATGTTATTTTGAGTTAGTCAGTTAGTTAGTGTGTACTCAGTAGTACTAGTAGTAGTACCTCACTGTCCTCACTCAGGCTCACCTGGTGCTTTGGCGTACTAGAAAATCTAATTTGTTAAGCATATAGAGTCTAGATTTAATAGATCCGTATGCCAAGATCGAATTTCGATCTAGCGATATTTCAGTTTAAAATATAGATCAAGACCAACAGCCACGTTGATCCAAAATATGTTTAACCGTTACTAGATCTAGAAGAATAGAACATGATCTACTTAATCATAATTATCTACATGGACAATTTTCAGTTCTTCAGTAATGAGAGTTCCAAAGTAAGTTCTTACTGACCTACATTTATCTATGTCTTAGCTCTAACTGACCTACATTTATCTTCAGATATCGTTGTGAGACTTGAATTAAATCCAAAATATTATTATCCATATATATATACAGAGGGGTCAAAATAGATCTATAATTATAATCTTGAGCACATTTTTTTAATGTGTTTGTAAAGTGTATTTAAATGTTTAACAATGTTGGATATAGATCTAGAGTTTGTTATGGTTATATTAAAAATGCATTATTCAGATATTTTTGTTACATATCAAACAAAAAAACAAGATTTTAAAAAAAAATAAACTATTCCTTTATGAAGCTGATGACTTTTTGTTCGAGTGATTACTTTGCTCTTAATAGCCAATGAACAATAGATTTAAAAAATATAATATTTTTACTCCCACCTCGAAAAATAATCCCGGTTAAGCGCATGTATAAATGTATATAGGCCTACAATTCTGATTTGGTGAAAGTAATTCAGACATGGTAAGTTTAATTAATGCATGGTGGAATACCCGTTAACCTATATGTGTTCAAGATGTAGATTGTGTAGATCTGCAGACCAAATTTAATTTTAAAGATTATTTTATTTTGAAAAATCATAACGTCCTTACCAGAGTTTTCCCAGTGTGGTCATTGCAGTGGTCAATTAGCTAGTATTTCTTTTTCCATATATGTACATAAACTATAACATTTCTATCAAAGTCGTTAGAGCCGTTTAAGAGATCGGTGTCCATGCAGGCTCCTGGTTTTTCTCATTACAAATTTGCAAGCTGATAAGAGGAATTTTACAAATAATAATATAAAACCACATTGCAATTTAACGTTGATAAGACTATATATAGTATTAGAATACGCATTCTTTATTTGCCCCCCCCCCGGCTCTAGAAAACAAAGAAACTTAAAAAGACGCAATATATAGCCGTGATATGTATAACAACGAATATTCACATTCGACTAGAGCTACACCATTAGTATAATCAATAAAATTAGAGACAGAAGACTAAAAATACTAAAACATAACTTACATATATACAAAAAACAGAACCTAATAAAATACTCATAAAGACCCGAAGATCAAGGCACATTTCTTATCCATATGGTAGGGCAAATTCGAACAAAAGCTCCTTCTTCCCTTTAGAGCATTTAATGCGTTGCCCGAATCAGCCAGGAAAACCAACAACTTAGTGGAAGTGGAAATTTCTAATTAACATGAAAATGCACGACTAGATTGTAAGTTATAAGACATGAGATCGAAACGCTTGACAAACTTATTAAACAACAGTTTCTGTGATGCCCAAAGTGTTGTGTAGTCGACTTAAGATGGTCTCCATTGACCTAAAACTTTGTTCACCTTTGATATCAGATTAGAGTTAACTTATTAAATGATAGGCTAATGACTTTCATCTTATGGGTGCTGTGACAGTCCGCTTAATCAGATTCCTCCACTTTTCCTGATCTGCATCTGTTCTTAACAGGATATCAAGAGAGAGGCCGGTCCATTCTTTTACGTTATTCAGCCAGCTTTGGAACGACCCTTTCTCCATCCACTGTACCTTGAAGGATAGTAAATAGTAAAAATATAAAATAACTAATAACACAAATATTGATTTTATTTAAGTAGCCCCTAGAAAAGAATGGACTACACATACAATTAACAATTAGTTTAACCTCCTCTCATTCTGTCAGTTCTAGTTTTCTTTCTTAATATATTTTTTTCATTAAATTTGCCTTGAATGTGTGTTTTGTGTTTATTCATCTTGATCTGCAACTGCACATTTTTTAAAGTAAAAAATGGACAAATTTTTTTACATCTGCATTGTCGTTGTATATCGCTAAATGAACAATTGATCAAGTATAATGAACATCAATGCCAATGATTAAAAGAAAAAGTACTATCGAATAATGACAATAAGAGATTTCTTGTCTTCATACCGAAAGGAGTTTGTGACTAGATCGACTCCAAACGTTCTCTATTGCTGGAGACGTTTCTCTCCGTCTCTCTCGTGTCAGACCATCGTTCTGTTGAGGTCTTTTTTTTTTCTTGGTCACAGCAGACGATCTGATGATCTTTACTATCATCTAAGATGATCTTCACTATCATCTAAGATTACCTTCACTAAAAGGTAAGGTGATCTTCAGTACGATCTAAGATGATCTTCACCACGATCAAGCCTATTACAGACGTACGCGCTACATGCCTCGAACGTCTTTCACAGTTAAGCCTCGAGCTTACCATCCCTTTTTGGCGCATGCGCCCTTATTACATTTTTATGAGGTCAGTTGAAAGGATTACTGCAGCTCAAAATGCCAGAAATAGCCTAGATCCCGCAAGGGGACACGACAATTCGTTCACTGACATTTCGTTCACCGACAAATCATTCACGACTTTTCGTTCACGCGACTATTCGTTCACGCGACTATTCGTTCACCAGACATATCGTTCACCGGCAACTTGCTCACAGACAACTTGTTCACCGACAGTTGGTTCACGACAAATCGTTCACGCGACAAATCGTTCACTAACAATTCGTTCACAGACTAATTGTTCACAGACAAATCGTTCACTGGATATTTCCAAAAACAAAAAATTGTTAGAGATCGGGCCTGAACCGAAATTCTTTGTAAATTTTTGTTTGTTTGTTGTTAATATTTTGTTAACGAGGACAGTATGTGATAAAAAATTATACTTAAAAGAAAAAAGAGATCTTACAAGCAAGCTGAAACATTTAAATGGGACCTCACTTTACTATAGGTAACATTTTTACTTTCAACATGTAGGCCTTCTTTTACACTCATGTCCGTCATGTAGTCTTGTTCGACCTACCCATAGTTGCTTATCTTCTTAATAGCGGTCCAGATGTTTCATTAACATACCCATTTTATTGATATCTTATTAACAAAAACAAATCTTATCTTATATAATACAGACGTTTCTTCAAAAAAGAAGATGATTACGTCCTACGCGTCATGCATTCTGCCAAGTCACTGGTTTTCCTGGCTAGCTCAGACATACTAGTATTTTTTCCACAATCCTGTCAGTGTTTTTACAAGAGATAATTTAAATTTTTAACAATGGGACTAGATTTGGTACAATATATGGTTTCACTGTTCAACTCTGAACGTCACATACTAGATACAGATCTAAGGTTAATACTTATCAATTAAGACATCTAAGAAAAACAAACTAATTACATCTACAACACTAGGAAATATTATAAAAAATTATTTAAAAAATTATAATTTATCGCAATACAACAAAATAAAATTGTTTCAATAAATTTGTTATTGAAGTCCAAGCAATCAAATTAGCCTACCAATGGGTGGTCACATATTGAGACAAGTTAACTAAAATAGAAATAAAATAAAAATTCTTTTAAACTTGATGGAAAGCACTATACTAATGTCTAGTAGATATTTTCAATGTTAACAGATTGAACATGTGTATAGGCTATGTCCAATAAAGTTGTATGACTTCCAGAGGAGCCAGTCTGACTAGCACTCAACTAGGTGTTACCTAGAGTATCCAGATGAATTGGTAGATTCCCGGTAGATGAAAAAAAAAGAGGGGGTGTAAAGGTATATTAAAGTTGAAAGTAAAAATGTTACGTATAGTAAAGTGAGGGCCCGTTTACATTTTTCAGCTACAGCTAGCTTGTAAGATCTCTTTTTTTATTATTTTTTTTAAGTATAATTTTTATCACATACTGTCCTCATTAACAAAATATTAACAAGAACAACAACAACGAAATTAAAGAAACTTGGATACCTGATCTCTAGAAATTTTTTGCATTTGGAAATAATAGCTACAAAAGTTTTAATGTAAATAAATTAAACACGCGACGAGAATATATAATATTAACAATATGTTACTATCCAGTGAACGATTTGTCTGTGAACAATTTGTCCGTGCCGTGAACGAATAGTTGCGTGAACGATTTGTCGCGTGAACGATTTGTTGTGAACCAACTGTCGGTGAACAAGTTGTCGGTGAACAAGTTGTCTGTGAGCGATTAGTCCGTGAGCGATATGTCGCGTGAACGAATTGTCGGGTGAACGAAATGTCTGGTGAACGAATAGTCGCGTGATCGAAAAGTCGTGAACGATTTGTCGGTGAACGAAATGTCAGTGAACGAATTGTCGTGGAACCATCCCGCAAAAGGGGGGGGGGGGAGATTTCATTTGAATTTAGTGACTGATTTTTCTTTGATTCTATTTATTTTAGGGGAGATTACTAGACCATCACTTGCTCCAGAGCAACTAAGGGGGTTTTGAGTTTAAAACCCCCTACCAGGGGGTTTTGCAGTCAAACCCCTCTTCTATAAAACAAAACCAAAAAAAATAAATAAAAGAATGCAAACGATAATCTCCAAATTCCATGAGCATAGCTAAGGAAGATTTTGATTTAAAAACCTCCTCCGAAATTTACGATAAAACCCCCTATCTATACATCAGTCACCAGATTCTATTAGCGTAGACAGGAGGGGTTTAGTGTTTAAAACCCCCATCCAGCGAGATTTATAGCTAAAAACCACCTCTTCAATCTAAAAAAGCAAATAACACACTCAGAATTCTATGAGCGTAGCCAAAGGGTTTTTGAGTTTAAACCCCTTTCAGCGGGGTTTTAAGCTAAAAGATACCTCTTCAATATAAAAAAAAGCAAATGGCTCACTAAAACAATCTATGAGCGTAGCCAAAGAGGTTTTGAGTTTAAGCCCCTCTTCAGTGGGATTTGAAGCTAAAAAAGAACCTCTTCAATATAAAATAAAAGCAAATTACACACTCAAAATGTTATGGTCGTAGCCAAAGAGGTTTTGAGTTTAAACCCCCTCCAGCGGGGTTTGAAGCTAAAAAAAAATACTTCTTGAATATATATTAAAAAAAAAAATAACACACTTAAAATGCTGGTTTAAAATAAAAGATTAAAAAAGCTTTGTAAACAGAAGGAAAACTTATATAGAAAATTTAAAGAAACTAAGGCAGAAAGAGTTTATATAAAGTACATAAAAATGAAACACCTAACCCAAAAAGTAAGCAGACAGTTGCAGAGTGAATACATAAACAATGTAAGATCTAAAGATAACAACAAAAAGCTATGGTCATACATTAAGTCGAAGAAAATGGAAACAACGAGCATAGCGCCATTAAAAGAAGAAGACAACTTAACACATAATGATAATGAAACTAAAGCAAACATCCTAAACAAATACTTTGCATCAGCATTCTCAACCCCAGGAGACAAAGACATATTACTTAATTTGAACCAAGTAGACAACATAGGAGATATAGTACTTCAAGAAAAGGGAATCCAAAAACTATTAGCCAACATCAAACCGAATAAAGCGTGCTAGCACCAGTGTTCAAAATACTTTTCAGGCATCTCTTAACCAGGGCAGAGTACCAAGGGACTAGAAAGAAGCTAATGTCACCCCCCCCCCCCCCCCATTTAAAAAAGGAGAAAAATCTGACCCAGAAAACTTCAGACCAGAATCACTTACCAGCATCACATGTGAAATCCTAGAACACATAATAAGTAGCAACATCATAAACCACTTAAACAAACATAATGTCCTCACCCCATACCAACATGGCTTTAAGAAATATAGATAATGTGAAACACAACTAATAGGACATATTGATGATTATTCAAAAGATTTAGATAATAGTGAGCAAATAGATGCTATCTTACTAGATTTTTTGAAAAAGTTCACCACTATAGTTTGCTTAAAAAACTAAAATATTTCGACATTAATGGTCCATTGCATCAGTGGATTAAAGATTTTCTGATAGGGAGAGAACAAACTGTAATTATAAATGGCTCTAATTCAACACCGATAACAATAAACTCATGTGTACCTCAAGGAACAGTCTTAGGTCCACTTCTATTTTTAATTTACATAAATGATTTACCAAATTGCATTACTGCAGGAAGAAAAGTCAGATTATTTGCAGACGATTGCATAATATATAGAACAATAAAAACAACAGAAGACACAGAAATTTTACTAAGAGAATTAGATGAATTACAGAAATGAAAATCAAATTGGAGCATGTCTTTCCACCCAGAAAAATGTCAGTTATTAAGATTAACAAAAAAACTAAAACATCTTTTGTTGTCTAGGTCTGTAGGAGTAGGGCTGTGCATGTTTGTTAATCTGTGTAGGTGTTACTTTAAAGCTAGCTGCATAATAAAGATGATATTGACAGATCGAGGGTAAGGAGGAATAAGAGTAGCCTTTAACATCGATAATAATAATTTTTATTTTATATTTGATTGAATTGATCTAATCCTACAAATAATAGATGATAGATGTTTCTTTAAAAAATATAATGAAAAAAAAAAACAGACATATTCTACTAAATTCTAAATTTTCTTGGCTGATTAAGGCAACCTGTTCTATAGGCACCTGGAAAGAGAGAGTAGGTCTACTTACATGTATTTTTTTCTAGCATTTAAATTTGGAAATCTCTTGTCTTTCCGTGTATTTTAATATGTAATATTAGTGTATTTGTCAGCTTAGGCTGTGGTGTTATTTGTATTATTGCTACTTTACGCTGTAGTCTTCGGTCCTAGAGTGTCTCAAAATTTAGTTATTTTATCAATGGTATCACTCTATTCAAATGGGAGTAAACCTATACTGATTAACCTCTTCGACCTGTTTAGTTCCTGTTAGAATTACTATAAGTTTTAATTTCAAGGGTTACATTTTATGATTCGAGATCTGCACATACAATGTTTCGATTGTAAATACTAACCGTATGGGTTTGATTTTTTTAAAAATTATTTAACTCAATTTGGAAATTTCAGTAAAGCACATGTGTACTGGGAGTTGGTAGTTGTATAGTTGTACTAGTTTACCGTGAGTTGGATAAATTGTATTCAAGACATTTCCCCTTATCTGTCCGTCATCCTGATAGACCCTATGTCTTTATGTCATCCCCCTTGTCACAGAACCCAAGCTGTTCGCGCTATCGATTCCCTACTCATTCTGATCTGCTCGTCTCCCTTGGCTCGTTAGTGTCTAATTATGGCAGTCTAAGTTGACTAAGCAACTAGAGATAAATCCTCGTATAAGTCAGACACGCATTCGTTGTTTTAAATAGCAACATTATGTACCATACAAACATACAGTATTATTATTATTATTTTATTATTATTATTATTATAAAAGATTAGCTATATTCCGCAGAAGGCTTCAGCAACGTCCATCCTAATGATTTTGTTTGATATTATCTTTTTGTTTTCTCTTCTCGAGTAGAAAAGGGACAGAACTTTCTTTAAAGAGACTGCTTTATTGATCCTTTCCATTTGCAGATCAAGTTTGAAATTTTGTGCAATTATTCATTGATTTTAAGAAGACAAGAATTAATTTTTAAAAAAGCAATTGATAAGTTAATTTATTAGTGGTTATTAATTAATATTTTTTTAGGTATAGGGCAAAGGAAATGAATTTTACACTATTGAGACATATCTGCTGTAGATGTGCAGTTCTTTCCTTTATATAGAGACGTCCATTATGTGACTACACACAGAGGCGTCTTTTATTTGACTACACCCAAGACTTCTATTATTCGACTACACCCAGAGACGTCTATCATGTGACTACACCAAGATAAGTCTTTAATTTGACTACACACAGAGACGTCTATCATGTGACTACATACAGAGACGTCTATCATGTGACTATTTAACTACACCCAACACGTCTATTATTCGACTACACCCAGAGACGTCTATCACGTGACTACACCCAGAGACGTCTTTTATTTGTCTACACACAGAGACGTCTATTATTCGACTACACCCAGAGACGTCTATCATATGAATACACACAGAGACGTCTATCATGTGACTACACACAGAGACGTCTATCATGTGACTACACACAGAGACATCTATCATGTGACTACACCCAGAGACGTCTATCATATGACTACACCATGAGACGGATATTATGTGACTACACACAGAGACGTCTATCATGTGACTACACACAGAGACATCTATCATGTGACTACACCCAGAGACGTCTATCATGCTACTACACCCAGAGACGTCTATCATGTGACTACACCCAGAGACGTCTATTATGTGACTACACACAGAGACGTCTATCATGTTACTTCACCCAGAGACGTCTATCGCGAGGATTCACCAAGAGACGTCTATCATATGACTACACCATGAGACGGATATTATGTGACTACACCCAGAGACGTCTATTATGTGACTACACACAGAGACGTCTATCATGTTACTTCACCCAGAGACATCTATCGCGAGGATTCACCAAGAGACGTCTATCATATGACTACACCATGAGACGGATATTATGTGACTACACCCAGAGACGTCTATTATGTGACTACACCCAGCGACGTCTATTAATTGACTACACCCAGAGACGTCTATCATGTAACTACACCCAGAGACGTCTATCACGTGACTACACACAGAGACGTCTATCATGTTACTTTACCCAGAGACGTCTATGATGTTACTTCATCCAGAGACGTCTATCATGTTACTTCACCCAGAGACGTCTATCGCGTGGATTCACACAGAGACGTCTATCATGTGACTTCACGCAGAGACGTCTATAGTGTGACTACATTTACTACGTTTATCACGTGACTACACACAGAGACGTCTATCATGTTACTTCACACAGAGACGTCAACAGTGTGACTACACCCAGAGACGTCTATCATTGTGACTACACCCTGAGACGAATATTATGTGACTACACCCAGAGAAGTTTATTATATGACTACACCCAGCGACGTCTATCATGTTACTTTACCCAGAGAGGTATATCGTGTGACTACACCCAGAGTCGTCTATTATGTGACTATACACAGAGACGTCTATTATGTGACTACACACAGATACGTCTATTATGTTACTACACCCATAGCCGTATATCATGTGACTACACCCCTATTATGTGACTACACTCAGCGACGTCTATTAATTGACTACACACAGAGACATCTATCATGTGACTACACCCAGAGACGTCTATCATGTTACTACACCCAAAGACGTCTATCATGCTACTACACCCAGAGACGTCTATCGTGTGAATACACCCTGAGACAGATATTATTTGACTTTATCTAGAGGTGTCTATCATGTGACTACACCCAGAGACGTCTATCATGTGACTACACCCTGAAACGGATATTATGTGACTATACCCAGAGACGTCTATTGTGTGACTACAACCAGCGACGTCTATTAATTGACTACACCTAGAGACGTCTATCATGTGTCTACACCAAGAGACGTATATCACGTGACTACACCCAGAGACGTTTATCAAGTTACTTCACGCAGAGACGTCTATAGTGTGACTACACCCAGAGACGTCTTTCATGTGACTACACACTGAGATGAATATTATGTGACTACACACAGATACGTCTATTATTTACTTCACCAAGAGACGTCTATCTTGTTACTTCACACAGAGACGTCTATCATGTTACTTCACCCAGAGACGTCTATCGCGTGGATTCACCCAGAGACGTCTATCATGTGACTACACCCTGAAACGGATATAATGTGACTACACCCAGAGACGTCTATTGTGTGACTACACCCAGCGACGTCTATTAATTGACTACACCTAGAGACGTCTATCATGTGTCTACACCAAGAGACGTATATCACGTGACTACACCCAGAGACGTTTATCAAGTTACTTCACGCAGAGACGTCTATAGTGTGACTACACCCAGAGACGTCTTTCATGTGACTACACACTGAGACGAATATTATGTGACTACACACAGATACGTCCATTATTTACTTCACCAAGAGACGTCTATCATGTTCCTACACCCATAGCCGTCTATCATGTGACTACATCCTGAGACGTCTATCATGTGACTACACACAGAGACGTCTAGCATGTGACTACACACCGAGACGTCTAGCATGTGACTACATACAGAGACGTCTATCATGTGACTACACACAGAGACGTCTATCATGTGACTACACACAGAGACGTCTAGCATGTGACTACACACAGAGACGTCTATCATGTGACTACACACAGAGACGTCAATCTTGTGACTACATACAGAGACGTCTATCATGTGACTACATACAGAGACGTCTATCACTTGACTACACCCAGAGACGTCTATTATTCGGATACACCCAGAGACGTTCATTAAGTACAATCACAATAAAAAATGTTTTGGTCTTTTCCTTGGACGTTCGTTCACTTCTTCTAAATGTTAACTATGGAATAAAAAATATCAGGTGTAAAAAAGAAAAAAAAGGGGGGGGGAGACGCTGCAAGGGATGTCAGCCTTCAAGTGCGAGTCTGATCACCTCCTATTCTCTCTGTCTACACAGCATACAGTCAACAAACGAACTTCTCTGTTGTAGTGTGTCTGTTAGAAAATGTCAAGCAAGATGCCTGGACAAGCCATAGACGACCAACAACTGACCTTTGAGTAGACACATAAATAAACACACAAATATGAGCGTGCATGAACAAAAAAAAAACATTTTTTTTCTTTGACTTCATTGGTTTGCGAATTGTTTCCCTTGAGTGAACCGAGATTTATCTGCATACCGTTCCACTGCAAAGTTGTTTTAGTTTTGTTTTTTTTTGTTTTTTTATACACACAGACACACACATAGACACATACACACATGGGCACACTTACATACACTGTGTTGCTTTTTTTTTGTACACAAAACACAGGTCAACGTGTGTACTCCAAGACTGTGATAACTTGGCCAGAGGTACAAACTACAACTTGCAAGTAAATAAAACGGAATAACTTATTAACTGAGGGATATTATCGATCTAAAGCAAGGTAGATATTCCTTCGCCATATTGCAGCCATCTGTGGGAGATCGAACTGCGAAAACATTTATTTCTCCTTGTTGAGTGTAGCAATGTAATGACTTCAGAGTGTAACTGGCCTCTCAATCTGTTAAGGAGGCAGCATTGAAACCACTATGTGACTTTAATTTAAATTCCTACTAATAGCACACACCTTTTCATAGGCACGAATCTGAACTAATGTCGTTGGAGGCGCGATGGTTGAGCGGTAAAGCGCCTGACTTCGGTCCTGGGTTCGAATCCTGGTGAAGACTGGAATTTTTGCGTTCGGGATCTTTAGAGTGCCCCTAAGCCCACCCAGCTAAAATGGGTACATGACATTAGTTAGGGAAAAGTAAAGGCGTGTGGGAGACATCGTTTTGACCATAGCTTATGCCAGGTATTCCTCTCATTTCTATGAGATGATAGTCGTTTCGCGACTGAAGGAGGTTATAAAATACACTATTAATAGCTCTTTAATATGTAAGTTTTATTGCGTGTTAGACGGATGGACAAACAGTACAAACACAATAGACCGCGAGGGCTGTAAAAACAGGTTTCAGATTGCGTCTGAACTTTTTAATGCCAGTCCCCTTTGACTTCTGTCCTATAGCTAAGTAAATCAACAAATGTGAGCCCAAGCGAATATAAACTGTCGTGAATGCATCAAACATGCCATAATTACTAGTGACCTCAAACTGGGTGTTTATAAACAGAATGTATGATCGGGGGCGGGCAGGGAGTGCACGAGCCGAGGAAAGGGGGAGGATCGATGGAGTGAGTAAGTTTTCTACGTAGACGCCCCTACAAAGGCAACACATGTTGCAGATGCTGCTCATTAACCGACTAGTCCGAAGGATGTTGTGATTTCATTGTGGTAGTTAAAGGAGTAAAAACGTGTCTTTGTCTCCAAGCTGGTCATTTCCTACACTTCAATCCTCTGGTCTTTGTTCTTATGTCGTATTAATTTGCTGTAATAATTAAGTGTTAAAAGTAAGTAAAGTTTTCCTGTCCGTCTCCTGGACATGTGATGTAATTGTCCAACTGTTTACATATATTCTTTTTTTTTAACTTTACTAGAGGGATAATGACATGGAACATTTTTATTGATCTGAGATTTTCATTAGCATTGTATGTTCAAACTTCAGAAGACATAGATCTAGATCGATTATAGAAAGTTTATTTTCATTAGCATTGTATGTTCAAACTTCAGAAGACATAGATCTAGACTATTCTAGACCGATCATAGAAAGTTTATTTTAATGTTATTACAAAGTTTTGATATCTGCTTTTGAAATACAAAGGCACGCTACTTCGTCCAACTAATGAGATTCCTTGATCACAAGTGTTTGTTTTTTCTTTCCAGCAATAAAATATTCTCTTCCCCCCCCCCCTCGAGTTTCGTGCTATATTAAACTAGTAATAGATATCTGTAAAAAAAAAAACAAGGTTACAAAGACTGTTTTTGTGGAAACACAACTCAAAATCGGCTCCCGAAGTGGTCCACCCAGGCAGGTAAAAAGGAAGATTTCAATATTTTCAGAAAGGACATCAGAATGAAATTCTATCAAAGACAAATGACAGAGAGGAATGGAGAGAGAAGGTTGACAGATCTTGTGTGGTGCCCCAGCAGTCAAGCAGACCAAAGTAATTGTGAAAGTGAATGTGAAGTTAGATGTGAATCTGGCCTAACTGATGTCTTATAATGATCTAATTGTTTTGTTAAGGGTCAATTTCTTATTGAAATCTTAAAAAAAAAAAAATTTCCGTAAAAAAAAAAAGTTCAGTGTACCATTCTGTAGTATCGCAGTGTAGTTCACGCGATAATATGAAAACCTACTTATTAATTTTTGTTTTAAATTATGCCCAACTTAGATGCATATCAAATAAATATTTTATTTTTCTCTTAAAAAACGTAAACATTATTTTTGGGTAAATGTAGTAATTAGTAGGACAGAACTGACATAACGTAGCAATACAAATGTAAAAAAAATATTTTAAACAAAAAACTGAAAACCATTTGCATAGGTGTGTTAAAAATATGGTAAATGGTTACTTTCCTCGTCTCCCCTTACTAAAAAGCCTGCCGTGTTTGTTACTATTAATAGTGAATAGTTGTAAAAGTGGTGTATTTTGATGAAAAAACTGCTTGCATAAGTGACTTAAAAAATTAGATTTTTCGCTTTTAGAAAAGAAAAAAGTAGCCGTTGCATCAGAACCTTGAATGGATTAAAATATTATGATGTCGGATTTTCACTGTTTTCTAGTTTACGAGTACTAAAAGGGACGGACAGATCGACAGACATTTCACACAAAATTAATAGCGTCTTTTCCCCTTTGGCAGGCCGCCAAAAAAAACCTAGATCTCTATATTTATATTCACAAAGAATGTTATCCTATTGCTAGTGCTGTACCTTGGTAATTGACACTTCTTATCTATCTTATAAATTACAGACATTTATACAATATAGAAGATATCTACTTATATGCGTATCGATGGGCCAATCTAGTGTCGTAACATAATAAGAAGCTAATACTCTTTATCAAGTTATTGGTTTCTCCTGGATGATTCAGGCAATATGTTCCATGTCCTAATGGCACCAGGGAAGAAAGATTTATAAGACTTTGTGCCTTTATCCAGCTCTAATGGGTACCTGACAATAGTAAGGGAAAAGTAAAGGCGGTTGGTCGTTGTGCTGGCCATATGACACCCTCGTTAACTGTGGGTCACAGAAACAGAAGACCTTATCACTATCTGCCCTATAGATCGTAAGGTCTGAAAGGGGAACTTTACTTTTTTTGCTATATGTAATTTATATAATTCAGTATTTGTGTGCCATGCTGATGTGTTCTAATGCAACATGATGTTGCAATAACTGAGCACTATTGGAGTCTATGTATCGAACTCCACCTTTTTTTTTTTACTTGTACGAAACTCTATTGACTAGTAAAACTGCTAAATCTGTCAGGCAGTCGCGTCGGTGTGTAGTCAAGATGTTCAATAAATACACAAGAATCAATACGACAGATGTTAACCGAGTTCACTCCCTCTAGATCTCTATAGGAAATAGTTTTGTCTAAGATCTTGCTTGTGTGGGTGCAGATGATGTCACATCTTTCTCCGGTCCAACTTTTGAATGTGCACGTGCGACAGATGAATGACGTCAAATGTGATTTAAAACGTAGTAGAGACTCCAAGAGGAAAACATTTCCTTGCAGGGGAAGAGAGCTACGTAAGAATGTGTACACTCGCCGATGTTGTGTTTCTGTTGTTATAGTAATGCTGTTGTTTTAGTTATAAATATTACAAGAACGTGACGTCTTAAATACTTTGACTATAACCAGGCTTCGCGTGCTAGTTGAAACACACGAGCAAGATTTATTATCTTATCTTATCTTATAAAGTACAGACGTTACTGTTGCATTAGCATTAACATAAAGGTTGTGTATTGTTGAAAGTTGATGCAAAAGTTACAGCTAACATAATAATTGTAGATGTGTAGATATAAACCTTCTCGGTCTTCTCAAGTCAACACGGTAACCACTCTGCTAGCGAAGAACGTATGAACATGGAAGATTGTATAGTTATCTATTGTTTCTAGTTTATGTTCACTAAGCCTCAGACGACAATCTATAAAGGGGACTTATTCAGTTTATACCACCACTTCAGTCAATTACAATTTCTTTCACTTGTTCGATATACCAAACAAAATAATTAATTACCAATTGTTAATTAACTAATTGGTTAGTTTTTTTAATTGATTTTTGTTTTGTCAGGTAAAAGAAAATAATTGTGCAAAATGTCAGCTTGATCCGAGATTGGGTGTCCAGAAATAACGTGTACAAACTTTTAAACAGACAGACAGAATGAGTTGATATAAGCTTTGTAATTATAATGTACATAATATTAAATATTTTGTTCATTTTGTTGACTAAAGTTTATTAATACTTTTCTTTTCATTTTATACTTAAACACGAGTCTTACATAAAAATAATTGGTCTAATAATAATATGTGTTCAATCTTCGACGTCTACTATCCTATACAAAAACACAGGAGATGGTCATAACGGAGCTTCTCTATACCGATGATTGCGCCCTGCTAGCTCACAATGAACATGATCTCCAGAACGTGGTCAACGAATTTTCCTACGCTGCCGCCTCTTTTGGTCTATCTATAAACCTCGGGAAAACAGAAGTCATGTTCCCGAAGTCACCCAATAAGACCTACTCAGCCCCAAATATCACCGTAAACGGACAGCCCCTTAACGTGGTAGACCACTTCACATATCTGGGTAATATATTATCAAATGACGCCTCACTTTCAAGGGAAGTTGATAACCGTCTGGCTAGGCAGCCACGGAAAATACTGCATTCCTCACTAATCGTCGGACTCGAAGACAAGCCTTATTATTATTTTCTGATAGGGTGACAAATAGGCGATTGTTAAATGTGTCTCGTTACATTATGAGCTAGGACCAAGAACACACGAGACTACAGTTATGCCCCTTTGCTTGTGGTGACAAATGCAACAGTAAATAAACTGAAATGAAAACTTATAACTCTGGCACTATCTGGAGTTAATTAGGTCACGTGTGTTTAATGCAGTCTTTTTTTTTCCTCTCCTGGTATAGAGCCAAGATGGCCTCATCAGAGAAGTCATTGAATGGTGATGGCACGATTGAGCCTAACCTTGACATATCAGATAACATGCCTGACATGATGACAGAACCCAACCAGGACATGTTGGATAGCATGCAGGAGTTGATGGCACAGAAAGCTGGAGTAGGTTGTAGTTAGTTTCAACTGTTATAGCCCATCCATTTAGCAGATGTCTCGGTTTAACATTTAGATATCTTCATGACATAACACACTGGTCATTTAACATTTAGTTATCTACATAACACACTGGCCATTTAACATATAGACATATTCATGTCATAACACACTGGTCATTTAACATTTAGACATATTAATGTAATAACACACTGGTCATCTAGCATTAGACATCTACATAACACACTGGTCATTTAACATTTAAACATCTTAGAGACTCTAATAATTTAACATTCTGTCTGACACTTCTAATCCGTGAATGAAACAATTGTTCTTGGGTTCTTGGGAGTTAAGTGTGTTTTATTTCATTAAAAATGGAGTTATTGTTTTTATTTTTGCACTTAGGAACTGTTTCGTTTATGTGACAAGGAAGAAAAAGGATTTATAAATAAATCAGATATGCAAAGGCTGAGAGCGGAACTTCCCGTTTCTCCCGACCAACTAGAAGTTGTATTTGACTCACTGGATAATGATGGAAATGGATTTTTAACACTAGAAGAATTCACGGAGGGATTCGGTAAGTCAGATCTAATTATAACATTTGATTTTTAGAGTCTAACGACCAACAAATTGGTGTAAATTACCACAAAGTCCAAGATCGTCATGGGGGAGAGTAGCCTAAATTTTGCAAATATAAGACTAAGACTAAGATTGTTTTTTGATCCCCATGGAAATTCGCTGTGATTACAAAGACTCTTTTCTCATATAAAGACAAGACAACAGAAACATACACATAAATAGAACAGACACAACATAAATGAGTTCATTCAGCGATTACACACAGATATCTTGATTCTTTTCATGTTTCCTGATCAACGTGGCGTTGATATAGTCTGACCGAATAAGGAACGAACGAGTTTTTGTACCGTTCTGTTCTTGTTTTGATTGACAGCAGTCGCCCACTTCGCGACGACCTGACGTAGTTCTGATGGAGCGGGTGGCAGTTGTCTTACATTTTTTCGATTTTTCTTAGACACTTTTGTTCAAAAAGTTCCTTTAAATGTGGTAATGTTTTGAGTGTAATTTTTGATGCCCTTTTTATGATGTTTTCTAGACGGCGCAACAGTTTAGATGAAGTGTTGTCTTGCCAACAAGTTATTCCGTATGTTAACAGATTTTGTATTGTCGCGCCGTAAAAGTATCTAGGATCTTCTTATTTAGTTTAAAGCTATTGAGTTTGTATAGAAAAAAATGTCGCTTGGCTGTTTTCTTTGTCAGAGTTCCAAGGTGGTCTTCCCATGAGATCTTGTTATCAATGATAACGCCTAGATTATTTATATGCCTTCACTTGTTCTATAGATGTAGTGTTTATTTGCATTTCGTGTATCGTTTGTTTTTTCTTTCTGAAATCTAATATAAGTTATTTAGTTTTTGTGACATTCAGTTCTAGAAAGTTGTCAGTGCACCAGTTTGTAAACTCTTCTATCGAGCTTCGATACTGAGTTTCGTCTTCTGATAACTGAGTCATAGATGCTTCTTATATCATTAGTGTAAAGAAATATACAGTACAAGAGAAAACACAACCTTGTGGAGCACCCGTACATAGTACTCGAGTTGACGATTTGGCGTTGTTGACTTTAACATACTGAGGACGTTGGGTTTAGACGTTTGGAACCCAAGCTTGTACGTAAGGGCTTACATTTAAGTTACTCAGTTTGTTTATCATTAGATGTGGCTGTATGGTATTGAAAGCCGAGGAGAAATCTACGAAGAGGACTTTGGGTGTATCGAGATGCTTATAAAGCTGGTCCACAAACAATATAATTGCATCTTCAGTTCCCCTGGCTGCTTTATAAGCAAATTGGTGAGGGTCTTGGCTGTTATTGACTTTTGCTACAAGTTGTTTTAGCATATATTTTTCAAAACATTTCATAACTATAGGTGTTACTGCTACTGGGCGGAAATCATTAAAGCAATCTATTTTTTGGTTTCTTTGGTACTGGTACAATCTCTGAAGTTTTCCAGATGTGTGGAATTACGCACGTTTGCAACGAGTGGTTAAAGATGTGAGAGAAGATAAAAAGAGATTTGTTCCGCACATAGCTTGATCAGCTTGCCATTAATGTTATCTGGTCCAGAAGCTTTTGTTACGTCTACTCTTTTAAACAACAAGGTCACCTCATTTTCAGTTACAAAATTGACGTAGGGTTCTTGTTTTTCTTTGGTCAGAGTGTTGAAAATTTCTATCTGTAGGTCAACAAAAACTTCTTTATTGAAACGAGAATAAAACTCATTTAGTTCATTGGCGAATTTCTCATCATCCACTGAAAGTCGTTCTCGTCTTGAGGCGCAGCCTGTTATTTTCTTTTATCCTTCCCAGCATACTTTTGAGTTATTATTTTTAAAAAATAATTCAAAAGCAGATCTAGATTATAAGTAATAATAATATAGCCCCTCCTTCGTGATGGTAGATGATCATATCCTATGAACTCGAAGATGACTGTAAAATCAAATTCTCGCTTTAAAAAAGCCGGCCGCATACGTGGCATGGGTATTGCAGATAGGCCTGCTTCAGCTGCTTCTCAGCTTTTTGTTGGTTCGGCGCTCTTTCACGCTGGCCACTCTTCCACGCCATGAGGAGCGATCGAGAGCTAGTGCTTCCCAACCGTGAATGTCAATATCACGCTCCTTGAAGGAGCTCTAAAGGGTGCCTTTTTGTTGCGCTTGTATTGACCCCCCTGGGAGCGCTTTCCTGCACACAGCTGGGAAGGCGATTGTCTGGCATGCGGACTTGATGTAGAATTTTCTTTAGAAAATGTAGGCGGAAGGAGTTGAGCTTTTTGATGTGGCGGGAATATATATATATATTATTATTATTATAGCTTTTATATAGCGCTACTTTCATGCTTATAGCATGAGCGCTTTGGTCCAATCTCATTTGTGGACCAGTGGGGGGAGGGGGTATCTAGGAGTTTGTTTTCCGTGCTGCCTTTAGGCGCTCAGTAAACACAACTCTGCCCGAGTCGGGTGTCGAACCTCGAGCTCCCTTCTAGGTAGCCAAGACAAGCCAAGTTCATGCCCAGTTCACTTAGCCTCTCGACCACGCTTCCCACCATATAGGTGAAGGGGCCATCATTGTTGGTCAATAATTTAATAATATTGATCTCGCTATATCTAAAATCTATTTCTTTTCAAGTTGTAATGTTTTAATACTAGAATTATATCTAGATATAAAGAAAAATAATTTTAACACGCTTAGTATAGCATTGATCGTATAGCATTGATCGTCATGTGCAACGGGCCAATATTAAGATAATTTTTTTTCTACAAATAAAGGCACTAAATATAAATATAATACGTGTGCCAAGGTGAAGTCAGACTTTTTTTTTTTTTTTTTAAGAAAACGTTCTTCGTCTAGCGATATCACAGGGTTTGAGACATTGTCAAGGTCATCACTATGATGTGTGACAGAACATAAGCAGCTTCATGTTACCGAAATAAAACCTATGAAAATATAAAAGGAATGGGGTGAGGATAGCATCACGGTTGTAGAAGAAAAATGTAAGAAGAGCGTGCTGACGTCGCTATGAACAGAGTAACGCTTGTGGTAATAACTAATCAATAGATGTGTAAAGATGCTGGGTCTCAAAGAAGAAATCATTTTCTGTACACATCTGTTTTCAAAAACACAGCCATTAATTCGGATGTTGTTCATTCTGTCACTTTTTAAAATAGGTACTTTGAAAAGGCGCAGCCTGTATATAGAAGTCTAATACATTCAAGGAATTGTGTAATATATGTCCAGTTAAAGAGGCGATGAATGTGTTTGGTTCATACTTCTACTTTTGAGATAAAGGAAAAGACATTTTTTTTTCAATTCACTTAATTCACCTAAAGTTGCCTGGTTTCTGATCACTATTTGTCACGGTGTTGTGTGTTTAACATAACGCTGAACTGTACCAACACATTCTAAGTAACACTTAGAGATGGTTAGACTTAGACCTGACATGGCTGGGAAACTTCTCTAATCAAGATTTAATATCTCAGACTCCACTAGAATTTGAGCCCAAGAATTTTAGCTCAGCGCACTAAACTCTCTACCCTTATGGCCCTAACATTAAACACATATTTTTAACACAAATGTTATTACATACTAATATAATTATAAGTTCAAGATAAATGCAAACTAAAAAGAACTTAGATGACATGAAAAAGGCTTTTAAAATATTTAAAAAAACAAACAAAAAAAAATAACTGGCTAACACTGTCTGCTAGCAGACTTGTAAATAAATGACATTGCATTTTCAACAAAATGTCAAAAGCTTTTATTATTGCCACTGTCTTTTATTTTGTGTCAGCTGCTGTCGTGAGCCCACTTTTTACCTTCTTTTTTCTTTTTAGAACTCCGATCGCTTCCGATCGACTTTAAACTTTGACCTATACGTTTTCAACGAGCTTTCATAAATGCAGATTATCACATCCCAGACCTTAAATTCCTTCAGAAATGAAGATTATTACATTCCAGACCTAAAGTTCCTTCAGAAAAAAATGATTATTACATTCCTACGTGGGCCTGATTTTTCACTTCCGAACCTAGGAGTCCCATGTTCGAATCTTGGTGCAGACTCTGGGATTTTTTAATTTCGGGATTCTTAAGACGTGCCCAATTCTACTGTGCTCCTGACATTAGTTGGGGAAAGTAAAAAGGTTGGTCATTAACCGCGTGCTAAAAAAACAGATGATCATTACATCATCTTCCCTAATCCCTATAGATCGCATTGTCTGAAAGGGATACTTTACTTATGCTTTATCAACAGCACTCTATAAATTGAATTATTGCTACTGTACTTATGTTCATCCGGTTACATGTTATAAAACTGAATACCGAGTGTAACTATCTGTGACTGGATACTTCTGATCATTGTTAAATCAGATATCATTAAAATTAGTTATGCAAAATGATTTGAATTTTGAAGTGCCCAGTCACAGACTCAGTCCGAAATCAACTTCACGAAATCAATTTTTCTTTGTTTTGTAGAGAGGTTATCAATTTCTTTTACAGGAAGTTTTCTTGGCATACGATCACCGTCTGCTTCTCGGGAACACTATGACGAGGAGAATGAGGTGAGCATTGTTTGCCTTCCTAGAACTAGATCTAAGAATCTAAATCTATGTTGGTATTCCATCTAGGACCCTATCTCCTCGTTGTCAAGGTTACGCTGAAAAAATTATGAACAAAAAATGACATGTGACATAGAATAATAGCAGCACCAAGGTACCAATGTTATTAAAAGAAGAAGGTGAAGAAAATGGGGCGAAACATAAGTAGACCCAGACGGGGATTCGAATCATTGACCCCAACCCTAAGCCACCAGGTCTACCAAACTAACATCTGCTTTGCCATCCCTCTCTCTATGGGGAAAAAAAAGAGCGTTCAAACGAGTATAGTTATCTATTCCCGCATCGCACCCAGGGTCACGTGATTACACGCCCACACCCAGAGCTCACCTACATTTATTTACCTCTATATTTAGGGTTAACACATAATTACAGCCCGAGGCTTCTCACAAAGACAAAGACCTTAATTTAAATTGCATGTATCTCTAACTATACAATAAGACGACATTAATAAATAACGTAGAAATAGCTAGTAGTAGTAATTAAACTAATGAAACATAAATGATGGTTTGAAGCTAACAAATTATGAATAAACATGACATGGTAAGTAAAACTCAGTTCATAAGTTAGGCTTTTAAGCAATACATGCACACAATTTAAAACAAGTATAATAGAAATGTGAACAAAAACAATCGATTCCTACTTTATTTTAAAATAAAAGCGGATTGGATCAATTTAGGGATCGAACCCACGACGTTTTCGTTATTAGCGTCATGCTCCATCAACTTCTCTGCCATTTTCAAGAATTTCCTTCCGACCATCCACCCGTGAAGAGAATGTAACTGAAGAAAACGTAATCATGCTCAAAGCGGAAAAGACAAACAAACAAACAAAAATTGATAGGTTTAACGTTTTGACGAGTATTTTGGGGGACGAGAACTTTGGTAGATTGCACCGCTTGGTAGATATTCTGGCCGGTGAGAGGGAGCTCTTGCTCACTTTTGCTGACCTGATGTTCTAAGAGCCGAAGGCCCAACTCTACCTGACAGTTTCAAGAAGAAAAAAAAAAGATAAAGTGAAGAAACTCTAATGATTTACACGAAATATTAATCTTTTGATTGTCTCCCTTGCATTGACAATTTCTTTTTTTTTTCTCTCTGAAGGAGACTACGTTGTACGAGGGTGAGGCTGGAGTTGCAGACCCTGCTTTGGAAGAGAAACATTTTAAAGAAATGTTGCATCACATCGGCGCTGTCCATGTATTTCAAGAGTGGGTAGATCTGGGTAGAGAATAAACAATCTACTGGGTTTTAATTAGAAGATATAGACAATTTGAATGTGGGTGTTTTCTGTTAGCTGATACGGTTAAAATTTCCACGATAAAATAAGTAATGTTAAAGCTAAATTTATTTCAATGTTGCCACCCATTGATATTCAACTACAAATGAAGAAGCTTACACAATTTGATTCTGCAGTGCTAAAAACTGCACAAAAATTACCATATAACTTTTGAAAAACAGCTTATCAACACTGGCTTTATTCTCTCACCTGGATACACCATAAGCTAGCTAGGCCTATATATTTGTTTCGCCATATAAGAAAATCGAGAAAATATGCCAGCTCAGTTGATTTTGCGAATATTATTAATGTATTATAAAAGTAGGACAACTTGTATAATGTCAAGTACAGTTAAGACTGCAGTTTGGCTTCTGGGTTTTGAAGGCTAGAAATGGTGATTATTATGATACCGAATACCTTTCAAGAGAATGAAGGAGAAACAAAGATGGCGTCGAAATTTGTGAAGGGCTTAAAGAGTGAAAGAAAAAATACTAAAAGACGAGAGAGAGAGTTAAGAGGATCGTTCCAATCTCTGAAAACACTTCATTTATAACATAAATCTCCCCAAAATTAAGATCCTCACCTAAACTTAAGATCCTCTCCTTTAAGATCTTCTCCTGAAGTTCTGAATGTAAATGTAGACCAAAAACATTGAAATGAAAGTTTTGTGTATAAACTAAGAGCGGATGAAAAGTTTTACCATTGCACGAGAACAGTTCTCCATCTTGATTGAGAGTTCCCTCTTTAGATTCTGATGTAGACTCTTTGTTGTGGAACAAGTAGTGACAGAGAGAGAGTGAGAGGTAGGTGGAGAGAAAGGAGGAGAGTGAAACGGAAAGATAGCTAAAGGGAATGGGATAAGGAAAGAGGGAAGAACAAGAGGGAGGGATGTGGTGGTGGGAAAGAGGAAGGGAACAAAATGGAGGAATAGAGGAGGGAGGAGAGTGAAACGGAAAAATAAATAAACGGAGTGGGTGGTGGAGGGAGAGATAGTGGTATAGGGAAAGAGGGGAGAGCAAGAGGGAGAGTAAAAGGGTGGTGGATGGAGAGAGGAAGAGAGAGTCCGAGGGAGAGAGAGATGGGATGGTGAGGAGGCAAGTGAGCTAAATGTCCCATTAGTTTCTGGTTAATAAATGTCTTGTTTGTCATTGTGTTTCAAACTCTTCTTGTAGCGAGGACATTATCAAAGCGATGTGGCAAAAACTTCACCACGAAGAGCCGGACATGGCCAGTACTTTTGAAGAGTTCATTGCGCGTGTGGCCAGTGACATCAAGAGATCTAAGGTGGACTTTCAGTCACTAGAGGCAGCTCTGTTGAGGTAGTACATTGAATGTTTTCTTGGCACAGTCTAGATAATTTATCTGGGTATTACATTTGATACAATATGTGTCACTCACTTACTGCAGGATATTAACATTACTAAGCCCCCTAGATGACAAAATTGGTCAACATCCAACCACTGTGGACGAACTTAATAAAAGTCATTGTACTGGCAACAAGAGCGATTCTCAACATTTCAATCAAAACATGAAATGTTACTGTCAGTTCTAGTGTTTCTTTTATTGTGCTTAATTTTTTTTTTTAATTGTCTATAAATTTGTATGAATTACTATAACCAGAATAAATTATATAGTTCTTGTGATTAAAAATGATAAAATAGCAAAAGAACTATATCATTGTTCGGCCTGCCTTTGAACTGGTTTTATTCAATACTTTTTGCTGATTCCTATTAACCATTCTATGACTATAGCCTCAAACATTTCACATGACAGCTATATCAAATAGCTTGCATTCATCAAACACGTTGTCAGATAAGCAATGGAAAAAAATTACTTTTAAAGGGATAAAAAGTGGAAATGAAAAACATAAACTTGGTTGTTATCAGGGAACAATACAGGAAGAGTGGTTCAACTATAAAATGTAAGTGTATCACAGACTAGATCACCCTCACTCTCTCAGGACTGGAATGGATTTATTTAGTCAGTTTATTTAACATTTAATGTGAAAACACTCATTTGAGGGCCTTCCTCAAGTGGGGGCCTTGGGGGGGATTTTCAAATTCTCCCCCTCCTCAGCTACGCCACTGCGGTAATGAATAATGTGAATAAAACTACTAAAGTAGTCAGCAAGAGAATAAAGCTAATAAAATTGTCTACTAATCACTTGCTAACGTCTACTCAAAGCTTGCAAGTTGACTAGGGTATTAACAAGAGACTGGACCTCCGTTTCTTTAGATGTACAGATTGAGACAGAAAAGCTTTTAGAGCCCTGAGCCGACTGGGCTTGTGTTAAGTTTAAAACAGTTTCTGATGACTGGTCATTGTCGTGGCCTTCCAATTTTCTTGATAACTTTAAGACTTAAACCTAAAGCCGTATTCCAATAAAGCTAAATTATAATATGGATCTGGCAGGTTTAAAAAGGCTTACGCATTTTCACTCTCTAACTAACCATCTCTCTCTCTCTCAGTTCTTATGTCATCACCAACACACTCAACAAAACCAATACACACACACACACACGTGGTGCTAGAAGGAGCCATCCGTTGCATAAAGTGCACATTGAGATCTTGTGTATTAATATACAGACGTTAGCCAGATCGCCTAGTGTTGTTGTTTTTTTTCCATATCCGAGACTAGTGTCTAGCCACTTCAGCTGAATCTAGGTCACCCCCTGAATTATGTTCCTTAATACAGCGACCTTTAATGTGCTGTAGGTTCAACAATTGGCCTTATGTAGATATTCGTTGTGTATGATCGCTCTTACAACCGGGTAGGGGCGATAAGTAATATAGAAATAGAAGGGCTTGCAAGGAAGGTACACTTGTTAGAATTTTAATAACATATCTTCTACCGTTGTTTCTTAAAATATGTAGATCTATTCCTTTTGTGGATTTGTGTGATTTTCTTTTAAACAGGTAGATTTAGAATCTACATCTCACAGTAGATCTGTACTATTGTGTAGATATCGTATTAGTTTCATTTTTTGTTTGTTTGTTTTGTTGTATATTTTGAAACAGATATGCATACGTTACGTTAATCCCGAGTAAACTAGACTTCTATATTCTATTAGCTTCATAAATAACACAATTACCGGTACGTCCTAGAATCTATGCGTGTCCATATGTGTATCAAGTCATGCGTATTAATAGGATACTTAAACTCTGCTATTTACATAAAGAAATTGAATGGGAAAGAGAGAGAGAGAATGTGTCTAGCTACTTGCCTGTCAAAGAAGTCCAGGTTGTGTTAGTGATTGGTCAAATCATAAATTAGTCAACTAATTTTAGGAAACAGTTGTAGGCAGAATTCAATGGACTCTTTGAGTTACTTGTAAATGTGACATCACTGGGTTACTAAAAGTCGAAAGTTTATAGATCTAGTGTATTAGCCTAATATATATCATTTGTTTTATCGTTTTGTTGCTTCAGTTCCGTGAGTAAATAGCTAATTGGCTACTAGCTTCGTCGCGCTTCGATCAGGTCATGATGATTTTGTGTGTATGCGTGGTGGGGTGGAGATTGTGTGTATGTATATCCCATTTTCTCACGACCGATAGTCTCTTAACGTTATAACTTAGGTCTGTAGATTCGCTTCATTGTCTAGTAACACGCATACAATTGAACATGTAGGTTTATGTGCAGGTCATTTCTTGCGCTGTTGTCAATGTGTCAAGTATGTATAGCCTCCCCTTTCCCCCTTTACGAATGCCATCCATCAAACTGTGACAGACTTGAGACCTGTGGTATTACTCAATAGATTTGTCGTAAAACGATGTAGATCTATATCTATGTATGTCTGTATATAGCGAGAGTTTGGTGACGACCATAAAGTTGTACTGCATTTAAGGGTAGAGACTTTGTAAATGTGACATCACTGGGTTACTGAAAGTCGAAAATTTATAGATCTAGTAGACTTTGAATCGATTGACTGAAAAGTTAAGCTGAAATCAAATGAACGTGAACGTGGGAATGATTGGAGGGAGGGCTTATGTCTTTAAATTAAAACTAACCTAGAATAACTTTTTTTCAAAGCAAAAATAATGAACATGAGAAAGAAGTGAAAAAACTGTATGAAGAAATGGAGCTGCAAATAAAACAAGAAAGAGAAAGGATTCTGATGGAGGCAAGATTGTTTTGGCTTTCATTATTACTTTTGACATTTTTTTAAAGGATTTCATTAGTTAGTACTTTTATTTATAATTTCATTTGTACTTTTCAAATTTCATTTAGTGCTTTTCATTTTCCATTTAGAATTTTTTTTAGTAGGCCTACTTTTTTTAACTTCCATTTAGGATTTCATTAGTACTTTTCACATTTTATTTAGGTGTTAGGATTTTATACAACTTTCATTAAGATTTCATTAGTATGTTTCCTCTTCAATTTAGCATTTCATTAGTAATTCATTAGTACTTTTCAATTTTCAAGTAGTATATGATTGCTACTTTTTTTCTCTTTCCTGAGCATGTTTTGTTTTGATTATCTAACACAAAGTTTAATTTTAAATGAAATGATGTAATGCTGCTTACTTACGGACAGTATGGCCTTTATATAAACCAACTTAAAAAACATTGGGTATAATTTTGTATAATTTTTATAAATAAACAAAATATTACATGTCAACAAATCAGATTACACTTTGCTTTTCCTTTTAATTTTTATTAACAGTATGACATAGCTGTGTACAGGTTACCTTTTTTTTCTCTGGTGTTAAAAGAAAAACAAGAAATTACTCTTTTTTTTTAATTACTTTAGGAAAAGGCCAAAGAAAAACAGGTCAGAACAGAATTAGAGCAACAGTTGGAGGAGAAAGAGAGACAACTACATGAAATTTTGACAAAACACCAAGAAGTACGTGTACAACACAGTTGTAGCAGTAACATCTTTTCATTAGCATTTCTTTTTGTTGATCTTTTGGCTAAACTTTCTAACCTAGATATTTTGGTTAAACTTTCTAATTGTCACGTACACTGTATCTATATATAGCTCAAGGTCTGCCAGCCAGAATTTCAGCTACCTCGGGGAATTTCATCATGCAACAAATTTATGTTTTGGAGTGAATGTGATTGGTTAGAAATATTAATTATTGTACATTGAGCTGCATTTATTGGTCAGATTGATTAACCAAGCGGCAAAAAGATTTTAGTCACATGGCAAAATGCCCAAAGCTCTGTAAGATTCTAGATATTAGCGCCAGTGTCGTGTTAGAACTCAAAGGAAGAAGACATAATTATATTATTGTGTAGATCATTTATTTAGTAGAAATATATACACATTCTATTCTATTCAAGTACATTTAACCATTGTAATTATTTGTGAATAGCTTTTCCAAGTTATGAATTAAAGTATTTGTATTTGTCGAAGAGAAGTTTCTTCATTGAATTTAATAATAACTTACTTAAGATCGTCTTATCGACTAGCAACTTCTAGATGATCCTCTTATCAACTGGCAACTTCTAGATGATCATTTTATCAACTACCAACTTCTAAATGATCATCTTATCAACTGACCATTTCTAAATCCTCGGCAACCACGATCATTGATTGTGCAACATAGATCAAGATAATCATCAACGTGACATCTTAGCACCATTTAAGATCGTGACACTAATCATATACCTTTTTAGCATGTGCAGTATTTTTTAATGTTTTCAAATATGGATTGCTATGTATGTAAATTTTTGTTTCTTAAAATGTATTTAATAAATCTGAATATCTTTTCTGGTCTGAAAAGACAGGCAATTTAAATAATGATTAAATACAAGAAGATTCTTTGGCATTTTATGTCATGACAAATTATCTTATCCCTTTGCATCTTCTCTTGTGCCTAAGGAGGTCAATCCTTGATAAACAGCTGCAATCACAGGCTGGACATCTGTAATCACCAGGCACTGCTGTAATTTCACCCTTCTATCTACTTCTGGTGTGTATGCCATCTGCAATCCATCACCTTTCCTTTATGCTTGCTCTCCATGTAGCTCTATCCAGTGTCTCTTTCTCCCAATTGTTAGTGTCGATTTTGAAGAGCTTCAAGAAGACTACAATTCATTTTTCTTTATTTTTCTTTGTTATTGTCTTTGTTTTTTTAGACATTCAGTAAAATGGAGGTCTTTTTCATCTAAGAAATTGTACAATAACTTTATGCTACACCAGCGTCCTACAAATGTATAGGTTCTAATGAAAGATTTTTGTAATTGAACAGCTTGAGCATAAATTACAAAAGCTGAATAAAGTGGAAACATTGACAAAATTGGAAAATGAAAAACTTTTGAAGGTAAGTTTTGTTAAAAGTTAAACCAGAACATATTTTCATTAAAAAAAAAACACTTTTTGCAGACATAATTTTAATTTTAATGATGTTTATAAAAGTTTTATACTATAATGTATATAAAACACTAATCTATATTTTCATAGAATGATTTTACAAAACTTACTGTAGTATGTATATAACACTTGTAGTCACCATTCATTATTTGCATAAACATAATGTTTTTACATTTAAATGTACAGACCTAGATGTATATGAATCAAATCATTTTTGATTCAGTGTTAAGACATTTTCATTTTTCAATTTTCCTAATATTAATTTAATTTGACATTTAAGATGATACCCTGAAGAGTGACACAGTAAAAAAATTATTAAAATAATTATTTTAAAATGATTTTCCAAAATTTTCATTAAAACCTTATTTTAAAAAAAACCAACATAACCATGGTCTTTCTTTTGATCAGGAAAAAGAGGAACTTGAGGAAATGTTGAGTCAGTCTCAAGAAAACTTAGAAGAATCAAGGAATTATATACAACAGATGCAATTACAACAAAAAGATGAAAAAAGAGAAAGAGCAAGGTACTTTGAAATTTTGTAAAGTTAAAAAACTGATTTTGCATAAATTATTTAAATTTCAAGTCAAAGATAGTTTTCTTAAAAAAAAATTTGCTTTAATGAGAATTTTGTTAAAAACATGAAAATATAATTATTCTATTAAACTGTTGTTCATGTCTGCCCCTCAAAAGGATCCCTTTCTTATTCTGAAAGTGCTCATTTCTTCTAAATACTTTTTGGCATTGTTTATGTGTTGTGTTATCACTAAAGGTCATGTGAAGATTTTCTTGAAGGAGGTAAAAAAAAATAAAAACCTTTCAGTCCAATTTGAAGCTTCACATCTAATAGAGAAATCAAGATTGACCAAAGGTCAAAGGTATAATAATTGATATTCTGAGAGTGCCACTGGTCATGGATAGTTTTCCCACCTTTGACAATATTGCTGACTAAACAAAAAATCTATTTATACAGTTGGGTATGGATTTAAAGGAGGGCAGGCGGGGATACTGTCCTGGGGACTCCACAAGAAGGAGCCTCCACAAAAAAATAAAAATATATCCAAATTTTGACCTGTCAGAAACTTAAAAAATTTTTTTTCTTTAGAATTTTACCACCAACACTTTAAATCTTACATCAGCTGGAGACACTGTCATGATTAAAAAACTAAAATACTTTAGCATTAATGGTTCATTACATCAATGGATATGGGGTGTGGTGGCTGAGTGGTTAAGTGCTTTGCTTCCAAACCTGGGATCCTCGGTTTGAATCTCTGTGAAGACTGGGATTTTAAATTTCAGGATTTTTAGGGAGCCCCTGAGTCTACCCAACTCTAATGGGGAAAGTAAAGGTGGTTGGTTGTTGTGCTCTTCACATGACACCCTCGTTAACCATAGGCCGTAGAAACAAATGACCTTAACATCATCTGCCCCATAGATGGCAAGGTCTGAATGGGGAAACTTTACACTTACTACTTACATCAATGGATTCAGGATTTTCTAAATAGGAAGAGAACTAACTGTATAAATAAATGGCTCCAAATCAACACCAATATTAGTAAACTCAGGTGTACCTCATGGAAGAGTCTTAGCCCCACTACTGTTTCTAATTTACATAAATGATCTACCAAATTGCTTTAGTTCAGGAACAAAAGTCAGATAATTTGCAGACGATTGCACAATATATAGAACAATAAAAACAACACAAGATACTGAAATTTAAATTTAAAAAATGTTAAGAATTACAGAAATGTATATCAAATTGGAGCATGTCTTTCCAACCAGAAAAATGCCAGTTATTTAAAGTAACAAGAAAACTAAAACAAATGAAAACTACTTACTTAAATTTATTTATAGTTGTCATGTATCAGTCTAGCTGAATATAAATTTAATTCTTCTTGGATGTAACCTTAGTATTTAGCCTGCCTTTTCTGTTAGAAAATTCTAAAGACGGAAAAACTTCTGACGTCATATGATCACATGATTAAAGCATCCGTTTGCCTAGGAATTATGGGATAGGATTTGGCAGTCTTGATAGTGTCAGTTTGGCAACATAAAACATCCTGTGACAATAGTAAACAAGTCACATAGACTAAAAACTCATAATATCTAGGTTAAATAATAAATGAAAAGTTATTATGGAATTCCCATATTGATGAAATTTTTAAAAAATCAAGCAAAACATTAGGGTTTATTGAAAGAAATTTTTACAAATAAAAAAAGAACATAAAATTAAAATGCTATTTAACTTTTGTTAGGTGAATATCAGAGTATGCATACTCTGTTTGGGATCCCTTAACTCAAGAAAACATAAAGAAACTAGAACAAATACAAAACAGAGCAGTGAGATTTATAACAAATGAATATTCAAATTTGATTAGAGTAACACCATTAGTAAAATCACTAAACTTAGAGACATTTCAGGACAGAAGAATAAAAATGAAAGTAGCTATAAAACACTAAACTATTATTCACAAATAGTAAAACAAAACCTTATGAAATACTTGGACACTAAGATAGAGGCACATTTCTTATTCCATACACTAGAATGAATTTGTATAATTGCTCTTCATTCTCTAGTGCAATTAGATAATGGAATTGGTTGCCTGAATCAGCCAGGAAAGCCAACAATGTAGCAGAGAATATGTAAATGCAGCTCCAGATTTAGTACAGTGCATCTTTCAAGGGCCTTACTCTCCACAAACTTAAAAATATACTTTTTTTAAAACTAAAATATGTATATTAAGTTTTCTTTTATAAATGAGATTAAAATTTCAAAGTACTATATTGATTTCTGCTAAAATATGGAATGCTTTTAGATTTAAGTGGTATTATTCATAAGTAGAACTTTATTAAAGCTTTTAAAAAAGTGTTGGGGCATCAACAAAAATCCTGCCTTAGGCCTCCACATACTTAAATCTGACCCTGGTTGTACTGTTGAGTTTGCTATAAAACTAATTCATTGTTTTCAAATGGCTTGCCTAATATCAATATATCAATATACTATATATTTAGTCAATATAATAACCTCTTTTTTAGCAAAGTTTTTCATATGCTTATTTATATGTAGAGTTCATTATAATCAAGTGTAGAAGACATACTTTCTCTCCGCTCAACAAGAATAAGAGAATACTCTTGTCTTTAATAAAAGTATAAGTAGACAACTTTTCTGTGCTGACTTGAAATTGAATTTCTAATAAAATGTTTTAGCTTTTAAAACCATCTGTTAAAGTTCAATATCAGATTGACAACACTTACCTAGCAGCACTTGCCTGTATGAACTATCTCCATAGCAATGTTCTTAACCATAGAAGTTATCATTTTAATATTAGTATTTGCTTCTACCAATAAATCTGGACAAGCGACTTATTGCTAATTGAATGCTGACTTTAATAATGTCTACAGTTTAAAATAATTGGACTAAACTATTTCCTACACACTGGCTCAAGGCATTTGAAAAATACACATAATAATGTTTTATGCATGTAAATTTTTAAATGAGCCTATTGATGCGTATAAGACTACCAATTAAGACATATTTCTCCTTAATTGATTTGAAAATTAAAAACAAAACAGTGATTTAGATTTAAAATCCATGACTGAAATATAATATGAACATTGAATAAAAAGCTTAATGAACATATTAATAGTAATAATTTTGCTCCTTATCTTTCAGAAATTGGGGCATGACTTATATTCAGGCATATCTATTATATTGCTCTGCTTTTTAATATATAAAAAGAAAATAAAGAGCTTTGGAAAGTCTTTTTTTTAAATAGTAAATACTATTATAATTTACTTTGTATGCCTAAGTATAATAATGTATGCAATGTTATGTAGCTATTTATTTTCTTGTTATAATCTGTTTAGCTATAATTAACAGAACTAAATTAAATACTTTGTAGAACTTTTCAAATGAGTATATTCCTTTTGTTAAAGCTTAAAGATCTAAAGACCACCCTGCTTATTTGTATATTTTTTTTGTCTATATACCTTTCTAAATTGTTTTATCATTAATAATAGTAAATGTTTTCTTCATTTATGATTTATCATATGGCTAAATTAATTATTTGTAAAGGGTATAATATATTCTAATCATTTTAGATTTTAGCCTAGAAGATATATATTTAATATTTGTTTTTGTAATATCACCATTTATTTTTATTACATTCACTACATTCAAGAAAAAAATTAAAACCAACCTATTAAATTATTTAGCCATTTTATCACTTTTGTTCATGTCTGTTGTGCTTCCAAAGTTGCTTGAGCTTATTATGTTTATTAATGGCGCTATTTTGAAAAAAAATTATTATTATATTTTGTTTAGGGCTGCACTTATGCTGTCTGAGGGAATAGCGATTGAAAGAGAAAGTTTAGTCAAACAGCTTGATCTACTTAAGTATGTGCTTCTCTTATTTCATTTACATCTCTAGTTAATCTAGAATCAATAGATAACTTTTGTCCATCAGGTAAATATTTGCTTTCTTTATTTGGTAAGATGATTTGTAAAAATGTAAAAGTGTTTCTACATTTATTGTTTGCATTGGTTTAGCTGTTGATGCTAAAAGAATATTGAATGAACATACACATTGAACTTGTAGTTCTATATCTGTATAATTTGATTAAGATATTTTAAATTGTTAGAATATATATTCTTTATTTTGTAAGTTAACCATACAATTGCTGAATATTTTAAATCCGTTTTTGTTTCTTTAATTAAGCTTTAATATTACCTTTATAAGATGCATGTGTGTATGTCATAATACAAAAATAATAAAGTAATGCCTGTTCAACTCTTAAATACTTTAATACAAAAAAACACTTCTGAAAACAATCTAGCAGTACAGCAGACTATTGCATAAAAGTTTTTATCATAGAGGTCTACCATTCATTATTTACATATACAGTTTTAAACATGAGGGCTTAGCATTCAATATTTACATAAACAATTGTAATCATACTATTCTATTCAGAGATGTGAACAAAAAATTACGCGATGACAAAGATGAAGCAGAGATAACAGAAGCAAGGCGGGTATTACTTTTTCCTTGACTAACATGGTGATGGTTATAATTAACATATTATTTTAACATAATTTCTTTGCAATTTGAAACAACTTTGAAAAATGTCAAACCGAAATTTAACATTCTTGTTTTCTATTAACTATACTGCTTTTGAATTCTATTTTTTTTAAATTATTGCAGAGATTACTTTTAAACTTTTGCTTCTAAAAATCATGTTTTATCACATTGCTTTCTTTTACTATGAGATATAACCATAAACAGCACAAAGTTATTTTAAAATCCTCCTTTAGCCATAGCTTAAATAATAAATGCTGTACCATCTTTTGTACTATTCTTTGCTCTTTTGTTATCTCTGTGACCATTGTATGTTCACTATATTGCATTTGCTTTATCTCACCATACAAAAAAAATAATGCACCTGACCAGGAAGTGGGATTATCATTCGAGGAGGAGGTAGATAATTAAATTAAGTCATTCAGTAGCAATGGAGTATTAGTGGGTTATCCTGAGCTTTTGCTTTTTTTTTTTATAGTTGTCAAAACTTTTACTAAAACTCCTAGCTCACTTCCTCTTAATATATTGTTTGAAAGTTTAGTGATTCAGATTTATTTAATTGTCAATTTGTTTTAAGAGGCCTATATTTTCTTTTTCAAGGCTACTGAATTTTAAAAACTTTTTAATTTGTGATTTTTTTATATCAAAAAAGTTATTTATGATTTATTTATTGTCTCAACAAGTGATACAAATAGTTTCAGGTAATTTGACTATTTAACTTTATATTTTTTATATTCAACCTACTTCTATTTAAATTATAATTTTGACACTTTAATATTTAAGTCAGGTTTAGGTTCCCACAATTTTCTCCTGATACAATTTCCATTGTATTTCTATAATTATCTTATTGTTTGTTTCATCTAATCAGCATTTTATTTCAAAACTATTTCATTGAATATTAATGCATTTCAGCAAAAAATATAAGAAAAATAAGCATATTTGAAATCAGATGTCTATGACAAATGGGAAGGAAGTACAAGTTTTTTTTAGAGGACTTTAAAAACAAGACATTGGGAGCATAATTTATTTCATATCATTTAATAAATTTATAGTCCAAAAAATAATAATTTGGCAATCATTAAGAATAACAACCAGTCAACTATCCCAGACAATATACAGTCAAGTGCAAAGATACAACACATGGTATGCAGCCATATGTTTGATTTAATTAATAACTTTCCAGTTAAACCTTATATCAAACATCCTTGTAGCTGCAATTGTTCTTTGTGATGTCAGTTCTTAAACATCTACAATCTCCTACAAATATTAAAGTTGGAAGTCAATAGTTGGGCTTTTCTATGAGAATTTTTTTTAAAATAGAGACTTGATTAGAAAATAGCCAATTTTATCTGATTTTTTAATGGTGTTTTAAGGTCCATTTGACAAGTGTAGATTTAATTCAATTGAGTGTAGGAGCTTGCTCCTAATTTATTTCATAATTTTGACCCACATTGATTTTAGTTGAATTGATTTCTGTGCACATTCCCATCTCCTTTTTTTTTGTCATTTTTTTTTATTTGGGAGAGAAATTTAGAACTTCCTGATTCTCTTGCTCTTTAATAAAGGAGTTGTCATCTTTACGTTTCTGATGCAATATTAAATTAGTCATAAATCATATCATATGGAAATAATGTCCAAAATTGAAATATTGTTAAGTGATTTTTTCTTTTATTTCAATGTTTCAAAGAGGTTTTATCTCCCCTCCCTTTTTTTAAACATTTGCTGTAGTTTTGACATTTTTAGAGCAATTGTTACTATGAAAATGGTATTGCTCAAATCTAGATCTAAATATTTTTTTACTTCAATTGTTTTGTTAAATATGGAATGACCTTTTCAGTTGAATATTTCCTTTACCTAGAAAAACACTTAGTCTATTTTATTTAATTTTTCTTTTATTGACAAAGTAACAATCTATTTAGTGCTTATAGGTTCTATATGACTAAAACTGAATATTGTTTTAATACATCTTTCGACATTCCATAAAGTCATTTTACTTTTGAAACCATTTTATAAACTTTTCTCAATTTTATATTGAAATTAGTTTTCATTTCAATAAGCGCAAATTAATAACAGTTTTAAAATATCAGTTTTTGTTTTTGATTCATTGGAACTTAACCTTTTTTTTTTTAAATAACTCAAAACAGGTTAAAAGTGTCGAGAGCTCAAAGCCAGACCACAAGCCACAACCACGGAAGAAAATTTGTAAGCAAGGGTCAGTTCTGGGTAAATACTTCCCAGGGTTAGTATTGAGTTAATCTCTTATCATTAAGCTTATATGGGAACTGGTGGCAAAGTAGCTAACTATTAAAGGGCTAAGCTTCTTAAACCTAGAGTGTTAAGTTTATATCTATGTGAACACTTGAATTTTTTGGGAGGAGAAAAAACCTATGGACACAGAAACTATGTTTTACATCATCTGCCTACAGACTGATTATACTTGTACATTTATATTGCGGGCACAACATGGCCTAAAGTGTGCCGATGTGCCAAAAAACTCAAAACTCAAACTCACATTCATACCATATTTGTGAACTAAAATAATAAGGCATCTTAACTTCCTACTTAGCTGCAGATGGTAAAATATGCTAAGAATGAAGGAAATAAAGGGAGCTCAAGCTCTTTGGTTGTACATTCTTTAAGTATAATAAAGATCAATTGAAATCAATATTACCATTGTAAAAAAATACCTTTAGTTATTTCCCTTTTGGAAAAGTGCACTATTAAGCACAATACCATTTCAGTCAAACTTTTGTAGTACAGCTAATTAGTAGAGATATAGGTGTAGATATAAATATATATAAATTGTTTAATAATAATATATTCTAACAGAATCTTTGTAAGATTGTAGAAAAATGTTTCATTTCATTTACCTGTGATAAGATTATCATTAAGAACAGAAGTTTGCATTTTGATTGATCAAATTTATTAATGAACAAAATCTATCATTTATTTACTTTTCAAAAAGTATTTTTTCAGTAAAGGCTAAACAAAATTTAGATTTCAATGTTTCGTTTTATTTACAGGGGATCAGGCAGGTCAACCGAGCTGGTCTCAGTTGACCTAGACATGGACGACCTGGCAAAAGTGTGTGGGGATGATGTTGATGCTGATGAGCTGAATGATGCCAATGTCTTTATACCTGGGATCAACGAGGATGAAGATGATGCTGCCTCAATGATTGAGGAAGCTACTTCAGCCCCTGAAGATGAAGTTCATCTCTCTACAGATCAACATCATCCTTCCCTGAGTGGGGGGGAGAAGACTGGGAACGTAAGGGGAACAAAACAAAAGTAATTTATTTTTCTTTTTTTTTTTAAATATTATTGTTCAATGTAATTATTATTTTTGAACTATTGCTTTTTTTTACACTTTTATTAAACAGAAAGAGAATTAAAATTCGAAGTTTAAAGAGGTCACAGCCAGTTGGAGCTGATTCCTTTCATGTTAGTATAATTTTTATATCTTTTACTAGCTTAGAAGGTCTTTTTCCAACATAATCGCCCTTCAAATGACATCTTCTTAAACATTTTGTACTTGACATAGTGTAATTAAGAAAATAAAATTCATTATCTTTTGAATTTCAAGATTTTCATTAAAAAAAAAACATGCATACATGTGCTTTTTCCCTTAAACATTTTTTTTCTCCTTGAAACCCCTTTAATTTCTTGATGACATATTTTTTTTAAAAATTATAATAATGTTATTTTTGTAACTGGACAACATTATCACTTTCTATTAATAATCAATTTTTTAAATATATATTTCACAATAAAAGTGTTTGATTAAAGCTCATTTGATTTTATAGATGGAATTAGCTGTACCTAAGCCACAAAGACTTTTTAAAGTTGTATTCATTGGAGATTCTGGTGTAGGTAAAAGTACAATCATACATAGGTTTTGTCATCAAGAGTTCAAGTGTAACTTCCAAGCTACAATAGGTAATATAATAATAGATATTTTTTTCATCGCTAATGAACAAAACATGTCTCTTTGTATACTATATTCTAATATAAATTAAATATTATAGCTAATGGTAATAACACACTGTACACATTAGAAACTCTGCCATCTGCCAGTGCCAAGCCCGGGTGAAAAAGGAGGAGGGTTTGGCATGGGGCTAGCAACCCCACCCTGTAAAACCACTATTGCTACAGAAACGGCAAACTCGAACAGCTTGCCGCCCAATGCGCTGAACGGCGCAGGAGGACCTAAGTCTAAGTCTAAGTAAGTACACATTAGAGAGATTTCAGAATCTATTTTGTGCTGTTGTTGTTTTTTTCCCTTGGATGTTTTTACCATCACTGAATTGGAAAATTATTGGTCTCTTTCTTTAATATAACATTAATATTTTTTTGCCTTTCTCTTCATAAGAAAAAAAAGTAAAGTTTTCTGTGTGCCCATTGGTCAATCTATTCAAGGAATGTTTGTTGTGAAAAAAGTTTGAGCAATGAATTGTGTATTAAAAGAAAAATATAAAAATGTGTTTACTTCTTAAAGGTGTGGACTTTCAGGTGAAAACCATTGAGCTAAAAGACACAATAGTTATTCTACAACTCTGGGACACTGCTGGTCAGGAGCGGTATAGATCACTTACCAAAACATATTTCCGCAAAGCTGATGGTGTCATTGTTGTGTATGATGTCACCACTGAGTCCACCTTTACCAATGTCAGGAACTGGATGACAAGTGTCAAGGTTAGTCAAGAGCTAGTTCAATTTCTATCAATGCAACCACACTTGTTTCAAGTGGTAGCTTTGGGCTGATAGCATGGACTAAACTTGGTTGCTATCTAATTTGATGAACCATTGAATATAGATCTATAAAGTAATCACAATTAATTGAAATTGATGCTCTATCAAATTGGTTTTTGATAGAAATGCTTAATAAATTTGCTTTCTATAGTATTGCATACAGTCAAGACCTACAGATAAACCACAAAACTATGGTAAAACTTTACAACTTAAATGAATAAATGTAAATAATCAAAGTTCATCATCTTGATGAATATAAATCTAGGTAAATAAAGAAATAATAAACAGCACAATCCCAGTCAAGTCTCAATAGTAGTGTACAAATCCAGCCACTTTACATAAAACAGTTAGTCAACAGATCATGTGTGTTGCTCCAATGGTCCAGGAAATTAAGGAACAGATCTGTGATAATAGATGATCATGAGGTAAGCAAAGAATGCAACCTACTCAGAAAAGACATATTCCTACTAATCCTGCCAATGTTCAGTCAAACTTCATTTGTGTAGCTAAAACAAGATTATTTTCTAAAGAGGAGTACTACAATCCTACAGAGTGAAGGAAAAAGCTTTTCATACAACTTAGCCAATTTAATATTAAATTTAAGTTTATTTCATGCATTAAATTATCATTTTAAATTGCTGAAAACTAAATTTGACTGTACATAGGAAAAAATAAATTATTAGACATCTAATTGCTAAAAAAAATTGGAAGGAAAAGATTATTTTGTAAAACGGCCTCTTTCATACAAACAGCAAACACATTTTTTTAGAGAATTTTGATCAATCCCTTCATTTAAAAAAAATTTTTTTTTCAATAGTCTATTAAACATTATTAATAAAATTAGCTGTTTTGCTGTTTTATTAACTGTGTTGTGTGAAACTTAAGATGGTAGTAACAAACAACTATTTATCAAAACAAAAATGGGCCTTGGTTTCCAATATTTTATTTTACTTTAGGCAACATGATGCATTGACTATATTTCACTTGCTGTTGGTAACCATGCTATTCATTTCATGCTGAGTATTTTTTTCTATTATTACAAGTATTTTATTTATCTAGGAAGAAGTGGAACCTGGAACAGTAATTATGTTACTAGGCAACAAGCTGGATATGGCAGAAGATGATGCATTTCGTCCAGTGAAAGAAAAAGATGGCAGGCTTTTAGCAGTAGTATGTCAATTATAATACACAAAATGCTGTTTCCTCTACAGATATATGCATTTTACATTTTGTTAGAAAACATAATTTTTTTTACTTGAATAAAGAAAACAATGTTTGTTGTATAAAACGTAACTGCACAGGTTGTCATATAAATCAAGAAATATCAAATAAAAAAGTTACTAACAAAGAATTTAGTCACATGTGGAAATAAAATTTTTTAAAGAAAAACGTTAATTCATTTTTATTCATAATAATTGCTATCTATCTTTGATAATCACAGTGAATATCCAAATTATTGTATATTAATTATAAATTGTTAGGCACATATCATATATTTATTAAGTCAGTCATTTTACTGGGCTTGTTTTTCTAATATTGCATTACATTCCACAACTATAACTATTTAACTTGCTCCTTCTTTGCATACTTTCTTTTTAAAAAATGTTCTCTATTATAGGACACTGACATGTTGTTTTATGAAACAAGTGCCAAGTCTGGAATAAATATCAAAGAAGCAATGGATGCTTTTACAAGGTAATAATTACTTTCATTTCACTAGAAAATAAAAAAAAAAATTTAAAGAGATCAACATTCATGAGATGTTGACATCTAACTGCTGTATTAAAGTTGAAATCCAGCTTAACATTATTATCTGCTTGGATATAATAACAGTTGAAACTTGATAGCGAACTGAAACAAAAAATTGTGCAGTTTCTTTTAGCAAATACTTTTAAAAAGCATCTCTTTTTTTCTTTCATGGTTTCTCCTTTGCCTATTAGGACAGTTTTACAAGGGAGATGAAGGGTTGCATGTTATATCACTTTTAATGTTTGCAATTTTCCAAAGTATTAACTTATCAGACTAGTTTCTTTGTGTGTGTTTAAGTATTTTGCCTGTCTTTGCATCTATATTGTTTTATTATAGTAGTAATACTGAGGTGGACAACTGTAGTCAAACTGTATTTTCATTTGTGTGGACCAATACAATTGTCTTGTCTTATCTTAAATAGCTTTTCTCTATAATAGACTAAGATAATCAAATGTTCTTTTCTCTCGTTTAATGGCAAAGTGACCTGTTTGGTTGTATTTTTTAGTTTGTTGCAAGAAAAAGAAGACAAGAAGTTAGAGGAAGGCTTGAAGCTAACTGATTCTAAAGCAAAGAAAAAATGTTGTAGCCGGTGAATGTTTTGAATGCCTTAAAAGATTTTTAAAATATATGACAAAAAAAAGCATGAAATATGAAAGATAAATTAGCTCCAGGGTGTGACCAGAGTAAAATTCTTTAGTTTGAAAATTTTGCATTGTTATATATTTTATTACCACAAAGTGCACTTGTATTTCTTGGAATCCAAAGTTTCTAAATACTATAATGTCTCCTCCCGCCCCCTTTTTTTTTTTTAGTTCTCAGCTGCTTCTCATTATTCTGCCTCCCTCTCCTGCACAATTTAATTCTTTACATTTTTTTTTCTTTACTGCTTCTTTTCTATCGCTAATTGTATATTTGTCTCTATAAAATCATATTTACATTATTCATGATATTAATTTTAGTGTTCACTGTTGACTTTTGTCAATATTTAACTTGTTGAGTTCAAATATATATTTATGTACATTTTTGTATTACCAAGTTCCTCCATTTATTTCTGACAATTGTTTTTTCCCTGACTTATTTGTTTATCATTTGTTAACATGCAAATAGTTGTTTTGGAATTGCATTGTATTCATGTTTTATTTTAATACATGCAGACTTGTCCATTTCAAATTAGAGATTTGTTATGCAATATTTATACTTTATGATGTTTTCATTTTGAAAAAAAAATCTTTAAAACTGATTTTTGAGAGACGTTGTTTTTAGCTAAGAATTTTCTGATTTCCCACAAGATTTTCATTGAAAACTTTCATGGTAAATATAAATTTAAAAAAAAAAGCAAGACTAGGTGATTGTATTTGTTTTTGTTTCACATAAACTCATTAACAGACCCTGTGGGTAATTTTTTTTCAAACATTGTACTGCATACAAACTTATATCTAAATAACATTGATGATTAGTCATTTAACCAATTATGGACCATTATAATCATTGGAAGACTTTGTATGAGAAAAATATGAGAGTTGTCAACTTTTTTTTTATAATCTGTTTGGATTTCTGGACATGGTACTTTGCATACATTTGTTGATGAATAATTGGCTTCATTTTGTTTCTTAAGAAATAGTTTATATGTGTGTGCATACTATGTGCATATTTAATTTGAAAACAAAAGGGCTGCTTTGGAAATCCCATAAGTAGCCATTGTACATATGAAATATTTTAAGCATGGTAAAGTATTGTGACATTTGATATTCTGTCATTTGTAAGTTATTGTAGGTTTGTGTGTGTGTGTGCATTTAACATATACCGCCTTTTCTTTTCTAAAAATGGTCTATATTTATGTGAATAAAATATGCATCATTACTTAAAAAAAAAGGATATGCTTTTTTAAGGACCTATAATAATCTGTGCCCAGAATTTAAACAATAGTAAAATTGAATTTTCAGTAGCACTTTTAGTCCTTGTGATAAAACTTTATCAAATACTAAATTCCTTTTTCCCAAACCTTAAAAAGGATTTAAGTGCAGACAATAAGCAAGATCAAAAATACAGTTACAGTTAAGACAAAATCAGACTTTTCCCATCCCGCTCTAGATGATTTAGTTATTGAATTCTTAAACATACCAGACTGATGGCACATGAGCATCTTTTCACCAAGAGATCAGTTAAAATATGACCAGCTTGACACAGATGTTCCACTCTGTATTAGGCTTGTCTGTCAGTCATAACAATGCTTTTGTAAAGGTCTCTTATAATTGTACAAGTATTATTGGTTAATAGTAATCTAACAACTGCAATTATTTCTATTATCTTTTTATAAATATATATGAACACAGGAATCTAAGTCTCATTTAAATCTTATATCTAATGATTGCTCATTTGATGAATACATGAATGGTAAATATTAAAAGATCATTGTAAACTTGTGTTATATGACATTGGCTTGTTCTATCAGTAATAAGTTTCAAAGTATTCCAACATTTTAACTGCTAATATTGTTTATTTGAAAAATGGTTTGTATATAATATCGATGAAAAGTTTGTAACTTCCACTGTGACTACTACTAAATAGTTTTTTTTTACAACTGATCTATGACTTAATTGTGTTTTTGTGTAAATGGTCGTGTGCAACTTTTTGTATTTCTTACAGAACAGTACTATATGCAATAATTTTTGCATTTATCACGTATGTACTATGAACAGTACTGTAGGCTATTTGAAAATGTGAGTGATACATCTGATTTTTCTTTTACATTTAGCAATCTTTAAATCCTAAGATTATAGATGAATGCAGTATTTCACTGATGATTTTAGTATTTCATTTGATTATGCATACCAAGGTCTGACCTGTATATTTTGTCACCTTTCATGCAGAAAAAGCTGTTATCAGCATAGTTCTGTTTTGGATTCTCTTATGATTATGAAATCATTGTGCAATTTAAACTCACAAAGTCAAACGGTTATAAATAGTTATTGGTTGATGTTACTTGAATACTGTTGGTGACTTTCCATTTAGATTTTGTCTGTCAGGCATTATAAAAGTCAAGTTAATTCTACACTATTTTCATTAAAAACTGTATGCTGTCTCACATTTTGTACACAAAATTGAATTCTCTAATAGTATATTTAACCTTTTGACAATAAACTTATTGTGTTTGAACTTTTTTGTTTTATTTTTTTTTTTTCTAAATAGCCATGTGTATGGTTGGTGAAACCTTATAGAATGTAAGATTCGACTAGGGGCCAGTCATGTACATCTAGGGCCCTATTAGTTGATTTCCCAGTTTAAAGGCTGACAAATCATTTAATTATTTATGGACAGTGTTCCTAGTTTAAAAAAACAACTAGTGAACTTGAAAAAAAAAGATTAACTACATCTGTCATAACTGTGATGGTTCAACAATTCGATGAAAACCTTGTATTCGTGTGGGAATGTCAGTATGGCACGTCTTGTATATTCGTACAAGAAAGTTATGACTGCACTCGAAGTTAGTTTCGCTAGCTGTTTCTGTAGAGGTATATTGAAAAGGGGAGGGGGACTGGTTTTCACAGAGGTGCGTCAACACGAATTGCACGGCATTTTTAAAGACCCACTAGAACATTTGAGTGCAGGCCTATTTAGATGTAAATCTCTGCTTCATTGCGGCTATCTCCAAACATTGTAGGGGGGGGGGGGGAAGCAGTGAAGGCGACAATGTTAAAATTCTAGCTTAGGCATACGCCCAGCCATTATCTCATTACTATGCAATAGGCCAAAGTCGCTCCATGACTGAAGGAGGCCAACAGTTTAGTTACAGTTATTAAACAATCTTGAAGGAAATTTACAATGCAGTTGTTCTTTCGCAAGAGAAGATAATTACTAATCGAAGATGTATGCTTGTGTTAAATTTATTAAAGGCATTGATTTTCCTGGTCAGTTAAGGTTTATGCCTAAATATACGATTTTTACTTAATATATAGAGCAGTCATTCCCAAAGTGGTCTATATAGACCCCCAGGGGTCTACAAAGACTTCCAAGTGGTCTACGAAAGTGAAAAAATAAATTGGGGGTCTATAAGATGTCCATGTGGGTCTACTATAATGGATTTCATTTCATTTGTTACTTTAATTTTCACTCCCATTAATGTAATTATTTCCTACACTAATATATAATTTGTACCTTAGTTAATCTTTAAATATTTATACTGCTATTCAAACGAAAAATTGTAAATTGTTGTATTCAATTTCAATACTTATTTAAATATCTTAATTTGTCTACATGTAAGCTATGTTTATCAAAAAGAAATGTAGATTGTACAGCGTTGATTATTTAAAATTGGGATTCATTTCTTCCTTGTCAAACACGCGGTTGCCTAAGTGCCTTTTTATGACGATATGAAACTAATTACGCTGGAGGATAATTAGGTCTAGCTGCAAGGCAGCAGAGGTATGAATTCAGTTATTCTTCTGCTAGGTGGGTAGAGAGCCAAGACTAATGAGTCCCTCCTGCTCGAAGCTTACTGGTTTTGGCGCCTTTGCCTCTTATCCTGTTAGTGAAAACAGTTCTGCGGACCCAATATTTGAGCCCCACATGAAAGATCAAGAAATACAAGAGAAACTGCTCATTGTGAAAACGTTTACAATAATACCTAAAGCAAATTAATTCATATTTAATGTTTCAAGGACTACTTTATATAACAACAAATTCCTATATGAAACATAATATTCGTAGCAATGGATGTTGAGCCTACAAAAAAAACAACAACAACATTTCCAGTGTGTTTGATGATTCCAAAAACATATATATTGTTTTTTTAATTGGTTTAATTTAAATTTTATAAATAAAAATGGCATCTGTATACCTTCAAATGTAGCTTTAAATTACTTTTTCACTCTTAGACTCTCTACAGTTAGAATTTAGTTTTTAAAAATGATGAATTTGTAAAATGCAATACAAGTTAAGCAGGGGTCTACCGAAAATTAGAAACCATGGCAAGGGATCTATGAAACAACAAAGGTGGGGAGCCACTGATATAGAGTAAGAGATGTCATTCTTAATTATCTTAAAGTTTTTGCATTTGAAGGTTATGATTTTTATGAATTTTTTATCACAATTTATTTTGTCCTCTATACGGCCGATTTAACTTATTTATTCAAAATATGATTATTTGAGAAGGCCTACAAAGTTGATGAACTTACTTGGATGTGCAAACTACTTATAATGTTTTTTGTTTGGTGTAATGCACAAATTGTAAGACAAATTTCCATACGGATAATAAAGATTATTATTATTATTATTAACACAGAATAAAAGAGTAACACTAAATTTAGTTCTACCGTTGTTTTCGTGCTTTATTTCTTGTTACTGACTACAGACATATCACAAATAACGTGTTGATTTATTGATTGCACGGAAGCTTATTGCATTTGTATTCCATTTGATAGAAGCAACATTTCTTCAGCACCAATAACACTTGTTCTGAGTTGCCAATCTCGACTTCAACAGTTTGAAGTCATTCGGATATTTCAGTGTATAAACAGTTAAGAGAAACTTTTCGCTCCGCAAGTGTTCGCTATAATTAGGTCATTGTATTGCTAGCATTTTCTTGGACCAGAACATGAGATAGGTTTCTAGACTAGGACATTATGTATATTGCAGGGGGTTCTCTTAGAAGAGGACACTATAGTGAAGGCTTTCTCTTTTAAGAGATAAAATTATATTGATGCTGTAGAAATGTATCACTTCAATGCTATTGGCTTTCTCTTATTTTGATCTGTATTAATATGCATGTGATGTGCTTGCTGTACCAGTCTTCGGTCCATACTTCAATGTTGACTAGTTCATATCTTTCAACAGTTCTTTAAGAACGCCAGAACTGTTCAACGTTTTCAAGTCACTGTTTCCACCAACACATTGGCCATCAATGAATATTCGAGGGACCTGCGATCAAACAAAATGAACAGATTAGATTAATTCAACGTATACAAGCCTAGAAGTTATAAAAAAAAAAAGCCTAGCTCTAGACCAGTGGTTCTCAAACTTTTGACACCGGAACCCCTTTTATATAGTCAAAACTTGACCACGGACCCCTAAGTGAGAAAGCTAAATAAATGCATTGCATAAACTGTATTTATGTCCCAAACAATGTTTGTATGTACATCCGCAAATCTCCACAAGCACAAATTTCAAGTCGATTTCTTTGTGATGAGGTTCATAAAGACACAGAATTCACGTTCTACCATTAGGAAGACGGGAAAGCAGTCAGCAACTTCTGTACAATAACCCATATTGCAGGATGTAAAATTGAATTATTTTTTTTGTAACCAGAATTCGTGTCTCCTTGATAGTCCGGTCCTATTGACCCATAACCTAAAAGTTGGGTCCACCTAACGTTTTTTTGCAGTTTCTATATCTTTAAAGCATGCTTATTAAGAATCCGATTGATGTCAAGCTGACACCATTGGGGAAATTTTTATTTTTAATGTTAAAGTTCACTTATAATATATGCACAATAGGGTGGGCTGATAAAACTGAAAGTTGGAATTTCAAAATCTAATAGCGGGGAAAAGTTGCCCCATGGCATGAAAAGAAAACTGGGAATACTGGCATAAGCAACTATTATGATTTGGTATTAGGTGGACGTTGGGTGGATCCAACTTTTAGGTTATGGGTCAATAGAACCGGACTATATAGGTAAAGGTGTAAAGTACCAAAATAATTCTGTATTATGTCAAAAGTGGTTTTGCACGATGTCGTACAGCAGTGCACATCTCATGATGATCTCATGATTGTTCTTGATGGTTTGGCATCCACCAGCAAAACAACGAAGCTGTGGGTGGATTGCCTAATTAAACCCGTACTGATTATGATGTTATTTGTGAGAGCAGAGAGAGAGGGTGATTGGTCTTTGCATCTATTATCTGTTGCAGCAATGATGCCATATTTTTTTTCAGCAGGCCATGTTAACTACGTCAGGTATGGCTTATATTATCTTCGCTCAATGGAACGTCTTCCTAGTGATGTCCTTCTGAGGTTCCTTGAGGGAGAACATGTAATGCGACACAAACCTGGATTATGGAATGGCCTATGGTCAGATATGTACATTGAGTCTACCTTTATGCGGTATGGTCATGGTCCAGGTGGTATAATAGGCATCACTCTCAATCCACAAGCGCTGAAGAGATGGGCACTTAGTTTACACATCTGTAGTGTTATAACCAAAGACCTGAGTGACATGAAAGATATGTACGCATACAGTGACGAAGTTACATGCCATAAAGAAGAAATGCCAGCAAGAATTGCACAGGATTTGAAAGACAGGCGAGCAATATATGAACGTCTTCAAACTTGTATTGATCCACTCAATTCTGGTGACCACCCCATCAGCTTAGTAAACATTGCCACTGGCCAATTCGCTCCCGAATCTGTAAATGTTCATGATGCCATTTCTTTTGGTACGAAGCAGTGGAATGACTATGAGTGTCATTTGCCAGATGGATTTCATAGCTCCATTAGCAAAGTTGTTACCATGGCTGACAGAAAGAAAGCTGAAGCAATGGGATCCGGTATAAGTTATGACACAGAACTCATTTATTCTAGAGTAATTGGATTAATGCCATCCCGTGATTTGCAAATTAGAGATATATTTAAGCACGAATTAGCCTCAGTACCACCATCAATGTTTGATGACAGCGGCAATATGCGAATCACAAAGTCAAAATCGGTGTTGAAACAAAAACTTCAAGTTGAGCATTCAGCTAGAAATTCTCCAGCACCACATGTTGTTGTTGTTGATGGTTGCGCACTTTTATGGATCATACACTGGCCGGTAAATGGTACCTTGCAAGACTTTGTTGATGGATTCATAATGTACATAATGAAAATATTGACTCAACATGATGTTTATGTTGTCTTTGACAGATACTTTCAGTACAGTATTAAAAGTGTAACAAGGAGTGGGCGTGCAGCAAAATCGGCAACCAGACAACACAAGCTGAATCCAACTATGCCCATACAGCCACAGAAAGTCATTCTCACAGTAACAGAAAACAAAGTTCAACTTATTGACATAATTTGTGAGCAACTACTGAACAAAGTACAACATGTACATCCAACAGTTTCTTCATACAATAGCCGGTTAATTGTAACAGGGAAAGACTCCATCCCACAACAAATTTGCTCTGGCATTCGACAAGCTAGAGAAGATATGAAGACAAGCCACGAGGAAGCTGATGTAATCATTCCACAACAAGTTGTGTATGCATTCAATGAAGGAGCTATGTGCATTAAAGTTATATCAGATGACAGATGTTTTTGCTTTGTTGACACACTACTATATTTCAGAGGATATGACATGCCAGCTGCTCATGGAAAGTACCACCACGATTCGAAAAGTGGTCGACATAGGAGAGACAGCAAGAAAGCATCATCAAATAATACCACACCTTTTAGCTGCGCATGCGCTATCAGGATGTGATACTGTAGCATACATGTTTGGTATCGGCAAAGCTACTGTTCTTAAGTTGCTATTTAAGGGACACACACTTCTCAAATTGGGAGATATAGAATCTGACTTGAACAGTGTGGTAAAAGAAGCTACAAGTTTCATGGCTGCTTGCTACGGGTGTCCGGATGCTGGAAACATGTCTGACACTCGGTATGCCCAATGGCTTTCCAGGACTGGTAAACGAAAAGCCACGATAGCACCTAAATTGAAATCATTGCCCCCGACATCAGAAGCGTTTGAGGAGAATGTTAAGCGTGCCCATATTCAAACATGCATTTGGAAAACTGCTTTACTACGAGATCCTCCAAATCTTGATCCCACCAAATTTGGCTGGCAAAAAGATGACGTAAATAAAACATTAAACCCTATAACACTTCCAGTGGGTGTTGATGTAGCGCCTCCAGAAATTCTTCAGATGATTCGTTGCGGGTGTGGATCGGATGAACCGTGTAGCAGCGGACGATGTGGGTGTTTCAGAGCACAGTTACCTTGCACAATCTTTTGCCAGTGCTATGAAACAGAAAATTGTCAAAATCCATTGACAAAAATTAATGTACTGGTAGATGAAGTGGACGTTGAAAGCGATTCAGGATCTGACGTTGAATCAGAAATTGATTAATCTGTCTGTTGATATTGAAACAGTTAAATTGAAACAGAAATTGTCTGTTGATAATTGCATAATTGTGCCAGATGATATAATTTTTACATTCCATGTGATTGTACAATGTGTATGTATTACAAACAAACTTTAACGCTTAAAAAAAATTTTTCCCCAAAGGTGTCAGCTTGACATCAATCGGATTCTTAATAAGCATGCTTTAAAGATATAGAAACTGCAAAAAAACGTTGGGTGGACCCTACTTTTGGGTCAAGGGGTAAAATGCATTAAGTGAGCCCCAGACTATGATGACAGGGCCGGCCTTAACCGATTGATCCTGGCAGAGAGAAGTATATAATGCTAATGTAAAGACAGTCATGTCTCTTACATGTAGCTATTATGTTTTATTGTAGCTGTAATTTGTCCCGAAATGAATCAGACAAACTAATATTTAAGCTGCTTTGCCGTTTATTATCAATCCAACAGGATAATAAAGAAGTAGAGGTAGACTTTTTAGTGCTGCTTTGTCAGTCTTAGAAATAAAGAGATCCTATCTCGTAAGACCCTATCTCGTAAGATCTATCTCATAAGATCTATTTCGTAAGATCCTACATCGTAAGATCATATCGCTTTGTTTTACAGATACCTCTTTCCCATGACATTTATGGCATATATTAGCGCTTTGATGAGAAGTCATGAATCTCTTGATTGCACTTTGACATTGCAATGTTTCTAAAAGAACTTAAATGTGTCGGGAAAAACATCGCCGTGACCCTAATTCAAAGACATTGCGAAAAAAAACATGTTTTTGATGTTGTTTTTGTTTTGGCTTTTTTTTTTACCTATCATTTTAATGAATGTTATTTCGCTGTTAGAATGTAGGCTTTAGAATGTATTCACATTTTCTTGTTTGAGCCCTGTAAGGTAACGTCTGACATTTGCTTAAAGTTCTCGAGTCCTGTAGGGAACTTCATCAAATAGCCTACTAACAAACTTATCTTGTCTGCCTAAGTACGATGTCCCCTGATAAGCATTGTATACTTCTTGTATAAACTGCCCCAGTGGCGTCACTGTCATGGCTCAACTAAAGAACAAACTAACAGAAAATATTTTGGCCGGGGGTGGGGGTGACGCCATAGGCGGACCGCACTGGGTGACACCCACCCTAGTGACATCACTGACTTTCCCACACCCACTTCTTTTTACCGATCCAGTGCATGTTGAACAATCTTGACATTTTTAGGAGAAACTCGTGCGTCGATGAACACACTCAGAGATGTGTAGAATGACAGAGGTAGATTAGTTCGAGTGGGAAGGTAATAATTGATAGACGCTATGATTTTCATCCATCGACTGGATTATTGAGTTGTGGATTAGTCTGTTGATTCAATGGATTATTATTGCCTTTTCAATGACCTCCCTGCCGAATCCGAAAAGTGTAACACGAATAGAATAAACACATCATGAGAAGGCGACTCTACAACTGTATCCTGAGCAAGTGACAACCTGATATTTTTTTGAGTTTGTAAATCCTAGAATGTAGCCATACTTTTGTGCAGGCACTAACAAATTAACAATTGTACAATATATTAATACTTATAAGTAATTTTTAGATCTATAAAACTTTTTAAAATTTAGACTAGACCTTAGACCTGATTAGTCGAATGGACTAAAAAAATTATAAAGGTCTAGATTCCAATTTTGCATAGTTAATTAAAATAGTTTATAATTTTTACACTCATCGACATACAATTGTAACGAATTTGAATCAAAATGCTTTATAGAGGCACTCACCGTCCTCGCGTTGGTAATTTGGCCTAGAAAATTTTGCACCTGACTTCCCTCTTGCAACTGGTCAAGTTCGACTGCTTTGTAGTTGACCCCCATGTTACTTAGCAGTGTCTTGGAGTCGTCACAGTGAGGACATTGGCTTTTGCTGAAGACTACCACACGATTATTTTTAACCAAGTTGTCAACAAACTCGTGTTCTTTGGATACTGGAGGGGCACTTGCTTCTTTGTCATAGTCCCCCATAGCTCTGAGCTCGTCAGGAAAGATATCAATGCAGTTGTCCATGGCTGATCTAGATCTAATGTATCCAAAGAAATTATTATTTTTTTTATGCATAGATTTTTTAGAACGAAAAATATTAGAGGCGACCTTAGCCGGGGGAGGGGGGGGGGGCGAGTGGGGCAATATTCCCAGTCTCCTCGCCATAAAGATAACTTTTGTCCTTTTTCACTGTCAGCCATCGTTCAAAATAAAATGAAACTCGTTCAAGGCCCCACGAATTGCTACGGTTGCCTCTGGATATTGTTTTTTTGTTTTGCTCTTAAAAATCGTTATTAGGCTATAGAAAAGAATGTACTAAGAAATTTATTATATCTATATCTACACTTTGGGTCTATTGATCTACTAGCTGATATCCGTGCTACGTTGCGGTTTAAATAGTTGATATAGGCCTATATGTTTCTTTTGCTCGGAACACTCTTAAACCCCTCAATAAAATGGCCAGCATTATAACGCTCTCTATCCAACACAATTTTCTAGCCCTCAAATTGTATGTCCTTTTTGTCGCTCATCCTTCAAACGAATGGCCCGCAACCTCCTATTATAAAGTATGCGCAAACACTTCTTAGGCCCATCAGTTGTAGCCTAAATATAATGCCCCCCACACATTTTTAAATAAAACGGCTCTTCCCTAACAAAACTTTTGGGCCATTGTATTTTCTAATGAAACGTCTGTCCTTGGATTCTAAAAGCGCATAACTATGGGGGGGGGGGGGGGGTGTACCCGTGGTATGCTACTGTTGAAATAGTTGGTAGATCTACATATGTGTATATCGCCTTGAACACTTTAAAAATATATCAATAAAACGGCCGAATTACAACGCTACACTACAGCTAACACAATTTTCTAGCCCTGAAATTATATATGTCCCCTATATATTTGTCTCATTCTTCAATCGAACGGCCCGCAACCCATATTATGGAGTATGCACACAAACACTTCTTAGGCCCATCAGTTGTAGCTTATTTACGTGCATTATAATGTCCCCAAAACACCCACACTATGTTTAATGAAACGACCCACCCCAACAATACACATTTTGGCCCTTGTATATTCAGGGGGTGGAATCCTGGTGAAAACTGGGACTTTAAATTTGGGGATCTACGGTAGCCTCTGAGTCTACCCAGCTCTAAAGGGTAAAGGCGGTTGGTCTTTGCGCTGGCCACACGACACTCTCGTTAATCTTAGGCCACAGAAACAGATTACCTTAACATCATCTGCCCTATAGACCACAAAGTCTGAAAGGGGAACTTTACTTTTTTTTATAGTCAGTGACACAGACGGTATTAGGCCTACAATAATACCTCGAATTTTTAATCCGACCGGTTTTTTTTTATCCGCCAAATGAAAGACCGGCAAAGCAGTTTTAAACAAAGCATACCCTCCTACTACTCCTAGCATAGAATAGTGCAGTCGCATTGCACACATTTTGTACCCCTAAATAATAATACTGATAAATAATTTATTGAAGCTTTGCTCTTCCCGCGGAACAGGTTGAAGAAATAACATCACTATTCGCAACGTAGTCTACTCTTTACTTATTTTTATTTTGAATAAGCCATCTTAACAAACCGTATTATAGGTGTCTATAGGCCTACACTTCCCAAGGGCCAAAAACACAAACTCACACTTTTATTAGGCCTTTACATTTGCTGGACAATTTTTAGGATTGTGCTACACATTATCATTAACTACAGTATTTACATTTCCAACTGTTATTTTCTCCATACACACACGCGCGCGCGCGTTCTTTTATACAGATGTAAAAATACATTTGATAATCAAACTGATCTCTGGATAATCCCTCACAGTCACTCTGACAATTATCTACACCTAGAGAATTAGATTTAAGAGTTAGATCTGTGGGGAAAAAAATAAACATAAAATTGCGAATAAAAAATTATTTTGGTAAATTTAACCGCTTCGGTTTCGAGCTTGAAAATGACTTAGATCTAGTTGTCTTAGGCATTAGTTACGTAATGAACCGGTTAAATTGTCCTATGTTATCGTCCTCAGCAAATGGGATATTTAGTGATTTTAATTGGGGGCTCCCTCTTAGTGCGGTATGCGCTTGACTGTCGTTCATACCCTACCAGCTGCCATGCCCGCAGGGCCGGTCCTAACAATTGCGGGGCCCTATGCGAAACCGATTGCGCGGGGCCTAGTGTGTGTGGGAATAAAGATAATAAGTGAAAATTAAGATTTAGTATTAGAAAATAAGTTCGACTTTGAATTATATTCATTCTTTACTAGACCTCTAAGTACAAAATTGCGATTAAATTAACTTTACGAACCTTGCAACCTATGACATATTCATATGCCAGTGATTATAAAAGTAAATAAAGTATTGGAACTTCCGGTTATGGGGAAAATTCACCCGATTATTACATTTTATTACATAAAAGCTGACAATGCCTTTTTCTTTTATCGCGCGTACGATTAGCGTTTTCTGCAATGAATGACACCCACAAATGACAATTTAGTCTATTTTTCAGGAGATTTTAATAAATTCATGAGATTTCCAGGAATTTTTCGTATATATTTTGCAATTTTATAATTACACCTAGAATTAGCGCGGGGCCTATGAAAGCGCGGGGCCCACTGCTACCGCATATGTTGCAGTGGCCTAAGACCGGCCCTGCATGCCCGGCGTCGTCCTGCGGAAGGTTTGGACTAGCAAGTAGATTATCTTCAGCTCTGAAGGAACATCCGAAACGTGTCAAACATTTGACAAAGATAAATTTTTATTCCATTGAGACATGCTAGGACCAATTAATTCGCTCCTTCTGCCCTGGCGCCATTAGTTAGAGCAGTGTTTCCCTAACTTTTACCTATGCGTACCCCTACTAAAATTTTCGTAAAGCGTAATTTAGACTTACAGAAAATAATGACTTTTGCAAGCTTCGGAGACACATCAAATACATCCTTAAAAAAAAAAAAACATAGTTTTTACATTGAAAAATTGGGGTGTCGACGGAAGTTGTAACATTCCTATCCATTTCCTGATCCTTATAGAAATTCGCCTTAAATTGTAAAATAGCACCGTATTTGAGCTAATAAAAAATTACATAATAAAATAATAAAAAGTATTTAAAACGTAGGCCTTTGATATTTTATTCTAATTTATAAACTAAATGGTTATTTTAAAAAGAATTAGCATAGTCAGCTATGTGCAACGCGTACCCCCTTCAAACTCTTCCCGTACCCCTGAGGTACACAAACCCCACTTTAGGAAACACTTCAGAGTCAGAGCATGGGAAGGGGTTGCCTGAATCAGCCAGGAAAACCAATGACTTATAAGTGTTTAAAGTCTTTAATTAGCATGTGCGACATGATTAACACTGGGACAAGCGTAGGGCGTATCTAGTCCAGATCTAGACTCAATAATCATCTTCTCTTTTGAATGAACGTCTGTAATTTATTTAGGCTAAAATTGTTTAGAATCTAGATTAGATCTATCTAGATTAGACCTATAATGGCTATATCACTCGGATCTAGAGTAGATATATAAAAGTATACGCCTTGAACTTGATATTTAAATCAAGATATTATGATATACTCAATAGATATAGATCTAGTATCATCTAGAATGTAGATCTATCTAGTCACTAGTCTGCAGGCCATAAGCCTATAAATATATTAATATATAATCCAGATCTAGAACAATAGAGTCATAGACTTCTAAATAATATAAATAATTATTATATAGATTTAGATGCTAGATCATAGTGTAGTTCACTGTAGTCTGATAATTGAAACTAGATAGATTTAGATTATCTAGTAATTAAGAATTAAATCTAGAATGTAGATCTAGATTAAGTAACCATGTCTAAACTTACTACTTTGTCTTTGATTGAAAGTAAGTTCTGGGAGTGCGCAAGTAAAATACTTGCCAAGCTCTTTAGTCTAAAATGCAGCACTCTTTGGCTATATTTTCTAATGAATGACGTAAACAGCTTGGTAATGACGTTAACACACAAAGTTGATGCAACATCGCATTAAATTACAATAGTTCTCATTTAAACTGCGCAAATCGTTTTTTTTTTCAAGAAGAAACTATTTGAAAATTATAGGATAAGGGTCGCATTTCTCAAACCGTGGGATAGCACCCAGGGGGGCGCGGAATTCCGACAAAGTGAATTGAATCATTTTTTTTCAAGTACACAAACAATCTCTTGCATTGCATTGCAATACATTAGCACCAACGGAAGTATCTTCCACCCATTATAATAATAATAGATTTTAAGCACCCTGATCTGCTGCTCATCGATAAAAAAAAAAAAAAAAAAAAAGGTATATAATTTAAGAAAAACGGAGTTGGAAAAACGACGAAAATATGGGAACCTAGGCTTGAAGATTAAGCGTTTATGGAAGCTATCTAAAATAACAATATACCCCATTGTTATATCAACCGAGGGGATAATAACTGACCTCACAGATACCTTCAAAACCCTTAGTAATCATTGGAACATTCTCGTTGCCTGTCAGAGGGCGGTACTGCTGCCTTGCTACTCGCAAGGCTCGTAAAGTAATTCTGTGCGTAGTAAAGAATGAATAAAATGCAAAGACGAATTTATGTTCTAATACAAACTCTTAATAATCACTTACTATCCGTATCCCTACCCAAACCTGTCCCGCGAAATCCGTTTTGCATAGGGCCCCACAATGTTTAAGTCCGGCCCTGCTATTTAGTGACGGGTGAATACAGGGTAGATTACTTGTTATCCCCCACTCCCCGCTCTTTATTTTTCACCGCTAAAGTTACGTGGGGTAACTCTAGTCCGACTTGCTAAAATAAAAGAGTGTCCAGACTGTTGAGCCATGAAGAGAATTGTGTATATAGATATTAATAATAATAATAATAATAATAATCTTTATCATCTATAAGGAAATTTGTCTTACAATTTGTGCATTTCACCAAACAAAACATTATAATTATAGAAAACCAAAATACACATTTACACCAGACTCGCTCATAATTTACATACGAAGAGTATATATCAGTTTCTATTTAATGATTTGATTGCCTTTGGAACAAAAGAGTTTTTGTGTCTATCTTTGCTACAGATGGTAAAATCACAAAATCCTGGCTGAAAGGATTTTTTTATCTCTAGAATCTTTTTGACTTTTTAAATGAATTTTTGTCTCAAACAGCTGCCCAAATGGGGTTTGTTTTTTGCCAGTGATTTTACCAGCAGCATTTATGATTCTATGAAGTTTATTATATTTTTTAAATGTTCAGATTGCCATACCAGGCAGTGATATTAAAACTTAAAATATTGCAAATGTGAGCGTGATAAAAACATCTTAGTAAGAAAAGTCAATACGCCTTTGCCGGTGCGATTCTATAACCGTCTTTATGTCAGAATGGTCAAATTTCTATTGAGTGACGAATAATCGCTCTGTAATGTCTTTTGCTTAAAGAATACAGGCTCGCGACAGACTTTTTCTGAAAACAATAATGATCTCAAGGTGATCAAGCACATTACAAACAAAAAAAAATGCGTGTTCTACTGCCTCAAAGGTCTTTTACACTTCAGTATAGGCCAGTTCCACACCATCTTAATCTAATATCGCTCTTTTTACCAAGAGAAAGTGTGCGTTATAGACGCCAGAAGAATGAATTTCCAAAACAAAAACTCAGAATGCAGGGAAAATATTGGTGGAGTTTACAGCGCCCTTACAGACATCATATCATGCTAAAAAAAAAAAGTTTTCCTTTCAGACCTTGTGGTCTATAGGGCAGATGATGTAAAGGTCATCTGTTTCTGTGGCCCACGGTTAACAAGGGTGTCATGTGGCCAGCACAACGACCAACCGCCTTTACTTTTCCCTAACTGTCAGGTACCCATTAGAGCTGGGTAGACTCAGAGGCGCCCGAAGATCCCGAAATTAAAAATCCCAGGATTCGAACCCCGTTCCCCGGTTCGGAAGCCAAGCGCTTTACCTCTCAGCCACCGCGCCTAAAGGGAGCGTATATTTTTTGGGCGTTGTGGTGGGGCGTCACTAGTATATAGTTTGAGAATCACTGCACTATGGGTAAACCAAAGGGAAAGAAACACTGCTTTACGAGGTTACGGTTAAGCCAAAGTGGGAAAAAAACAGGCAAAAGTAACACCAAGAGGAGCTCGAGAAGGGGAAACGCTGGTGTTGATGTTTAGCAGATCGTGAATATTCTCTAAAGGAATCTAAAGTTGAAGTAAAAATCACTAACACGGGTGTTTGTTTTTATTTTTTTAAACTATGAACTATATAGATCTAGGTCTAAAGTTTTAGACATTGCTCTCATTGATATATTGTTTTGAAAAACAACTCTAGGATTTAGACTAAAGTTTAGACTGTAGGCTAGATTTAGTTGTTAGTGTGTGTTTGTGGTTGTAACATTCACATATAATATGGATCACAAACATATATGTACACATTATATAGCTCTAGTATATTGTTATACATGCCGGGAAAACAATAAAATAGGCGTTGATAAGCTTTGCTATTTAAAAGGTGATAATTATTGTGCAATTTTTAGCAAATGCCGAATCAAATTTTTTACAACTCTTCCTTTTATAATTTTATAGCACTGAATAATTTTCTTATGGAAAAAGCGTTAGACTTCCACTCTATGACCTACAACTTATTTAAAACAAATGGGCAACTAACTAGCGATAATAATAAAATTAAATACGAAAATCAACTACCACGCATTAAGATATTGTTTAAATTTTAGCTCACTTCTTTTTTAATTTAGTTGGCAATAGTGATTCCAATTTAGTTGCCCACTATACATTGTTTATATATAGGTCTGTGACTGAGATCTACTCATCAATCCCAAAAGTTAAAAAGAGTAGGAGAAATACGATCATGGAAAAAAATGTAAAAATTGGTCTTCGGAGTTTAATCTATTAGACTCTAATATAGATCTAGATTCTCTAGAATAGATTATAGATATCTAATCTTGATCTAAATCTAGATGTTAAGGCTCGTAAAGTTTGTTATATCTTGTTTAAACAATTACCTTTTTCAAGTTATTGTAACTGAAAACTTGTGCGTTTTAACAATCAATCATAATATTATCATAACTTACAACATTGATTAACATTCATTGCATTCAATGATTAAACTGTTACACTGTGAATGTCAATCCGTCATTTATTTATTATGCTAGATCTAGACCTTTAATTAACTTAGATTAACTTGATAATTAAGTCAATGAATTGAATGATCATATGATGCATGGGGCGATGTGCAGCATTGATAATTGATTTAAAGAAATTACTCTTAAAACTATCATTTATTCCATTATGATATCATTATCATTAGTCATTACCACTGACATTGTGACCATGTTCATGGCATATGATAAAGTTATTCTTTGAATCTTGATATAAAATACCAAGTGCCTTACTGCCTTTCCCCAACCAGCTGGGAATAGGCTTTAGCCCTATTCCCAGTCAACTGTGTATAGGCCACATAACACCCTGCTCTTTATCCGTTGGTCAAAGAAACAGATGACCTCAACATCACCTGCCCCATAGATCGCAAGGTCTAAAAGCTGAAACTTTACTTTTTTACTCTCCCTCCAGTGTGTAAATATGATTATAATGACAAATTTACTTTTTTTCTTTTTTGTTTGGGCAGAGCCATTTAGTCAGTGCTTCTCTCGACTCAAGACAATTACCATAAATATATATTTTAATAATTTACGTAAGGAATTGATAAATAGAAATAGGACATTTTGAATATAAATGTGTGAAGCAAAGAATTTGAACAGGACATTAACATTACTAGTCTTTTGATTTCTTCCTAGCTCTCTTCTGCCCTTTCAGCTTCATCTAGTACACAGCATTGCCAAGTTCTTTTTGCTCTTTCTTTGCTCCTTGTCCCTTGGGAATTCCAATCTAAGGCCAATGTAACTCTTTTATTGGCATCTTACTAGATGAAAAAATTAACTGTGGTGCACTAATTTTACAAAAGATGTAATTTTAGAAAGCATATTTTACAATGTATATTTTTAGAAAGCTTTTTACAATTTGTATTTTTATAAAGCATGTTTTACAATGTATATTTTTAATGTAAACTTATTACTTTTGCTTTGTAATTTTTGTCACCAGACTTTCTCAAGCACAGAGACTTTGTTGAGTGTACTTATAAAAAAAACAAATTTGTACAGCACATGCATCCTTAGACAGAAACATAACACAAACCCCTAAAAACTTGTATCCACACATTATCAAAAAGGAATACCATTCTGTTTACCTGTACCTCATCAGAAGTGGATTTTAAGGTAGGTCTGTTTTACTTAATGGGTTTGATTTACTAATAACTTTGAATCTAAGGATAATACTTTGGATTAGACTAGATAAACATTATGAAAACAGAAATTCTAGACATTGTAGATAAACTCTAAAACATTTCATGTTTCTTTTATATCACTTTCACTTATCCCTTGGACCATTGGGGCACCACACAAGATTTGTCAACCATCTTTCTCCATTCCTCTCGTCTTTTGCCTTGGATAGAACCTCTTTCAATGGCATGCCATTCTTTCATATGTGTCTTCTCATGGCTTTCTCTGTTTGCCTCATCTTCTTTTTCCTGGTTCTGTTTCCTGAAGGAAGGTCCTTGCAAACCCCAAAGAATTTGTAATATGGCCTTAGTTTTAGTTAAAGGGTTGTTTAAATGAAGCCTTGGCTGATTCACTGATCTATCAATTCTTTCATTTGGGATCAATGAAAAAAAGAAATTTTGACTGTTACTTTTAGCCAAGTTTTTACCTCCAAATTAATCAGCAATCAAGTTGTCATAAATTCATTATTCTAAAAAAAAAAATATTATCTTGGGTAGTCAATCTTCTGAAACCCTTGTGGTTGTTTAGCACTCAGCACTTAGTACACTGAATCCAATAGATTTTCTTCTCCTCCTTCACTTTCTCTAAACTCTGAATTTTTATTTTTCATTCTATTGACAGATACACTTGTTTAAGAACATGGACTTAATAAAACTTATATTTTCTAATACAATACCATAAGCCTAGTTAACATGAAATTTTTCCAAACAATAATACTCAAAAACGTGTGTTGCTATACTAGTTCTGTTGTGAAAGCATTTTTAAACTCAAAAGTTGTGATTTTGTTGACAGGGAGTACTGAGCAGTTTTCTTGTACTTTGAAAGGATCATTTTGAAGATAGCAAGCTAAAAAATAATGATCAGATGTATACAGCTTCAAATTTTACTCTTTTTTTTTTTTTTGCTTGAATCCAGTATGCTAATATTTTAATGGATATAAGAGTACTATTAAACTCAAGTTGAATTGTGGGATTTTAATCTGAAAAGACAGGAAGTGATTGAACAGTTTTCTTCTTTTCCTTTATTAAAGATCTATTCATTCTTAAACCTTGATTATTTTATTTTTCTTTCTTAAATTATTTGACTTTTTTTTCTGTTGGAGGATTAATGTAGACATAAAGTCTTGTAACTTATATTTGTAAAAAGTTTTCTGTATGAGACTTTTACATTAATAACTTAATGAATCTAATAGAATTCGGGTTAAATGAAAGAAACTAACTACCATGGTTTATAAAATAAAGTAATATTGGTTCACATTTTTTTTTTTACATTTCAGATTTATAATTTGTTTTCATTGACACTATATCAAATGTAAAAATGTATAAAGAAAGACATTGGTTGGTTTTATGGCTTCATTCATCATCAAGTGCTAGACAGAAAGTTCTCTAGTCATTTATTGCTTTTCAAGGCTTATTTCATTATCAAGTAGAAAAGTCATTATCAAGGCTCAAAAGGAATACAAGACAGAAGTCTCAAATGAAGAGAGGTGAGGGTTTAGAAAATTCAAATGTTTAACTTGAATATTAGAAACTTCAAACTATTTTATCCACACATTTGTACAATTCTTCATTACCAATATGATTTATTGTTTGTTAGCCACAACACTAAAACTTAATGATTTCTTGATATTGTTTTGGTTCATTTTCACTCTTGTTTTAAATGTCTTGTGAAATTAAGGTCCACATCACACAACAAAAATTTATTGTTAAATAGACCATGATATTACTCAAATACAGTTTTCTTTTTTAATAAACAGATAAGTTTGAGATTTCTTGAGATTACATTTTTCTATATTACAAAATGATCACATATTTCAACACAATACAATATTGCAAATAATGCATGATTATTTCTGAAGAAATGTAAACTTTCCTTTTGCTTGACATTAATTATTTGTAAAACATGATCTATCTAGTGCCTCATTCAATAGAAGCTTTAATCTTTGCAAAGCTTAGACCACACTTTCTCCAGAATAATGTTTCCTAATTGCAATATTTAAAAGTATTAAATTTCCTTTCTCTCATATGGCAACATAGCATTAATTTCTCTTTGCAAAATTATAAATTCTTGTTAATTGAGCATGAATGCTTCCAAAATACTGATTCTTTTTAGCATCAATCGGACCATGACATTATTTACAGAATTTTTTTCTGAATTGCATGGTCTGATTATTACCAAAATAATAGATTTGTACTTAATTTAGCATCTCTTTTTTATATCTCTCTTCACAAATTAAGGAATCTCTTAATTTTTTTTTCACAAATTAAGCAATATTTCTATCTCTCATTACAAATTAAGTAATCTCTTTATATTTCTTCACAAATTAAGTAATCTCTTTATATTTCTTCACAAATTAAGTAATCTCTTTATATTTCTTCACAAATTAAGTAATCTCTATGCAAATTGTTATCAGTCTTCAGAAATTAACTTTTTGCAAATATTATATCAATCTTTACAAATTAAATAATCTCATTGCATGTATGACATCACTCTTCACATATTCTTTTGCAAATATTATATCTTTTCTTCTTTATTAACCTTTCCTAATGCAAATTGATTTCTTTGCAAATGTTATCTCACTCTTCGCAAATTGATTTCTTTGCAAATGTTATCTCACTCTTTGCAAATTGATTTCTTTGCAAATGTTATACATCTCATTATAAATTAAGCAATCCCAATGCAAATGTATCACTCTTCAAAAATTAAACACCTTTTCAAATGTTATATCACTCTTCAAAAAGTAAGCAAATTCTTTTCTAATGTTCTCTCTCTCTCTCTTCACAAATTGCTTTTTCTATTGCTATAATCTTCATGAATTAAACGTCTTTGCCAATGTCTTATTACTCAATTGTTTTATAATTACTAAAATATGCATTTCTTCTCAAGTTTTGTGCTAAATTTCTATGTAAATAGACTTCACTGCATATATTAGGGTAAACAGACACACATATATACATAAACAGCACCACCATCGTTAATTAGAAGACCAAGACCAGGTGGTTGTTCTAAATGTAACGTAGTACCAAGTGGTTCTTTATTTTTACATTTATTTGTTCACTTTTATTTATTCTCTACATTTTTGTTACTTTTATTATACTGTTAATTTCAATCCATTTCTTTAATGTTCTCTTATAACTTGATGGTATGTGCTTCAGAGTTTCTGTTTCCATCCCCTGCAGATTTGGGCAAAAATTTAATAATCTTCATGTTTCAGCCAAGTTCTGAAACTTCTAAAACAAACATGACAACTCAATGGTGTGTTCATCCAAAACATTTTCTATTGCTTTATTTTTTATATCCTTTGATAAGTACTTAGGATTATTTGAACCACATTTATCAATGCTACGTTAGTAACTTTAAAGTCCTATCGGTTTAGAAAAAACCCCAGAAACATTCATTTTCTTCACTGTATTCTTTTTGTCTTTCAGTCGGTGGGTTACCATTACCTCCCTTAATCTTTAATATTGAAAATTTTCAAACTTTCTAGTTCGACATAATTTGCTATCTGTGGTTAATTCCTTGTAAGGATTAAACTTTGAGCCAGCAGCTAAAAGCTCTCCTTAAAGCTTTATATTTATGGATAGTTTCCCTTAATTTTAATGTTTCTGTTAAAATCATTCCTGTACATTTAATTTAATGTTAGTAATTCAATTAAATATATTCTAGTTTAGACAGTTTTTTTTTTACATTCTTAAATGCCTCCGTTATTGATTTGTTTGGAATAGAGATTTTTTAAAAATTAGATATATAATTAGGAGTAACCTTTGTAAGTTTGTGTTAATAAAAACCTAAGAAGCTTGTCTATACATGTGTTCTACAGTCCTACTTCATTAGTTGTTTTTTTTAATATGGTCCTTTAGGTTTATTACACTTAGCTCATGCTTTTTGAGAATAGTTTTCGTAGTATTTTATTGTTAAATCTGCATAATGATGGAACTTTGAGCCAGCAGTTTAATATTACTCCTTCTTAAAACTTTGCATGTATGGATAGTTTGATTCTATTTTGCATTTATTAAATTATTTCATTCAGTTTCTTTAAGTTCATTGACTTAATTGTATCAGTATTTTATTAGTTAGCCAATATTTATTTTGTTAAATTGGATCAGTGTTCTATTGTTAACTCCCCATAATGATGGAACTTTGAGCCAGCAGTTTAAAAATACTCCTTAAAACTTTGCATATTTGATTTTTTTTTTTTCATTTATTAAGTCATTTCATTCAGTTTCCTTAAGCTCATTGAGTTAATTGTATCAATACATTATTATGTATTCAATATTTTTGTTTGTTAAATTGGATCAGTGTTTTATTATTAACTCCCCATAGTAAAAGAAATATAGCTAGTGTTGGATCAGTGATCTATCATTAATTCCCCTAATGATGGAACTCTGAACCAGCAGTTAAAAAATATTTTTTCAAGCTTTTGAATCCTAGATATTTTCTTTTAATTTACAATCATTTTTTTTTATACATTTAAAGTCTATTAGCTAGTTTATCATATCAATGCTATGTGTGTCATCAGTTTTAAGTAATTTCATTTCTTATAAGCTTCCATGTTAAATCTGTTAGAAAACAAAAAATAGGTTTCATTTTAATCACAAAATCTAAAGCATACTTTTTTGTTGGTTAGTGCAAGTAACAACATTCCCTGAGTATACCTATGCAACTTGTTGTCTTTTCTAGTTCATGTGTTCTACAGTGCATCTTTCAACTTCATTAGTTGTTGTTTTGTTTTTTTTATATGGTCCTTTAGGTTTATTAAACTTAGCTCATGCTTTTTTGATGATAGTTTTAGTAGTGTTGTATTGTTGGATCAGTAATCTATTGTTAACTCCCCATAATGATGGAACTGTAAGCCATCAGTTTAAAAATACTCCATTTAAAAAACTTTGCATGTATGGATAGTTGGATTGTATTTTTCATTTATTAAGTTATTTCATTCAGTTTCTTTAAGTTCATTGACTTAATTTTATCAGTATTTTATTAGTTAGCCAATATTTATTTTGTTAAATTGGATCAGTGTTCTATTGTTAACTCCCCATAATGATGGAACTTTGAGCCAGCAGTTTAAAAATACTCCTTAAAACTTTGCATATTTGATTTTTTTTTTTTCATTTCTTAAATCATTTCATTCAGTTTCCTTAAGCTCATTGAGTTAATTGTATCAATACATTATTATGTATTCAATATTTTTGTTTGTTTAATTGGATCAGTGTTTTATTGTTAACTCCCCATAGTAATAGAAATATAGCTAGTGGTTTACATTTTCTTTTAACCTTTGATGTATTCATTTTATGAATTTATTCATCATTAGATAAATTTCTTTTTTAAATGCTTTATTGGTTATTCATATCTGTAATGTATAGTTGGATCAGTGATCTATCAATAATTCCTGATAATGATTGAACTTTGAGCCAGCAGCTAAAAGCTCTCCTTAAAGCTTTATATTTATGGTTAGTTTGTTTAATTTGAATGTTTCTATTACAATCTTTTCTGTTCATTTACTTTCTGTTAATAATTCAATTAAATATATTCTATTTTAGACAGTTTTTTTTTCAACATTCTTAAATGCCTTCTTGATTGATTTGTTAGGAAAATAGCTTTCTTTTTATCAGATATATAATTAGAAGTTACTTTTGTTGGTTAGTTTTAATAAAAACCTAAGAAGCTTGTCCTGAGTCAAGACGTTAAACTGCTCCTCTTTTCTTGCACTTTTGGAGCTCAAAAGTGCCTCAATGTCTATCCTCATCCTCATCCCATTGCCACCTTCTTTTCTACATTATCTACTTACCTTAATAGACTTTGGTATAGTGCCAAAGTTTTAAAGTAAAAATTCCTTTTTTTTCAAGTAAGTACATTTTCAGTAGTATTTAGTAATTGGCTCAAATATCTGTTGTTGCAGGCCAGAGCAATGGAAGTTTGACCCTTCTCATTCAAAATTATCTTAAAAATTCTAACAAGATTTCTTTACATTTTCTCCTTTTGTTTATTCTCTAGTAAATCTTTTGGTTAGATCAAAATTCAACTATTAGAAAGACATTAAACTGCTTCTCTTTTCTGGTACTTTTGGAGCTTAAAGGTGCCTCTTTTTCTATCCTCTTTTACTATAACTTTCTTTCTTTCATTCTCTTTTATCTACTGACCTCATTTTTTTTAAAACCTCCATCACTTTCTCTTATAGTTTTAGATCTATATAAAAAAATAGGTTACCTTTTTTATTTACTTTTTTTTTTTGGCTGTTGTTGGATCAATGATCTGTCATTAAAACCCCTAAATGAAGGAAATTTGAACCAGCAGTTTAAAAAACTCCTTACAATTATGCATTTACTGGTAGTTCTTGTCTTATTGTATATATAAAAGAATTCCTTTAAACACATATAAAAGTATAATAGCTAATTAATTATATTACTGCTACTTGTGTAGTCAGTTTTCAATAATTTTAATTTTTGTAAGCTTTTAAGTTTGATTTTCTTAGAAAAGAAAAAAAAATTTCTTTTATTCAATATGAATCTATAGCATACTTTATTGTTAGTTAGTGCTAGTAACAATCTTTCCAGAGTAAACCTTTATTTAAGCTTCTCATTTCTAGTACACATGTTCTCTAGCTCATCTTTAAACTTCATTAGTTGGTGTGTTTTGTTATAGTCCTTTAAGTTTAAACTTAGTTCATGCTTTTTGAGAATAGTTTTCGTAGTATTTTATTGTTGGATCAGTAATTGATTGTTAAATCTGCATAATGTTGGAACTTTGAGCCAGCAGTTTAATATTACTCCTTCTTAAAACTTTGCATGTATGGATAGTTTGATTCTATTTTGCATTTATTAAGTTATTTCATTCAGTTTCTTTAAGTTCATGGACTTAATTGTATCAGTATTTTATTAGTTAGCCAATATTTATTTTGTTAAATTGGATCAGTGTTCTATTGTTAACTCCCCATAATGATGGAACTTTGAGCCAGCAGTTTAAAAATACTCCTTAAAACTTTGCATATTTGATTTTTTTTTTTTCATTTATTAAGTCATTTCATTCAGTTTCCTTAAGCTCATTGAGTTAATTGTATCAATACATTATTATGTATTCAATATTTTTGTTTGTTAAATTGGATCAGTGTTTTATTATTAACTCCCCATAGTAATAGAAATATAGCTAGTGTTGGATCAGTGATCTATCATTAATTCCCCATAATGATGGAACTCTGAACCAGCAGTTAAAAAATATTTTTTCAAGCTTTTGAATCCTAGATATTTTCTTTTAATTTACAATCATTTTTTTTTATACATTTAAAGTCTATTAGCTAGTTTATCATATCAATGCTATGTGTGTCATCAGTTTTAAGTAATTTCATTTCTTATAAGCTTCCATGTTAAATCTGTTAGAAAACAAAAAATAGGTTTCATTTTAATCACAAAATCTAAAGCATACTTTTTTGTTGGTTAGTGCAAGTAACAACATTCCCTGAGTATACCTATGCAACTTGTTGTCTTTTCTAGTTCATGTGTTCTACAGTGCATCTTTCAACTTCATTAGTTGTTGTTTTTTTTTTTTTATATGGTCCTTTAGGTTTATTAAACTTAGCTCATGCTTTTTTGATGATAGTTTTAGTAGTGTTGTATTGTTGGATCAGTAATCTATTGTTAACTCCCCATAATGATGGAACTGTAAGCCTTCAGTTTAAAAATACTCCATTAAAAAAACTTTGCATGTATGGATAGTTGGATTGTATTTTTCATTTATTAAGTTATTTCATTCAGTTTCTTTAAGTTCATTGACTTAATTTTATCAGTATTTTATTAGTTAGCCAATATTTATTTTGTTAAATTGGATCAGTGTTCTATTGTTAACTCCCCATAATGATGGAACTTTGAGCCAGCAGTTTAAAAATACTCCTTAAAACTTTGCATATTTGATTTTTTTTTTTTCATTTATTAAGTCATTTCATTCAGTTTCCTTAAGCTCATTGAGTTAATTGTATCAATACATTATTATGTATTCAATATTTTTGTTTGTTAAATTGGATCAGTGTTTTATTATTAACTCCCCATAGTAAAAGAAATATAGCTAGTGTTGGATCAGTGATCTATCATTAATTCCCCATAATGATGGAACTCTGAACCAGCAGTTAAAAAATATTTTTTCAAGCTTTTGAATCCTAGATATTTTCTTTTAATTTACAATCATTTTTTTTTATACATTTAAAGTCTATTAGCTAGTTTATCATATCAATGCTATGTGTGTCATCAGTTTTAAGTAATTTCATTTCTTATAAGCTTCCATGTTAAATCTGTTAGAAAACAAAAAATAGGTTTCATTTTAATCACAAAATCTAAAGCATACTTTTTTGTTGGTTAGTGCAAGTAACAACATTCCCTGAGTATACCTATGCAACTTGTTGTCTTTTCTAGTTCATGTGTTCTACAGTGCATCTTTCAACTTCATTAGTTGTTGTTTTGTTTTTTTTATATGGTCCTTTAGGTTTATTAAACTTAGCTCATGCTTTTTTGATGATAGTTTTAGTAGTGTTGTATTGTTGGATCAGTAATCTATTGTTAACTCCCCATAATGATGGAACTGTAAGCCATCAGTTTAAAAATACTCCATTTAAAAAACTTTGCATGTATGGATAGTTGGATTGTATTTTTCATTTATTAAGTTATTTCATTCAGTTTCTTTAAGTTCATTGACTTAATTTTATCAGTATTTTATTAGTTAGCCAATATTTATTTTGTTAAATTGGATCAGTGTTCTATTGTTAACTCCCCATAATGATGGAACTTTGAGCCAGCAGTTTAAAAATACTCCTTAAAACTTTGCATATTTGATTTTTTTTTTTTCATTTCTTAAATCATTTCATTCAGTTTCCTTAAGCTCATTGAGTTAATTGTATCAATACATTATTATGTATTCAATATTTTTGTTTGTTTAATTGGATCAGTGTTTTATTGTTAACTCCCCATAGTAATAGAAATATAGCTAGTGGTTTACATTTTCTTTTAACCTTTGATGTATTCATTTTATGAATTTATTCATCATTAGATAAATTTCTTTTTTAAATGCTTTATTGGTTATTCATATCTGTAATGTATAGTTGGATCAGTGATCTATCAATAATTCCTGATAATGATTGAACTTTGAGCCAGCAGCTAAAAGCTCTCCTTAAAGCTTTATATTTATGGTTAGTTTGTTTAATTTGAATGTTTCTATTACAATCTTTTCTGTTCATTTACTTTCTGTTAATAATTCAATTAAATATATTCTATTTTAGACAGTTTTTTTTTCAACATTCTTAAATGCCTTCTTGATTGATTTGTTAGGAAAATAGCTTTCTTTTTATCAGATATATAATTAGAAGTTACTTTTGTTGGTTAGTTTTAATAAAAACCTAAGAAGCTTGTCCTGAGTCAAGACGTTAAACTGCTCCTCTTTTCTTGCACTTTTGGAGCTCAAAAGTGCCTCAATGTCTATCCTCATCCTCATCCCATTGCCACCTTCTTTTCTACATTATCTACTTACCTTAATAGACTTTGGTATAGTGCCAAAGTTTTAAAGTAAAAATTCCTTTTTTTTCAAGTAAGTACATTTTCAGTAGTATTTAGTAATTGGCTCAAATATCTGTTGTTGCAGGCCAGAGCAATGGAAGTTTGACCCTTCTCATTCAAAATTATCTTAAAAATTCTAACAAGATTTCTTTACATTTTCTCCTTTCGTTTATTCTCTAGTAAATCTTTTGGTTAGATCAAAATTCAACTATTAGAAAGACATTAAACTGCTTCTCTTTTCTGGTACTTTTGGAGCTTAAAGGTGCCTCTTTTTCTATCCTCTTTTACTATAACTTTCTTTCTTTCATTCTCTTTTATCTACTGACCTCATTTTTTTTAAAACCTCCATCACTTTCTCTTATAGTTTTAGATCTATATAAAAAAATAGGTTACCTTTTTTATTTACTTTTTTTTTTTGGCTGTTGTTGGATCAATGATCTGTCATTAAAACCCCTAAATGAAGGAAATTTGAACCAGCAGTTTAAAAAACTCCTTACAATTATGCATTTACTGGTAGTTCTTGTCTTATTGTATATATAAAAGAATTCCTTTAAACACATATAAAAGTATAATAGCTAATTAATTATATTACTGCTACTTGTGTAGTCAGTTTTCAATAATTTTAATTTTTGTAAGCTTTTAAGTTTGATTTTCTTAGAAAAGAAAAAAAAATTTCTTTTATTCAATATGAATCTATAGCATACTTTATTGTTAGTTAGTGCTAGTAACAATCTTTCCAGAGTAAACCTTTATTTAAGCTTCTCATTTCTAGTACACATGTTCTCTAGCTCATCTTTAAACTTCATTAGTTGGTGTGTTTTGTTATAGTCCTTTAAGTTTAAACTTAGTTCATGCTTTTTGAGAATAGTTTTCGTAGTATTTTATTGTTGGATCAGTAATTGATTGTTAAATCTGCATAATGTTGGAACTTTGAGCCAGCAGTTTAATATTACTCCTTCTTAAAACTTTGCATGTATGGATAGTTTGATTCTATTTTGCATTTATTAAGTTATTTCATTCAGTTTCTTTAAGTTCATTGACTTAATTGTATCAGTATTTTATTAGTTAGCCAATATTTATTTTGTTAAATTGGATCAGTGTTCTATTGTTAACTCCCCATAATGATGGAACTTTGAGCCAGCAGTTTAAAAATACTCCTTAAAACTTTGCATATTTGATTTTTTTTTTTTCATTTATTAAGTCATTTCATTCAGTTTCCTTAAGCTCATTGAGTTAATTGTATCAATACATTATTATGTATTCAATATTTTTGTTTGTTAAATTGGATCAGTGTTTTATTATTAACTCCCCATAGTAATAGAAATATAGCTAGTGTTGGATCAGTGATCTATCATTAATTCCCCATAATGATGGAACTCTGAACCAGCAGTTAAAAAATATTTTTTCAAGCTTTTGAATCCTAGATATTTTCTTTTAATTTACAATCATTTTTTTTTATACATTTAAAGTCTATTAGCTAGTTTATCATATCAATGCTATGTGTGTCATCAGTTTTAAGTAATTTCATTTCTTATAAGCTTCCATGTTAAATCTGTTAGAAAACAAAAAATAGGTTTCATTTTAATCACAAAATCTAAAGCATACTTTTTTGTTGGTTAGTGCAAGTAACAACATTCCCTGAGTATACCTATGCAACTTGTTGTCTTTTCTAGTTCATGTGTTCTACAGTGCATCTTTCAACTTCATTAGTTGTTGTTTTGTTTTTTTTATATGGTCCTTTAGGTTTATTAAACTTAGCTCATGCTTTTTTGATGATAGTTTTAGTAGTGTTGTATTGTTGGATCAGTAATCTATTGTTAACTCCCCATAATGATGGAACTGTAAGCCTTCAGTTTAAAAATACTCCATTAAAAAAACTTTGCATGTATGGATAGTTGGATTGTATTTTTCATTTATTAAGTTATTTCATTCAGTTTCTTTAAGTTCATTGACTTAATTTTATCAGTATTTTATTAGTTAGCCAATATTTATTTTGTTAAATTGGATCAGTGTTCTATTGTTAACTCCCCATAATGATGGAACTTTGAGCCAGCAGTTTAAAAATACTCCTTAAAACTTTGCATATTTGATTTTTTTTTTTTCATTTATTAAGTCATTTCATTCAGTTTCCTTAAGCTCATTGAGTTAATTGTATCAATACATTATTATGTATTCAATATTTTTGTTTGTTAAATTGGATCAGTGTTTTATTATTAACTCCCCATAGTAAAAGAAATATAGCTAGTGTTGGATCAGTGATCTATCATTAATTCCCCATAATGATGGAACTCTGAACCAGCAGTTAAAAAATATTTTTTCAAGCTTTTGAATCCTAGATATTTTCTTTTAATTTACAATCATTTTTTTTTATACATTTAAAGTCTATTAGCTAGTTTATCATATCAATGCTATGTGTGTCATCAGTTTTAAGTAATTTCATTTCTTATAAGCTTCCATGTTAAATCTGTTAGAAAACAAAAAATAGGTTTCATTTTAATCACAAAATCTAAAGCATACTTTTTTGTTGGTTAGTGCAAGTAACAACATTCCCTGAGTATACCTATGCAACTTGTTGTCTTTTCTAGTTCATGTGTTCTACAGTGCATCTTTCAACTTCATTAGTTGTTGTTTTGTTTTTTTTATATGGTCCTTTAGGTTTATTAAACTTAGCTCATGCTTTTTTGATGATAGTTTTAGTAGTGTTGTATTGTTGGATCAGTAATCTATTGTTAACTCCCCATAATGATGGAACTGTAAGCCATCAGTTTAAAAATACTCCATTTAAAAAACTTTGCATGTATGGATAGTTGGATTGTATTTTTCATTTATTAAGTTATTTCATTCAGTTTCTTTAAGTTCATTGACTTAATTTTATCAGTATTTTATTAGTTAGCCAATATTTATTTTGTTAAATTGGATCAGTGTTCTATTGTTAACTCCCCATAATGATGGAACTTTGAGCCAGCAGTTTAAAAATACTCCTTAAAACTTTGCATATTTGATTTTTTTTTTTTCATTTCTTAAATCATTTCATTCAGTTTCCTTAAGCTCATTGAGTTAATTGTATCAATACATTATTATGTATTCAATATTTTTGTTTGTTTAATTGGATCAGTGTTTTATTGTTAACTCCCCATAGTAATAGAAATATAGCTAGTGGTTTACATTTTCTTTTAACCTTTGATGTATTCATTTTATGAATTTATTCATCATTAGATAAATTTCTTTTTTAAATGCTTTATTGGTTATTCATATCTGTAATGTATAGTTGGATCAGTGATCTATCAATAATTCCTGATAATGATTGAACTTTGAGCCAGCAGCTAAAAGCTCTCCTTAAAGCTTTATATTTATGGTTAGTTTGTTTAATTTGAATGTTTCTATTACAATCTTTTCTGTTCATTTACTTTCTGTTAATAATTCAATTAAATATATTCTATTTTAGACAGTTTTTTTTTCAACATTCTTAAATGCCTTCTTGATTGATTTGTTAGGAAAATAGCTTTCTTTTTATCAGATATATAATTAGAAGTTACTTTTGTTGGTTAGTTTTAATAAAAACCTAAGAAGCTTGTCCTGAGTCAAGACGTTAAACTGCTCCTCTTTTCTTGCACTTTTGGAGCTCAAAAGTGCCTCAATGTCTATCCTCATCCTCATCCCATTGCCACCTTCTTTTCTACATTATCTACTTACCTTAATAGACTTTGGTATAGTGCCAAAGTTTTAAAGTAAAAATTCCTTTTTTTTCAAGTAAGTACATTTTCAGTAGTATTTAGTAATTGGCTCAAATATCTGTTGTTGCAGGCCAGAGCAATGGAAGTTTGACCCTTCTCATTCAAAATTATCTTAAAAATTCTAACAAGATTTCTTTACATTTTCTCCTTTCGTTTATTCTCTAGTAAATCTTTTGGTTAGATCAAAATTCAACTATTAGAAAGACATTAAACTGCTTCTCTTTTCTGGTACTTTTGGAGCTTAAAGGTGCCTCTTTTTCTATCCTCTTTTACTATAACTTTCTTTCTTTCATTCTCTTTTATCTACTGACCTCATTTTTTTTAAAACCTCCATCACTTTCTCTTATAGTTTTAGATCTATATAAAAAAATAGGTTACCTTTTTTATTTACTTTTTTTTTTTGGCTGTTGTTGGATCAATGATCTGTCATTAAAACCCCTAAATGAAGGAAATTTGAACCAGCAGTTTAAAAAACTCCTTACAATTATGCATTTACTGGTAGTTCTTGTCTTATTGTATATATAAAAGAATTCCTTTAAACACATATAAAAGTATAATAGCTAATTAATTATATTACTGCTACTTGTGTAGTCAGTTTTCAATAATTTTAATTTTTGTAAGCTTTTAAGTTTGATTTTCTTAGAAAAGAAAAAAAAATTTCTTTTATTCAATATGAATCTATAGCATACTTTATTGTTAGTTAGTGCTAGTAACAATCTTTCCAGAGTAAACCTTTATTTAAGCTTCTCATTTCTAGTACACATGTTCTCTAGCTCATCTTTAAACTTCATTAGTTGGTGTGTTTTGTTATAGTCCTTTAAGTTTAAACTTAGTTCATGCTTTTTGAGAATAGTTTTCGTAGTATTTTATTGTTGGATCAGTAATTGATTGTTAAATCTGCATAATGTTGGAACTTTGAGCCAGCAGTTTAATATTACTCCTTCTTAAAACTTTGCATGTATGGATAGTTTGATTCTATTTTGCATTTATTAAGTTATTTCATTCAGTTTCTTTAAGTTCATTGACTTAATTGTATCAGTATTTTATTAGTTAGCCAATATTTATTTTGTTAAATTGGATCAGTGTTCTATTGTTAACTCCCCATAATGATGGAACTTTGAGCCAGCAGTTTAAAAATACTCCTTAAAACTTTGCATATTTGATTTTTTTTTTTTCATTTATTAAGTCATTTCATTCAGTTTCCTTAAGCTCATTGAGTTAATTGTATCAATACATTATTATGTATTCAATATTTTTGTTTGTTAAATTGGATCAGTGTTTTATTATTAACTCCCCATAGTAATAGAAATATAGCTAGTGTTGGATCAGTGATCTATCATTAATTCCCCATAATGATGGAACTCTGAACCAGCAGTTAAAAAATATTTTTTCAAGCTTTTGAATCCTAGATATTTTCTTTTAATTTACAATCATTTTTTTTTATACATTTAAAGTCTATTAGCTAGTTTATCATATCAATGCTATGTGTGTCATCAGTTTTAAGTAATTTCATTTCTTATAAGCTTCCATGTTAAATCTGTTAGAAAACAAAAAATAGGTTTCATTTTAATCACAAAATCTAAAGCATACTTTTTTGTTGGTTAGTGCAAGTAACAACATTCCCTGAGTATACCTATGCAACTTGTTGTCTTTTCTAGTTCATGTGTTCTACAGTGCATCTTTCAACTTCATTAGTTGTTGTTTTGTTTTTTTTATATGGTCCTTTAGGTTTATTAAACTTAGCTCATGCTTTTTTGATGATAGTTTTAGTAGTGTTGTATTGTTGGATCAGTAATCTATTGTTAACTCCCCATAATGATGGAACTGTAAGCCTTCAGTTTAAAAATACTCCATTTAAAAAACTTTGCATGTATGGATAGTTGGATTGTATTTTTCATTTATTAAGTTATTTCATTCAGTTTCTTTAAGTTCATTGACTTAATTGTATCAGTATTTTATTAGTTAGCCAATATTTATTTTGTTAAATTGGATCAGTGTTCTATTGTTAACTCCCCATAATGATGGAACTTTGAGCCAGCAGTTTAAAAATACTCCTTAAAACTTTGCATATTTGATTTTTTTTTTTTCATTTATTAAGTCATTTCATTCAGTTTCCTTAAGCTCATTGAGTTAATTGTATCAATACATTATTATGTATTCAATATTTTTGTTTGTTAAATTGGATCAGTGTTTTATTATTAACTCCCCATAGTAAAAGAAATATAGCTAGTGTTGGATCAGTGATCTATCATTAATTCCCCATAATGATGGAACTCTGAACCAGCAGTTAAAAAATATTTTTTCAAGCTTTTGAATCCTAGATATTTTCTTTTAATTTACAATCATTTTTTTTTATACATTTAAAGTCTATTAGCTAGTTTATCATATCAATGCTATGTGTGTCATCAGTTTTAAGTAATTTCATTTCTTATAAGCTTCCATGTTAAATCTGTTAGAAAACAAAAAATAGGTTTCATTTTAATCACAAAATCTAAAGCATACTTTTTTGTTGGTTAGTGCAAGTAACAACATTCCCTGAGTATACCTATGCAACTTGTTGTCTTTTCTAGTTCATGTGTTCTACAGTGCATCTTTCAACTTCATTAGTTGTTGTTTTGTTTTTTTTATATGGTCCTTTAGGTTTATTAAACTTAGCTCATGCTTTTTTGATGATAGTTTTAGTAGTGTTGTATTGTTGGATCAGTAATCTATTGTTAACTCCCCATAATGATGGAACTGTAAGCCATCAGTTTAAAAATACTCCATTTAAAAAACTTTGCATGTATGGATAGTTGGATTGTATTTTTCATTTATTAAGTTATTTCATTCAGTTTCTTTAAGTTCATTGACTTAATTTTATCAGTATTTTATTAGTTAGCCAATATTTATTTTGTTAAATTGGATCAGTGTTCTATTGTTAACTCCCCATAATGATGGAACTTTGAGCCAGCAGTTTAAAAATACTCCTTAAAACTTTGCATATTTGATTTTTTTTTTTTCATTTCTTAAATCATTTCATTCAGTTTCCTTAAGCTCATTGAGTTAATTGTATCAATACATTATTATGTATTCAATATTTTTGTTTGTTTAATTGGATCAGTGTTTTATTGTTAACTCCCCATAGTAATAGAAATATAGCTAGTGGTTTACATTTTCTTTTAACCTTTGATGTATTCATTTTATGAATTTATTCATCATTAGATAAATTTCTTTTTTAAATGCTTTATTGGTTATTCATATCTGTAATGTATAGTTGGATCAGTGATCTATCAATAATTCCTGATAATGATTGAACTTTGAGCCAGCAGCTAAAAGCTCTCCTTAAAGCTTTATATTTATGGTTAGTTTGTTTAATTTGAATGTTTCTATTACAATCTTTTCTGTTCATTTACTTTCTGTTAATAATTCAATTAAATATATTCTATTTTAGACAGTTTTTTTTTCAACATTCTTAAATGCCTTCTTGATTGATTTGTTAGGAAAATAGCTTTCTTTTTATCAGATATATAATTAGAAGTTACTTTTGTTGGTTAGTTTTAATAAAAACCTAAGAAGCTTGTCCTGAGTCAAGACGTTAAACTGCTCCTCTTTTCTTGCACTTTTGGAGCTCAAAAGTGCCTCAATGTCTATCCTCATCCTCATCCCATTGCCACCTTCTTTTCTACATTATCTACTTACCTTAATAGACTTTGGTATAGTGCCAAAGTTTTAAAGTAAATTCCTTTTTTTTCAAGTAAGTACATTTTCAGTAGTATTTAGTAATTGGCTCAAATATCTGTTGTTGCAGGCCAGAGCAATGGAAGTTTGACCCTTCTCATTCAAAATTATCTTAAAAATTCTAACAAGATTTCTTTACATTTTCTCCTTTCGTTTATTCTCTAGTAAATCTTTTGGTTAGATCAAAATTCAACTATTAGAAAGACATTAAACTGCTTCTCTTTTCTGGTACTTTTGGAGCTTAAAGGTGCCTCTTTTTCTATCCTCTTTTACTATAACTTTCTTTCTTTCATTCTCTTTTATCTACTGACCTCATTTTTTTTAAAACCTCCATCACTTTCTCTTATAATTTTAGATCTATATAAAAAAAATAGGTTACCTTTTTTATTTACTTTTTTTTTTTGGCTGTTGTTGGATCAATGATCTGTCATTAAAACCCCTAAATGAAGGAAATTTGAACCAGCAGTTTAAAAAACTCCTTACAATTATGCATTTACTGGTAGTTCTTGTCTTATTGTATATATAAAAGAATTCCTTTAAACACATATAAAAGTATAATAGCTAATTAATTATATTACTGCTACTTGTGTAGTCAGTTTTCAATAATTTTAATTTTTGTAAGCTTTTAAGTTTGATTTTCTTAGAAAAGAAAAAAAAATTTCTTTTATTCAATATGAATCTATAGCATACTTTATTGTTAGTTAGTGCTAGTAACAATCTTTCCAGAGTAAACCTTTATTTAAGCTTCTCATTTCTAGTACACATGTTCTCTAGCTCATCTTTAAACTTCATTAGTTGGTGTGTTTTGTTATAGTCCTTTAAGTTTAAACTTAGTTCATGCTTTTTGAGAATAGTTTTCGTAGTATTTTATTGTTGGATCAGTAATTGATTGTTAAATCTGCATAATGTTGGAACTTTGAGCCAGCAGTTTAATATTACTCCTTCTTAAAACTTTGCATGTATGGATAGTTTGATTCTATTTTGCATTTATTAAGTTATTTCATTCAGTTTCTTTAAGTTCATTGACTTAATTGTATCAGTATTTTATTAGTTAGCCAATATTTATTTTGTTAAATTGGATCAGTGTTCTATTGTTAACTCCCCATAATGATGGAACTTTGAGCCAGCAGTTTAAAAATACTCCTTAAAACTTTGCATATTTGATTTTTTTTTTTTCATTTATTAAGTCATTTCATTCAGTTTCCTTAAGCTCATTGAGTTAATTGTATCAATACATTATTATGTATTCAATATTTTTGTTTGTTAAATTGGATCAGTGTTTTATTATTAACTCCCCATAGTAATAGAAATATAGCTAGTGTTGGATCAGTGATCTATCATTAATTCCCCATAATGATGGAACTCTGAACCAGCAGTTAAAAAATATTTTTTCAAGCTTTTGAATCCTAGATATTTTCTTTTAATTTACAATCATTTTTTTTTATACATTTAAAGTCTATTAGCTAGTTTATCATATCAATGCTATGTGTGTCATCAGTTTTAAGTAATTTCATTTCTTATAAGCTTCCATGTTAAATCTGTTAGAAAACAAAAAATAGGTTTCATTTTAATCACAAAATCTAAAGCATACTTTTTTGTTGGTTAGTGCAAGTAACAACATTCCCTGAGTATACCTATGCAACTTGTTGTCTTTTCTAGTTCATGTGTTCTACAGTGCATCTTTCAACTTCATTAGTTGTTGTTTTGTTTTTTTTATATGGTCCTTTAGGTTTATTAAACTTAGCTCATGCTTTTTTGATGATAGTTTTAGTAGTGTTGTATTGTTGGATCAGTAATCTATTGTTAACTCCCCATAATGATGGAACTGTAAGCCTTCAGTTTAAAAATACTCCATTTAAAAAACTTTGCATGTATGGATAGTTGGATTGTATTTTTCATTTATTAAGTTATTTCATTCAGTTTCTTTAAGTTCATTGACTTAATTGTATCAGTATTTTATTAGTTAGCCAATATTTATTTTGTTAAATTGGATCAGTGTTCTATTGTTAACTCCCCATAATGATGGAACTTTGAGCCAGCAGTTTAAAAATACTCCTTAAAACTTTGCATATTTGATTTTTTTTTTTTCATTTATTAAGTCATTTCATTCAGTTTCCTTAAGCTCATTGAGTTAATTGTATCAATACATTATTATGTATTCAATATTTTTGTTTGTTAAATTGGATCAGTGTTTTATTATTAACTCCCCATAGTAAAAGAAATATAGCTAGTGTTGGATCAGTGATCTATCATTAATTCCCCATAATGATGGAACTCTGAACCAGCAGTTAAAAAATATTTTTTCAAGCTTTTGAATCCTAGATATTTTCTTTTAATTTACAATCATTTTTTTTTATACATTTAAAGTCTATTAGCTAGTTTATCATATCAATGCTATGTGTGTCATCAGTTTTAAGTAATTTCATTTCTTATAAGCTTCCATGTTAAATCTGTTAGAAAACAAAAAATAGGTTTCATTTTAATCACAAAATCTAAAGCATACTTTTTTGTTGGTTAGTGCAAGTAACAACATTCCCTGAGTATACCTATGCAACTTGTTGTCTTTTCTAGTTCATGTGTTCTACAGTGCATCTTTCAACTTCATTAGTTGTTGTTTTGTTTTTTTTATATGGTCCTTTAGGTTTATTAAACTTAGCTCATGCTTTTTTGATGATAGTTTTAGTAGTGTTGTATTGTTGGATCAGTAATCTATTGTTAACTCCCCATAATGATGGAACTGTAAGCCATCAGTTTAAAAATACTCCATTTAAAAAACTTTGCATGTATGGATAGTTGGATTGTATTTTTCATTTATTAAGTTATTTCATTCAGTTTCTTTAAGTTCATTGACTTAATTTTATCAGTATTTTATTAGTTAGCCAATATTTATTTTGTTAAATTGGATCAGTGTTCTATTGTTAACTCCCCATAATGATGGAACTTTGAGCCAGCAGTTTAAAAATACTCCTTAAAACTTTGCATATTTGATTTTTTTTTTTTCATTTCTTAAATCATTTCATTCAGTTTCCTTAAGCTCATTGAGTTAATTGTATCAATACATTATTATGTATTCAATATTTTTGTTTGTTTAATTGGATCAGTGTTTTATTGTTAACTCCCCATAGTAATAGAAATATAGCTAGTGGTTTACATTTTCTTTTAACCTTTGATGTATTCATTTTATGAATTTATTCATCATTAGATAAATTTCTTTTTTAAATGCTTTATTGGTTATTCATATCTGTAATGTATAGTTGGATCAGTGATCTATCAATAATTCCTGATAATGATTGAACTTTGAGCCAGCAGCTAAAAGCTCTCCTTAAAGCTTTATATTTATGGTTAGTTTGTTTAATTTGAATGTTTCTATTACAATCTTTTCTGTTCATTTACTTTCTGTTAATAATTCAATTAAATATATTCTATTTTAGACAGTTTTTTTTTCAACATTCTTAAATGCCTTCTTGATTGATTTGTTAGGAAAATAGCTTTCTTTTTATCAGATATATAATTAGAAGTTACTTTTGTTGGTTAGTTTTAATAAAAACCTAAGAAGCTTGTCCTGAGTCAAGACGTTAAACTGCTCCTCTTTTCTTGCACTTTTGGAGCTCAAAAGTGCCTCAATGTCTATCCTCATCCTCATCCCATTGCCACCTTCTTTTCTACATTATCTACTTACCTTAATAGACTTTGGTATAGTGCCAAAGTTTTAAAGTAAATTCCTTTTTTTTCAAGTAAGTACATTTTCAGTAGTATTTAGTAATTGGCTCAAATATCTGTTGTTGCAGGCCAGAGCAATGGAAGTTTGACCCTTCTCATTCAAAATTATCTTAAAAATTCTAACAAGATTTCTTTACATTTTCTCCTTTTGTTTATTCTCTAGTAAATCTTTTGGTTAGATCAAAATTCAACTATTAGAAAGACATTAAACTGCTTCTCTTTTCTGGTACTTTTGGAGCTTAAAGGTGCCTCTTTTTCTATCCTCTTTTACTATAACTTTCTTTCTTTCATTCTCTTTTATCTACTGACCTCATTTTTTTTAAAACCTCCATCACTTTCTCTTATAGTTTTAGATCTATATAAAAAAATAGGTTACCTTTTTTATTTACTTTTTTTTTTTGGCTGTTGTTGGATCAATGATCTGTCATTAAAACCCCTAAATGAAGGAAATTTGAACCAGCAGTTTAAAAAACTCCTTACAATTATGCATTTACTGGTAGTTCTTGTCTTATTGTATATATAAAAGAATTCCTTTAAACACATATAAAAGTATAATAGCTAATTAATTATATTACTGCTACTTGTGTAGTCAGTTTTCAATAATTTTAATTTTTGTAAGCTTTTAAGTTTGATTTTCTTAGAAAAGAAAAAAAAATTTCTTTTATTCAATATGAATCTATAGCATACTTTATTGTTAGTTAGTGCTAGTAACAATCTTTCCAGAGTAAACCTTTATTTAAGCTTCTCATTTCTAGTACACATGTTCTCTAGCTCATCTTTAAACTTCATTAGTTGGTGTGTTTTGTTATAGTCCTTTAAGTTTAAACTTAGTTCATGCTTTTTGAGAATAGTTTTCGTAGTATTTTATTGTTGGATCAGTAATTGATTGTTAAATCTGCATAATGTTGGAACTTTGAGCCAGCAGTTTAATATTACTCCTTCTTAAAACTTTGCATGTATGGATAGTTTGATTCTATTTTGCATTTATTAAGTTATTTCATTCAGTTTCTTTAAGTTCATTGACTTAATTGTATCAGTATTTTATTAGTTAGCCAATATTTATTTTGTTAAATTGGATCAGTGTTCTATTGTTAACTCCCCATAATGATGGAACTTTGAGCCAGCAGTTTAAAAATACTCCTTAAAACTTTGCATATTTGATTTTTTTTTTTTCATTTATTAAGTCATTTCATTCAGTTTCCTTAAGCTCATTGAGTTAATTGTATCAATACATTATTATGTATTCAATATTTTTGTTTGTTAAATTGGATCAGTGTTTTATTATTAACTCCCCATAGTAATAGAAATATAGCTAGTGTTGGATCAGTGATCTATCATTAATTCCCCATAATGATGGAACTCTGAACCAGCAGTTAAAAAATATTTTTTCAAGCTTTTGAATCCTAGATATTTTCTTTTAATTTACAATCATTTTTTTTTATACATTTAAAGTCTATTAGCTAGTTTATCATATCAATGCTATGTGTGTCATCAGTTTTAAGTAATTTCATTTCTTATAAGCTTCCATGTTAAATCTGTTAGAAAACAAAAAATAGGTTTCATTTTAATCACAAAATCTAAAGCATACTTTTTTGTTGGTTAGTGCAAGTAACAACATTCCCTGAGTATACCTATGCAACTTGTTGTCTTTTCTAGTTCATGTGTTCTACAGTGCATCTTTCAACTTCATTAGTTGTTGTTTTGTTTTTTTTATATGGTCCTTTAGGTTTATTAAACTTAGCTCATGCTTTTTTGATGATAGTTTTAGTAGTGTTGTATTGTTGGATCAGTAATCTATTGTTAACTCCCCATAATGATGGAACTGTAAGCCTTCAGTTTAAAAATACTCCATTTAAAAAACTTTGCATGTATGGATAGTTGGATTGTATTTTTCATTTATTAAGTTATTTCATTCAGTTTCTTTAAGTTCATTGACTTAATTTTATCAGTATTTTATTAGTTAGCCAATATTTATTTTGTTAAATTGGATCAGTGTTCTATTGTTAACTCCCCATAATGATGGAACTTTGAGCCAGCAGTTTAAAAATACTCCTTAAAACTTTGCATATTTGATTTTTTTTTTTCATTTATTAAGTCATTTCATTCAGTTTCCTTAAGCTCATTGAGTTAATTGTATCAATACATTATTATGTATTCAATATTTTTGTTTGTTAAATTGGATCAGTGTTTTATTATTAACTCCCCATAGTAAAAGAAATATAGCTAGTGTTGGATCAGTGATCTATCATTAATTCCCCATAATGATGGAACTCTGAACCAGCAGTTAAAAAATATTTTTTCAAGCTTTTGAATCCTAGATATTTTCTTTTAATTTACAATCATTTTTTTTTATACATTTAAAGTCTATTAGCTAGTTTATCATATCAATGCTATGTGTGTCATCAGTTTTAAGTAATTTCATTTCTTATAAGCTTCCATGTTAAATCTGTTAGAAAACAAAAAATAGGTTTCATTTTAATCACAAAATCTAAAGCATACTTTTTTGTTGGTTAGTGCAAGTAACAACATTCCCTGAGTATACCTATGCAACTTGTTGTCTTTTCTAGTTCATGTGTTCTACAGTGCATCTTTCAACTTCATTAGTTGTTTTGTTTTTTTTATATGGTCCTTTAGGTTTATTAAACTTAGCTCATGCTTTTTTGATGATAGTTTTAGTAGTGTTGTATTGTTGGATCAGTAATCTATTGTTAACTCCCCATAATGATGGAACTGTAAGCCATCAGTTTAAAAATACTCCATTTAAAAAACTTTGCATGTATGGATAGTTGGATTGTATTTTTCATTTATTAAGTTATTTCATTCAGTTTCTTTAAGTTCATTGACTTAATTTTATCAGTATTTTATTAGTTAGCCAATATTTATTTTGTTAAATTGGATCAGTGTTCTATTGTTAACTCCCCATAATGATGGAACTTTGAGCCAGCAGTTTAAAAATACTCCTTAAAACTTTGCATATTTGATTTTTTTTTTTTCATTTCTTAAATCATTTCATTCAGTTTCCTTAAGCTCATTGAGTTAATTGTATCAATACATTATTATGTATTCAATATTTTTGTTTGTTTAATTGGATCAGTGTTTTATTGTTAACTCCCCATAGTAATAGAAATATAGCTAGTGGTTTACATTTTCTTTTAACCTTTGATGTATTCATTTTATGAATTTATTCATCATTAGATAAATTTCTTTTTTAAATGCTTTATTGGTTATTCATATCTGTAATGTATAGTTGGATCAGTGATCTATCAATAATTCCTGATAATGATTGAACTTTGAGCCAGCAGCTAAAAGCTCTCCTTAAAGCTTTATATTTATGGTTAGTTTGTTTAATTTGAATGTTTCTATTACAATCTTTTCTGTTCATTTACTTTCTGTTAATAATTCAATTAAATATATTCTATTTTAGACAGTTTTTTTTTCAACATTCTTAAATGCCTTCTTGATTGATTTGTTAGGAAAATAGCTTTCTTTTTATCAGATATATAATTAGAAGTTACTTTTGTTGGTTAGTTTTAATAAAAACCTAAGAAGCTTGTCCTGAGTCAAGACGTTAAACTGCTCCTCTTTTCTTGCACTTTTGGAGCTCAAAAGTGCCTCAATGTCTATCCTCATCCTCATCCCATTGCCACCTTCTTTTCTACATTATCTACTTACCTTAATAGACTTTGGTATAGTGCCAAAGTTTTAAAGTAAATTCCTTTTTTTTCAAGTAAGTACATTTTCAGTAGTATTTAGTAATTGGCTCAAATATCTGTTGTTGCAGGCCAGAGCAATGGAAGTTTGACCCTTCTCATTCAAAATTATCTTAAAAATTCTAACAAGATTTCTTTACATTTTCTCCTTTCGTTTATTCTCTAGTAAATCTTTTGGTTAGATCAAAATTCAACTATTAGAAAGACATTAAACTGCTTCTCTTTTCTGGTACTTTTGGAGCTTAAAGGTGCCTCTTTTTCTATCCTCTTTTACTATAACTTTCTTTCTTTCATTCTCTTTTATCTACTGACCTCATTTTTTTTAAAACCTCCATCACTTTCTCTTATAATTTTAGATCTATATAAAAAAAATAGGTTACCTTTTTTATTTACTTTTTTTTTTTGGCTGTTGTTGGATCAATGATCTGTCATTAAAACCCCTAAATGAAGGAAATTTGAACCAGCAGTTTAAAAAACTCCTTACAATTATGCATTTACTGGTAGTTCTTGTCTTATTGTATATATAAAAGAATTCCTTTAAACACATATAAAAGTATAATAGCTAATTAATTATATTACTGCTACTTGTGTAGTCAGTTTTCAATAATTTTAATTTTTGTAAGCTTTTAAGTTTGATTTTCTTAGAAAAGAAAAAAAAATTTCTTTTATTCAATATGAATCTATAGCATACTTTATTGTTAGTTAGTGCTAGTAACAATCTTTCCAGAGTAAACCTTTATTTAAGCTTCTCATTTCTAGTACACATGTTCTCTAGCTCATCTTTAAACTTCATTAGTTGGTGTGTTTTGTTATAGTCCTTTAAGTTTAAACTTAGTTCATGCTTTTTGAGAATAGTTTTCGTAGTATTTTATTGTTGGATCAGTAATTGATTGTTAAATCTGCATAATGTTGGAACTTTGAGCCAGCAGTTTAATATTACTCCTTCTTAAAACTTTGCATGTATGGATAGTTTGATTCTATTTTGCATTTATTAAGTTATTTCATTCAGTTTCTTTAAGTTCATTGACTTAATTGTATCAGTATTTTATTAGTTAGCCAATATTTATTTTGTTAAATTGGATCAGTGTTCTATTGTTAACTCCCCATAATGATGGAACTTTGAGCCAGCAGTTTAAAAATACTCCTTAAAACTTTGCATATTTGATTTTTTTTTTTTCATTTATTAAGTCATTTCATTCAGTTTCCTTAAGCTCATTGAGTTAATTGTATCAATACATTATTATGTATTCAATATTTTTGTTTGTTAAATTGGATCAGTGTTTTATTATTAACTCCCCATAGTAAAAGAAATATAGCTAGTGTTGGATCAGTGATCTATCATTAATTCCCCATAATGATGGAACTCTGAACCAGCAGTTAAAAAATATTTTTTCAAGCTTTTGAATCCTAGATATTTTCTTTTAATTTACAATCATTTTTTTTTATACATTTAAAGTCTATTAGCTAGTTTATCATATCAATGCTATGTGTGTCATCAGTTTTAAGTAATTTCATTTCTTATAAGCTTCCATGTTAAATCTGTTAGAAAACAAAAAATAGGTTTCATTTTAATCACAAAATCTAAAGCATACTTTTTTGTTGGTTAGTGCAAGTAACAACATTCCCTGAGTATACCTATGCAACTTGTTGTCTTTTCTAGTTCATGTGTTCTACAGTGCATCTTTCAACTTCATTAGTTGTTGTTTTGTTTTTTTTATATGGTCCTTTAGGTTTATTAAACTTAGCTCATGCTTTTTTGATGATAGTTTTAGTAGTGTTGTATTGTTGGATCAGTAATCTATTGTTAACTCCCCATAATGATGGAACTGTAAGCCATCAGTTTAAAAATACTCCATTTAAAAAACTTTGCATGTATGGATAGTTGGATTGTATTTTTCATTTATTAAGTTATTTCATTCAGTTTCTTTAAGTTCATTGACTTAATTTTATCAGTATTTTATTAGTTAGCCAATATTTATTTTGTTAAATTGGATCAGTGTTCTATTGTTAACTCCCCATAATGATGGAACTTTGAGCCAGCAGTTTAAAAATACTCCTTAAAACTTTGCATATTTGATTTTTTTTTTTTCATTTCTTAAATCATTTCATTCAGTTTCCTTAAGCTCATTGAGTTAATTGTATCAATACATTATTATGTATTCAATATTTTTGTTTGTTTAATTGGATCAGTGTTTTATTGTTAACTCCCCATAGTAATAGAAATATAGCTAGTGGTTTACATTTTCTTTTAACCTTTGATGTATTCATTTTATGAATTTATTCATCATTAGATAAATTTCTTTTTTAAATGCTTTATTGGTTATTCATATCTGTAATGTATAGTTGGATCAGTGATCTATCAATAATTCCTGATAATGATTGAACTTTGAGCCAGCAGCTAAAAGCTCTCCTTAAAGCTTTATATTTATGGTTAGTTTGTTTAATTTGAATGTTTCTATTACAATCTTTTCTGTTCATTTACTTTCTGTTAATAATTCAATTAAATATATTCTATTTTAGACAGTTTTTTTTTCAACATTCTTAAATGCCTTCTTGATTGATTTGTTAGGAAAATAGCTTTCTTTTTATCAGATATATAATTAGAAGTTACTTTTGTTGGTTAGTTTTAATAAAAACCTAAGAAGCTTGTCCTGAGTCAAGACGTTAAACTGCTCCTCTTTTCTTGCACTTTTGGAGCTCAAAAGTGCCTCAATGTCTATCCTCATCCTCATCCCATTGCCACCTTCTTTTCTACATTATCTACTTACCTTAATAGACTTTGGTATAGTGCCAAAGTTTTAAAGTAAATTCCTTTTTTTTCAAGTAAGTACATTTTCAGTAGTATTTAGTAATTGGCTCAAATATCTGTTGTTGCAGGCCAGAGCAATGGAAGTTTGACCCTTCTCATTCAAAATTATCTTAAAAATTCTAACAAGATTTCTTTACATTTTCTCCTTTCGTTTATTCTCTAGTAAATCTTTTGGTTAGATCAAAATTCAACTATTAGAAAGACATTAAACTGCTTCTCTTTTCTGGTACTTTTGGAGCTTAAAGGTGCCTCTTTTTCTATCCTCTTTTACTATAACTTTCTTTCTTTCATTCTCTTTTATCTACTGACCTCATTTTTTTTAAAACCTCCATCACTTTCTCTTATAATTTTAGATCTATATAAAAAAAATAGGTTACCTTTTTTATTTACTTTTTTTTTTTGGCTGTTGTTGGATCAATGATCTGTCATTAAAACCCCTAAATGAAGGAAATTTGAACCAGCAGTTTAAAAAACTCCTTACAATTATGCATTTACTGGTAGTTCTTGTCTTATTGTATATATAAAAGAATTCCTTTAAACACATATAAAAGTATAATAGCTAATTAATTATATTACTGCTACTTGTGTAGTCAGTTTTCAATAATTTTAATTTTTGTAAGCTTTTAAGTTTGATTTTCTTAGAAAAGAAAAAAAAATTTCTTTTATTCAATATGAATCTATAGCATACTTTATTGTTAGTTAGTGCTAGTAACAATCTTTCCAGAGTAAACCTTTATTTAAGCTTCTCATTTCTAGTACACATGTTCTCTAGCTCATCTTTAAACTTCATTAGTTGGTGTGTTTTGTTATAGTCCTTTAAGTTTAAACTTAGTTCATGCTTTTTGAGAATAGTTTTCGTAGTATTTTATTGTTGGATCAGTAATTGATTGTTAAATCTGCATAATGTTGGAACTTTGAGCCAGCAGTTTAATATTACTCCTTCTTAAAACTTTGCATGTATGGATAGTTTGATTCTATTTTGCATTTATTAAGTTATTTCATTCAGTTTCTTTAAGTTCATTGACTTAATTGTATCAGTATTTTATTAGTTAGCCAATATTTATTTTGTTAAATTGGATCAGTGTTCTATTGTTAACTCCCCATAATGATGGAACTTTGAGCCAGCAGTTTAAAAATACTCCTTAAAACTTTGCATATTTGATTTTTTTTTTTTCATTTATTAAGTCATTTCATTCAGTTTCCTTAAGCTCATTGAGTTAATTGTATCAATACATTATTATGTATTCAATATTTTTGTTTGTTAAATTGGATCAGTGTTTTATTATTAACTCCCCATAGTAATAGAAATATAGCTAGTGTTGGATCAGTGATCTATCATTAATTCCCCATAATGATGGAACTCTGAACCAGCAGTTAAAAAATATTTTTTCAAGCTTTTGAATCCTAGATATTTTCTTTTAATTTACAATCATTTTTTTTTATACATTTAAAGTCTATTAGCTAGTTTATCATATCAATGCTATGTGTGTCATCAGTTTTAAGTAATTTCATTTCTTATAAGCTTCCATGTTAAATCTGTTAGAAAACAAAAAATAGGTTTCATTTTAATCACAAAATCTAAAGCATACTTTTTTGTTGGTTAGTGCAAGTAACAACATTCCCTGAGTATACCTATGCAACTTGTTGTCTTTTCTAGTTCATGTGTTCTACAGTGCATCTTTCAACTTCATTAGTTGTTTTGTTTTTTTTATATGGTCCTTTAGGTTTATTAAACTTAGCTCATGCTTTTTTGATGATAGTTTTAGTAGTGTTGTATTGTTGGATCAGTAATCTATTGTTAACTCCCCATAATGATGGAACTGTAAGCCTTCAGTTTAAAAATACTCCATTTAAAAAACTTTGCATGTATGGATAGTTGGATTGTATTTTTCATTTATTAAGTTATTTCATTCAGTTTCTTTAAGTTCATTGACTTAATTTTATCAGTATTTTATTAGTTAGCCAATATTTATTTTGTTAAATTGGATCAGTGTTCTATTGTTAACTCCCCATAATGATGGAACTTTGAGCCAGCAGTTTAAAAATACTCCTTAAAACTTTGCATATTTGATTTTTTTTTTTCATTTATTAAGTCATTTCATTCAGTTTCCTTAAGCTCATTGAGTTAATTGTATCAATACATTATTATGTATTCAATATTTTTGTTTGTTAAATTGGATCAGTGTTTTATTATTAACTCCCCATAGTAAAAGAAATATAGCTAGTGTTGGATCAGTGATCTATCATTAATTCCCCATAATGATGGAACTCTGAACCAGCAGTTAAAAAATATTTTTTCAAGCTTTTGAATCCTAGATATTTTCTTTTAATTTACAATCATTTTTTTTTATACATTTAAAGTCTATTAGCTAGTTTATCATATCAATGCTATGTGTGTCATCAGTTTTAAGTAATTTCATTTCTTATAAGCTTCCATGTTAAATCTGTTAGAAAACAAAAAATAGGTTTCATTTTAATCACAAAATCTAAAGCATACTTTTTTGTTGGTTAGTGCAAGTAACAACATTCCCTGAGTATACCTATGCAACTTGTTGTCTTTTCTAGTTCATGTGTTCTACAGTGCATCTTTCAACTTCATTAGTTGTTGTTTTTTTTTTTTTATATGGTCCTTTAGGTTTATTAAACTTAGCTCATGCTTTTTTGATGATAGTTTTAGTAGTGTTGTATTGTTGGATCAGTAATCTATTGTTAACTCCCCATAATGATGGAACTGTAAGCCATCAGTTTAAAAATACTCCATTTAAAAAACTTTGCATGTATGGATAGTTGGATTGTATTTTTCATTTATTAAGTTATTTCATTCAGTTTCTTTAAGTTCATTGACTTAATTTTATCAGTATTTTATTAGTTAGCCAATATTTATTTTGTTAAATTGGATCAGTGTTCTATTGTTAACTCCCCATAATGATGGAACTTTGAGCCAGCAGTTTAAAAATACTCCTTAAAACTTTGCATATTTGATTTTTTTTTTTTCATTTATTAAGTCATTTCATTCAGTTTCCTTAAGCTCATTGAGTTAATTGTATCAATACATTATTATGTATTCAATATTTTTGTTTGTTAAATTGGATCAGTGTTTTATTATTAACTCCCCATAGTAAAAGAAATATAGCTAGTGTTGGATCAGTGATCTATCATTAATTCCCCATAATGATGGAACTCTGAACCAGCAGTTAAAAAATATTTTTTCAAGCTTTTGAATCCTAGATATTTTCTTTTAATTTACAATCATTTTTTTTTATACATTTAAAGTCTATTAGCTAGTTTATCATATCAATGCTATGTGTGTCATCAGTTTTAAGTAATTTCATTTCTTATAAGCTTCCATGTTAAATCTGTTAGAAAACAAAAAATAGGTTTCATTTTAATCACAAAATCTAAAGCATACTTTTTTGTTGGTTAGTGCAAGTAACAACATTCCCTGAGTATACCTATGCAACTTGTTGTCTTTTCTAGTTCATGTGTTCTACAGTGCATCTTTCAACTTCATTAGTTGTTGTTTTGTTTTTTTTATATGGTCCTTTAGGTTTATTAAACTTAGCTCATGCTTTTTTGATGATAGTTTTAGTAGTGTTGTATTGTTGGATCAGTAATCTATTGTTAACTCCCCATAATGATGGAACTGTAAGCCATCAGTTTAAAAATACTCCATTTAAAAAACTTTGCATGTATGGATAGTTGGATTGTATTTTTCATTTATTAAGTTATTTCATTCAGTTTCTTTAAGTTCATTGACTTAATTTTATCAGTATTTTATTAGTTAGCCAATATTTATTTTGTTAAATTGGATCAGTGTTCTATTGTTAACTCCCCATAATGATGGAACTTTGAGCCAGCAGTTTAAAAATACTCCTTAAAACTTTGCATATTTGATTTTTTTTTTTTCATTTCTTAAATCATTTCATTCAGTTTCCTTAAGCTCATTGAGTTAATTGTATCAATACATTATTATGTATTCAATATTTTTGTTTGTTTAATTGGATCAGTGTTTTATTGTTAACTCCCCATAGTAATAGAAATATAGCTAGTGGTTTACATTTTCTTTTAACCTTTGATGTATTCATTTTATGAATTTATTCATCATTAGATAAATTTCTTTTTTAAATGCTTTATTGGTTATTCATATCTGTAATGTATAGTTGGATCAGTGATCTATCAATAATTCCTGATAATGATTGAACTTTGAGCCAGCAGCTAAAAGCTCTCCTTAAAGCTTTATATTTATGGTTAGTTTGTTTAATTTGAATGTTTCTATTACAATCTTTTCTGTTCATTTACTTTCTGTTAATAATTCAATTAAATATATTCTATTTTAGACAGTTTTTTTTTCAACATTCTTAAATGCCTTCTTGATTGATTTGTTAGGAAAATAGCTTTCTTTTTATCAGATATATAATTAGAAGTTACTTTTGTTGGTTAGTTTTAATAAAAACCTAAGAAGCTTGTCCTGAGTCAAGACGTTAAACTGCTCCTCTTTTCTTGCACTTTTGGAGCTCAAAAGTGCCTCAATGTCTATCCTCATCCTCATCCCATTGCCACCTTCTTTTCTACATTATCTACTTACCTTAATAGACTTTGGTATAGTGCCAAAGTTTTAAAGTAAAAATTCCTTTTTTTTCAAGTAAGTACATTTTCAGTAGTATTTAGTAATTGGCTCAAATATCTGTTGTTGCAGGCCAGAGCAATGGAAGTTTGACCCTTCTCATTCAAAATTATCTTAAAAATTCTAACAAGATTTCTTTACATTTTCTCCTTTCGTTTATTCTCTAGTAAATCTTTTGGTTAGATCAAAATTCAACTATTAGAAAGACATTAAACTGCTTCTCTTTTCTGGTACTTTTGGAGCTTAAAGGTGCCTCTTTTTCTATCCTCTTTTACTATAACTTTCTTTCTTTCATTCTCTTTTATCTACTGACCTCATTTTTTTTAAAACCTCCATCACTTTCTCTTATAGTTTTAGATCTATATAAAAAAATAGGTTACCTTTTTTATTTACTTTTTTTTTTTGGCTGTTGTTGGATCAATGATCTGTCATTAAAACCCCTAAATGAAGGAAATTTGAACCAGCAGTTTAAAAAACTCCTTACAATTATGCATTTACTGGTAGTTCTTGTCTTATTGTATATATAAAAGAATTCCTTTAAACACATATAAAAGTATAATAGCTAATTAATTATATTACTGCTACTTGTGTAGTCAGTTTTCAATAATTTTAATTTTTGTAAGCTTTTAAGTTTGATTTTCTTAGAAAAGAAAAAAAATTTTATTTTATTCAATATGAATCTATAGCATACTTTATTGTTAGTTAGTGCTAGTAACAATCTTTCCAGAGTAAACCTTTATTTAAGCTTCTCATTTCTAGTACACATGTTCTCTAGCTCATCTTTAAACTTCATTAGTTGGTGTGTTTTGTTATAGTCCTTTAAGTTTAAACTTAGTTCATGCTTTTTGAGAATAGTTTTCGTAGTATTTTATTGTTGGATCAGTAATTGATTGTTAAATCTGCATAATGTTGGAACTTTGAGCCAGCAGTTTAATATTACTCCTTCTTAAAACTTTGCATGTATGGATAGTTTGATTCTATTTTGCATTTATTAAGTTATTTCATTCAGTTTCTTTAAGTTCATTGACTTAATTGTATCAGTATTTTATTAGTTAGCCAATATTTATTTTGTTAAATTGGATCAGTGTTCTATTGTTAACTCCCCATAATGATGGAACTTTGAGCCAGCAGTTTAAAAATACTCCTTAAAACTTTGCATATTTGATTTTTTTTTTTTCATTTATTAAGTCATTTCATTCAGTTTCCTTAAGCTCATTGAGTTAATTGTATCAATACATTATTATGTATTCAATATTTTTGTTTGTTAAATTGGATCAGTGTTTTATTATTAACTCCCCATAGTAAAAGAAATATAGCTAGTGTTGGATCAGTGATCTATCATTAATTCCCCATAATGATGGAACTCTGAACCAGCAGTTAAAAAATATTTTTTCAAGCTTTTGAATCCTAGATATTTTCTTTTAATTTACAATCATTTTTTTTTATACATTTAAAGTCTATTAGCTAGTTTATCATATCAATGCTATGTGTGTCATCAGTTTTAAGTAATTTCATTTCTTATAAGCTTCCATGTTAAATCTGTTAGAAAACAAAAAATAGGTTTCATTTTAATCACAAAATCTAAAGCATACTTTTTTGTTGGTTAGTGCAAGTAACAACATTCCCTGAGTATACCTATGCAACTTGTTGTCTTTTCTAGTTCATGTGTTCTACAGTGCATCTTTCAACTTCATTAGTTGTTGTTTTGTTTTTTTTATATGGTCCTTTAGGTTTATTAAACTTAGCTCATGCTTTTTTGATGATAGTTTTAGTAGTGTTGTATTGTTGGATCAGTAATCTATTGTTAACTCCCCATAATGATGGAACTGTAAGCCATCAGTTTAAAAATACTCCATTTAAAAAACTTTGCATGTATGGATAGTTGGATTGTATTTTTCATTTATTAAGTTATTTCATTCAGTTTCTTTAAGTTCATTGACTTAATTTTATCAGTATTTTATTAGTTAGCCAATATTTATTTTGTTAAATTGGATCAGTGTTCTATTGTTAACTCCCCATAATGATGGAACTTTGAGCCAGCAGTTTAAAAATACTCCTTAAAACTTTGCATATTTGATTTTTTTTTTTTCATTTCTTAAATCATTTCATTCAGTTTCCTTAAGCTCATTGAGTTAATTGTATCAATACATTATTATGTATTCAATATTTTTGTTTGTTAAATTGGATCAGTGTTTTATTATTAACTCCCCATAGTAAAAGAAATATAGCTAGTGTTGGATCAGTGATCTATCATTAATTCCCCATAATGATGGAACTCTGAACCAGCAGTTAAAAAATATTTTTTCAAGCTTTTGAATCCTAGATATTTTCTTTTAATTTACAATCATTTTTTTTTATACATTTAAAGTCTATTAGCTAGTTTATCATATCAATGCTATGTGTGTCATCAGTTTTAAGTAATTTCATTTCTTATAAGCTTCCATGTTAAATCTGTTAGAAAACAAAAAATAGGTTTCATTTTAATCACAAAATCTAAAGCATACTTTTTTGTTGGTTAGTGCAAGTAACAACATTCCCTGAGTATACCTATGCAACTTGTTGTCTTTTCTAGTTCATGTGTTCTACAGTGCATCTTTCAACTTCATTAGTTGTTTTTTTTTTTTTATATGGTCCTTTAGGTTTATTAAACTTAGCTCATGCTTTTTTGATGATAGTTTTAGTAGTGTTGTATTGTTGGATCAGTAATCTATTGTTAACTCCCCATAATGATGGAACTGTAAGCCATCAGTTTAAAAATACTCCATTTAAAAAACTTTGCATGTATGGATAGTTGGATTGTATTTTTCATTTATTAAGTTATTTCATTCAGTTTCTTTAAGTTCATTGACTTAATTTTATCAGTATTTTATTAGTTAGCCAATATTTATTTTGTTAAATTGGATCAGTGTTCTATTGTTAACTCCCCATAATGATGGAACTTTGAGCCAGCAGTTTAAAAATACTCCTTAAAACTTTGCATATTTGATTTTTTTTTTCATTTATTAAGTCATTTCATTCAGTTTCCTTAAGCTCATTGAGTTAATTGTATCAATACATTATTATGTATTCAATATTTTTGTTTGTTAAATTGGATCAGTGTTTTATTATTAACTCCCCATAGTAATAGAAATATAGCTAGTGGTTTACATTTTCTTTTAACCTTTGATGTATTCATTTTATGAATTTATTCATCATTAGATAAATTTCTTTTTTAAATGCTTTATTGGTTATTCATATCTGTAATGTATAGTTGGATCAGTGATCTATCAATAATTCCTGATAATGATTGAACTTTGAGCCAGCAGCTAAAAGCTCTCCTTAAAGCTTTATATTTATGGTTAGTTTGTTTAATTTGAATGTTTCTATTACAATCTTTTCTGTTCATTTACTTTCTGTTAATAATTCAATTAAATATATTCTATTTTAGACAGTTTTTTTTTCAACATTCTTAAATGCCTTCTTGATTGATTTGTTAGGAAAATAGCTTTCTTTTTATCAGATATATAATTAGAAGTTACTTTTGTTGGTTAGTTTTAATAAAAACCTAAGAAGCTTGTCCTGAGTCAAGACGTTAAACTGCTCCTCTTTTCTTGCACTTTTGGAGCTCAAAAGTGCCTCAATGTCTATCCTCATCCTCATCCCATTGCCACCTTCTTTTCTACATTATCTACTTACCTTAATAGACTTTGGTATAGTGCCAAAGTTTTAAAGTAAATTCCTTTTTTTTCAAGTAAGTACATTTTCAGTAGTATTTAGTAATTGGCTCAAATATCTGTTGTTGCAGGCCAGAGCAATGGAAGTTTGACCCTTCTCATTCAAAATTATCTTAAAAATTCTAACAAGATTTCTTTACATTTTCTCCTTTCGTTTATTCTCTAGTAAATCTTTTGGTTAGATCAAAATTCAACTATTAGAAAGACATTAAACTGCTTCTCTTTTCTGGTACTTTTGGAGCTTAAAGGTGCCTCTTTTTCTATCCTCTTTTACTATAACTTTCTTTCTTTCATTCTCTTTTATCTACTGACCTCATTTTTTTTAAAACCTCCATCACTTTCTCTTATAGTTTTAGATCTATATAAAAAAATAGGTTACCTTTTTTATTTACTTTTTTTTTTTGGCTGTTGTTGGATCAATGATCTGTCATTAAAACCCCTAAATGAAGGAAATTTGAACCAGCAGTTTAAAAAACTCCTTACAATTATGCATTTACTGGTAGTTCTTGTCTTATTGTATATATAAAAGAATTCCTTTAAACACATATAAAAGTATAATAGCTAATTAATTATATTACTGCTACTTGTGTAGTCAGTTTTCAATAATTTTAATTTTTGTAAGCTTTTAAGTTTGATTTTCTTAGAAAAGAAAAAAAATTTTATTTTATTCAATATGAATCTATAGCATACTTTATTGTTAGTTAGTGCTAGTAACAATCTTTCCAGAGTAAACCTTTATTTAAGCTTCTCATTTCTAGTACACATGTTCTCTAGCTCATCTTTAAACTTCATTAGTTGGTGTGTTTTGTTATAGTCCTTTAAGTTTAAACTTAGTTCATGCTTTTTGAGAATAGTTTTCGTAGTATTTTATTGTTGGATCAGTAATTGATTGTTAAATCTGCATAATGTTGGAACTTTGAGCCAGCAGTTTAATATTACTCCTTCTTAAAACTTTGCATGTATGGATAGTTTGATTCTATTTTGCATTTATTAAGTTATTTCATTCAGTTTCTTTAAGTTCATTGACTTAATTGTATCAGTATTTTATTAGTTAGCCAATATTTATTTTGTTAAATTGGATCAGTGTTCTATTGTTAACTCCCCATAATGATGGAACTTTGAGCCAGCAGTTTAAAAATACTCCTTAAAACTTTGCATATTTGATTTTTTTTTTTTCATTTATTAAGTCATTTCATTCAGTTTCCTTAAGCTCATTGAGTTAATTGTATCAATACATTATTATGTATTCAATATTTTTGTTTGTTAAATTGGATCAGTGTTTTATTATTAACTCCCCATAGTAAAAGAAATATAGCTAGTGTTGGATCAGTGATCTATCATTAATTCCCCATAATGATGGAACTCTGAACCAGCAGTTAAAAAATATTTTTTCAAGCTTTTGAATCCTAGATATTTTCTTTTAATTTACAATCATTTTTTTTTATACATTTAAAGTCTATTAGCTAGTTTATCATATCAATGCTATGTGTGTCATCAGTTTTAAGTAATTTCATTTCTTATAAGCTTCCATGTTAAATCTGTTAGAAAACAAAAAATAGGTTTCATTTTAATCACAAAATCTAAAGCATACTTTTTTGTTGGTTAGTGCAAGTAACAACATTCCCTGAGTATACCTATGCAACTTGTTGTCTTTTCTAGTTCATGTGTTCTACAGTGCATCTTTCAACTTCATTAGTTGTTGTTTTGTTTTTTTTATATGGTCCTTTAGGTTTATTAAACTTAGCTCATGCTTTTTTGATGATAGTTTTAGTAGTGTTGTATTGTTGGATCAGTAATCTATTGTTAACTCCCCATAATGATGGAACTGTAAGCCATCAGTTTAAAAATACTCCATTTAAAAAACTTTGCATGTATGGATAGTTGGATTGTATTTTTCATTTATTAAGTTATTTCATTCAGTTTCTTTAAGTTCATTGACTTAATTTTATCAGTATTTTATTAGTTAGCCAATATTTATTTTGTTAAATTGGATCAGTGTTCTATTGTTAACTCCCCATAATGATGGAACTTTGAGCCAGCAGTTTAAAAATACTCCTTAAAACTTTGCATATTTGATTTTTTTTTTCATTTATTAAGTCATTTCATTCAGTTTCCTTAAGCTCATTGAGTTAATTGTATCAATACATTATTATGTATTCAATATTTTTGTTTGTTAAATTGGATCAGTGTTTTATTATTAACTCCCCATAGTAATAGAAATATAGCTAGTGGTTTACATTTTCTTTTAACCTTTGATGTATTCATTTTATGAATTTATTCATCATTAGATAAATTTCTTTTTTAAATGCTTTATTGGTTATTCATATCTGTAATGTATAGTTGGATCAGTGATCTATCAATAATTCCTGATAATGATTGAACTTTGAGCCAGCAGCTAAAAGCTCTCCTTAAAGCTTTATATTTATGGTTAGTTTGTTTAATTTGAATGTTTCTATTACAATCTTTTCTGTTCATTTACTTTCTGTTAATAATTCAATTAAATATATTCTATTTTAGACAGTTTTTTTTTCAACATTCTTAAATGCCTTCTTGATTGATTTGTTAGGAAAATAGCTTTCTTTTTATCAGATATATAATTAGAAGTTACTTTTGTTGGTTAGTTTTAATAAAAACCTAAGAAGCTTGTCCTGAGTCAAGACGTTAAACTGCTCCTCTTTTCTTGCACTTTTGGAGCTCAAAAGTGCCTCAATGTCTATCCTCATCCTCATCCCATTGCCACCTTCTTTTCTACATTATCTACTTACCTTAATAGACTTTGGTATAGTGCCAAAGTTTTAAAGTAAATTCCTTTTTTTTCAAGTAAGTACATTTTCAGTAGTATTTAGTAATTGGCTCAAATATCTGTTGTTGCAGGCCAGAGCAATGGAAGTTTGACCCTTCTCATTCAAAATTATCTTAAAAATTCTAACAAGATTTCTTTACATTTTCTCCTTTCGTTTATTCTCTAGTAAATCTTTTGGTTAGATCAAAATTCAACTATTAGAAAGACATTAAACTGCTTCTCTTTTCTGGTACTTTTGGAGCTTAAAGGTGCCTCTTTTTCTATCCTCTTTTACTATAACTTTCTTTCTTTCATTCTCTTTTATCTACTGACCTCATTTTTTTTAAAACCTCCATCACTTTCTCTTATAGTTTTAGATCTATATAAAAAAATAGGTTACCTTTTTTATTTACTTTTTTTTTTTGGCTGTTGTTGGATCAATGATCTGTCATTAAAACCCCTAAATGAAGGAAATTTGAACCAGCAGTTTAAAAAACTCCTTACAATTATGCATTTACTGGTAGTTCTTGTCTTATTGTATATATAAAAGAATTCCTTTAAACACATATAAAAGTATAATAGCTAATTAATTATATTACTGCTACTTGTGTAGTCAGTTTTCAATAATTTTAATTTTTGTAAGCTTTTAAGTTTGATTTTCTTAGAAAAGAAAAAAAAATTTCTTTTATTCAATATGAATCTATAGCATACTTTATTGTTAGTTAGTGCTAGTAACAATCTTTCCAGAGTAAACCTTTATTTAAGCTTCTCATTTCTAGTACACATGTTCTCTAGCTCATCTTTAAACTTCATTAGTTGGTGTGTTTTGTTATAGTCCTTTAAGTTTAAACTTAGTTCATGCTTTTTGAGAATAGTTTTCGTAGTATTTTATTGTTGGATCAGTAATTGATTGTTAAATCTGCATAATGTTGGAACTTTGAGCCAGCAGTTTAATATTACTCCTTCTTAAAACTTTGCATGTATGGATAGTTTGATTCTATTTTGCATTTATTAAGTTATTTCATTCAGTTTCTTTAAGTTCATGGACTTAATTGTATCAGTATTTTATTAGTTAGCCAATATTTATTTTGTTAAATTGGATCAGTGTTCTATTGTTAACTCCCCATAATGATGGAACTTTGAGCCAGCAGTTTAAAAATACTCCTTAAAACTTTGCATATTTGATTTTTTTTTTTTCATTTATTAAGTCATTTCATTCAGTTTCCTTAAGCTCATTGAGTTAATTGTATCAATACATTATTATGTATTCAATATTTTTGTTTGTTAAATTGGATCAGTGTTTTATTATTAACTCCCCATAGTAATAGAAATATAGCTAGTGTTTGATCAGTGATCTATCATTAATTCCCCATAATGATGGAACTCTGAACCAGCAGTTAAAAAATATTTTTTCAAGCTTTTGAATCCTAGATATTTTCTTTTAATTTACAATCATTTTTTTTTATACATTTAAAGTCTATTAGCTAGTTTATCATATCAATGCTATGTGTGTCATCAGTTTTAAGTAATTTCATTTCTTATAAGCTTCCATGTTAAATCTGTTAGAAAACAAAAAATAGGTTTCATTTTAATCACAAAATCTAAAGCATACTTTTTTGTTGGTTAGTGCAAGTAACAACATTCCCTGAGTATACCTATGCAACTTGTTGTCTTTTCTAGTTCATGTGTTCTACAGTGCATCTTTCAACTTCATTAGTTGTTTTGTTTTTTTTATATGGTCCTTTAGGTTTATTAAACTTAGCTCATGCTTTTTTGATGATAGTTTTAGTAGTGTTGTATTGTTGGATCAGTAATCTATTGTTAACTCCCCATAATGATTCAACTGTAAGCCATCAGTTTAAAAATACTCCATTTAAAAAACTTTGCATGTATGGATAGTTGGATTGTATTTTTCATTTATTAAGTTATTTCATTCAGTTTCTTTAAGTTCATTGACTTAATTTTATCAGTATTTTATTAGTTAGCCAATATTTATTTTGTTAAATTGGATCAGTGTTCTATTGTTAACTCCCCATAATGATGGAACTTTGAGCCAGCAGTTTAAAAATACTCCTTAAAACTTTGCATATTTGATTTTTTTTTTTTCATTTATTAAGTCATTTCATTCAGTTTCCTTAAGCTCATTGAGTTAATTGTATCAATACATTATTATGTATTCAATATTTTTGTTTGTTAAATTGGATCAGTGTTTTATTATTAACTCCCCATAGTAAAAGAAATATAGCTAGTGTTGGATCAGTGATCTATCATTAATTCCCCATAATGATGGAACTCTGAACCAGCAGTTAAAAAATATTTTTTCAAGCTTTTGAATCCTAGATATTTTCTTTTAATTTACAATCATTTTTTTTTATACATTTAAAGTCTATTAGCTAGTTTATCATATCAATGCTATGTGTGTCATCAGTTTTAAGTAATTTCATTTCTTATAAGCTTCCATGTTAAATCTGTTAGAAAACAAAAAATAGGTTTCATTTTAATCACAAAATCTAAAGCATACTTTTTTGTTGGTTAGTGCAAGTAACAACATTCCCTGAGTATACCTATGCAACTTGTTGTCTTTTCTAGTTCATGTGTTCTACAGTGCATCTTTCAACTTCATTAGTTGTTTTGTTTTTTTTATATGGTCCTTTAGGTTTATTAAACTTAGCTCATGCTTTTTTGATGATAGTTTTAGTAGTGTTGTATTGTTGGATCAGTAATCTATTGTTAACTCCCCATAATGATGGAACTGTAAGCCATCAGTTTAAAAATACTCCATTTAAAAAACTTTGCATGTATGGATAGTTGGATTGTATTTTTCATTTATTAAGTTATTTCATTCAGTTTCTTTAAGTTCATTGACTTAATTTTATCAGTATTTTATTAGTTAGCCAATATTTATTTTGTTAAATTGGATCAGTGTTCTATTGTTAACTCCCCATAATGATGGAACTTTGAGCCAGCAGTTTAAAAATACTCCTTAAAACTTTGCATATTTGATTTTTTTTTTTTCATTTCTTAAATCATTTCATTCAGTTTCCTTAAGCTCATTGAGTTAATTGTATCAATACATTATTATGTATTCAATATTTTTGTTTGTTTAATTGGATCAGTGTTTTATTGTTAACTCCCCATAGTAATAGAAATATAGCTAGTGGTTTACATTTTCTTTTAACCTTTGATGTATTCATTTTATGAATTTATTCATCATTAGATAAATTTCTTTTTTAAATGCTTTATTGGTTATTCATATCTGTAATGTATAGTTGGATCAGTGATCTATCAATAATTCCTGATAATGATTGAACTTTGAGCCAGCAGCTAAAAGCTCTCCTTAAAGCTTTATATTTATGGTTAGTTTGTTTAATTTGAATGTTTCTATTACAATCTTTTCTGTTCATTTACTTTCTGTTAATAATTCAATTAAATATATTCTATTTTAGACAGTTTTTTTTTTCAACATTCTTAAATGCCTTCTTGATTGATTTGTTAGGAAAATAGCTTTCTTTTTATCAGATATATAATTAGAAGTTACTTTTGTTGGTTAGTTTTAATAAAAACCTAAGAAGCTTGTCCTGAGTCAAGACGTTAAACTGCTCCTCTTTTCTTGCACTTTTGGAGCTCAAAAGTGCCTCAATGTCTATCCTCATCCTCATCCCATTGCCACCTTCTTTTCTACATTATCTACTTACCTTAATAGACTTTGGTATAGTGCCAAAGTTTTAAAGTAAATTCCTTTTTTTTCAAGTAAGTACATTTTCAGTAGTATTTAGTAATTGGCTCAAATATCTGTTGTTGCAGGCCAGAGCAATGGAAGTTTGACCCTTCTCATTCAAAATTATCTTAAAAATTCTAACAAGATTTCTTTACATTTTCTCCTTTTGTTTATTCTCTAGTAAATCTTTTGGTTAGATCAAAATTCAACTATTAGAAAGACATTAAACTGCTTCTCTTTTCTGGTACTTTTGGAGCTTAAAGGTGCCTCTTTTTCTATCCTCTTTTACTATAACTTTCTTTCTTTCATTCTCTTTTATCTACTGACCTCATTTTTTTTAAAACCTCCATCACTTTCTCTTATAGTTTTAGATCTATATAAAAAAATAGGTTACCTTTTTTATTTACTTTTTTTTTTTGGCTGTTGTTGGATCAATGATCTGTCATTAAAACCCCTAAATGAAGGAAATTTGAACCAGCAGTTTAAAAAACTCCTTACAATTATGCATTTACTGGTAGTTCTTGTCTTATTGTATATATAAAAGAATTCCTTTAAACACATATAAAAGTATAATAGCTAATTAATTATATTACTGCTACTTGTGTAGTCAGTTTTCAATAATTTTAATTTTTGTAAGCTTTTAAGTTTGATTTTCTTAAAAAAGAAAAAAAAATTTCTTTTATTCAATATGAATCTATAGCATACTTTATTGTTAGTTAGTGCTAGTAACAATCTTTCCAGAGTAAACCTTTATTTAAGCTTCTCATTTCTAGTACACATGTTCTCTAGCTCATCTTTAAACTTCATTAGTTGGTGTGTTTTGTTATAGTCCTTTAAGTTTAAACTTAGTTCATGCTTTTTGAGAATAGTTTTCGTAGTATTTTATTGTTGGATCAGTAATTGATTGTTAAATCTGCATAATGTTGGAACTTTGAGCCAGCAGTTTAATATTACTCCTTCTTAAAACTTTGCATGTATGGATAGTTTGATTCTATTTTGCATTTATTAAGTTATTTCATTCAGTTTCTTTAAGTTCATGGACTTAATTGTATCAGTATTTTATTAGTTAGCCAATATTTATTTTGTTAAATTGGATCAGTGTTCTATTGTTAACTCCCCATAATGATGGAACTTTGAGCCAGCAGTTTAAAAATACTCCTTAAAACTTTGCATATTTGATTTTTTTTTTTTCATTTATTAAGTCATTTCATTCAGTTTCCTTAAGCTCATTGAGTTAATTGTATCAATACATTATTATGTATTCAATATTTTTGTTTGTTAAATTGGATCAGTGTTTTATTATTAACTCCCCATAGTAATAGAAATATAGCTAGTGTTTGATCAGTGATCTATCATTAATTCCCCATAATGATGGAACTCTGAACCAGCAGTTAAAAAATATTTTTTCAAGCTTTTGAATCCTAGATATTTTCTTTTAATTTACAATCATTTTTTTTTATACATTTAAAGTCTATTAGCTAGTTTATCATATCAATGCTATGTGTGTCATCAGTTTTAAGTAATTTCATTTCTTATAAGCTTCCATGTTAAATCTGTTAGAAAACAAAAAATAGGTTTCATTTTAATCACAAAATCTAAAGCATACTTTTTTGTTGGTTAGTGCAAGTAACAACATTCCCTGAGTATACCTATGCAACTTGTTGTCTTTTCTAGTTCATGTGTTCTACAGTGCATCTTTCAACTTCATTAGTTGTTGTTTTGTTTTTTTTATATGGTCCTTTAGGTTTATTAAACTTAGCTCATGCTTTTTTGATGATAGTTTTAGTAGTGTTGTATTGTTGGATCAGTAATCTATTGTTAACTCCCCATAATGATGGAACTGTAAGCCATCAGTTTAAAAATACTCCATTTAAAAAACTTTGCATGTATGGATAGTTGGATTGTATTTTTCATTTATTAAGTTATTTCATTCAGTTTCTTTAAGTTCATTGACTTAATTTTATCAGTATTTTATTAGTTAGCCAATATTTATTTTGTTAAATTGGATCAGTGTTCTATTGTTAACTCCCCATAATGATGGAACTTTGAGCCAGCAGTTTAAAAATACTCCTTAAAACTTTGCATATTTGATTTTTTTTTTTTCATTTATTAAGTCATTTCATTCAGTTTCCTTAAGCTCATTGAGTTAATTGTATCAATACATTATTATGTATTCAATATTTTTGTTTGTTAAATTGGATCAGTGTTTTATTATTAACTCCCCATAGTAAAAGAAATATAGCTAGTGTTGGATCAGTGATCTATCATTAATTCCCCATAATGATGGAACTCTGAACCAGCAGTTAAAAAATATTTTTTCAAGCTTTTGAATCCTAGATATTTTCTTTTAATTTACAATCATTTTTTTTTATACATTTAAAGTCTATTAGCTAGTTTATCATATCAATGCTATGTGTGTCATCAGTTTTAAGTAATTTCATTTCTTATAAGCTTCCATGTTAAATCTGTTAGAAAACAAAAAATAGGTTTCATTTTAATCACAAAATCTAAAGCATACTTTTTTGTTGGTTAGTGCAAGTAACAACATTCCCTGAGTATACCTATGCAACTTGTTGTCTTTTCTAGTTCATGTGTTCTACAGTGCATCTTTCAACTTCATTAGTTGTTTTGTTTTTTTTATATGGTCCTTTAGGTTTATTAAACTTAGCTCATGCTTTTTTGATGATAGTTTTAGTAGTGTTGTATTGTTGGATCAGTAATCTATTGTTAACTCCCCATAATGATGGAACTGTAAGCCATCAGTTTAAAAATACTCCATTTAAAAAACTTTGCATGTATGGATAGTTGGATTGTATTTTTCATTTATTAAGTTATTTCATTCAGTTTCTTTAAGTTCATTGAGTTAATTGTATCAATACATTATTATGTATTCAATATTTTTGTTTGTTTAATTGGATCAGTGTTTTATTGTTAACTCCCCATAGTAATAGAAATATAGCTAGTGGTTTACATTTTCTTTTAACCTTTGATGTATTCATTTTATGAATTTATTCATCATTAGATAAATTTCTTTTTTAAATGCTTTATTGGTTATTCATATCTGTAATGTATAGTTGGATCAGTGATCTATCAATAATTCCTGATAATGATTGAACTTTGAGCCAGCAGCTAAAAGCTCTCCTTAAAGCTTTATATTTATGGTTAGTTTGTTTAATTTGAATGTTTCTATTACAATCTTTTCTGTTCATTTACTTTCTGTTAATAATTCAATTAAATATATTCTATTTTAGACAGTTTTTTTTTCAACATTCTTAAATGCCTTCTTGATTGATTTGTTAGGAAAATAGCTTTCTTTTTATCAGATATATAATTAGAAGTTACTTTTGTTGGTTAGTTTTAATAAAAACCTAAGAAGCTTGTCCTGAGTCAAGACGTTAAACTGCTCCTCTTTTCTTGCACTTTTGGAGCTCAAAAGTGCCTCAATGTCTATCCTCATCCTCATCCCATTGCCACCTTCTTTTCTACATTATCTACTTACCTTAATAGACTTTGGTATAGTGCCAAAGTTTTAAAGTAAATTCCTTTTTTTTCAAGTAAGTACATTTTCAGTAGTATTTAGTAATTGGCTCAAATATCTGTTGTTGCAGGCCAGAGCAATGGAAGTTTGACCCTTCTCATTCAAAATTATCTTAAAAATTCTAACAAGATTTCTTTACATTTTCTCCTTTTGTTTATTCTCTAGTAAATCTTTTGGTTAGATCAAAATTCAACTATTAGAAAGACATTAAACTGCTTCTCTTTTCTGGTACTTTTGGAGCTTAAAGGTGCCTCTTTTTCTATCCTCTTTTACTATAACTTTCTTTCTTTCATTCTCTTTTATCTACTGACCTCATTTTTTTTAAAACCTCCATCACTTTCTCTTATAGTTTTAGATCTATATAAAAAAATAGGTTACCTTTTTTATTTACTTTTTTTTTTTGGCTGTTGTTGGATCAATGATCTGTCATTAAAACCCCTAAATGAAGGAAATTTGAACCAGCAGTTTAAAAAACTCCTTACAATTATGCATTTACTGGTAGTTCTTGTCTTATTGTATATATAAAAGAATTCCTTTAAACACATATAAAAGTATAATAGCTAATTAATTATATTACTGCTACTTGTGTAGTCAGTTTTCAATAATTTTAATTTTTGTAAGCTTTTAAGTTTGATTTTCTTAAAAAAGAAAAAAAAATTTCTTTTATTCAATATGAATCTATAGCATACTTTATTGTTAGTTAGTGCTAGTAACAATCTTTCCAGAGTAAACCTTTATTTAAGCTTCTCATTTCTAGTACACATGTTCTCTAGCTCATCTTTAAACTTCATTAGTTGGTGTGTTTTGTTATAGTCCTTTAAGTTTAAACTTAGTTCATGCTTTTTGAGAATAGTTTTCGTAGTATTTTATTGTTGGATCAGTAATTGATTGTTAAATCTGCATAATGTTGGAACTTTGAGCCAGCAGTTTAATATTACTCCTTCTTAAAACTTTGCATGTATGGATAGTTTGATTCTATTTTGCATTTATTAAGTTATTTCATTCAGTTTCTTTAAGTTCATGGACTTAATTGTATCAGTATTTTATTAGTTAGCCAATATTTATTTTGTTAAATTGGATCAGTGTTCTATTGTTAACTCCCCATAATGATGGAACTTTGAGCCAGCAGTTTAAAAATACTCCTTAAAACTTTGCATATTTGATTTTTTTTTTTTCATTTATTAAGTCATTTCATTCAGTTTCCTTAAGCTCATTGAGTTAATTGTATCAATACATTATTATGTATTCAATATTTTTGTTTGTTAAATTGGATCAGTGTTTTATTATTAACTCCCCATAGTAATAGAAATATAGCTAGTGTTTGATCAGTGATCTATCATTAATTCCCCATAATGATGGAACTCTGAACCAGCAGTTAAAAAATATTTTTTCAAGCTTTTGAATCCTAGATATTTTCTTTTAATTTACAATCATTTTTTTTTATACATTTAAAGTCTATTAGCTAGTTTATCATATCAATGCTATGTGTGTCATCAGTTTTAAGTAATTTCATTTCTTATAAGCTTCCATGTTAAATCTGTTAGAAAACAAAAAATAGGTTTCATTTTAATCACAAAATCTAAAGCATACTTTTTTGTTGGTTAGTGCAAGTAACAACATTCCCTGAGTATACCTATGCAACTTGTTGTCTTTTCTAGTTCATGTGTTCTACAGTGCATCTTTCAACTTCATTAGTTGTTTTGTTTTTTTTATATGGTCCTTTAGGTTTATTAAACTTAGCTCATGCTTTTTTGATGATAGTTTTAGTAGTGTTGTATTGTTGGATCAGTAATCTATTGTTAACTCCCCATAATGATGGAACTGTAAGCCATCAGTTTAAAAATACTCCATTTAAAAAACTTTGCATGTATGGATAGTTGGATTGTATTTTTCATTTATTAAGTTATTTCATTCAGTTTCTTTAAGTTCATTGAGTTAATTGTATCAATACATTATTATGTATTCAATATTTTTGTTTGTTTAATTGGATCAGTGTTTTATTGTTAACTCCCCATAGTAATAGAAATATAGCTAGTGGTTTACATTTTCTTTTAACCTTTGATGTATTCATTTTATGAATTTATTCATCATTAGATAAATTTCTTTTTTAAATGCTTTATTGGTTATTCATATCTGTAATGTATAGTTGGATCAGTGATCTATCAATAATTCCTGATAATGATTGAACTTTGAGCCAGCAGCTAAAAGCTCTCCTTAAAGCTTTATATTTATGGTTAGTTTGTTTAATTTGAATGTTTCTATTACAATCTTTTCTGTTCATTTACTTTCTGTTAATAATTCAATTAAATATATTCTATTTTAGACAGTTTTTTTTTCAACATTCTTAAATGCCTTCTTGATTGATTTGTTAGGAAAATAGCTTTCTTTTTATCAGATATATAATTAGAAGTTACTTTTGTTGGTTAGTTTTAATAAAAACCTAAGAAGCTTGTCCTGAGTCAAGACGTTAAACTGCTCCTCTTTTCTTGCACTTTTGGAGCTCAAAAGTGCCTCAATGTCTATCCTCATCCTCATCCCATTGCCACCTTCTTTTCTACATTATCTACTTACCTTAATAGACTTTGGTATAGTGCCAAAGTTTTAAAGTAAATTCCTTTTTTTTCAAGTAAGTACATTTTCAGTAGTATTTAGTAATTGGCTCAAATATCTGTTGTTGCAGGCCAGAGCAATGGAAGTTTGACCCTTCTCATTCAAAATTATCTTAAAAATTCTAACAAGATTTCTTTACATTTTCTCCTTTTGTTTATTCTCTAGTAAATCTTTTGGTTAGATCAAAATTCAACTATTAGAAAGACATTAAACTGCTTCTCTTTTCTGGTACTTTTGGAGCTTAAAGGTGCCTCTTTTTCTATCCTCTTTTACTATAACTTTCTTTCTTTCATTCTCTTTTATCTACTGACCTCATTTTTTTTAAAACCTCCATCACTTTCTCTTATAGTTTTAGATCTATATAAAAAAATAGGTTACCTTTTTTATTTACTTTTTTTTTTTGGCTGTTGTTGGATCAATGATCTGTCATTAAAACCCCTAAATGAAGGAAATTTGAACCAGCAGTTTAAAAAACTCCTTACAATTATGCATTTACTGGTAGTTCTTGTCTTATTGTATATATAAAAGAATTCCTTTAAACACATATAAAAGTATAATAGCTAATTAATTATATTACTGCTACTTGTGTAGTCAGTTTTCAATAATTTTAATTTTTGTAAGCTTTTAAGTTTGATTTTCTTAAAAAAGAAAAAAAAATTTCTTTTATTCAATATGAATCTATAGCATACTTTATTGTTAGTTAGTGCTAGTAACAATCTTTCCAGAGTAAACCTTTATTTAAGCTTCTCATTTCTAGTACACATGTTCTCTAGCTCATCTTTAAACTTCATTAGCTGGTGTGTTTTGTTATAGTCCTTTAAGTTTAAACTTAGTTCATGCTTTTTGAGAATAGTTTTCGTAGTATTTTATTGTTGGATCAGTAATTGATTGTTAAATCTGCATAATGTTGGAACTTTGAGCCAGCAGTTTAATATTACTCCTTCTTAAAACTTTGCATGTATGGATAGTTTGATTCTATTTTGCATTTATTAAGTTATTTCATTCAGTTTCTTTAAGTTCATGGACTTAATTGTATCAGTATTTTATTAGTTAGCCAATATTTATTTTGTTAAATTGGATCAGTGTTCTATTGTTAACTCCCCATAATGATGGAACTTTGAGCCAGCAGTTTAAAAATACTCCTTAAAACTTTGCATATTTGATTTTTTTTTTTTCATTTATTAAGTCATTTCATTCAGTTTCCTTAAGCTCATTGAGTTAATTGTATCAATACATTATTATGTATTCAATATTTTTGTTTGTTAAATTGGATCAGTGTTTTATTATTAACTCCCCATAGTAATAGAAATATAGCTAGTGTTTGATCAGTGATCTATCATTAATTCCCCATAATGATGGAACTCTGAACCAGCAGTTAAAAAATATTTTTTCAAGCTTTTGAATCCTAGATATTTTCTTTTAATTTACAATCATTTTTTTTTATACATTTAAAGTCTATTAGCTAGTTTATCATATCAATGCTATGTGTGTCATCAGTTTTAAGTAATTTCATTTCTTATAAGCTTCCATGTTAAATCTGTTAGAAAACAAAAAATAGGTTTCATTTTAATCACAAAATCTAAAGCATACTTTTTTGTTGGTTAGTGCAAGTAACAACATTCCCTGAGTATACCTATGCAACTTGTTGTCTTTTCTAGTTCATGTGTTCTACAGTGCATCTTTCAACTTCATTAGTTGTTGTTTTGTTTTTTTTATATGGTCCTTTAGGTTTATTAAACTTAGCTCATGCTTTTTTGATGATAGTTTTAGTAGTGTTGTATTGTTGGATCAGTAATCTATTGTTAACTCCCCATAATGATGGAACTGTAAGCCATCAGTTTAAAAATACTCCATTTAAAAAACTTTGCATGTATGGATAGTTGGATTGTATTTTTCATTTATTAAGTTATTTCATTCAGTTTCTTTAAGTTCATTGACTTAATTTTATCAGTATTTTATTAGTTAGCCAATATTTATTTTGTTAAATTGGATCAGTGTTCTATTGTTAACTCCCCATAATGATGGAACTTTGAGCCAGCAGTTTAAAAATACTCCTTAAAACTTTGCATATTTGATTTTTTTTTTTTCATTTATTAAGTCATTTCATTCAGTTTCCTTAAGCTCATTGAGTTAATTGTATCAATACATTATTATGTATTCAATATTTTTGTTTGTTAAATTGGATCAGTGTTTTATTATTAACTCCCCATAGTAAAAGAAATATAGCTAGTGTTGGATCAGTGATCTATCATTAATTCCCCATAATGATGGAACTCTGAACCAGCAGTTAAAAAATATTTTTTCAAGCTTTTGAATCCTAGATATTTTCTTTTAATTTACAATCATTTTTTTTTATACATTTAAAGTCTATTAGCTAGTTTATCATATCAATGCTATGTGTGTCATCAGTTTTAAGTAATTTCATTTCTTATAAGCTTCCATGTTAAATCTGTTAGAAAACAAAAAATAGGTTTCATTTTAATCACAAAATCTAAAGCATACTTTTTTGTTGGTTAGTGCAAGTAACAACATTCCCTGAGTATACCTATGCAACTTGTTGTCTTTTCTAGTTCATGTGTTCTACAGTGCATCTTTCAACTTCATTAGTTGTTTTGTTTTTTTTATATGGTCCTTTAGGTTTATTAAACTTAGCTCATGCTTTTTTGATGATAGTTTTAGTAGTGTTGTATTGTTGGATCAGTAATCTATTGTTAACTCCCCATAATGATGGAACTGTAAGCCATCAGTTTAAAAATACTCCATTTAAAAAACTTTGCATGTATGGATAGTTGGATTGTATTTTTCATTTATTAAGTTATTTCATTCAGTTTCTTTAAGTTCATTGAGTTAATTGTATCAATACATTATTATGTATTCAATATTTTTGTTTGTTTAATTGGATCAGTGTTTTATTGTTAACTCCCCATAGTAATAGAAATATAGCTAGTGGTTTACATTTTCTTTTAACCTTTGATGTATTCATTTTATGAATTTATTCATCATTAGATAAATTTCTTTTTTAAATGCTTTATTGGTTATTCATATCTGTAATGTATAGTTGGATCAGTGATCTATCAATAATTCCTGATAATGATTGAACTTTGAGCCAGCAGCTAAAAGCTCTCCTTAAAGCTTTATATTTATGGTTAGTTTGTTTAATTTGAATGTTTCTATTACAATCTTTTCTGTTCATTTACTTTCTGTTAATAATTCAATTAAATATATTCTATTTTAGACAGTTTTTTTTTCAACATTCTTAAATGCCTTCTTGATTGATTTGTTAGGAAAATAGCTTTCTTTTTATCAGATATATAATTAGAAGTTACTTTTGTTGGTTAGTTTTAATAAAAACCTAAGAAGCTTGTCCTGAGTCAAGACGTTAAACTGCTCCTCTTTTCTTGCACTTTTGGAGCTCAAAAGTGCCTCAATGTCTATCCTCATCCTCATCCCATTGCCACCTTCTTTTCTACATTATCTACTTACCTTAATAGACTTTGGTATAGTGCCAAAGTTTTAAAGTAAATTCCTTTTTTTTCAAGTAAGTACATTTTCAGTAGTATTTAGTAATTGGCTCAAATATCTGTTGTTGCAGGCCAGAGCAATGGAAGTTTGACCCTTCTCATTCAAAATTATCTTAAAAATTCTAACAAGATTTCTTTACATTTTCTCCTTTTGTTTATTCTCTAGTAAATCTTTTGGTTAGATCAAAATTCAACTATTAGAAAGACATTAAACTGCTTCTCTTTTCTGGTACTTTTGGAGCTTAAAGGTGCCTCTTTTTCTATCCTCTTTTACTATAACTTTCTTTCTTTCATTCTCTTTTATCTACTGACCTCATTTTTTTTAAAACCTCCATCACTTTCTCTTATAGTTTTAGATCTATATAAAAAAATAGGTTACCTTTTTTATTTACTTTTTTTTTTTGGCTGTTGTTGGATCAATGATCTGTCATTAAAACCCCTAAATGAAGGAAATTTGAACCAGCAGTTTAAAAAACTCCTTACAATTATGCATTTACTGGTAGTTCTTGTCTTATTGTATATATAAAAGAATTCCTTTAAACACATATAAAAGTATAATAGCTAATTAATTATATTACTGCTACTTGTGTAGTCAGTTTTCAATAATTTTAATTTTTGTAAGCTTTTAAGTTTGATTTTCTTAAAAAAGAAAAAAAAATTTCTTTTATTCAATATGAATCTATAGCATACTTTATTGTTAGTTAGTGCTAGTAACAATCTTTCCAGAGTAAACCTTTATTTAAGCTTCTCATTTCTAGTACACATGTTCTCTAGCTCATCTTTAAACTTCATTAGTTGGTGTGTTTTGTTATAGTCCTTTAAGTTTAAACTTAGTTCATGCTTTTTGAGAATAGTTTTCGTAGTATTTTATTGTTGGATCAGTAATTGATTGTTAAATCTGCATAATGTTGGAACTTTGAGCCAGCAGTTTAATATTACTCCTTCTTAAAACTTTGCATGTATGGATAGTTTGATTCTATTTTGCATTTATTAAGTTATTTCATTCAGTTTCTTTAAGTTCATGGACTTAATTGTATCAGTATTTTATTAGTTAGCCAATATTTATTTTGTTAAATTGGATCAGTGTTCTATTGTTAACTCCCCATAATGATGGAACTTTGAGCCAGCAGTTTAAAAATACTCCTTAAAACTTTGCATATTTGATTTTTTTTTTTTCATTTATTAAGTCATTTCATTCAGTTTCCTTAAGCTCATTGAGTTAATTGTATCAATACATTATTATGTATTCAATATTTTTGTTTGTTAAATTGGATCAGTGTTTTATTATTAACTCCCCATAGTAATAGAAATATAGCTAGTGTTTGATCAGTGATCTATCATTAATTCCCCATAATGATGGAACTCTGAACCAGCAGTTAAAAAATATTTTTTCAAGCTTTTGAATCCTAGATATTTTCTTTTAATTTACAATCATTTTTTTTTATACATTTAAAGTCTATTAGCTAGTTTATCATATCAATGCTATGTGTGTCATCAGTTTTAAGTAATTTCATTTCTTATAAGCTTCCATGTTAAATCTGTTAGAAAACAAAAAATAGGTTTCATTTTAATCACAAAATCTAAAGCATACTTTTTTGTTGGTTAGTGCAAGTAACAACATTCCCTGAGTATACCTATGCAACTTGTTGTCTTTTCTAGTTCATGTGTTCTACAGTGCATCTTTCAACTTCATTAGTTGTTGTTTTGTTTTTTTTATATGGTCCTTTAGGTTTATTAAACTTAGCTCATGCTTTTTTGATGATAGTTTTAGTAGTGTTGTATTGTTGGATCAGTAATCTATTGTTAACTCCCCATAATGATGGAACTGTAAGCCATCAGTTTAAAAATACTCCATTTAAAAAACTTTGCATGTATGGATAGTTGGATTGTATTTTTCATTTATTAAGTTATTTCATTCAGTTTCTTTAAGTTCATTGAGTTAATTGTATCAATACATTATTATGTATTCAATATTTTTGTTTGTTTAATTGGATCAGTGTTTTATTGTTAACTCCCCATAGTAATAGAAATATAGCTAGTGGTTTACATTTTCTTTTAACCTTTGATGTATTCATTTTATGAATTTATTCATCATTAGATAAATTTCTTTTTTAAATGCTTTATTGGTTATTCATATCTGTAATGTATAGTTGGATCAGTGATCTATCAATAATTCCTGATAATGATTGAACTTTGAGCCAGCAGCTAAAAGCTCTCCTTAAAGCTTTATATTTATGGTTAGTTTGTTTAATTTGAATGTTTCTATTACAATCTTTTCTGTTCATTTACTTTCTGTTAATAATTCAATTAAATATATTCTATTTTAGACAGTTTTTTTTTCAACATTCTTAAATGCCTTCTTGATTGATTTGTTAGGAAAATAGCTTTCTTTTTATCAGATATATAATTAGAAGTTACTTTTGTTGGTTAGTTTTAATAAAAACCTAAGAAGCTTGTCCTGAGTCAAGACGTTAAACTGCTCCTCTTTTCTTGCACTTTTGGAGCTCAAAAGTGCCTCAATGTCTATCCTCATCCTCATCCCATTGCCACCTTCTTTTCTACATTATCTACTTACCTTAATAGACTTTGGTATAGTGCCAAAGTTTTAAAGTAAATTCCTTTTTTTTCAAGTAAGTACATTTTCAGTAGTATTTAGTAATTGGCTCAAATATCTGTTGTTGCAGGCCAGAGCAATGGAAGTTTGACCCTTCTCATTCAAAATTATCTTAAAAATTCTAACAAGATTTCTTTACATTTTCTCCTTTTGTTTATTCTCTAGTAAATCTTTTGGTTAGATCAAAATTCAACTATTAGAAAGACATTAAACTGCTTCTCTTTTCTGGTACTTTTGGAGCTTAAAGGTGCCTCTTTTTCTATCCTCTTTTACTATAACTTTCTTTCTTTCATTCTCTTTTATCTACTGACCTCATTTTTTTTAAAACCTCCATCACTTTCTCTTATAGTTTTAGATCTATATAAAAAAATAGGTTACCTTTTTTATTTACTTTTTTTTTTTGGCTGTTGTTGGATCAATGATCTGTCATTAAAACCCCTAAATGAAGGAAATTTGAACCAGCAGTTTAAAAAACTCCTTACAATTATGCATTTACTGGTAGTTCTTGTCTTATTGTATATATAAAAGAATTCCTTTAAACACATATAAAAGTATAATAGCTAATTAATTATATTACTGCTACTTGTGTAGTCAGTTTTCAATAATTTTAATTTTTGTAAGCTTTTAAGTTTGATTTTCTTAGAAAAGAAAAAAAAATTTCTTTTATTCAATATGAATCTATAGCATACTTTATTGTTAGTTAGTGCTAGTAACAATCTTTCCAGAGTAAACCTTTATTTAAGCTTCTCATTTCTAGTACACATGTTCTCTAGCTCATCTTTAAACTTCATTAGTTGGTGTGTTTTGTTATAGTCCTTTAAGTTTAAACTTAGTTCATGCTTTTTGAGAATAGTTTTCGTAGTATTTTATTGTTGGATCAGTAATTGATTGTTAAATCTGCATAATGTTGGAACTTTGAGCCAGCAGTTTAATATTACTCCTTCTTAAAACTTTGCATGTATGGATAGTTTGATTCTATTTTGCATTTATTAAGTTATTTCATTCAGTTTCTTTAAGTTCATGGACTTAATTGTATCAGTATTTTATTAGTTAGCCAATATTTATTTTGTTAAATTGGATCAGTGTTCTATTGTTAACTCCCCATAATGATGGAACTTTGAGCCAGCAGTTTAAAAATACTCCTTAAAACTTTGCATATTTGATTTTTTTTTTTCATTTATTAAGTCATTTCATTCAGTTTCCTTAAGCTCATTGAGTTAATTGTATCAATACATTATTATGTATTCAATATTTTTGTTTGTTAAATTGGATCAGTGTTTTATTATTAACTCCCCATAGTAATAGAAATATAGCTAGTGTTTGATCAGTGATCTATCATTAATTCCCCATAATGATGGAACTCTGAACCAGCAGTTAAAAAATATTTTTTCAAGCTTTTGAATCCTAGATATTTTCTTTTAATTTACAATCATTTTTTTTTATACATTTAAAGTCTATTAGCTAGTTTATCATATCAATGCTATGTGTGTCATCAGTTTTAAGTAATTTCATTTCTTATAAGCTTCCATGTTAAATCTGTTAGAAAACAAAAAATAGGTTTCATTTTAATCACAAAATCTAAAGCATACTTTTTTGTTGGTTAGTGCAAGTAACAACATTCCCTGAGTATACCTATGCAACTTGTTGTCTTTTCTAGTTCATGTGTTCTACAGTGCATCTTTCAACTTCATTAGTTGTTGTTTTGTTTTTTTTATATGGTCCTTTAGGTTTATTAAACTTAGCTCATGCTTTTTTGATGATAGTTTTAGTAGTGTTGTATTGTTGGATCAGTAATCTATTGTTAACTCCCCATAATGATGGAACTGTAAGCCATCAGTTTAAAAATACTCCATTTAAAAAACTTTGCATGTATGGATAGTTGGATTGTATTTTTCATTTATTAAGTTATTTCATTCAGTTTCTTTAAGTTCATTGAGTTAATTGTATCAATACATTATTATGTATTCAATATTTTTGTTTGTTTAATTGGATCAGTGTTTTATTGTTAACTCCCCATAGTAATAGAAATATAGCTAGTGGTTTACATTTTCTTTTAACCTTTGATGTATTCATTTTATGAATTTATTCATCATTAGATAAATTTCTTTTTTAAATGCTTTATTGGTTATTCATATCTGTAATGTATAGTTGGATCAGTGATCTATCAATAATTCCTGATAATGATTGAACTTTGAGCCAGCAGCTAAAAGCTCTCCTTAAAGCTTTATATTTATGGTTAGTTTGTTTAATTTGAATGTTTCTATTACAATCTTTTCTGTTCATTTACTTTCTGTTAATAATTCAATTAAATATATTCTATTTTAGACAGTTTTTTTTTCAACATTCTTAAATGCCTTCTTGATTGATTTGTTAGGAAAATAGCTTTCTTTTTATCAGATATATAATTAGAAGTTACTTTTGTTGGTTAGTTTTAATAAAAACCTAAGAAGCTTGTCCTGAGTCAAGACGTTAAACTGCTCCTCTTTTCTTGCACTTTTGGAGCTCAAAAGTGCCTCAATGTCTATCCTCATCCTCATCCCATTGCCACCTTCTTTTCTACATTATCTACTTACCTTAATAGACTTTGGTATAGTGCCAAAGTTTTAAAGTAAATTCCTTTTTTTTCAAGTAAGTACATTTTCAGTAGTATTTAGTAATTGGCTCAAATATCTGTTGTTGCAGGCCAGAGCAATGGAAGTTTGACCCTTCTCATTCAAAATTATCTTAAAAATTCTAACAAGATTTCTTTACATTTTCTCCTTTTGTTTATTCTCTAGTAAATCTTTTGGTTAGATCAAAATTCAACTATTAGAAAGACATTAAACTGCTTCTCTTTTCTGGTACTTTTGGAGCTTAAAGGTGCCTCTTTTTCTATCCTCTTTTACTATAACTTTCTTTCTTTCATTCTCTTTTATCTACTGACCTCATTTTTTTTAAAACCTCCATCACTTTCTCTTATAGTTTTAGATCTATATAAAAAAATAGGTTACCTTTTTTATTTACTTTTTTTTTTTGGCTGTTGTTGGATCAATGATCTGTCATTAAAACCCCTAAATGAAGGAAATTTGAACCAGCAGTTTAAAAAACTCCTTACAATTATGCATTTACTGGTAGTTCTTGTCTTATTGTATATATAAAAGAATTCCTTTAAACACATATAAAAGTATAATAGCTAATTAATTATATTACTGCTACTTGTGTAGTCAGTTTTCAATAATTTTAATTTTTGTAAGCTTTTAAGTTTGATTTTCTTAAAAAAGAAAAAAAAATTTCTTTTATTCAATATGAATCTATAGCATACTTTATTGTTAGTTAGTGCTAGTAACAATCTTTCCAGAGTAAACCTTTATTTAAGCTTCTCATTTCTAGTACACATGTTCTCTAGCTCATCTTTAAACTTCATTAGTTGGTGTGTTTTGTTATAGTCCTTTAAGTTTAAACTTAGTTCATGCTTTTTGAGAATAGTTTTCGTAGTATTTTATTGTTGGATCAGTAATTGATTGTTAAATCTGCATAATGTTGGAACTTTGAGCCAGCAGTTTAATATTACTCCTTCTTAAAACTTTGCATGTATGGATAGTTTGATTCTATTTTGCATTTATTAAGTTATTTCATTCAGTTTCTTTAAGTTCATTGACTTAATTGTATCAGTATTTTATTAGTTAGCCAATATTTATTTTGTTAAATTGGATCAGTGTTCTATTGTTAACTCCCCATAATGATGGAACTTTGAGCCAGCAGTTTAAAAATACTCCTTAAAACTTTGCATATTTGATTTTTTTTTTTTCATTTATTAAGTCATTTCATTCAGTTTCCTTAAGCTCATTGAGTTAATTGTATCAATACATTATTATGTATTCAATATTTTTGTTTGTTAAATTGGATCAGTGTTTTATTATTAACTCCCCATAGTAATAGAAATATAGCTAGTGTTGGATCAGTGATCTATCATTAATTCCCCATAATGATGGAACTCTGAACCAGCAGTTAAAAAATATTTTTTCAAGCTTTTGAATCCTAGATATTTTCTTTTAATTTACAATCATTTTTTTTTATACATTTAAAGTCTATTAGCTAGTTTATCATATCAATGCTATGTGTGTCATCAGTTTTAAGTAATTTCATTTCTTATAAGCTTCCATGTTAAATCTGTTAGAAAACAAAAAATAGGTTTCATTTTAATCACAAAATCTAAAGCATACTTTTTTGTTGGTTAGTGCAAGTAACAACATTCCCTGAGTATACCTATGCAACTTGTTGTCTTTTCTAGTTCATGTGTTCTACAGTGCATCTTTCAACTTCATTAGTTGTTGTTTTGTTTTTTTTATATGGTCCTTTAGGTTTATTAAACTTAGCTCATGCTTTTTTGATGATAGTTTTAGTAGTGTTGTATTGTTGGATCAGTAATCTATTGTTAACTCCCCATAATGATGGAACTGTAAGCCAGCAGTTTAAAAATACTCCATTTAAAAAACTTTGCATGTATGGATAGTTGGATTGTATTTTTCATTTATTAAGTTATTTCATTCAGTTTCTTTAAGTTCATTGACTTAATTTTATCAGTATTTTATTAGTTAGCCAATATTTATTTTGTTAAATTGGATCAGTGTTCTATTGTTAACTCCCCATAATGATGGAACTTTGAGCTAGCAGTTTAAAAATACTCCTTAAAACTTTGCATATTTGATTTTTTTTTTTTCATTTCTTAAATCATTTCATTCAGTTTCCTTAAGCTCATTGAGTTAATTGTATCAATACATTATTATGTATTCAATATTTTTGTTTGTTTAATTGGATCAGTGTTTTATTGTTAACTCCCCATAGTAATAGAAATATAGCTAGTGGTTTACATTTTCTTTTAACCTTTGATGTATTCATTTTATGAATTTATTCATCATTAGATAAATTTCTTTTTTAAATGCTTTATTGGTTATTCATATCTGTAATGTATAGTTGGATCAGTGATCTATCAATAATTCCTGATAATGATTGAACTTTGAGCCAGCAGCTAAAAGCTCTCCTTAAAGCTTTATATTTATGGTTAGTTTGTTTAATTTGAATGTTTCTATTACAATCTTTTCTGTTCATTTACTTTCTGTTAATAATTCAATTAAATATATTCTATTTTAGACAGTTTTTTTTTCAACATTCTTAAATGCCTTCTTGATTGATTTGTTAGGAAAATAGCTTTCTTTTTATCAGATATATTTAGGAAAATAGCTTTCTTTTTATCAGATATATAATTAGAAGTTACTTTTGTTGGTTAGTTTTAATAAAAACCTAAGAAGCTTGTCCTGAGTCAAGACGTTAAACTGCTCCTCTTTTCTTGCACTTTTGGAGCTCAAAAGTGCCTCAATGTCTATCCTCATCCTCATCCCATTGCCACCTTCTTTTCTACATTATCTACTTACCTTAATAGACTTTGGTATAGTGCCAAAGTTTTAAAGTAAATTCCTTTTTTTTCAAGTAAGTACATTTTCAGTAGTATTTAGTAATTGGCTCAAATATCTGTTGTTGCAGGCCAGAGCAATGGAAGTTTGACCCTTCTCATTCAAAATTATCTTAAAAATTCTAACAAGATTTCTTTACATTTTCTCCTTTTGTTTATTCTCTAGTAAATCTTTTGGTTAGATCAAAATTCAACTATTAGAAAGACATTAAACTGCTTCTCTTTTCTGGTACTTTTGGAGCTTAAAGGTGCCTCTTTTTCTATCCTCTTTTACTATAACTTTCTTTCTTTCATTCTCTTTTATCTACTGACCTCATTTTTTTTAAAACCTCCATCACTTTCTCTTATAGTTTTAGATCTATATAAAAAAATAGGTTACCTTTTTTATTTACTTTTTTTTTTTGGCTGTTGTTGGATCAATGATCTGTCATTAAAACCCCTAAATGAAGGAAATTTGAACCAGCAGTTTAAAAAACTCCTTACAATTATGCATTTACTGGTAGTTCTTGTCTTATTGTATATATAAAAGAATTCCTTTAAACACATATAAAAGTATAATAGCTAATTAATTATATTACTGCTACTTGTGTAGTCAGTTTTCAATAATTTTAATTTTTGTAAGCTTTTAAGTTTGATTTTCTTAGAAAAGAAAAAAAAATTTCTTTTATTCAATATGAATCTATAGCATACTTTATTGTTAGTTAGTGCTAGTAACAATCTTTCCAGAGTAAACCTTTATTTAAGCTTCTCATTTCTAGTACACATGTTCTCTAGCTCATCTTTAAACTTCATTAGTTGGTGTGTTTTGTTATAGTCCTTTAAGTTCAACTTAGTTCATGCTTTTTGAGAATAGTTTTCGTAGTATTTTATTGTTGGATCAGTAATTGATTGTTAAATCTGCATAATGTTGGAACTTTGAGCCAGCAGTTTAATATTACTCCTTCTTAAAACTTTGCATGTATGGATAGTTTGATTCTATTTTGCATTTATTAAGTTATTTCATTCAGTTTCTTTAAGTTCATTGATTTCATTGTATCAGTATTTTATTAGTTAGCCAATATTTATTTTGTTAAATTGGATCAGTGTTCTATTGTTAACTCCCCATAATGATGGAACTTTGAGCCAGCAGTTTAAAAATACTCCTTAAAACTTTGCATATTTGATTTTTTTTTTTTCATTTATTAAGTCATTTCATTCAGTTTCCTTAAGCTCATTGAGTTAATTGTATCAATACATTATTATGTATTCAATATTTTTGCTTGTTAAATTGGATCAGTGTTTTATTATTAACTCCCCATAGTAATAGAAATATAGCTAGTGTTGGATCAGTGATCTATCATTAATTCCCCATAATGATGGAACTCTGAACCAGCAGTTAAAAAATATTTTTTCAAGCTTTTGAATCCTAGATATTTTCTTTTAATTTACAATCATTTTTTTTTATACATTTAAAGTCTATTAGCTAGTTTATCATATCAATGCTATGTGTGTCATCAGTTTTAAGTAATTTTATTTCTTATAAGCTTCCATGTTAAATCTGTTAGAAAACAAAAAATAGGTTTCATTTTAATCACAAAATCTAAAGCATACTTTTTTGTTGGTTAGTGCAAGTAACAACATTCCCTGAGTATACCTATGCAACTTGTTGTCTTTTCTAGTTCATGTGTTCTACAGTGCATCTTTCAACTTCATTAGTTGTTGTTTTGTTTTTTTTATATGGTCCTTTAGGTTTATTAAACTTAGCTCATGCTTTTTTGATGATAGTTTTAGTAGTGTTGTATTGTTGGATCAGTTATCTATTGTTAACTCCCCATAATGATGGAACTGTAAGCCATCAGTTTAAAAATACTCCATTTAAAAAACTTTGCATGTATGGATAGTTGGATTGTATTTTTCATTTATTAAGTTATTTCATTCAGTTTCTTTAAGTTCATTGATTTCATTGTATCAGTATTTTATTAGTTAGCCAATATTTATTTTGTTAAATTGGATCAGTGTTCTATTGTTAACTCCCCATAATGATGGAACTTTGAGCCAGCAGTTTAAAAATACTCCTTAAAACTTTGCATATTTGATTTTTTTTTTTTCATTTATTAAGTCATTTCATTCAGTTTCCTTAAGCTCATTGAGTTAATTGTATCAATACATTATTATGTATTCAATATTTTTGTTTGTTAAATTGGATCAGTGTTTTATTATTAACTCCCCATAGTAATAGAAATATAGCTAGTGTTGGATCAGTGATCTATCATTAATTCCCCATAATGATGGAACTCTGAACCAGCAGTTAAAAAATATTTTTTCAAGCTTTTGAATCCTAGATATTTTCTTTTAATTTACAATCATTTTTTTTTATACATTTAAAGTCTATTAGCTAGTTTATCATATCAATGCTATGTGTGTCATCAGTTTTAAGTAATTTCATTTCTTATAAGCTTCCATGTTAAATCTGTTAGAAAACAAAAAATAGGTTTCATTTTAATCACAAAATCTAAAGCATACTTTTTTGTTGGTTAGTGCAAGTAACAACATTCCCTGAGTATACCTATGCAACTTGTTGTCTTTTCTAGTTCATGTGTTCTACAGTGCATCTTTCAACTTCATTAGTTGTTGTTTTGTTTTTTTTATATGGTCCTTTAGGTTTATTAAACTTAGCTCATGCTTTTTTGATGATAGTTTTAGTAGTGTTGTATTGTTGGATCAGTAATCTATTGTTAACTCCCCATAATGATGGAACTGTAAGCCATCAGTTTAAAAATACTCCATTTAAAAAACTTTGCATGTATGGATAGTTGGATTGTATTTTTCATTTATTAAGTTATTTCATTCAGTTTCTTTAAGTTCATTGACTTAATTTTATCAGTATTTTATTAGTTAGCCAATATTTATTTTGTTAAATTGGATCAGTGTTCTATTGTTAACTCCCCATAATGATGGAACTTTGAGCCAGCAGTTTAAAAATACTCCTTAAAACTTTGCATATTTGATTTTTTTTTTTTCATTTCTTAAATCATTTCATTCAGTTTCCTTAAGCTCATTGAGTTAATTGTATCAATACATTATTATGTATTCAATATTTTTGTTTGTTTAATTGGATCAGTGTTTTATTGTTAACTCCCCATAGTAATAGAAATATAGCTAGTGGTTTACATTTTCTTTTAACCTTTGATGTATTCATTTTATGAATTTATTCATCATTAGATAAATTTCTTTTTTAAATGCTTTATTGGTTATTCATATCTGTAATGTATAGTTGGATCAGTGATCTATCAATAATTCCTGATAATGATTGAACTTTGAGCCAGCAGCTAAAAGCTCTCCTTAAAGCTTTATATTTATGGTTAGTTTGTTTAATTTGAATGTTTCTATTACAATCTTTTCTGTTCATTTACTTTCTGTTAATAATTCAATTAAATATATTCTATTTTAGACAGTTTTTTTTTCAACATTCTTAAATGCCTTCTTGATTGATTTGTTAGGAAAATAGCTTTCTTTTTATCAGACATATAATTAGAAGTTACTTTTGTTGGTTAGTTTTAATAAAAACCTAAGAAGCTTGTCCTGAGTCAAGACGTTAAACTGCTCCTCTTTTCTTGCACTTTTGGAGCTCAAAAGTGCCTCAATGTCTATCCTCATCCTCATCCCATTGCCACCTTCTTTTCTACATTATCTACTTACCTTAATAGACTTTGGTATAGTGCCAAAGTTTTAAAGTAAAAATTCCTTTTTTTTCAAGTAAGTACATTTTCAGTAGTATTTAGTAATTGGCTCAAATATCTGTTGTTGCAGGCCAGAGCAATGGAAGTTTGACCCTTCTCATTCAAAATTATCTTAAAAATTCTAACAAGATTTCTTTACATTTTCTCCTTTTGTTTATTCTCTAGTAAATCTTTTGGTTAGATCAAAATTCAACTATTAGAAAGACATTAAACTGCTTCTCTTTTCTGGTACTTTTGGAGCTTAAAGGTGCCTCTTTTTCTATCCTCTTTTACTATAACTTTCTTTCTTTCATTCTCTTTTATCTACTGACCTCATTTTTTTTAAAACCTCCATCACTTTCTCTTATAATTTTAGATCTATATAAAAAAAATAGGTTACCTTTTTTATTTACTTTTTTTTTTTGGCTGTTGTTGGATCAATGATCTGTCATTAAAACCCCTAAATGAAGGAAATTTGAACCAGCAGTTTAAAAAACTCCTTACAATTATGCATTTACTGGTAGTTCTTGTCTTATTGTATATATAAAAGAATTCCTTTAAACACATATAAAAGTATAATAGCTAATTAATTATATTACTGCTACTTGTGTAGTCAGTTTTCAATAATTTTAATTTTTGTAAGCTTTTAAGTTTGATTTTCTTAGAAAAGAAAAAAAAATTTCTTTTATTCAATATGAATCTATAGCATACTTTATTGTTAGTTAGTGCTAGTAACAATCTTTCCAGAGTAAACCTTTATTTAAGCTTCTCATTTCTAGTACACATGTTCTCTAGCTCATCTTTAAACTTCATTAGTTGGTGTGTTTTGTTATAGTCCTTTAAGTTTAAACTTAGTTCATGCTTTTTGAGAATAGTTTTCGTAGTATTTTATTGTTGGATCAGTAATTGATTGTTAAATCTGCATAATGTTGGAACTTTGAGCCAGCAGTTTAATATTACTCCTTCTTAAAACTTTGCATGTATGGATAGTTTGATTCTATTTTGCATTTATTAAGTTATTTCATTCAGTTTCTTTAAGTTCATTGATTTCATTGTATCAGTATTTTATTAGTTAGCCAATATTTATTTTGTTAAATTGGATCAGTGTTCTATTGTTAACTCCCCATAATGATGGAACTTTGAGCCAGCAGTTTAAAAATACTCCTTAAAACTTTGCATATTTGATTTTTTTTTTTTTCATTTATTAAGTCATTTCATTCAGTTTCCTTAAGCTCATTGAGTTAATTGTATCAATACATTATTATGTATTCAATATTTTTGTTTGTTAAATTGGATCAGTGTTTTATTATTAACTCCCCATAGTAATAGAAATATAGCTAGTGTTGGATCAGTGATCTATCATTAATTCCCCATAATGATGGAACTCTGAACCAGCAGTTAAAAAATATTTTTTCAAGCTTTTGAATCCTAGATATTTTCTTTTAATTTACAATCATTTTTTTTTATACATTTAAAGTCTATTAGCTAGTTTATCATATCAATGCTATGTGTGTCATCAGTTTTAAGTAATTTCATTTCTTATAAGCTTCCATGTTAAATCTGTTAGAAAACAAAAAATAGGTTTCATTTTAATCACAAAATCTAAAGCATACTTTTTTGTTGGTTAGTGCAAGTAACAACATTCCCTGAGTATACCTATGCAACTTGTTGTCTTTTCTAGTTCATGTGTTCTACAGTGCATCTTTCAACTTCATTAGTTGTTGTTTTGTTTTTTTTATATGGTCCTTTAGGTTTATTAAACTTAGCTCATGCTTTTTTGATGATAGTTTTAGTAGTGTTGTATTGTTGGATCAGTAATCTATTGTTAACTCCCCATAATGATGGAACTGTAAGCCATCAGTTTAAAAATACTCCATTTAAAAAACTTTGCATGTATGGATAGTTGGATTGTATTTTTCATTTATTAAGTTAATTCATTCAGTTTCTTTAAGTTCATTGACTTAATTTTATCAGTATTTTATTAGTTAGCCAATATTTATTTTGTTAAATTGGATCAGTGTTCTATTGTTAACTCCCCATAATGATGGAACTTTGAGCCAGCAGTTTAAAAATACTCCTTAAAACTTTGCATATTTGATTTTTTTTGTTTTCATTTCTTAAATCATTTCATTCAGTTTCCTTAAGCTCATTGAGTTAATTGTATCAATACATTATTATGTATTCAATATTTTTGTTTGTTTAATTGGATCAGTGTTTTATTGTTAACTCCCCATAGTAATAGAAATATAGCTAGTGGTTTACATTTTCTTTTAACCTTTGATGTATTCATTTTATGAATTTATTCATCATTAGATAAATTTCTTTTTTAAATGCTTTATTGGTTATTCATATCTGTAATGTATAGTTGGATCAGTTATCTATCAATAATTCCTGATAATGATTGAACTTTGAGCCAGCAGCTAAAAGCTCTCCTTAAAGCTTTATATTTATGGTTAGTTTGTTTAATTTGAATGTTTCTATTACAATCTTTTCTGTTCATTTACTTTCTGTTAATAATTCAATTAAATATATTCTATTTTAGACAGTTTTTTTTTCAACATTCTTAAATGCCTTCTTGATTGATTTGTTAGGAAAATAGCTTTCTTTTTATCAGACATATAATTAGAAGTTACTTTTGTTGGTTAGTTTTAATAAAAACCTAAGAAGCTTGTCCTGAGTCAAGACGTTAAACTGCTTCTCTTTTCTGGTACTTTTGGAGCTTAAAGGTGCCTCTTTTTCTATCCTCTTTTACTATAACTTTTTTTCTTTCATTCTCTTTTATCTACTGACCTCATTTTTTTTAAAACCTCCATCACTTTCTCTTATAGTTTTAGATCTATATAAAAAAAATAGGTTACCTTTTTTATTTACTTTTTTTTTATCCCCTTTTATTTATTTAGCTTTCTATCTACATTATTATATTATACTTTACCAAATGTAAAAGCATAAAAATAGATTATTTCATATTAATAGGCCTAAATACTTTTTTTAAAGTTCAATGCTCTTATTAAATAAAGTCAGTAGAAGAATAAACACTTTTTATAAGAGATAAAACTACTTCTTATGTCTAATAATATTAATACTTTCATTATTTGTAAAAGACTTTTTTGTGTGTGGCATTACCAATAAAGCTGATGCTTCAGTGTATATATTTATATTTATTTTTTTATTTTTTTAATTTTCTAAAATTAAAGTAATTATTTTTTTAAACCATTTTTTATTAATTAATTATATGATGTTTAAAGTGTATTTGTAGATATTTGTTAATTGTCATGCTTCACAGTTCTTGTTTATTTTCATACTTATTCTATTCTCCTTTATATATGTCCCATTCTTGTTTTTTTTGAGAAAGTGGCAAAAAATTAATGGATTGAATGTCACATTACATATCTTGTTCATTTTTTCATACATGGACACTTGCTCCCAAAGCGACAGAAAGTTGTATGAAATTTGTGAGACCTATACTTAGGAGATTAGAAATGGTATGGAAATAGATTATTTTTTATTGGCTTCTTTTAAGATCTATGTCAAGTGTACAAGTGTTAGATCAGGGAAAAAAAGTTTTTCAATTCTTATTATAATCACATGGTACAGTGTGAAAGTTAACTTCTTTTGAAAAACCTTGTCTAGAGTCTAATTATCAATATTTTCATTAGACAAATGTACACACCTACCACTTAACATACTGATCTTAAAGATACCAGTACATAAATTTCTTGAATGTTACTATATCCTTTAAAAGCATTGGATCACTCTAAAGTATTTCTTATATCGCTTCCTTTAAAAACATTGGATCACTCTTGAAAATATTTCTATATCACTTCCTTTAATAGCATTGAATCACTCTTTAAAACATTTTCTATATCACTTTAAAAGCATTAGATCACTCTTTAAAACATTTCTATATCACTTCCTTTAAAAGCATTGGATCACTCTTTAAAACATTTTCTATATCACTTTAAAAGCATTGGATCACTCTTGAAAATAATTCTATATCACTTCCTTTAAAAGCATTGGATCAATCTTTAAAACATTTCTATATCACTTCCTTTAAAAGCATCGGGTCACTGTTTAAAATATCTCTATATAACTTCCTTTAAAAGCATCGGATCACTCTTGAAAATATTTCTATATCACTTCCTTTAATAGCATTGAATCACTCTTTAAAACATTTTCTATATCACTTTAAAAGCATTGGATCACTCTTGAAAATATTTCTATATCACTTTCTTTTAAAGCTTTGGGTCACTCTTTCAAATATTTCTATATCCCTTCCTTTAAAAGCATTGGATCACTCTTGAAAATATTTCTATATCACTTTCTTTAAAAGCATCGGGTCACTCTTGAAAATATTTCTATATCACTTCCTTTAAAAGCATTGGATCAATCTTTAAAACATTTCTATATCACTTTATTTAAAAGCATTAGATCACTCTTTAAAACATTTCTATATCACTTCCTTTAAAAGCATTGGATTACTCTTTAAAACATTTCTATATCACTTCCTTTAAAAGCATTTAATCACACTTAATATTATTTCTATATCACTTCCTTTAAAAGCATTGGATCACTCTTGAAAATATTTCTATATCACTTTCTTTAAAAGCATCGGGTCACTCTTGAAAATATTTCTATATCACTTTCTTTAAAAGCATTGGGTCACTCTTTAAAATATTTCTATATCCCTTCCTTTAAAAGCATTGGATCACTCTTGAAAATATTTCTATATCACTTTCTTTAAAAGCATCGGATCACTCTTGAAAATATTTCTATATCACTTCCTTTAAAAGCATTGGATCAATCTTTAAAACATTTCTATATCACTTTATTTAAAAGCATTAGATCACTCTTTAAAACATTTCTATATCACTTCCTTTAAAAGCATTGGATTACTCTTTAAAACATTTCTATATCACTTCCTTTAAAAGCATTTAATCACACTTAATATTATTTCTATATCACTTCCTTTAAAAGCATTGGATCACTCTTGAAAATATTTCTATATCACTTTCTTTAAAAGCATCGGGTCACTCTTGAAAATATTTCTATATCACTTCCTTTAAAAGCATTGGATCAATCTTTAAAACATTTCTATATCACTTCATTTAAAAGCATTAGATCACTCTTTAAAACATTTCTATATCACTTCCTTTAAAAGCATTTAATCACACTTAATATTATTTCTATATCACTTCCTTTAAAAGCATTGGATCACTCTTGAAAATATTTCTATATCATTTTCTTTAAAAGCATCGGGTCACTCTTGAAAATATTTCTATATCACTTCCTTTAAAAGCATTGGATCAATCTTTAAAACATTTCTATATCACTTCATTTAAAAGCATTAGATCACTCTTTAAAACATTTCTATATCACTTCCTTTAAAAGCATTGGATCAATCTTTAAAATATTTATATATCACTTTCTTTAAAAGTATTGTTTCATTCTTTAAAATTTTACATAATTCCTACACATTAACAGTAAATATACTTTTACATAATACTTACACATCAACATTATTCCTTTACATGTACATAAAACTTTAACATTAGCAAAATGCTTAACATTTACATTATTCCTACACATTTACATATGTAATACTTACACACATCTACATAAGCTGTATAAATGTAGCTTTGCACTTGTGTTGTACATAATGAAATTCAGCTCATTAAGTCTCTATTTCTAATTATTTATTTATTCTGTTACTATTGTACATATTTAAAACATCTTTGAACCTACTGTCAATTTTTTTGGACACATTTCTATTTCTTCCAATTCTTATTAAAAAATGTGAAAGGTCAACCTAACCTTATGCAATTATGTCTTATTTATTTATTGTAAATAAAAACTGAATTACAAGTTCATGGTGTTTTTGTTTGTTATTATAATTACATATTATAGGCCAGACTGTACACATACTTAAGATTCAACACTAGCAGACAATGGCTTTATCTAGATGAGTGTTACAAAATATCTAGGTCACAGTTGGGTTTGCATACTAGTTTAAAATATTTCCTTCCTTTATTTCAACTTGATATAATAATATATTAAATGTATATTTTCAAATTTCAGCTACTTGAGGGTAAAAACAATAATTATACCGCAGTGTAAATATAAAAATTAACAAGGTTACAAAGACAGTTTGTGTGGAAACAAACTCAAAATCAGCCCCCAAAGTGGTCCACCCAGGCAGCTAAAAGGCATGTTTCAATATTTTCAGAAAGAATGAAATTCTATCAAAGGAGAATGATAGAAAACAATGGAGAAAGAAGGTTGACTGATCTTGTGTGGTGCCCAAAGGTCCAGCAGACCAACGGAAATGTGGAGTTCGATTTAAACCTAGCCTAACTGATGTCATATAATGATTATCTAATTGTTTTGCAAAAGGTCAATGTCTTATTCAAAGCCTACAAAATAAAACTTTTTCAATGCTGCTGTTTATGCGATAATAGGAAAAACTACTTGATAATATTATAATTGTTGTTTGAAATTATGTTCCACTTATATGCATATTACATACCGGTACATTTTATGTCTCTTTTTAAAAAAGTAAACATTATTTAAACATTATTTTTGTAAATGTAGTGGTTAGTATGACAGAACTTACTTAACGTAGCAATTTAATACATTCCTAAAGAAATTATTTTTTTTCACAAAAAATCTAAAACCGTTTGCATCTCCCTTACTAAATTGCCTCCCGTGTTTGTTACTATTAATAGTGAATAGTTGTAAAAATGGTATATTTTTATGAAAAAAAAAAACTGTTTGCATAGTTGATTTTAAAAATAAAATTTTTAGTTTTCATAAAAGAAAAAAGTAGCTGTTGCATCAGAACTTTGAATGGTCCAAAATATTTAAATGGACGGACAGACAGACCACACAAAACTAATATCGTCTATTCCCCTTTCGGAGGCCGCTAAAAATTGTGAATAAAATACAAACCCATTCAAAAATAAGCTCATCTTTCTACAGTTTTGTGAAACAAATGATAAACTAAAGTTCGCTGGATTTGGAAAGGGAATAGTTATTGCTCCTTTTGTTATGATCTTAAATACAATTTTGGAATTTTTTAGAAAAGGAAGATTCAACGGTTGGAGATAATAAAAGCAGGTTAAAAAAAATTGTTTTACATGGAAGGCATCTAACGCAAATGAATGAAACCAACCTCCGACTGCAAGGAAAGAAATTGACTTCATTGATTAAATCATTTTCTCTTTTATCAAGAAATTAAATCCACTTTGTCAACAAACAAGTTATGTGAGGTTGTAAACCTATTTTAATATCTTTTAATATCAATCCAATTCACATAACAATGCTCTATGAAGATAAAGACAATTTCCTTCTAGGATGAGAATAAATAAATATAAATGACAATCTGTAAGTGATGTTTAAAATTGAGTTGCAGGAAAAATGGTACAAAAGTCTTTAGTAAAAAGAAAGGTAACATAGGAGACACAACAGCGATATGGCTGCATTTAAATGTCTCAGTAAAATTTAAAAACTGGTCGAAAATGGAATTATTTTAAATCTTTTCCATCAACATACATGGTTAAACTGAATTTAGTGCGTAAGCAAAGAAATTTACTGGATGTAGCCACTAGAGAAGACCTTCAACTTACTTTGACTAATTTAAGGATTTAAATTTCTAATATTGTCAAACTGCACAAGTCACAAGGTTCCCGTTAGCTTAATTTATTTTGTAGTGAATTCAGCAATAATAATGTTTATACCGGGGTATTAAAAATAAATTTACAATTATAAACCTAAAAACAGTAGGTCTTAATATTCAATAATTTAAAAGGGGATTTTTCTTAGGATTGGAAAGAAAGTCATGACAATGAGATTAATTTGTGTGTGTAATCACTGCAAATTATTTGACATAATTTTTGTTTAATGATAATAATGGCAATGTCTTCGATTCCGACTGAGAGCAGTGTTTCACATAACTACACAAACTCAGTTGCAAACTGCATATTTTCTGCAGTCAAAAACGTTTTCAATAATGACTTTTCTTTGAGTCTCAAATGTTTGTCCGTCAGCTTTTGTAAGAGCTCGCCAAATTTCTCAGAGGTCATCTGCTGCCAGATACTTTCCTGAGGTTGAAATGACGCCTGAGTGGATCTTTATAGCACTTACGGGGGGCACCTCTGTAACGCTGTCAGCCTCTAAGCTCGCCTTTAGCATGCGGTCGACTCCCATGCGGATAAATGTTATTGACAGCATAAAAATTAATAAATAAATGACATTTTGTTCAAATTTGCTTTCTCACATTTTTTTTTTAGTGTTTTTGTTAAAGGGGGCGCTGGCGGATTTTTTAAAAGAAAAAGATAAGAAAAGGGGGCGGTTGAAGACCACTGGTCTACAGTGTACACGATTTTTTACTGCGCCTGCTTTCGCTATCTGGCATGCAATATCCTGACATTCATCTCTGTAGCTTTTTAGATAACGCTGCCTAAATAAGTGAGCTTGTATAACTTGTTCAAGCTGTGTATGACAAATATTGACCTGTAGACAACACACACACAAGTTTGGTTTGATCAAGAGTTATGACATGATCTGAAAATAAAATTGTACTGCCTGAATAACAACTCTTATCTTATATAGTTATCTAGTTAGTGTTAAAATGTATATTAATATCAGTCTCTGTGTGTGCACCAGTGACAGTTCAGCATGGTGTGGGAACACACTGTATAGATAAGCAAGGAGAGACAGTTGATATCTGCCTAAGTGAAAAACAGAACTAGAGCTTGGCTCAATCCGCCTAGTTAGAGAAGAAATCATCACCAATAACAGGCCAGCTGGTCAGAAAGAGTTGAGGGGGGGTTTGAACAAGATGTCTGAGATATCTCTGGATGCTTGCTTCCTAGAGTCTACTTAGTTTCATGAAGTCTCATTTCTAAATGTTTTCATGCAAAATAGACACATGAAACATTCAATAAAACCCATGAAAAGATATTTTTAAGATGATTGTGACAGGGTCAGTCGCTATAACAGAACTCGATTTCTAAGAAGTCACAACTGAAGAGCGCAGTAAAAATGTCACAATTAAATTAGTTGTTATTAGTCATATAATGCTAGTCTTCAATGTCTTCTTATATCAACACAAACTCTTGTGTTCATTAATTGTCTGAAAGAGAAACTTTTTTTTTTACTATATAATGCTAGAACTCCTTCCTTTATTCAATCTTTAGACACCCATTGTCACTGTTAGGTTCTTAACCTCTTCTTTAATTGTAATTGACATCACACTACCCTCATTGTTCTTTACAAAGGTTTTATTTTCCACTATTCTTTATTTCCTTTTTGTTCTGTTGACACAAAGAAATAAATAAAATAGGCTACTAAAGACATTAATAATGACAATGAATACAGACTTTGTATTGATACAAGACAACATAAGTAGACATTGGAGATTGTCATTTTGCGTTCTTTTAAGAACTTTCTCACAAAAATTTTCACAACAAACAATGGCTCAATATAAACATATTAGCACACGATACGATATTTTATACAATTTGTATTAAACTGTACAAAAAGCAATAATATTAACAAATAAAGGAGCAAACCAAAAGAGAGAGAGAAAACTTGTCAACATCATTATTATTTACATATTTATTTACAGCAGATATTGCAACATTATTATTTACATATTTATTTACAGCAGATATTGCAACATTATTATTTACATATTTATTTACAGCAGATATTGCAACATTATTATTTACATATTTATTTACAGCAGATATTTACATAATTACCAGATATATACTAAAGTACATTTATTCTTTAAAAATCTATGACAATGATTTCTAATAATAATAAATTGGATTTTAATATAACATACATAAAAAACCTAAATGAAAAGTAAGTCAGAAGTATTAAACAACTGTGCAACCAAATTGCTTCATACCACACTAAATGACACTTAATTCAGGCCAATTTACCAAGTAAGGACTAATCTAACACCATACCATTGTCTAAGGGACAAGAGTCTATAAGCAAAACCCAGAGTTCACCCTAACATTATTTGGAGTAAGACGGCCCTAGTGCTGGCAAAATTACACCCTCTTTAAACGTCTGGCATAGAAACCTTTTCAGATGTTTATCTACAGCAATTGAAGGATCTCTAATACAAGAATATCAAGGAACAGTATTTTTATAGCAGGAAATTATCAACCACTTTAACCAAGATGAGAATGTCTAGTCATTGTCTGAGCTAGCTTCTGATACAGCTAGTATCTACTGTATCTATTCAATATTTAAGAAAGATGACAAATAGAAGATTAACTGTTGGAGTCTACATTTTTAATTGACTATTAATTTAAAAATGAAGACTATTTCAGGAAAGATTAATGTGTCATGAAATTTAAATATAACATAACACTCATGCCACTGATAGAGCCTGCATTAAAATCTAGAATAATGAAAATCTCAGTGAATTTTGCCAATTACTCATTGTTTTCAATTTAGCTTTTTTTTTTTGTTGGAATCCAATTTTATTCAGGCTTTTATTCAGGACTGCATCCTTGTATTATGCAGGGTTCATAGCCAATTTCATTCATGATTTTCAATGTATTTTCCAGGTTTTCAAGGTAAAAATTGGGGATTTTTATGGTAAAGCATCGCAGTAGAAAAAGCAATAACAGACAAAATATACACATCATGGTTCTCAACAAATTTTAAGAAAGTTATAATGTATGTGACTAAAACATATGAATGTGTGTTTGCTATTAAAAAAAACCGATAACACAAGTGGGCTTATTATGTTAAATGTAGACCTACATCTATATTGTCTTTAATTGCTTGGAAGGAGGTGAGGTTCATACAAGGAATAGTAGATACAAGACAGAACATGGAAATTGATCGTTGAGAGGAAAGATGCCAAACATAGACAAGACCCGAAAAATGAAAAACCAATCAAAATGAGTCACACAACTCCGCCCATTTAATGTAGACAAGCTCAAAGACTGCAATATTGCAGCACAGTTCCAATTGAAACTAAAGAACCGCTTCAAGGCTCTTGCAGATATACTGACCCTTGAAGAAGAGTGAGCCAACTTCAGAGATACCACTATGGAGTGCGCGGAAGAAGTTATTGGAAAGAGGCGAAGTTCATACAAGGAATGGTGGATACAAGACAGAACATGGAAATTGATTGTTGAGAAGAAAGATGCCAAACATAGACGAGACCAGAAAAATGAAACACAGGATTGCAGCCTAGCGGAAGAAGCAGATCTGAAAGCAAAGAGAAGCTGTCGGTGAGATAAACAGGACTGGACTGAACAGAAGGGTTAAGAGGCACAAGCAGCTGCATGCAGAAATGACACAAAGACTCTCCATCGTATTGCCTGAGATCTCACTGGAGCAAAGAGTGGACATGGAGCAATGATAAAAGGTAAGCAAGGCAAAACTTTGCTAACAAAAGAAGAACAGGATGCAAGATGAGTAGAGCTCTTAAAAGAGACCTTTAACCAACCGTCTCCAGACCTGACTTACACATTCAAGGACCCCTCTCCGGACAATCCTCTTAAGGTCAAGACAGACCCAATAACTGCAGAGGAGGTTATCATGGCCATTGCAGTGCTAAAGAACAACAAAGCACAGCAGCAGAAATACTAAAACATGGGGAGCAGTGCAGTGTTAACAGAATGACTGTTCTCTTAAATCTCTATTGGCGAACTTCTAAAGTCCCTGAGAACTGGCAAAAAGGAGTGATTGTAAAGCTTTCAAATAAGGGCAATTTGGCAGACTGCAACAACTGGAGAGGCATTACTCTCCTCTCTGTCCCTGGCAAAGTTTTCAGCACTTTTTGTTGAGCAGGCTTCCGAAGAGTCAGATCATGTGCAGAGCAGATCTTTGTTCTACGAAATCTCATAGAACAAAGTCTTGAGTATCAACAACGGCTAATGATCAGTTTCGTAGACTTAAAGAAAGCGTTTGATAGTGTCCTTCGAGAAACATTGTGGCTATAAATTCTTCTGTCGCCTTTGTTCCTAAAATAATAAGAATGATATTAATTAAAAATCAAATGTCGTAAAAGTAATTAGTTTAAATCAAGGAAGGCCAATCTAATGTATTATGACACAAAAGTAAAATTCTTTAGTTTTGTTCTATTTGAATCAATAGGTAAAACTGATTCAAATATGTACACCTAGTTAAAAAACTAAACTGAAATGAGAATATTTGAATGTCTATGATAATCATTTTAATTTTGTTTCTAACAGTAATAGTGCTCATGAGTTGGAAAAAAAACAAGAAAAAATTTTTTTTTTAAAGCCAAGCTTATATTATGTGTAGCTTTATTAATTAGTTTGGACCAGTCATGTAATTAAATATCTAAAAGATCTAGAACCAGGGGTAGGCAACCTTTTTCCATCGAGGGCAGCATTTATAAAAAAAAAATGGGAATGGGGGGCAGCATAGGCTATATGTGTATGAATTATGTAACTACAAATCAGAAAAATATGCTAGCTAACTGTGTATAATATCTATAAATTGACATGTATATTGTATTATACATTTACATTTCATTTTTTTACACTCCCAATTGAGGAATTGCAAACAAGAGCCATTTCTGAAACTAATTTTACGATAACAAAATTTTAATTTTCATATAGGCTTTTTACATCACAACATTTCACCACAAATGTAAACTTATAGGCCCTACTTTATGTGAGGTATTGAACTGTTTACACTGGTACTTCTTATTCCGTATTTATGGAACTAGCTTACTAGTTGTTCTCGTGACTGCTTTCAAATTACAGTCAGCATCGACCTGTATTCCGCTTGTTTATTTTTTTTAAAAAACACCTGTTCACAAATGTATGTTGACCCTATTAATGTGAAAGTTTAGCAGCAAAGTTTTTTTTTACATGTGGAAATACAGCTTCTGGCACCTGCGGAAGAACTGACTGGAAATTCTCTTTTAGGTCGTAATTTGCTTGGGGGTATGTCCTCTGGAGCTGAATCCGCTTCTGCACTAAATAGTGAGCTGAGGGTAATGAGAACTGGCTCCAAGCTCTTTACGTCTTAAAATTTGCTTTTGAATTCACAATCAAGGAATCCAAATAAGTCTAGTACTTTTCAACATTTTACTTGAAATAGTTTCACCTTTTAACAAAGGAAAATGTCAAATTCTGTTTTCCATTGCTTGCCTGGATAAATGGCATAGCTTGTTTGAAAGATTTAACATGCACATACATTTCATGTGGAAACAACTCACTGTAAAACTCTCAATAAAAAAGTGAAGTCTGTCTTCCGCTCTTCATTAGAATTATTAGCCACAGTCAATGTCTTTCAATGAACATAATTTCTTCCTTAAGATACCAAGATACCATATTCTTCTCAATACCTTCTTGCCCATGCTAGGCCAGCGGATACTTCTGTGGTTCTGATCATCGGAATGTTTAGTTTTCAAATCTTTAAGTATTTCTACAAACTACCTTTGATGAGGCCCCTTAGCTCTGATAGGTTTGATCACTGATATAATTTATTAGGTCAATAATATTTTTAATATCCAAAGCAGCTTTGCGCAAACTTTCCCGTTTATAGTTTATGGTTGGGATATTGTTAGAGCCAAGGATGGGCTCCATCAGTTGTTAGGTATGCCATCTTGATCCAAGCCAACCTTGCACTTTCAACACAATTCTTGATGACACTGAATAAATGGTGACCTGAGTTGTATCTTTGACTCAGTGTTTTGATTGCCAATAAGCAGTGCTTTTTTTGTGACGGTATGCACAGGCTGTACCATCACCTTTTTCAAAGTGGGGAGAATATTATTACTTTTCTTGTATTTTAACGTTTATTATTAATTTATTAATAGTTAAAAGTTAGGCAATCCATCACCGAGTACCTATTTTTTTTTACAAAGAATAAGAATGATCTTCATTTACTTTAAACTTTTTAGAATGACATGTAGAGACAATGTGTCTTTAGCCTCTTGCTCATAAGTAATAAGAATCAGAAGTTTCAATAATTTATATAGATTTTAGAATTATTTATTTTTAAGTTTATTTGCATTTTATATATATATAACCTGTGGGCACACCTGATTTCTTTAGCTGTCCGCAGGCAGCATAAAAGTCTCTGGCGGACCGCATGTGGCCTGAGGACCGTATGCCCAATTCTGATTTAGACTAACAATTATAGATCTGTGTGATTAAAAACTTTTTTACTAATTGTTTTTATTTAGCGTTATCCCATGCTTTAGCTGCGTTATGATCATAACACTTTTCTGCACCAGTTGGGAGAAGAAAGAATGGGGTATCTGGGTAAAGGTTACCATGAGAGCTTTTTAAATATATTTTATAAAAAAAAATTGTAAGATTTGAAATTGATCATGAGGGCTCAAGCCTCCTCAAGCCAATATGCTAAACACTGTGCCAGTGTAGTACCTATGAAAATCGAAGGTTTCATAGCTTTCTATTGTTAGTTTCAAAACTTTTAAGGGACAACCTAATTTATTGAGTCTTGTTTTCTCAGGTACAAGAAATAATTGTGCAAAATTTCAACTTGATCTTTGATTGGGTGTGGGAGAAATAGCCTGTACAAAAATTGTGCCGGACAGAGAGTGAGTTTTGTAAAAAAGTGAACAACAATGAGCCTGACTTTTAAATGAGAAATTCTAAACAGTGCCTACCCCCCGCATGATAGTTGTGCAAGTTTTATCAGCCTGATATCTAATATCTTTTTTTTTTTGGGGTAAAGGTTACATAACATTGCCCTAAGTTGCTGGTGAAACATTATACAAAAAGATGCAGAGGTATTTAAAAAATTTTAATTAAAAATAAAAATGAAACCGTCATAAAGTTTTAGCGACTGAAAATATGAATTTTACAACGTCCTAGGCTTTTAAAGAAACTTAATACCGGTACATGTTAAAAATGAAGTATCTAAAAAAGATTGACAGAACATTGAATTATTTCTCATTTCAAGATCTATGAATAAAAATTAGCCTTTCCCATCTATTGCTTAGCCTCTATGCAAATTCTGTACTAATAAATGATTAGTTTTAAAATACTGAAAACAGACCTTCAAAATTTCTGGCAACAATTGCAGTGCTTGCGTGAACTGCGGTACTAGTGGCTCAAGATGTTTTCTATTCACTAGGATTCGTTTTAACTTGTGCCATCTTCCCGATTCGCGCAGCATTTTTTTGAAATGAAACATCTGTTTGAAAAAAATATATACAAAAATAGAGATGTGAAACAATAAACAACTTTAAAAAATGGGTTTGCATGTTAAATGCATGAAAACAATATATCTTATGGTGCTGACTGCGTTTTTGTACCCAGTTACAACTTACTTCTTTCCCCTCCAACAATGTGATGGCAGTTCCGGGTTTATTAGCCCTTGCTGTCCTGCCTACTCTGTGTATGTATGTTTCAATATATTGGGGCGCATCATATGAAATGACATATTGGATGTTCTCAATATCCATTCCTCGTGTCATGACATCAGAGCTGATTATTCTGAAATGACAAAAATATTGCTCCATAGTCAAATCCAGGTAAAAGGGCAGCCCTCCTATTTTATGCAATTACACTTTATATTTAACAGAAATAAGAGTAATTGAAAATAAATGTAAAAAATTGCAATAAAACTTACAACTGCAAGTCTCCCCGTGCAAATTTACGGATTATTCTCTCCCTTTTTAAACTGTGGATGTTGGAAGAGATTTCAGCCACTTTGACATCTTTCCACTGCTTGGCCAGCAAATACAACCTGTACACATAAGTCATAGCAACTGAGACAAAAGACAAAAAAACACTTTGTTTTTAAAAGACAAAAAAAAATTCTGGTTACCCCCATCCTGTAGACAGGGGACTAGTCTGAGAATCTCATATAATCATAAACATTTCTTCAACATAAAGAATTAGAGTTACGGAAAAACGCTATGAAAAAAATGCAAATCGCCCTCTTCAAACTGTTTACAGTAGGGGAAGTAACTCTTAGCAGCATTGCCCTGTTATCTACTAGTTAGATCCCTTGTCATACTTGGAATGGTCTCTTTACCATCTTTAGCACTGTTGTTAGCTTTGTTTAGTCTTATTTACCAAGTTAAATACAAATTATTTTAAAAAGATGACAAGAATCCATGATTTTACAAACCTTATCTCTAGGCCAAATAAAGTTAGAGCATTTTGGTGCCAAATGAGCTACGTATATTAGGGTTGAATGAAAGTAAATGGAAATTAAATTAGATATCTGTTCCTCTCCAATGGTCATCACTGTCAAAATTCTAAGATAAGTCGTTTTCAGGATACCAGTCCACCCACTCACCCCCTCCACCCATGAAGCTTTTGCAAGCCAAGAAGAAGAATTGTACAAAAAAAAATGGATTAAAATATGTAAATCAAAATGTTCCTGTAAAATTGGAAGACAGAAGTACTGCATTACAAGACAAGCTTTCATTTTAAAATCATTCAATTATTTACAAGTCAATTATCTAACATCCAAGTTTTCAAACAATCATGTATCAAGTGGCTTCTTTTTGTTGGTGATTCAATATTATATTAGACAAACTGGCAATACCTGTGGGTAGACTCAACAGAATTTGTGAAGCACAAAACTCGCTGCAACTTTTTGTGGAGTAAGAAGTGAAGTAGAATCAAGGGCTTCTCTGCTTTCTTAACATCAATAAATTTCTCCTGAAATTTCAAATAGGTGTTGGTGAAATAAAAATGGTAAAATAAACAAATTATCACTATTTCAAAACTAGAACAGATAAAAGATGTTTATTAATGTTAAAAGGGTAGATCACTTACCTTAAGAAGCGCTGGAGCAGAAAATTTGTCAATTTGTGTATCTTTTAAAAAAAAAAAAAAATAGCAAACTAAAATAACTGAGCATTTAGCACACCCTACTGAATAAATTAAACCTACATCCCTGTTTTCCAAATATTATATATAAGAAGCCTACTAATGCTCTACCCAATTCTTGGTTTCTGCTGTTACAAAGCATTTTTTATGCCATCCTACCTAAACTTTGTGTTCCATTCTGAGCATCTGTAGTGGTTGTTTCTGGAGCCACTACACTAAACAATAATGGGAGATAGAGGTTCATCTTCTCAAGCAGTTCAGGATTTTGGGACAGTGTAGCAGAAAACAAAAGCTTTTGAACCTAGGAATTACAAAAAGAATTTATTGTATACATGTAATATCAGTTTTAGAACCCCTGTAATATTTGGTGACTAGTAGTCACTGAACTATTCCGTGCAGTTAACACGAGATTTTTCCTGGTCGGGGACTGACCACGAGGTGGACACCTCAGTTGATCTTGGGCTCTCGTAGAGAGAGGTATATTATGGATATCTTGTCCAGTGTACTAATGTATAGATATTAAGGTTGATTTTTGGAGTATGTGTGATATCTAAAGTATTCCATTGGATTCTAATGTACTATGTTTTGTGTATATTTCTTGATGGCTGGACTTGCCAATATCTTTTGTGAATTATATTTTATGTGAATAAAATCCATGTCTGCTGACTCAGAGTCTATTAATAATTCTAAATGTTATGGACGTAGCATTCAGTATGTTAGTGTTTTCACGCACTAGCAAATCTAGTGCGCGAGTGAAAGTATTTAGTTAGTTACAACACACAAAGGCAGACCAGCTCAAGACCGTCCAGATCTGTATCAATAACCAGCCTGTGACAATACAAATATTATAAGAAACATCAAATGCAGAGAACATGACCAAAAACAATCCATCCATTTATTCCAGTAACCTGCCTCAGAACATCCCTCCAAAGCTCTAGTAATGTCAGAAGTGTTTTACCCAATATGGCAATGTCATCGGCATAAACAAGGTATTGTAGAGGATTGCTGTATGTAGTACAGTCAAGGAATATAACATCTTAAAATGCTAACTAACCCACTCAAAGGTCAAGACAAAGTGAAAAAATGTGTCAGGCATTGCTGCTCTGTATTTAAAGCGCATTTATAATGTAAAGTTTCATTTCTATTTATATTTACACCCCTTGTCTTTAATGAAAGATGTTTGCTTCATATTCATATAGGCCTTATTTTTTAAGCACATTATTATGTTTTAAATATAAACATTAATACATTCTATAACAGACATTAACTCTTTCTATCTGTAATTATTTTCCCACATTTTGAATAATTCTTCATTTTGCCCATGACTCTTTCACTCCCCTATTATAATTAAGCTTCAATAGCTTTGTTGTTTGCAATCAGAAATTGTTTTATTTGGTCTAGAATAAAGGGGAATGCTTGCTCTTTTTATATAGCACAAAATAAAATTTATAGAATTACAAATTAATTTAATTTAATGAGGTCAAATCAATTAGGAGAGAAAGAGTTAATGGAACAAGGTCCACTTCATATATATTAAAGGTGCACTTTTTACTTTCCGGTCAACTATCCTGCAGTGATATTCGGACAAAGCAGTGTATGATGGGTTAGTGAAAAATGGCAGAATATTAGTCCAGAGCCAAAGCTACTATCCAGTGCACCCCTAATATCTTCCTTGCTGATTGTGGACCTATGCTTTCTCTCCTGAAGAAGTTAGTAATTCTTTTGTTTTTATGAGTACATTCCTTAAAAGTAAAAAACAATAGGTACACACAACATGAAAACATTTATTTTATAGCTAATCATTCAAATTTACAGTCAAATGTACTTAATTCTAGATGATCAGCAACAGCAAATATGGTAACATTAGTGAAACAGGAAAATAATTATGTTCCCTGCAATGAAGGAATGCAAAGATGTATGTGTTTACTATGTTGGGAATTCTTCTTTTTCATGACAAAATGTGAAATTTTTAGGAAGAAATGTAATTTTTTAAGGAAGAAATATATTTTTTTAGGAAGAGATGTATTTTTTAGAAAAAATGTATATTTACAAGATAAAACTCCTCATACTACCTTGTTATATATGTTTATGTTAAGACAACTATTCCTATATTTGTTTTGTTTACATCTGCGTACTGAATAATGAGAGGAAAACAAAAGCTCATTCATAGTCACCTTTTTTTTCCTATGGTTTCTTGGACTTCTCATAATAAAACTAAATACACTGACTTTTCACAATTATGTCAGAACCAGATATGTACTAAACTGTTGATTTGTTCCCTGGCTACATTTCTTTACTTTGGCTGGTTTCTTCTTTTTTTATTTACCTTCCAATAGAGCCCACACACACACATATTTGGTCTGTTTTTTCTAGCATGTGACATTGAATTGAAATGACCCACTTTATCCCCCCACCCTCTACACATACTTTTGGTCCATAAATTATATTCCAGAGTGATGGTGAGTATTTAATGGTATTACTACTATTTTATAGTCTTAGAAAGTGTACTTTCACTCATAAATAGAACTACTCACACAGTTTAGAATGACATTGAAAGCATTACCGACAAGAATGGGTGAGATAGGGAGTGGAAACAGCCTAATGGAAAAAAAATTGTGAGGATTGAATAAGTGGGTCAAAAAAAGGAGTAATTGTTATATCTATCTATATGTTTATTTTAAAACAACTATTCTAATATTTGTTTTGTTTACTGTGACCTTGTATTATCATAATTATGATTAGGTCATAAGACCAGTGACTTCTGAAACAAATCAAAATAGTAGGGCAGGTTCAGTTCAAAATAATCAAAGAACCAACATCACAGAGGCACAATAGTGACTCATCTCAAAAACAAAATGATGGCTTACAATAATATAATACATGTCCTAATATGTCAAATGACTTCATCCATGAGACACACTACTGTCTCGTATCAAAACAAAAGCTTGTCTTTTACAGAAAAAAAAATTCATACAGGAGAGGATAAAAGACTAAGTAGACATATAATATTACACAAACCAATTTATTAATAACAAATAAAGTCTAGTTAGCTCGTTATTGAAAAACTCATTCCCATAAAAGTGGCACACTCCTCTTGAGTAACACAGTAACAGCACAACAACAAAAGTATTATATAAACATTATGGAGATTTAGTTCAAAATAATGTATACTGGTCAGATCAAAAACTCAAGAAAAAGTGGCAATAGTGTACAGTTAACAGAGACTTAAATAATGCATTAAAGGGAACTAACTCTTATTGAAAAAAAAAATAGCTACCCTTATTGTCCCTCTTGTCACATTTACATTTGCGTGTTCCCCCTTTTTTTAAATGTGGATTCTGGACTTCTCAGACTAAAACAAAATTCACTGACTTTTCACAAGGATGTGAGCCCTATTTTCACTAGAACTAGGTCACTAAAATTGGCAATACACAAATAAAGGTCCGCAGTTTAAGTTAACTCTTATTGGTACAACAAATGAGTGAGGAAGGGGTCTACATGTTATTGACTGATCAGGGTTGGATTTGTCCTTATCATAATGATCTAAGTGTAGGCTGTACATTTGATCTACCAAGCGTATCTGCAGCTGAAACGATGAGAGTGAAAATAAATATTCCTTCACTGCTTGAAGCAAACAATGAAATGCAAAACTCTTGCTCAAGCACATGAATAGTTGAAAGGTAAGGTACACGTGCCTGGTAAGCTTATTTAACACAAACACAGCCAGACAATCTTACAATCATAGTACCTTTAGATGCTACTTTTTCAAAAGTATTTCTAACAAGAAGTAAGCAAAATTATTTCTGAAAATATTGGGTTGAAATTCGAAACTCCCCTCAATTTTTAGGAAAATTTTGATTTCTGTCTTTCTTTGAGGAAGGCACTGCAAACACTGGATGTTGTAGAGTTACTTTGACCCATGAAGCGGCGTCGGCCGATATAATCGGCCGACTTTAGTTTGCTGATTTTCTATTCCAATCCACGTTTTAAAGTGACCATTTTTAAACTTCAGATCTATTAGATTCTTCTTCCTGTCAGATCCAAAAATAGCCCATTTCCCCATCTGTTTTTGTGTTTATATGCTGATTATTCACCGGTGAATTTTTCTTGCAATATCCGATGCTAGCCCTGGTCCATGAGATGTTACAAAACATAAAGTTTCAAATACTTTTAGTTGTTCTTTTTTAATATTACAATAAGATTTAGATCTAGGAATAATGAGAATATTTTAATATTACATCTAGATCTATTGGTGAAGTGGCCGATGAATTTATGTCCGTAGATCTAAAGTCTAGATCTAGACTAGAGACCGCACTGAATCTATACCTAGACCTAGTCAAAATTTAGTGAAATTTAAGACATTTTAAGATAGATTGAAGCATATTAATGATAATATTGATTTCTTTAACTATTCTATTTCTTCAATTTTGAAATTTTTTTAACTTAACTGAACAAAAAAAAAAAAGATTTATATCTATTTTTTTTCCTTCACTGTTAATTGTATTAAAAGGGTAACCAATTCACTAAAAAAAATTTTTTTCAAATCTAATGGTCCATTTTTAACAAAATTATATATATTTATAAAGGAAAATGAATGGGCTATCCAATTACATCAAAACTTTTATTATAGCTCTAAAAATGTTTCTCACAGAGGTCAGCAAACAAGCTTTTTTGTTAATAAAAAAAATCAATCATACTAATTAGTCAGGGTCAAGGTCAACTGATTAAATTCAGGTGTTCAATATATGATCTATAGTGTTCGCTGTCCAATTACCTTTCAAAATATATATATAAAACATGGATATCAACCTTCATTTTATGGCATTTTAATACCATTTTCTAACATGTATAAAAAATGCTAAAACTCCCCGAAAGTTTCTTAAGACAGTTCGTGGCTTAAAAGAATGATGTCACACACCCAGCAGTTCCCCATCTCCACACAGTCCAGAGGAATGGCAAATATCCAATACAGTCTAAGATCATTAGTGTCACCAGTTGATGATTTTTCCTCAGGGTTGTCTTCAGAAACCTTTCCCATGTTTGGGTACAGTCACAAGGCAGCAGAGGTTTAGATTCAAACTTTTCCTTCTCCTAATTGGGAGGCTAATGAACCCCTCCTATCTGAAGCTTACTGGTTTAAACAGATGTTGTTAGCTTTTGGTCCTTTTCCCACCAGTGGTAACATATCTGCCAGGCTCAATATCTGAGTTACAAGTGAAGGACTGCATGTCAGCGGTTGTGTTTAAAACCATTACCACTTCCAGCGAATCTTGAGGAAGTCTTATTTTTCAAATGTTTGAGTTAACATAAAACAATAGCTCTGATCAATATGTTATCCAGGTGTTAGCACAGCAAAAATCATAATTACAAAAGTAATACTAAAAAAAACATTAATAGTACTTACATGCATGTCATTCTTCCAACAGCTGTAAAAGTAAAGTTATATGCAAGTTAAAAATTTCTTTCCACACAATCAGTAAGTAGTTTTTGTTAATAGAAAATTGATAGGCAGAAGTTGATTTTAAAAAAGTCAATTTGATGGATTAGATCAAAATAGATGTAGATCATCAAAACAAGTTTTTAATATTTTGAATAAAAAAATATATTTTTCTTTTTTTCTTCAGTTAAAAAAAATAAATATCTTCAATATCTTCTTACTCAGTAACAGTCAAAGGTCCAGGAAATCCTCTGGGATTAGGAGAATAGGCCCCAGGCTTGGGCGTGTAAGCTGCTTTTTCTATTTGATCCAACCAGTCATCGAAAACATCATTCATTAAACGGTCTGCTTCATCGATAACCTATTAGAATGTACAAAGTTTACAAACTAAGAACACAAGGTGTCGGGGTTAGTAGCACTTTTCCATTTCCATTTCCAAAATTTTAGGAGATTTTAGTTTTTTTAAGGATGAAATGTATGATGTATATATATATATATAAATATATATATTATCTTTTATAATACAGACATTACTTCAAAAAAGAAGATGATTAGGTCCTATATATATGTAGTAGAGTGGATACTTGTTCAGGTCATACCGACCATCCCAATATCCACGTGACTTTTACCCCTAGATGGGGTAAAAAAAAAAGTACATTCACACCTGACTCACTCATAATTAACATGCGAAAAGTTCATATCAAATTGTTTGTATTTAATGATTTGATTGCTAGGGAAACAAAAGAGTGTTTGCATCTGTTTGTCTTTTCTATTAGTGTCTTGTAATAGGCTACTATTACTTATACTAGCTAGATGATTAATGGACTTTCCACGCAAAGTCACTCATACTGTAACAAGAAGATTTTAGGCGAGGGAGGACCCGGAGGGGTATAGCCTACACATTAGACTGGTAATTGCTCTTATTATAAACAATAGTCACTAAAGACTAGATCTAGCGCATCTTCAGTTGTAACAATGAAAAGAAACAACCATTTCTACTCAGCCTTCTGAAAAATAATGCCAGGTGAAATGCTTGCTTGAGCCAAGGCCATCTTCAATCACGAGGTTGTGCTTCACAAGTGGGTGAAAGGCGATGTAGACGCGTCACTGGTCAGCTCATTAACACAGCCAGCCCGTAAGGTCATGCGATCAGAATGCCTAGTTACGCTGTTGTTCCCCCCCCCCATTTTTTGCAAAAAAAAAATAAGCAAAATTATATTTTTAAAAATATTGGGTAAAAATTTTAGGAGACGTCTGGCAATTTTTATGAGAATTTTAGTAGACTTTTCATTTTTAGGACATTTTAGGAGCGCTACAAACCCTGGGTGTGCCTAACCAACAATAATATAGTATAATGGGAAAAAAATTGTTCTAATAAACTTAGTTACATTTTTCAACGATGGGTGTTCTAAATTATTGAGATTTGCTTCTATTGTTTTGTAAATAATTTAAAAGAGGAGTTTTTTTTAACCTTTGAAAGATGAAACTAATAAAGATCATGTTTTCTGTATAAAAGCAGTCTTTATCTGTAGCTGAAATAACTTTTTGGGGGGGAAAAAACAAAACATTAAATTACCAAGAATCGTAAATGTGTCAGGTCAAATCCTTCAGTGTCTTCAATGTGATCAAGTAGTCTCCCTTTGGTGGCTACCACAATATCAGCCAAACTGGTCCATTGGTGAGAAGAAGGTGTATGTGGTCTAAAGAAAAGATTTTAAAAAATAAATTTTAGAACCAAATTATTTTAAATGTTTTATTTTAAGTAGAGTTAAGAAAAAAAGTCTTAATATTCCTGTACAAATGAAGAAATAAGAATAATATTTGTCAGAAACAATAGGATCATAACCAAACTAGACTTACTTTTTCCAAACCAAAGAACATTGCTCTGTTCTAAATTCTTTCTTTCCAGAAAGCAGAACAACCTGAAAAAAAAAAGTCACTAATAAATCCAGAAAGTAATCACTATCATATAACAGAGCTGATTGAACAGGATCTTTAAACCCAGAATAAATATCAAGTTGTCACTAATATATATATAACAGTGTAATGAAATGATAACGACTAGAATACCAATAACATGGCTTTATTCGACAAAATTAGACTACAGTAAACAGTGAATGAAACCAGCTCGTCTCGCATAACACTGATGCACTCTATACACACACACACACACTGGACATGAAACACACACTGGGCAGAAAATCAACTCAGTTACACTACAAACAGCAGAGAGAACAAGATCATTAAACCCAAAATAAGATTCCAAAGTCTCCACCTGGACTTCAACTTTCATAATTTTTCATTGATACAGAGAGAAAAATGTCAATTTGAAGCTTGTGGAAATTCAGACACTCTGTCACCAGAAGTTGTAAACAAATATGCAATCATATTGTTGTAATTGTAGCAAATGTCTAGTTATTCTTGGTCATCAAAACTTTAAATAATAATTTTAAATAAATGAACTATAATTTCCAAAGGCCACAATTTGGAAAGATCACATTTTTACATCATTTCAAGTCTCTTGAAGAGCAACTTTTAATATCTGGCAGGCTAAAAAGAAAATCTAAAACATAACCTGTCAATGTTTACCTTTAATGATGTTCCTTGAGTAAATCTTTTAAAGACTTTATAAACCTGGATTGCCAAATCTCTTACAGGTAGGACAACAAGGGCTCTGACATGAGGTACCACACGGTGCTGTAGAGCCTGGACATTAGAACAAATATTTAATATAGGCCACAATAGTGATAAGTAAATTGATTGGTTTACAGCAGAGCATTTTTTTTTTTTGTCGTGAATATTTTAACTTTAAACAAGCTTAAAAATAGCTGCAGAATATATATTCTGCATGATGTAACCAAAAGATACTGAGTGGCCATGTTACAATGCAATATAGACAACTCTATAGATTGAACACAGATACGTCAACTCTATCTACAGCTACGCAGATTAGACGATATCCAATCATATTTGACAACAGAGTAAAAAAATAATGATAGCAGTAGCACATACCCTGCCGCCTTAAATACTGCAATGATTTGCTAACAAGTATACCCGATGAAAAAATCTCAAAGCTGCAGTGAATTCAGAACAATGCTGCACGAAAAATCCTAAAAAAAAATGTTCTCTTACACTCCATTGCCTTCCAGTGAATGCAAGAATCTACTACAAGGTGGCTACACTTTGTCATTAGGGCATCTACAGTAAAGAAATGCCCATGTATCTAAGAGAACTGATCACTTTTTATGTCCCATGGACTCTACGCTTCTTGTCATGCCACTTTTCTCCTTCAATAGTTAAGAGTTTGCAGGCTTTTTTAGTGCATGGACCAAAGGTTTGCAACTCGCTCCCCATTGGTCTCAGACAAACAAGATGCTTCACTACATTCAAGAAGTGACATAAAAGTTAAAAACCTACCATTTTAACTCTCGCATTTATGTTATGTTATTATAGCACCTTGAGTCTGCATAATGTTCGTAAAAAGCACTTTAAAAATCAAATTGTTATAGGCAATAAAAGTATTTTTTTGCTGAAACCCCCAATCTACATGCTCAGCTCAGTTCCACTTTTGTACACAAGAATTCTTAAACTATCAACCATACTTAACACAGAGTCATGCAAAATAAAGCTAAGAATAAATTTTGTGTAATGTAAGAAAGACGCATAGGAAAACAAGAAATTACCTGTATTATTGGCAGAACGTACGTCAAAGTTTTTCCACTCCCCGTTGGAGCTGAGATACAAAGGTCCCGAGGCCGAAACCCAGCATCACCTGATATTCCATATCGACACTGGTTAAGAATTTCCGGTATTACTGTACTTTGAACTGGAAAAAAAAAAGTAAGTAGCACTTTTTCATGACAAAGTTCAGGATATTTAAGGAAATCTTTTTATAATGCGATGTATAATATAAATATATACATTATATGTGTGCGGATGTTTGTATTGAGACATACAATGAAAAACATAGATAGACAGAAAGCAATGTTATAATAATATTAAACATTAACAATCAAATGTCATTTGGGTTTTCAACAAAATAAAATTATTGTAAAAATGAAAAGCAATCAATTCAAACGCAAGGTCTTACCCGGAAAACATTTGTCCAAACCATTTTCTGTTAGCCTTTCGACTAGACTGCGGTCCAGTTCAAGAATGTCAGAAAATCTGACATTTTTTTCTTGTATCAATATTGAGTTCTGAAGCCAATTTGGCAAAACTCTTTCAATCTGCAATGTAAAATATATTGTAACTTAGCTAAAGAATTGAAAGAGTATAAATAGATCAAGGCCTAACATTTAATTGCTTTAGGTTAATATTACTGTATCTATTCAAATCTTGCCATGTTAAGGGTTACAAAGAGATTGAAACATATTAAGAAAAGCTTTTCAATTAATGTTTATATTTTAAATTCAATCGTATTATTCATTATTTTACTGAAATAATGTATATAAATACTTGAGCTTTAGATTTCAGTGTTGAGGCTTAAAATCAGAAACTCAGTAAAGCTGTGTTTATTATTACCTTTTTCTTTTCTTTGGATTTGAAATCACCCAAGACAGTGAAACCTCCAATTTCACTGGGCCCTTCTATTTCAATCATTTCAACATCCATTTTGCAGCCAATACTGACAGAGAAATCACCTTAAGGAAAAAAAAAAAGAGTTATAATATCTGTATTCTCTATGCTGTCATTTATATATTTGTGAAAATGCATCATTATCATAGAATAGTATCTTTAAAACTGTGTACATATGTCCTTATTTTAATGGTTATGGACATATAGAAGCACTACTATCATCTGACAGCTGCGCTTGGCTCTCTAATAATCCTGTATGATGGATGACCACATACTAAACATAGCTTAAAGGAGGACGTTGTAACAGATGTGTTATAAGATCAAATCAGGCGCTGTCAGCCCTTGTCAAAGATGGGCAAATGATGAAAAGACAACTTATGACTTTTGAATGACTATCCCACACACACAAAGACAAAAATTTTGTCTGCAATAGATTTAGATGTATGTGGCAAAATATGCAGGTAGCAACTGGCTCTGCATGGTCATGACGATCATGTGAAATGCTGCAACTACAGCTACAGCGCTACACTCATAAATTTATGAGACCTATAAGATAATCTTGAAAATCGAATACAATGCCTATTATTACATAATAGATCTAATAGATTAAGGGACTCAAAAAGGCTTCTTAATTAGTAAATAGTTTAAAATGGATACAGTGGAGACTTACACAAAACAAAAAAATTAAATGGAAGGGGGAAATGTGTTCAGTTATAATATTATTATATAGTCCAGTGATTCCCAATGTAGTCAATATAGACCCCCAGGGGTCTACATAGACTTCCAAGGGGTCTATGCAAGTGAAAAAATAAATTGGGGGTCTCTGAGATGTCCACTGGGTCTATGATTTTATTATGGATTTCATTTCATTCGGACTTAATATTTCAAATCCCATTATATCTATACTAGATCTATATTAATGTAATTATTTCATGTACACTAACATCTGATTTACAAGTACCTTACGAAATCCTGTTAATCAAATGTGTTGTATTGACTTTCAATACTTATTTCAATAGCTTAATTTTGTCTTCATGTAACTAATTTTTAACAAAATTAAATGTAGATTTTACAGGGTTGATTACTTAAAATTAGGATTCATTCCTTTCTTGTTAAACAAGTGGTTGACTAAGTGACTTTTTATGATGATATGACACCAATTAAGCTGGAGGATTACCCTGATAAAAAGATAAATGTTTGAAAAACTTTCGAACACTCAAAGATAAAGTTGAGAATAAACATACAAAATCTCTCTTCGACATCATACAGAGAAGATGATGGTTTTGAGCTTCTTACAAATCTCTCTAACTTATAGCCAAATACAGAGAATATTATAGGTAAAACATTGATTTTAGCAGCTGTTGAAGTAGTTTTGAAAACTTTTTTTTTTACAAACCTACATCTGAAATTATTGAAAAAATTTGTTTATGCAGCAATACAGTTCAAGGCATTCAAGGGCATATCGGTGGTATGAGTTATAACACATTCAAAGTTTCTTATTAAATGTAATTCTTTGCAAATGACATTAACAGTATGGACCTATGGTATGGGATCAGCGGCATCAAAGGCTCTGCAAGGTCAAGGGTGTAGCACTGAGTGATGCAAACTGCCTAAGGGTTGTTGGCTTCTTATTTTTCCCTCAGGGTTGACTCACAAAAGCTTTCCCATGTTAGGTCAGTTAGGATATATCATAATATATTCCTGCAAGGCAGTAGAGGTTGGTATTCCTTCTGCTATGTGGGTAGCTAGCCAAAGATAATGTTCCTGATGCTCGAGGTGTACTGGTTTAGGTGCCAATAACTCGCCTTTGCCCATTCTCCTGTTAGTGAAAACACTTCCGCGGCCCAAATATTTAAGCAACCCGTAAAAGACCTTGAAATACCAAAGAAACTGCTCTTTGCAAAAACTTTTGCAATGATAATTAACGAAAATTAATTAATTAATATTTAATAATAATTTTTGAAGGACTACATAGAACAACAAACAAACTTCTATCATATTTTGACATTTATTTCTCTAGTCTCTAGATCTTTAATTCATTTCATTATTGACATTATCAATAATCAATATTGACAATATCATAGACTCTAGATCTAGACTAGACTATCATATAGAATATAGATCAACTATCTAGAATCAACTTATATTCAATCATTATTCTAGGACTCTAGGTCTAGTTAGTAAGTCTAGAACTCTAGTTTTAAAAAAAGATACCGAATTGATGAGTGTGAAGTGACTAGGCCTAAGAATAGAATAGCAATCAATATATAGATTATAGTTATAAAAATAATTAAAATTAAAATATTGCTTGCTATGCCCATGTATGGCGGCTATGGATCTAGATTCTAGATTGTAGAGATAGAGTCTAGATCTAGATCTAGAATTCTAGTAGACTCTCTCTTATCTTAACTTCTTATCTTATATAATACAGACGTTACTTCAAAAAAGAAGATGATTACTTCCTACGCGTCATGCATTTAGTTGATTTAGTCATGCATATTAACCAATGACTTTAATTCTGCCAAGTCACTGGTTTTCCTGGCTAACTCAGGCAACCAATTCCATGCTCTAATAGCACTAGGGAAGAAGGAGTATTTGTACAAATTTGTTTTAGCATATGGGACGAGGAATGTGCCTTTCAGAGTATTTTATTAAATTTTGTTTTTGTATTTGAAGATTACCTTTTCAGCAAGCATACTCAGCATAGCTTGGTACGCAGTAAAAGTATTTATTCTATTTCAGCAAAACAGATACACTCCGACTATGTTCGTCTTCAATCATGCATGATGTTCGCAAGCTTTTGCTACTAAAATATATTCACAGACTGACATCAAGAAATCTATAGTTATTTACATTTTATATATATATATTATAATGCTAGGATTTTTTTTTTTTTTAAATCTTTTATGTAATATTTAAAAATTAAAATGTTTCAGAATTCAAAATGTATTGAACGAAAAAAGTTTTTGTTTTTTTATTCAGTTTTTCAACATTTCACTTAATGTTTTAAATTATATATTTTTAAAAATACATTCCAAATTTAAAATAATTATATATAAAATAAATAACACATAATTATGCATATCTGTTAAAAATTTTATTCAAATATCTCTATTGCTCACAAAGTTATGACTACTTTAAGTGTCTACATAATTTGTCCTTTTTCCAACGTCATTCTAACTCAGGATTATATATAATAAATGCATAACACATAATCCAGCTTTTATGTTCAAAATTTCATTTAAATATCTCTAATGGTTATAAATTTATGAGCACTTCAAGAGTCAACACATTTTTTTTATCGTTTTTCGACATGCCATCCAACATTTATCTAAGATGAAAAAAATTGATTTAACTTCTAGTTAATAATAAATAAATAACAAATAATCATGCATTTGTGTTAAAAGTTTCAACCAAATATCTCTATTGGTTTAAAAGTTATAAACATTTATGTACAGAAATGTATTTTGTTTCTATCGTTTTTCAACACCTACCCCAACATTAACGGCTTAAAACAAAAAAGTGTTAATAGACATAGATGGTTTAAAATTTAAATAATTATCAGAACATGATTGTGCATATCTGTTGAAAATTTCATTAAGTTATCTTTAAGAGTTAAAAAGTTATAGCATTTTTAGTGTACAAACTCCTTCTTTCGGTCACAAAATTTGATTTTTTTAATAGACTCTACGAATTTTCCGACACTAAAATGATCATAACTCATGCTCTAATTAACTTAGAAGCATAACTGAGGTATCACTGAACCCCATTCAAAAAGATCTAACTAACTATACTGGTTTCATTTACATTCAAATAAATTGATTTTTTTTTATCAAAGTACCTACATTTAGTCATGCATATTAATCAATGACTTTAATTAAGTCACTGGTTTTCATGGCAAGCTCAGGCAACCCATTCCATGCTCTAATAGCACTAGGGAAGAAGGAGTATTTGTACAAATTAGTCCTAGCATATGGGACAAGGAATGTGCCTTTAGTCTTTCATAGTATTTTATTAAATTTTGTTTTTGTATTTGAAGATTATGGTTCAGTGTTTTATGTATAGTTGCTACTTTACTTTTGAGTCTTCTGTCCTGAAGGCTTTCTAAATTTAGTGATTTTACTAAAGGTGTTACTCTGGTTAAGTGTGAATATTCGTTTGTTATGAACTTCACTATAGTTAGGTACTTAGATAAACTGACCCAGATCCATTTTTTTTCTCCCAAAAAATGGCTGAAAAGTGTGTCAGCACATTTTACTCTTTTTTTAGGGGTGGTCATTTCCATCAAAGTTTTAGCACATTGTATTTGATTTCAGGACTAATTGTGATTACTTTTTGTAAACATAAGATATCAGAGATCATTTTTATTTGCTTTTGAAGGCAATCTGCTAAATTATTCTTAACAAAAGTTTATGTGAAAGTTGACATTTTTACAACTTTTTTCCTACAAAAGCTACAACAATGCTGTTTGCTACAATAATTTATCATATTATGAAATGTGTATATTTCATTAGATTCTCTTGGCGCACTTTAAAGATATTTGATATTAAAATTAACAAAGACAAAGAAGGGTAAAATTTTATTTTTTAAATAAAATAAAAATGTTTATAGTTACCAACAATCTAATTCTATTGAATTTAGCATGTTAATATATATCTGTGTGCTAAGTTTGAACTTTGTAGCTTGGCACACTCTTTAGATATTAATCTTCAAAGTTGATGGTTAAAATCTATTTTTAGTAACAACCAACACTGTGATTTACTGAAAATGGTCAATTTCTATATATCACATCCTATTTTTAGAAGCACACAAAGGAATTTTTCATTTAGATTAAATTTATAATGTTTAAATGCTAGATTATGGAGAGGGAATGTGTCTTTATTATAATGACTTTGTAATGTGCAAATTTTAAAGTAAAAATAAATATTTTAAAATAATAATATCAAATATTAAATTTTTTTTTTTCATATTTTTAGCTATGCAAACTATTAATTAATTATTTTTTTCTGTGTGTTGTTTTTTTCTATTGGTATACATGTAAATTAATAGTTAATAAATGAGTACATTATATTTTTAAAATGATGAGCTATTACTGCACAAAAATTTAAGTAAAAAATCTTTTAATAACTTCTAAATAAATCGCAAGGTTTCTTTTTTATTTTATTGTCCGATGCAAGAAATTTTTCATTTACAATCTAATTTTTAAAGCATTTAAATTCAGGCATTTTAAAATGATTAATTGCCAGTGCTATACAAAAAGGTTTAAACTGTTTTTATGAAATTTATTAAACTTATAGTGATTAAATTTTAGCAAATATTTTTCTGCGCAGTGCTATTTTCATTTATAATTTATAAAAATTTTCTATCTGATGCATATAAATAGCTATTTAAATACAGTAGAATTATAATTAACAAAATAAAACACACTACAGATCTCTGATTTGTTTTATTTGTGATTTTTGGGCTCATATGATGAAAAAATCACATATATTTTTATTTTTTGTTGAAGGCTTTTTTTTATATATTATTTCACTTTTTTTCAAAGATTTTATTGCTTGGTCTTATTTTTTAAATTTGTTTTAACAGAATACAGGTTAATGAAAAAGAGTGTGAAGTTTCAACCCCATATCTTTAAGACTTTTTAAAATACAGTTAATTAAAGTTCAACTGTCAGTTGTTTCGGTCACAGATTTTTTTTTGCTTTACAAAGGACAAAGGCTAATTTTTGGCCACTAAAAATTTAATAACTTCCCTCACAATTAACTCAGCAATATAAAATTGGTATCACTGGAATGCATTTCTCAAGCTCTATCTAAACAAATAGGTTCCATTGCATTGTGATCATTTTGAAATTTTTATCATAGTACCTAGTAAGTGTGTTTGATCTCATTTTTTTATGTTAAATACTTGTCTGATGTTAATGAATTTACTTTTTTGGATTCCTCTGTTCTTGGGCATTAAAATTGATACATATTATGTCAAAACTGATAATGGTTTTGTTATTCAGGATGATGATAAAGTATAATTTGCAACTTTTTTTTACTGAGGGGGTGTGGTCTGTGGGCTTAATTAATAGGCATAAATGTCTTAAATAAAAAACACTTGTTTATTTATTTTTTTCAAATGTTCTATAAATATACTTTACTTTGTGATACATTTTTCTATTAATAGTATTGTGAATTTGTGAAATTCATGGATTATTGGACATATCTTCTGTGAGTGATGGATTTTTCATTATTAGGTTTGACCTCATTTTTTCAAGTTAAATAATTGTCTGTTGCTTCTGATTTCATTTTATTTTTTTAATTCCTCTATTCTTGGGCAATAAATTTGATTATAATATGTCAATAATAACCAATTTGAAATTGGTCAAAAAAATGGTCCTAAAAGTAGAATGTTGAGAGCTCTATCTGTTTCCAGCCTTATACTACCTATTTAACTTTTATACTTTTTTTGTATAGTACTTAAATGACTTTTAAATACTTATGAATGAAGTTATACTTTAATACTTATAGTAATTATAACATGATAGATTATAGTGACCATGCTGATGCTGGGTACATTCAATCAATAAGTCAATATTATTATAAGTATATATACTATAAATAACTATATAAGTATTAATAATTAACTTATTAAGTAGTATTACTTACAGACATTCACAGTCATGCCCACATGGTAACTCACTAACTCAGTAACTGAATAGCCCACACATTTACTTAGAACTAGATCTAGATACTCAATAAATATAGAACTACAAAATGGAAAAAAAAAAAATAAAGAAACCGCTTACTATGCTACTTTGGTGGTTATCCGAAATAAAATATTACAATGCCTGGGCTTTGTTGCTGAGCATAAAAATTAGATTATACATGTGTCAGACGCGAATAGCCCAATTTGTCAGTAAAAGAAATTACAAAAGTTATTTCTCTGTAGAAGTTACGAAGGCTATATAATATACAACCACAGACCTATATATATGCTACAATAAATATAGGCTTTTGATTTCTAGTTATGATTTATTTAGGTAGGTGCTGTTTTACTATTACATACCAAGTATTAGAGTTTAGAAAAACCCAGGTTCGTTTCTTATGCAACGCTATTAGCTTTCACCGCATATCATCTCTCCATTAGTATATTTAGATCTATTATCTAATTCTAGTCTAGATCTATATATAAAAATCGAATAGATCTAGTAATAGTATAGATAGATTCTATCTTGAGACTAGATTGCCGAGTTTAGCCTATGCTATGCCTATAGTCAGTTTTTATTAGAAAAAAAAGTCTAGATATTAAAAAAGACTAAAATTTATAAAATGAAACACGCATCTATATCCACGTGAAAAAAAAAAGATTGAGCAATGACACAATAAGTGACAACCTGGGCGAATGGGGTGGGGTTGGAATTTATAGACTGAGTTTTTGCTCTGATATTGTTTATTTTAGGTGAGATTTTAATACTAAACCATCACTTGATCCAACCCCGCCAAGGGGTTTTAAGTTTAAAAACCCTACCAGGGGATTTTGCAGTTAAACCCCCCTCTTATATAAAACAAAATAATGCAAAAGACAATCCCCAAATACCAAGAACATAGCTAAAGAAGATTTAGATTTTAAAACCCCCTCCGAAATTTACCATACCCCCCCCCCTTCAATATAAAAAAAAAGGAAAGTACACACTCAAAATTCTATGTATATATGTTTTTGTGTGTTTATATAATTAATCTTTATTACATTTTGACCCTTCATTCTTTCGGAATAGGCCTAAGTTTATTGTACCCGAGAATATGTTCTTCCTCGAGTCAGTGGAAAAATTGTAAACTCCAATTAGCCTAGTTAGCAATGGGGTCAGGGGTAGCGCTGCGATCTCCCCGAGCAAGGCGAAGCCCCGCCGCCAAGCACTATTTCCGGTATTGAAAGCCAATAAAATGCATATTTTGCGGTATCTACATGCTGCTATTTAAAAGTTTTATTTCAAAAACCTAATGTGCTATTTTTGCTGACTTAGATTTTCCCGTGCCGTTCGGCGCATTAGGCGGAAAGCTATTTCCACAAAAATCTCTCACTGGCCTCTTCCCGCCTGCTCTGATTTCCTCCATGAAAGTGTGGCGTGAAGTTGTACAAAGATGTCCCAGTTCTAATGAATTGTAAACGCCCTTTGTTTTCGTAAAACCAAGAAGAGAAACATTTGACGTAATCTCCTTTCTCACGCACAGCCGTCAGAGGAATGAGTGATTGTTTGGCGTGAGGTTTATGGTTATAATACTTACCACGTATATCTAGTCCAAGGTCGCCACCTCTTTTGAAAGAAGGGGGGCGAGTGTAACTAGGTCAAGAAGTCTTTGTTTTTGATCGGAAGTTTTACCGAAGCCTATACACAACTATTTAGATAACTTATCACTTACCCAATAATTCATTTGGGGAGTTTCTACATACTCGTCATTTATGTGACATATGGGTATTAGAGTTACCGTAATTAAAGTTGGGGACGCTACCATAATCAATCAAACTAAAGAATCGCAACTTTCGGATCAATCATGAAAAAGGAACAGCTAACCCATACGGTAAGTTACGCATCGTGATCTTAATAACTGCTAATTAAAGAAGTAGGCTACATTTTAATATTGACCTATGAGGTTAGGAAATTCTTTCAAAAATGAATATTGCGTCTCAGTCTAATTCTCCTGCTGGACGGCAGGTGTTGGTGGCATTTGGTAGGCTATTCTAAATGTCATCCCTCGAGAAGCGCATACCACTGCAAGACCAGGTAGCATTACATATCCTTAAAAAAAATGCTTTTCAACTATCAGGTGGCAGCAAAACATAGGCTATAAGTCCTATATAGACACAAAAGAGAGCACCTGGTTGCAGGCAGCTTCAGAACACTGGCGGATCCAGGGGGGGCGGTAGGGGCGATCGCCCCCCCCCCCCACTCGACCGACCCCACCCCCGAAGGGGGGGGGACGGACGACTTTTAGTAAAGAAATCACACAATTTGTATACGAATTTATTAGTTATGTTAATAATATATACTAATTATTTATATTTCAACCTATTTTTAGATTATTTCTCCAACCCCTCTAGTATGTTGGCCGATATGGTGGGATGGGGAGGTGGCGATGGCATCAATCCCCCCACCATAAATTTTCGAGTGGGGGTGGCGGTCCAATTTATTTATAGAAATCATAGCTTGTCAACGGAAACAATTAAATATCTCTATAATTAAACTTGTTATTGATATTTTAACCGATCTTTATATTATGTCGTTCCCCTGTTAGCCGATTGGGTGGGGGGGGGGGGCGAATACATATGCAGCTCTTCCAACCTAAACCCTTTGAGTGGGTGGGGGGGCGGTCCTACTTTTAATTAGAAATCATAGTTTGTGAACAAAATTAATTGAATTACAATATAATGTTTATATTATGTTGCTACACTTCTGGTATCTCAGCCGATTCGGTGAGGTGGAGGGGGGGTTATTGCTTCTGCTGCCCTCCCCACTCTAGCCCTCTGAGTGAAAGGTGCGGTCCTATTTTTATGGAGAAATCATAGTTTTTGAACAAAATTAGTTAAATATATATATAGTATAAGCTATATTGATGCTTTAATCCATTTGTAAATAATGTCGGACACACGATCTGATCTCAAATTTTATCATAAATAAATCATAAAATGAAAAAGGGTTGTACCAGGTGGGAGGGGTGATACATGCGATCGCCTTCCGCCCATCGGACAAACCAATTCTTTTTTTCTTTTTGTATTTTAGTTAAGAAATTACAAAATAAAATATATATATATTGAATTCTTGTATCGAGTCGCCCCACCCCTATTCTTTAATGCCAAATGCAATCATTAGCAGAAATTATAAAAAGGAGCGAGGATTAACGTTTTCACTCTACCGCCCTCTCCCCTTTCCAGATGAAAAGATGACGTTTTAAAACAGAAAAGTCAAATGTGGCGACAGAGTTTATGTAATTGTATACGAATTTATCTTAGTTATTTTAAGAAAGACTTTGTTTTTGGAAAGTTTAGAATTCATACGAAATTTCTCATTATAAGAGTAACAATTGAGATGAGGTCTGAACCAAAATACTATTTTCCTAGTCATCTTTTTCAACATTTACTCAAACTGATATTTTTCTGTTGTAAAAAATATTGGGACAATAACTCAAAATTTATGCTTGAATACTAAAAATGCAAACAATTTAGAATAGAGTCTAATTGGTTCACTTAATTTCTCCTCCCACTTCCAAAATGTTTTTTTGTTTAGAGCTTTGAATTATAGTTCTGTAACAAACCATATTACAAGCATGCCTATTGAACAAAATGTATCACTTACAAATGAGTTGTTTTTTTTAAATATTATTTTTCGAATAGATGTTTTTTCGGCGACGTTCCTCAAAGTCTTAATCTAAATATGTGAAGTATTGGTTGTAGTTTTTAGAATATTTTTGAAGTAAAACATTATTCAAATGGTCCTATCTTAATAGGATGAATAATGAGCTGTAGATGTCAGGAAAATGCGTTTCTGCAGTGAAGAATGCAAGAAAATGATTTAGGCTTCGCCCCGATCCCCACTGGGGGAGCTTACAGCGCTCCCCCATACCCCTAGCTTTCAAGAGAAAGGCCTCAGGCCCCCAGACACCCTAGCTATCTAGGGAAAGGACTCAACATGGCTTTTATTTTTCAAATAATTTTTTTTTCGACTGCGATCCTCAAAGCCTTAATCGAAATAATAAGTGAGGTATCTTATTTTTTCAAGGAACAAATCGGCTGTATTTGCGATGTAGTAAGGGCCTATAAATTCATATTACAATATTTTCAAGTAAAACATTATTCAAAAGATCCTTTTTTTTTTAATAGGATAAATAATGAGCTGCGGATGCCAGGAGAATGCGGTACTGCAGTGAAGAAAGCAAAAAAAACGATTTTGGAGTCGGGGCTTCGCCCCGATCCCCACTGGGGGAGCTTGCTGCGCTCCCCAAGACCTCCTAGCTGTCAAGAGAAAGGCCTCAATATAACTTTTTTTGTCTGCTTTTTCCGCCTAAGGTTGAGAAACACTGCTTTATAAGTATATATATATATATATATATACTGTAAGCGCGTTTATGCTTAGGGTTAGGGTTTCCTGGGCGATAGGGTTAGGGTTTGGAAAAAAATCGCCCCCCCCCCCCCCCCCAATCCGAAGTTTTGGATCCGCTAGTGCTTCAGAACGAGACGAGACAACTGGAGGTCACTAACAGAGGCTACGGGATACACATTTGAGGCCAAAAGAAAATCCGCTGCCGAGGGCAGACGTAGACGGCGAAAAGAAAATCTAAATCTACCACCAGCGGTGCCACGCTAGAGGCAAAATATATGTAGATCACAGCTGGGGCTGCGTTGTCACGAGAAATACTGCATTCCTCATTCATTTGAAACAAACAATAGATACAATCTTCAATTTTCATACAGGCCTCACTAGCAGAGTTGCTAGAATGTCGGCTTGAGTCATGAGTTCGAATTCAGGTCGTTCTCCCCCACCCTTTTTTTTTAAATAAATGCTTTTAAAAACGATTACGGTGAAATTCACCCAGATATCCTATTCTTCTCCCCTCCCCCCCCCCCCCCCCCCCATTTTCCCAACTGGTCCTGGTAAGTGATAGGATCAAAGCGTATTGAGAAAGCTAAAAGCATAAAATTACGCTTAACAAAAAAAAGTATTTCTAATCACACAGTAATAAGGGGTTCGTGTGTGTGTTTCTATGGTGACGATGGGAAGACGTAGCAATTGGCTCTGACTTATGCAACATAGGTGGCATTGTCGTCATTTGATCTTAGGACAGACGACTCCAGAACATGAGGCTGAAAGGTTGTGTTATTGTAGTGAGTTAGATTTTTTTGAAAAATATTATTAAGCCTAAGTCTACTACATTTATTTCATTTTATCACAAGTTGATTATTGTCTATAAGCGTGGTCGAGAGGCCAAGTATGCCTATGCTTGAACTTAGCTATGAAGAGGGCTCGAGCTTCGACACCCGACTCGAGCTTCGACACCCGACTCGAGGAGAGTTGTGTTTACTGAGCGCCTAAAGGCAGCACGGAAAACCTACTCCCAGATACCACCCCCTCAACTGGTTCACAAACGAGATTGGACCATAGCGCTCTGGGCATGCTATGCTACCGTCCAGCTATATAAAATTTTTAAAAGCCATAGTTTCTTTTATTTATTTAGCCCCTATATTATAAATGAAGTAGGGGAGAGTGTGGAGAAATGGACACCCCCTATTTTTAAAACTAGTGGACCATATTATTTTGGACCAGAATAAAAAAACTTCAGTAACATAAGATGTTTTTAAAAAAAAACATTCCCTTTTCCCAATAGCTCCTATTTCCAGTTCAAAAAAACCCCTTCAAAGTCCTAAGCAAGGAGGGATAACTCCGTATTTTAAAAATCCTAAAAAAATATGTATTTTGCAAAAAATAATCAAATTGAAGATCTAATATAAATAAACAAACAAATAACTTTAAAAAATGGAACTATTTGTCTAGTTTTAAAAAATATATACGTTTAATACCACTAGAATGTAAAAAAAAACTTCAAAAATAGTCATTTTCTCAATAGGGAGCTTATACACTGGGGCTATGGGCCTGTTCGTTTGAAAAATTATTTAAAAAATAAAAACCTTTTCGGTTTTATTAAAAATAGAATCGGTAATCTCCAAAATGATTTGTAATCACGCTTGCAACGAAAGTAGAAGAAATCTTGTTTTTAAAAAGTTTAAATCAAGTATATTGAATGGGGGTTTTAGAAACGTTCTACAACGGTTTAGGACAAAAACGGGAAAACGTTTTCAACTGCAGAAGGAGCTAATGGGTTAATTCTTATGCTTGTGTTTTTATTTGCATACGGAAATTTTTCAGTAACAAAACAAGTATTTTCTTAACCAATTTGCACGTCTATATTTCATTGGATTTACATCAGAATTCAAGGTAAGTTTGTATTATTGTAAAACGAACATTTCTTTATAATAATTTATAACTTTTGCCTTACAAATTCAATAAATAAAAAATTTATAGTGTTTTAACCAATTCATGTACCAGTGGGGAGAAATGGTCCATAGGAGGTCAGTTTCTCCCCATTCATTTGATTCATGATTGGCAGTAGATTTCTTTAGGGGTGATATGCTTATAATTAGCATTTTGAATCTATATAGATGTATGATCCATCTTTACTGTAATAAATATGTTAATTATTAATGCTGGTGTTCTATTTTAAGTAGATCTAGCTCTAGACTCTAGATCTAATCTAGATTTTTAAAGTCAAAATATAGTTAATGATTATATGGCTACTTCTGTCTCGTAAGACAATGGATGCGCCCAGATGAGTCACTGGCTTTGGTTACGTCTTGAGACGGGGCAGAATCTGGAGTGGCTGATCAAGCCAATTCTGGATCGGCAGAGTTTGCCACAGTTTGAGCATTTATATTCATCTGTCCTAGGGCTAACTGACAGGACAGCTTTCTTTTTCTTTCTCTTGACCGATGCAGCTTCATTTCTTTTGCATTCAGCAAAGTTCGTACCAGCACGTATACTCTGTCTCCATGCTGTCCAGTCTTGCGCTATATCTTCCCACATACTTTGGTCGATGCCCATGGCTCTCATGTCTCGCTTGCAGACATCTCTGTAAGTTAGTCTTGGGCGGCCCTTGGGTCTGGATCCCTCTGCTAGCTCAGCGTACAGGATGTCTTTAGGGATTCTTCCATTTGGCATGCGAGTGACATGACCGAGCCAGCGTAGTCTTCTCTGTTGAAGGAGAGCATAGATGCTGTGTATGTTGGCCCGTGTCAAAACTTCCTGGTTGGTGACACGATCCCTTCAGGAGATGCACAGTATGCGTCGCAGGCAGCGTAGGTGGAAGTTATTTAATCTGTGCTCTTGACGCATGTAAGTTGCCGAGCTCTCACTGCCATAGAGAAGTGTGATCAGAATGCAGGCATTGTAGACAAGGATTTTTGTTGCCGTGGTCAATTTGGTATTTTCCCACACAGAGTTTTGCCATTGCTGCAGAAGCCTTCCCAATTCTTTTGGTCAACTCAGTGTCTAAGTTTAGGTTGCTGGCTATTGTTGCTCCCAAGTATGTGAATTCCTGCACCACCGTAAGTGTGTGATTTCCAATGTGTATCACTGGTATTTCTGCAACATCTTGTGCCATGATTTCAGTCTTGGAGAGGCTAATTGTGAGGCCAAACTCTTGACAAGCAGCTGCCAGTGCATTCACAAGCCTCTGTAATCCTTCTTGTGAATGAGATATTAGTGCGGCATCGTCTGCGAACAGCAGTTCTCTAATCAAGATACGCCGTCTCTTCGTTTTGGCCTTAAGGCGTGCCAGTTTAAATAGCTTTCCATCGGATCTACTGTGGATATATATTCCATCTTCCAGGGATTTGAATGCGCTGGTGAGTACAACTGAAAAGAAGATGCCGAATAGTGTTGGAGTCAGAACACATCCTTGTTTTACTCCGCTCTTGATGGAGAATGGCCTAGAGGCGGAGCTGTCAAACTGTACGGTGCCCTGCATGTTTTCATGAAAAGCTGACACTAGTTTCCGTAGCTTGTTTGGACAGCCGATTCTCTCTAATACGGCAAACAAGCCGGTTCTGCTGACAAGGTCAAACGCCTTGGTCAAGTCAATAAAAGCTATAAAAAGGGGCTGCCTTTGTTCTCTGCTTTTCTCCTGTAGCTGTCGCAGGGAGAAGATCATATCTGTTGTGGATCTACCGGCCCTAAAGCCACACTGCGATTCTGGGTAAACTCGTTCTGTTCTGCCAAGATCTGTAGTCGCTTCAGTACTACTCTGGCATAAGCCTTCCCAACTATGCTAAGAAGTGAAATGCCTCTATAGCTGTTACAATCCGTGCGGTCACCCTTATTTTTGTAAATCGTTACTATGTTGGCATCCTTCAATTCTTGCGGGACTATTCCTTGCTCCCAGCATAGACTTAGCAGTTCATGGAGTGGCTTGATTAGGCCATGCTTTCCAGCCTGAATGACTTCAGCAGGAATACCATCTCCTCCGGGTGCTTTCCCGTGTGCAAGCATGTCAATGGCTGTGCTCAGTTCCTTTACAGAAGGTGTTTCATCTAATTCGCTCAAAACTGAAAGTGGTGGGAAGTTAGACAAAGCAGTTGTCGAGATGGCATTTTCAATCTGGTAAAGTTCTGCATAGTGTTCTACCCATCGTTCCATTTGCAGTGCACGATCAGTGATGATTGAGCCATCTTGCTGATGTGAGGTCCAAAGGCTTTTTTCATGCCCTCGTATAGTCCTCTGATGTTACCACAGTCGGCACAAGATTGGATGTTTTCACATAGGTCCTGCCAGTCTTTGTTTGCGCACTGTCTTGCTATTCTTTGGGCATCATTTCGAGTAGATCTGAGAGCTTATAAGTTGCTAGGGGTGGGCTCCTTCTTGTAGTTTAGCATAGCTATTCTCTTGCTTTTAGTGGCAGTTTCCATTTCTTGCAGACTTGCTTCAAACCAGTCTTCATTTTTCTTTGTTTTGTTACCAAAGGCCAGTGATGATGTTTGGTACATAGTATCACGTATGAGCGTCCAGGTTTTTTCTATCTCAGTCACTGAGAAGTTTTTGAAAGCTTCCTCTAATTTCTTTGTGAATTCGATGCTAAGATCAGCATTGTTAGTGTTTGCAGTATTCAGGCGTGCTTTTCTTTTTCCCTGTGATAAGTGGATCTTAGTAGGCAGCAGTCTTGTCCGGCAGGACACTAAAGTGTGATCAGTATCACAGTCTGCACTTTGAAAGCTACGTGTGAGCAGTATGTTTCCAATGTCCCTTTTCCGTGTCAGTATCATATCCAGCTGGTGCCAGTGTCCAGACCTAGGATGTCTCCATGAGACACAATGCTGTGGTTTTGTCTTGAAGTATGTGTTCGTAATGCAGAGCTTAAGGTACGTGCAGAATTCAAGAAGTTTTTGTCCGTTCTCATTCATCCTGCCGATTCCAAAAAGCCCGAGGCAGTCAGTGCCAGAGTCACTTATGATAGATGCTGTAATTGCTGTTGAGAAGGGCAAGACCAAGGGCACATTGTAGCTCATCATCACCAAACACTGACACTCCTTTTGTTCCTGATGCAACTCCACAAGCGGACACGTCATTTAATTTGTTAGTCCCCACAGTATCTTGCGACGCAGCTTTACAAGGGGACACATCAATTAATGTGTTGGCCCATACAGTATCTTCGGATGAAGCTTCACCAAAAATGTTTGCTTCGCCTGAAATATTTGTAGGCTAGATCCTAAAGCTGCTCCTCGCAAGCAAACCAACAGAGGGAAAAAGCGTGGAAAATGTATGATTGCGATATCATCACCAATGATGGAGGAAATAAAATTGAAGCAGTCCATTAAATCTGGGGATAAATCCAATGTTTAAAAAAATCTATTTGATACTGATGACTAATGATAGAACAGATAGTATTAGTGACAGTAGCGACAGTAGTGATGAAAGTATTGATGTCAGAATGGATGGTGTCGAAAGTGTGAATGTTAACGACTATGTTTTGTGTGAGTTTGAGGTAGGAAAGAAAACAAAATATTTAGTTGGTAAGGTTATGAAAGAAGAAGATGAGGATGGTGATATTGAAGTTTCTTTTTTGCGAAAGAGTGGGAAAATGGTTGACAAGTTTTATTGTCCTACAGTAGAAGACATTGGGACAGTCAGAATAGGACAAATTAAAACAATTTTGCCACCACCAGTAAATTGCAAAGGTACAATAAGAACAGAAAGATATATCTCATTTGATGTCTCTTTAAAAAAAATAAATTTCTAATTTCTTTAAAGCTTCTTGTGTATTCCACAGGTGGTCCATTTCTCGCCCAAAGTCGGTCCATTTCTCCCCATATTGGGGTGGTCTTTTTTATTTATTTTTTTTCTTATGTATGATAATTTTTATTTTTTTATAGACTATATTTTGAAATAAATGGTTACTTTATTGAGAAATATAACAAACATCTTGAGTTGTTGTTATTTATGTTTTTATGTAACTTTTAGTAAAAAAGTAAAAATGGTGGACCATTTCTCCCCTACACACAGATTAGTTGTTGTTAGTCTAGAATTTCTAGATCTATTAGGGGCCTACAAATTTAATGACATGACTGATCCAAATTGATACAACAATTACACTTCGTATGTTTTTTTTTCTTGTTTTTAAATTTCGTTTGTACAACGCATATCTTTCATGCGTAGGCTTATAGCATGCTTAGTGGGCTATGGTCCAATCTCTTTTGTGGACCGGTGGAGGAATTCTGGGAGAAGGTTTCCGTGCTGCATTTAGCAAAAACATCTCTGCTGGAAACGGGCTTCGAACTCGAGCTCCTCGATAGGTAGCTAAGTGGTTTATTCCTCTCAGCTAGAATTTATTGCAGGAGACTTTTCCTTTCAATCAGCAACAGCAGGGCCGGCGTTAGGTAATTGGAGGCCCTAGGCGAAGCAAATTGGGTGGCCCCAAATGTAATAGAAAAATTAAGACCAAAAAATACTTAATGAATCCGAAACATTCCTGTATCTATATCTAAATTTACTAAATTCATGTCACGCGATTTCCAGAGCGTTCAAGCGTTCCGTAAGCTTCTTAAACATATTCGTTCAGATGTCACAAACCGAATTTAGAGCTTGATCAAAGGGCCGATGGCACGAATGTGCTTCATGGACCGATTAATGATCACTAGACTAGAAATAAAGTTTCGACATTTCCCCAAAAGGATGACACAATGGTCTACTAACATATGTAGTCTAACAAGTAGATCTAAACATCCGTGAATAAATCTTAATCATAATAGAGACTTAGGCATAGGGTCATAGAGTTCTGCTATGCTTGAGATTTGATCCATTTTTTTCTCTAAAAAAAATAGTCCTGTGCGGACCCCCACCTGTGCGGATATCTAGTTCGCCTATGCTAATGCCGACCTTGCAGCAAGGTTATTCTCTAAAAGAAACATATCAAGTCTCGAATAGCGCACCCAACTTATTTATATACCAGTATCACGTGACTTCCTGTCGCAACATGGTGCATTTAGACAATCTTCTTACTCAAAATACACAGGTAGCTGTGGCTACTTGAGAACTCTTCCCTGTGAGATTCAAAATTGAGCAGTGAAAGAAATAGTGAATAAGAAACACTGATGCAGACGTTATTTGACACACAAGTAAAACAAAATGCTTTGGGTGAAGCACACTTTAATTTCATAAAATTCCAAATGTACTTTTCAACACTGCACACACACAAAAGTAAACTTTGTACTCAGTACATAGATCTAGATCTAGGCCTACTAGCACCAATCAAGCCCATTGCAAGTCTGATAGTAAGAAATAAACTTTTCCTTTAATTGTAAGTAAGCCTAAATTTAACTATGTTACATAGATCAGAATTGTAACCTAGTTATGTGCCCGTGTGAAATCTTCAATTGAAATTGACCTCAACATGCATGTCACTGACGAATCTTATTCTCACACACACAAACGATAAGACTGAATCTATGAAATTCTGTAGCTTCTTTTTCTAGCCAGCTTTTTGCTGCTGAGCTGTAGGCTCTTTTGCAGTTTGTGCCAAAGTATAGTAGCTTGAATTCAGAGATTGTGAGTTTTAGCATTTAAAAACAAAGCATGCTATACCTAACACAGAACTATCATAGATAAGTTATTCCTATAATCTCATTTAGACCTGTTTGCCTTTCCTCAATTTTATGTACACAATTGACCTACAATGAAAAAAAAAACACTATTATTTCTTGATTATTTGTATAATTCTATTCCAAACCTCTTGCAACATATGACAGCAGGGACAACAGCCCAAGGTGATGCAGCTATACTTTCTCATTCAACACATAAAATACAAACACCAAAAGTTCTAGTCAGAAAGTTAGGCTTAGAATATTAGATTCAAACATTGTAGCATTTCTATAAACCAAAAAAAAGTAACCACTCTAGTTTTTGAATTTAACTAAAAAATAATTTGAGAGTGAAAACAGGCAAAAATATAAAAATCCTTTTTAAAAATACAAAGTTTTTCTAAAGGGAAGAGCTCAGCACTTACAACTATATCTCTCAATAATGCAGACGTTTTTCAATATTAAACAAAATAATTAATTACCAATGATTAATATACAAATTGGGTAATTTTTTATGTTTTGATAGGTACAATAAATGTCTTTAAGTTTCAACTTGATCCGAGATGGGGTGTGGGAGAAAGAACATGTACAATTATCTAAGGGGACCAAATCTGGGAATACTGAGGAATTCATTTCCCTTGTTGGTATAAAAAAAAATAATTACCAATAATTAATTGACTAATTGGTTAATTTTCAAAAATTAATTCATGTCTTGTCTATGCCAATTAATAATTGTGCAAAGTTTCAACCTTATCCGAGAATGGGTATGTACAAACTTTTTACCAGACAGACAGAGTGAGTTGATATAAGCTTTATAATGATCATGAAAAATATGATAGTGACATGTCTCAAAATCTTGAGTTTTATAACTGTAAACGAACTAATCTAACTAACCCAATTAGTTTCTCTACTACCGGTAAGTCTACTGCTTGACTAATAGTGATTGGACTAATGTTCATATAGGTTAGTGCAGAGTGATACAAGTTTTTATTGATTCTTTAGAATCATGTCAAAGCAACATGTGCATATATTTAAATTGATAAGCTCATAAATATTTAATAAATAGTTGAAATAACAAAATGAACTAAATCAAAGAAAAAAAGTCAAAACAATGTATAAAATGTTAACAGGCTATTTGAATATTTAAAAACAGAATTTCACTTCTTCCATCACATTGCAATGATCATATTGCATTGTATATATCAGAGGAAAATAAATAATGTCATTTCAATCCTACCTAACATTGAACATATTGTCAGACCTAACATTGAACGTACTTAGCATTGAACAAAGATTCTATTAATACTTAACTCAGATTCACTTTTTTTCTTCAACTAATCTGTTTAGAAACTGTCATAGTACACTCTAGTTTGTTTCATCTTTGTAGGAATTAAGAAAAATGACTAAGAAGGGTGTAAATGCTGTAGCATCTGGTGATTCCTAACCTGTGACCGCAGTTGTGTATCAAGGATTGGCTTCTATAGTCACATGAGAAGTTTCAAAGGAAAAGAATTCACATGTAAGACACAAACGTCACAGAAACAATTACTAAGTATAAATGTAAAGTTGCACTGCCTTAGAATGCGCATACTATCAATGTATGTAAAATATCAGACCGTTATTTTTTATTTTTTTTAAAGTTTAGTATTTTTAGGGCGCCCATGAGCCCATCCAACTCTAATGGGTACCTGACTTTAATTGAGGAAAGTAAAGGCGGTTGGTCATTGTGGTGGCCACATGATACCTGCTCTTAAACCATTGGCCAAAGAAACAAATGACCTTAACATCATCTGATCCATAGATCATCGGGTCTGAAAGGAGAACTTTAATTTTACTTTTAACCATGAACATAAACTAGAACAAAACATATTTTTCAAACTTAAATTTTCTTTGTTTACTCTACAGAAATAATACTTTGTTCCAATTGATTACAACAGTTGTATGTACACACATTGAAAGTAAAATATGAATGTGACAGTTGGCAATACGAAAAGTTGTCATTTGTACGGTAATATCAAATTTGGTTTTATCAAAACTCAGAAAATAGTTTTCTTTAAATAAAAAGGTAAAACTGTAAATTAATTCTAAACGTGTATCTTTAAAAAAATAAAAGTAAAAAAAAATTATTATTTGCTTGAAACAATTTTTTTTTAAATTTGTAAATGAATACCAAACAGTAGTTTTATGTAAAGTAGAATTGAAAAGAAATGTCTTAAATGTAGCGTAAAATTAAATAAATAAATTATATCTATGTTTGTGTTTGATAATTTCCAAACTTACTTTGCCATGTAAAAAAAAGAAGTTTGGAGAATGTTTTAAAAATGAAAAGCGCAACCTTTTTTTTTAGAGGAAAGTGAGATTTTTAGATCACTAAATGAAACAAAGGTCCTTGAAACCACTCAGTCAATTCTTCAGAAATATTTTATTTTGTTCATTTAGCCTCGTATCATACAAATTTCATAATGCTCAGTATTTCTAGAATGTTTTGACTTCTTGAAGCGGAGGAACACTCCACAATGCACATCAAGTTTATAAAGATCAAACAACTTTCAGAACCAAAAGGTTAAACAATTCTTTTGTTTCCATTAAATGGCGGACAGTAACTCTAATAGCACTTTTTTTCTTCTTTTTTTGCATTTACAATATAGATTTTGTTTAAAAATATGGTCACTTTGTTGAAGACCACAAATATGTACATGTTACATAAAAATAAACAACAAAATAGGTTAATACTGACCCAGGATAATAATAGCAAAAACAAAGTAATTAATAAAGAACTGGAGATTAAACAAAACTTTTGATGCCAACAGAAAACGTAGTACTTGGCAGGACACATAGTGCTAGAGTCATCCTATAAGAAATGAGGTTCTAGTTTTGATCACTAGGAAGTACTTGGCAGGACACATAGTGCTAGTCATCCTGTAAGAAATGAGGTTCTAGTTTTGATCACTAGGAAGTACTTGGCAGGACTCATAGTGCTAGAGTCATCCTGTAAGAAATGAGGTTCTAGTTTTGATCACTAGGAAGTACTTGGCAGGACACATAGTGCTAGAGTCATCCTGTAAGAAATGAGGTTCTAGTTTTGATCACTAGGAAGTACTTGGCAGGACACATAGTGCTAGTCATCCTGTAAGAAATGAGGTTCTAGTTTTGATCACTAGGAAGCTGGATTTGAACTGAGAGAAATTAAACAACGACATTCAACAAAGTCATTAGTAAAGCCAATAAAACAACAACAAAGGTTGTGAATGCATCACATGTAACTATGTTCATTAACATATAGTTATATTCATTTGTAAACTCTGGTATAAAAGTAAGTACTACTTTCTACTTGTGATCTGAGCTCAACTCTTTAGCTGCAGCATTGAAAGCAAAGATATAGTAACAAAAAACTACAGTATCACCTAGTATAAAAGCTTATTTACTGGTCATACAAGAAAGAGAAATCTGTAGTGTGTTAAATGCATTTTCACATTCATAAGATATGGAAATAAATGTTTATTTGTAGTAATATTTTGCTCTACATATGAAGCTGAAGCACAAGATCACAAAGATACTATCAACCACCAAATGAAAGTCTTAGCAGGCTGATGACGAAGCATTTGAAAATAGTGTGATCTACTTTTTTTTGTAAATCAACAAAACATATTAATTAGTGTTGAAAATAAATCATTTTTTTAATGATAAAAAAAAAAAAAAAAAATATTCTTTAATTTAATGTGTTCAAGTTACTGTTCATAAACTTAATGTTGACAGGGTGTACTGCATTGACCCCCTCATTATAGTGTGGAGTTAAAGAGAAACCACATTCTATAACATAATACAATTACAAAATGTGAAAGATAAAATAATTTTATCCTTTTAACTTAAAAACTTTTTTCTATCGGTATGGAAAGTACAGTGCACCCAAACTCATGGAGAGGACAAAAAAAGCACAATGAAAGTTTGAAATGTAGTGACATTATACTTATTTTATAATTTATTTCATTTTAAACCTTTAGGAATTTTTCTTTTGAGCAATGATATCTCAAGCATTTCATTTTCTAATTAAGATTCTACTCCCGTTCAATATCAAATTAACTTTGTGCATTTTTATTTAAAAAAATGTTTTATGCAAAAATCATTTTTAAAACAAATATTAATAAGCATATAACTACTTTGATTGCAATAGAGCAGCATCCCCACTATTAAATATTAAAAGTAAATTATTTAGATATATTTCTTTGAAAATAGCAATACAGTGAGTTTGGTTTTATCCTAACAGTCAAGGAGTGACTACCTGTACTTTATGTAGACAAAACTCAATGTTGTAACTGTTCTTTGTCATGAACACATGTAAGAGCAAAGAAGTTAATTTGAACAGATGATTATTGGTAGGCAATTGTTCTTGTTCCCACTGCTGTTATTAGAAGAAAATAAATCTTGGCCCATCTTTGGCCATTTTTATGTTTTATTATTTAAATGGAATTCCTTTTCTTGTGAAATAAGCAATGTCTTTATTCTTTAAAAGCTTAAAGACTTTGCCAACTATCTTCTACCAAACTATCACCTAAAAAAGTAAAGTTTAACTTGAAAATTGTAGGCTAAATTTATAGAAATGTGTCAATCATAGAAGCAATTGACAAAAAAATTTGAGACATTTAATAAGACTATGTACAAATAAAGTGTATAAAGGAAGATTCAGAAAATGAAGGATGAATCGATCTATGGCCATAAATTGCAATGGAATGGTAAACAAAGATTATCAAATATAACAATGGACATCACGCAAGAATTCTTTTCATATAATAATACAAATATTAACCAAAAAAATGTCTGACGGATTAGCTATATACACAAATTTTGTGTGTGAACACATCGTTAATAAAAAACACAGAAAATTTGTACATAAAAGAAGCTTCAAAATTTTAAAAAGTTATCTCATGAGGCTGTAGAGATTCACAATAAATATTTGTTTAGAATCAGAAAAACAAGCAAAATGCAAAACAAGATTAAAGCTTTTAAAAACAACAGATCCACTAGTTGGCTAATGTCAATCAATCAATTTTTCAAACAATAAATACATGGGGAAAGAACATTAAGGATATGTCATTAATACTTTGGCACTAATTGTGCAATAGATCTCTACTTAAGTTCTATTTAGTCTGTAGTTAAGGTACATCAAAGTGGAACTGCATAAAATACTGCTTTGCTCCTTACTTACACAAACATATCATATGGAAGTTAAGTTTTGACAAATGGATTTCTCTAGAGATCTTCAATTCTCAGTTCTGCTCAGCTTAACTGCATTCTCAGTTCTGTTCAATTAAACTGCATTCTCAGTTCTGTTCAATTAAACTGCATTCTCAGTTCTGTTCAGTCGAACTGCATTCTCAGTTCTGCTCAGCTTAACTGCTTTCTCAGTTCTGTTCAATTAAACTGCATTCTCAGTTCCGTTCAGTATAACTGCATTCTCAGTTCTGCTCAGCTTAACTGGCTAGTTTTGTTTTGAGAGCCTTCTTAAAATTTTTTACTTTTGCTCCTAAACCTTTTCTCCTATTTTCTTCTTTTGATTCTCTGTATTCAGCCAGTCTTTGCATAAACAAAGCTAAAAGGTGAAATGAAAAAAAAAAAAATTCAATAAGGCAATAAGTTATATATAAACGAATTCAAGACTCTTCATATTAGTCCTAGATTGATATGAGTCCTAGATCAATATGTTTTAAGCACACTCAATTTTTGGTTGTGTCAAAAGTTCAAGGTGATCAATGCATGTGAAGCTATTAATGAGCTTTTAGGAAAGAGTGGTTGGGCCAAGTGTAACAGTGAATCAGAAAGATAATTGGCAGTTAGAGTTGCATTGCCAATAATGCAAGTTGAACCTTGTTCTAAATTTAATGTTGGATCAACAATGGCCAACAGAATTAAACTGAAATGTTTTCATTTTTGAACTTGTTTTATCCAATTTTATTGAGTTTTAATTCATTCAACTTTTGAAACTGATTGTTCAACTTGTATAGTGTTGTGTGAAAGAACTTAATATATGTGCTACACCACATAAACATATCCTAACACTATACATATAAATACAACTGGTGGTCCCCACCTCCATTACATGGATGTAATACAACAGGACCTAAAAACAGTGAACATTGATACATATATATGTACTGTTTATATATGTGAACATTGATACATATATATGTACTGTTTATATATAGGGCTGCTGAATCTCAGAAAAATTTAAGGAAACTGGATGGAGGATTCGAACCAACCAAGAAATATACCAGCTACATGAAGACCCCTCCATAGTGATGGAAATAAAAGGAACAGATTACATTGGGCAGGTCACCTTGAAAGAATGTCAATGAACAGATGAGCAAAGATTGTTCATAAGCAAAAGGCAGAAGCCCCAAAGGCAGACCACAAGTATGGTGGCTTGATGACAAAAAGGCATCTACAACAGCTAAAAGTCCAGAAATGGAGACATAAAGCACAGGATAGATCAGAATGGAGAGATGTGCTAAAGCAGGCCAGGGCCCTCCATGGGATAGATGTAATTAACTACCACCTGGTTTACAGTAGTAAGTTCTTAAGATCTTGAGTGCTATACATAATGACTAGCTTAGAGTTCTATCCTAGATTACAACACAATTGACAGCTTTGAATTCTCTGAAAAAATGTAAAACTTCATTACCACTAGTTCCATAATCTGTTTGTTCTACATGGTTGTCAATAAAAACTTGAAACATCTGAGTCTCAGTGAACCATTCTAGAAACTGGCGTTGCTCCTTGGACACAACTTCATTGATGAAGCCTTCTTTCTGTAGAGATAATAGTGTTATAAAGTTTTTAATGCGCAGTCAGTTATTAGATTGTTACAAGAGATCATGATAGATTGATGTGCAAACATATTTTGTTTTCACCATTAAAAATCACCAAAATAGATGTTTGCACAAACCAATACAAATTGGAGCTCAACTGTCTCATGACTTTAATAGACTAAGATATATTCATACAAACAATTAACTTCCTTCTGACTCAAAAAGTAAATTACCTTGTAGTGAGAAGAAGTAGCATTTTACCAAAGGGGATAAAGTGGGAAGCATGATCGAATTTGGTTTGGCTTAAAAAAAAAAGTAAAGTTCTCCTTTCAGGCCTTGTGGTCTATAGGGCAAATGATGTAAAGGTCATCTGAATCTGTGGCCTACGGTTTATGAGGGTATAGTGTGGCCTGCACAATGACCAACTGTCTTTACTTTTCCCCAACTAATGTCAGGTACCCATTAGAGTTGGGTTCAGCGCTTTACCGCTCGGCCACCGTGCTTCCTTGGCTTGGCTACCTATAAGGGGGCTCAAGGTTTGACACAGACTCAAGCAGAGTTGTGTTAACTCAGCGCCTAAAGGCAGCAGGAAAACCTTCTCCCAGATACCCCCTACCCCCACTGGTCGACAAATGAGATTGGACTATAGCGCTCAGAGCATGCTATATAAAAGCTATAATTATAAAGTGACACACACATAAAAAATATTGTATGGAAAAAGAACATACAAAATGAATAAAAAAACAATGATAGAATAAAGTAAGGTAGAAGAGACTGTAAGTCAGTGTTGCCCAAACTTTTTCCTTAACGGAACACTTCGCATATTCAGAGTATTAAGTGGAACACTTTTCTTATTTTTTAGAAAGATTAATTCAGGTGGTGGCCTACCAGTTATTATTCCGGTAGTTCATGGAACCCCAGTCAGGCCATGTGGAACCCTACTGTTCCGCCAAACACAGTTTTGGAAACACTGTTCTAAGTAAATAAAAAATAAATCTAGTTTATTTCTGCTTGTTCCTTACACACTTTACATGTGCTTAAGCTGTGAGTACTCAAAGGAACAATCTATTTTAGCTCATACTTTTAAGACTAGCACCTGACTCTTTTTAAGAGACTATCAGACGTGTTCAAAGTTATAAAAAAAAAAGAACAAATGTAATACCTAACATGAGAAAGCTAATCTGGCATTGCTTAAAATAAATGTCTAAAGGTGAAAAGTGAATCCAAATGAAACCTGAAATATTCTGTTCCCATCTTGTTGTGTCTGTATGTGATTGGAGAAATGGCCGACAGTTTCAATAAACATGCGCAGAAAAGCTTCAGCCACCATTAGCCACTGAGCATTCTGGGCCTCTGAACATAAACAAGTTCATTTTTTAAAAACATTGCTGATATAAATTGAACTATTTTACCTAAAACTTTGCAGAAATTAAAAAAATAATACAGAAACAAAAAAAATGCTGAGCTGAAGACTTTTGTTCAATTTTAATAGTGCTTTTGATTTTCTACACATTTAAAAAAAATTTTATCCTTTGATCCTTTTCTAGGTCAAAATTAATTGATACCATTATATTTTTTTAAAAGTTGTAAAAGGTTAAATAATATTATTTCTATTCTAAAAATCAAATCCACAAATTTATGTACATTTGTTAGAAAAAAAGTTTTTACCAGAATCAATTTTACACATATTGATAGCAGTTTTTAAGGCTTTTTGAACTTTATGAGGTAAAAGTGTCGACTCATCTCCTTCACTCATAACAATATCCTTCTTATCAAGGTCAACAATGAACACCTGATCAATAAAGCAGGTAAGAGTAATGATTGAACAAGTTTAAGATGAGTAGTTGTGTATGTTTAATTATGTTAGTTGGAAGTAAAGTGTTCTAAAAAAGGTCATCATGTTTATGACCAAGATTTATCATATTTCATACTGAATTTTTATATAAAATTGAAGAGAAATGCATACTTTTTCAAGGTCCATTTTCAGAACTTGTGGCAGAAATGCAGTCATGACACCAATTATGTATGGCATAGGAGCACATACCACATCCAACATTTCTAGTGGCAAGAGGGGGATGTATACGTGCTGCCACTGGAATGGGTAGAGTAAAGCAGCCAAAGCATGTACAGTTTGAGTCAGGACACTGGAACAAAAGTGATAGTTAATAGTCAAGAGAAGTAAAACAAAATGTATAAACTGCAAACAAAAAATCATCTCAGCCAATATCACACAATGCAATGTACATTCAGATCTATCGGGCTGTCAACTGGCTCATGATAATCTTTTTCTACACAATAATTTACCTCAGATGACTAGAGCATAACATGATCCTTCTCTCCATCAAAATAGAAGCAAAAACTTTGACCAGCTTGTCTGTACCCAAAAAACGTAGAGGGCTTTCATAGTTGACCTAATTAAAAACAAAATATTAGAACAAATTTTCATTTGAAACTACTTTGACACATGTTTTGTAATATATAAGTCCAAAGTACTTTTTGAAATTTCTTCAACAACACAGGAAAATTCAGAGGTACTGGTACTTGACCATATTCTTCAAATCTCCCCTGCACCCCCATTCCTATAAAAGTGCAACATTTCCTTTTTCCCATATAGTCCCAAAAATATTTAAAAAGATTTGTTTTTGAATCAAGAAATCGAGAATAGTGCAGATTACTGCATAAAAAGTAAGACAATTATTATTGATTTATCCTAGAATTTTAAATTGGAAAAAAAAAGAGAAAATGCTGGATTATAAATAAAAGTAATGTAAAAATATTGATTTATCCTGTGATTTCAAATTGGAAAAAAAAAATTAAAAAAATAAAAATCAATTATCCATGTTTTGATTTGATTAGTGAAAATTTGAGGTTAGGGTTCCTACCATTTTATCTTATCATAAATTGCAAAAGAGAAGATAATTACATGTGTTAATATAGTATATGTTAATAAGAGACTTAAAATCGGTTAAGTCATTATTTTTCCTGGCTGTATTAGGCAACCCATTACATGCTTTAATGGCATATGGGAAGAAAGAGCACTTGTACGAATTTTTCCTAGCATATGCTTTTATCTTTTAGTCATTCTAGATTGTGTTTTTGTATTTGTAAATTATTGTTAATTCTTTATGTATTATTTCTACTTTACTTTTTATTCTTCTGTCCTGAAGTTTCACTAAATTAAGTAATTTTACTTATCACATTACTCAAGTCAATGTGAATATTCCTTTGTTATAAATCTCACAGCTCGAATTTTGCGTCTTTTTCCCCATAAGTCAAATGAGAAACTACAAAGCATTCTCTAGGGCTACCACAAAATCTAGGATACAAACAAGATTTAAGAACAAGAGTCTTTTAGTTCATCATCATGCTTTCTAAAGATCAATATTTGTACATTTTATACTGTTAGGATACATATTTAATAGCAATTTGTGTAGTAATCTCAGGACCAAAAGAGTAGATAGAATTAGACAAGAAATACATGTTCAGAGACGCTAGAATAAGTGAAAATAGAGAAGCTTAGGATAGAAGACTCCCTGATCATTTCCCCAGTAAATAAACTTTTCATAGGTTTAATAAAAGGTTATCCAGTTCTTTAAAAAGCCTCTGAAAAGATGAGCAGCTGTGTGGACTCGCATGTGTGTTATAAATCTTGACAATAGCTAGCAGATTGAGATTAGTTTTTTACTACAACACATTATAAATTTTAAATTTCATTAATTAAATCACAACTTATTCATAAGATTTATTAAATTCTTAGTTAAGGTGAAAACTTTTAAAGAATCATCACCTAATATATTTATATAAAAGAATATTTTTTCCCAAATATTCATAAAATAAGTTATTGATCTTGATAGTTGTACATTGATTTTAAACTAAGTGGGATAAGAAATTGTACAAATCTAACAAAAAAAAAAAAATAACAATAGAATAAATATTTAATTTTTTTTTATTTCTACAGCTAAAGACTTTAAAAAATCGATTTTCCAAAACACCCCCCCCCCCCCCCACCACCACCACACTAAAACAACAAGAACTAAAACAAAGATAAGCCAAAATGTTTGGCAGGAAGCAAGGAAAAGAAAATCTTACATTATCCAGTTTATTGTCAGAAGTTCGATTCAAATAAATTGTCTCCATCTCACCAGAGCTGTCCTGAAATAATGGATGATGCAAAAAACTGAAGGTTAACAATACATGCAGCATTTGTATCACCATTACCAACATCCAGAGAGCCAAACAGTTCAAACCATAACCCAATGTTTCAATCAAATGTTAACTTTCCCTAACAATGCTTTCAGTCAGCTTGAAAAAAATAGATATTATAAATATTAGTCATAGGTTTTAATTTATCTTCTTTGCTTCTAACTTTACTGATATTATAACAAGCCATTAACAACTAGTCTGGAAAAGAAACACTAAAAAATTTATTTCGACCTATATTATTTATTGACATTTTAAACTATTTGAAATAAAGGCAGGCAGCATGAACACAAGAATTTGGATCTTTAATTTGATCTAAATTCTAAAATGTTAATTAATGTTGTTGAAATGATTTTTTAAACATAGAAATGATAGACATAACAATAAAATCATAAAAGCTGAAGCGTCAAATATAGTTCAATGACCTAAAGCCGTTGGAAAAAAGAAATAAATGATAACAGTAGAACAGCAATATCATACATGTAGTTTGTCATGCAAACTTATGTGTTATGCACTAATTAGAATCTTTTGTTTTTCCACTTTCTAATTTGTATAAGAAATTAATTATATACAAAGTATGTAACAGCTGCTGATAAAGCTAGTGGGAAATCGATGCATACAGGAGGCCAGCTTTGCTCAGTTTCATTTAATTACAGCATTGTTGTTTGTAAAATGTATTACATGTTTCAGTATCGGATGTTCCTCCAGAGTTGAAGATAGTTTACTTCCTAGTCCAAACCTCCCACAGGATGACGAGGGATGGGAGCGGGCAGGGTTTGAACCCTCGACAAATCCGAACGACAGTCCAGCGCTCAAACCGCACGACCAGGCAGCAGTGAATGTTTTAAATTGTCTAAATTGTAAACACTCTGCTAGACCACTAACAGCTATGGTGCAAAATTTACCCCACTTATTTGTCATATGCCTGTGGCCCGCCATTAGCAATATCAAAATCTATAAAAGACCATGTGTGATGATCTTTGTTGTTTCAGTTTGCTAAAATATGATATATGTCTTTTATCTTATAAACTATCCATTTTCATTATATCTTGCAATGATTTATAGATTTAGTATCACCAAAATATAATTTTTGAGAGATGATTCTTTAATACTGAAATATCAATTGCTGAATAGACATAATTAATTGTTGCTTGTTGCTAAAAACATTTCTTTATATTGTTGAAGAGATTGATTCATACAAAACAATAGCAGAAAAAAAAGGATTTTATTAAAGTATTCAATGAAATTGCATTAAGATTTATAGGACTTCCCAAGTTTAACACAAGCAGTTACAAGTTCAGATAGTTAAGATTCATGCTTTTTTATGCAACGATCAGGTCTACTACAATACAATCAATGTATAATATGCAAGAAGGTACATTTCTAATGATTGCAGTCTGAGAAAAAAAAGGTTTAAGTATATTTATAATGATATATTATTAACAGTGTGAAATAAAAATGACTTTTTTTCTATACTGATATACAGTGTTCCCTTGACTTTCGTGGGACCGCCCGCAAAAGTCTGCAAAGTGGAATAGCGGTATTGGATTTCATATAAATACACTATTTTTGGAAATGATCAGCACCACAGGACATCCCCTAACACTTTTAACCCCTAAATAACAATTTCCCATTGCCTTAATAACCTTTACAATCTGTTTCTTTTAAAACACTTCTTAAATGTTCAGTAATTTTTTAAATTGCCATACAGTACCGGACTGTATATCCAATTTCAGTATATAAAAAGATTTGCATTGCTAAAATGCATAAAATTGGAGGCACAGGTTTATTCCTCTTCTATATTTTCGATTATGTATAACTTCTGAGTATATTGTTGTTCTACTAAAAATAGTCTTTTAGCTTGACAGAAGCAGCAATGTATGCTGTGAGGTGAAGTGAGCTACTTAGATATGCACAAATGCATGTGGCAAATAAAGTACCAAAACAAGACTCACCAAAGTTCTAATGTGACAAACTTTTCCAGGTTTGGGTAGTGGTCGACCAAATGATGCTGCTATCAACTCAATGGCCAGATCAGTCGATATTCTGCGCCTTTTTTCTATTTCAGTTAGAAGCTGAGTGGGAAACATTAAATATAAGCTAAGTAAACTACTATGATATGATTAAGACAAGACACTTTAAAGGCTGAAGCTGATAGTAATTTTGAAGTGTAGCTTTAGGAATGAAATTAGTACTCACTGTATTGTACATGTTGAAAGCATCAATGGGGCTAATGATACAGATAACTTCTGGAAGACTTGAATCATTTGGCTGTAGATGAACCAAATAACATGATGACATTAAAACCTTATGATCGTTAAAAGAACTCCTTCAAATGAATAAATCCAATGGCTATACACACCTGCATTCTTCTGCAATATCCATAGACATGAGTGCCATCTTCATAAGTCATTACAAATGAATAAGACTCACTGGAAGGATAAGAAACAAAAGAAACTGGCTATTGTTTAAATAATCCAGTACAAAATGAAATGTGACTAAAAATTACACTCACAGGAAAAATGTACAATACAAACATAGTTTGTGCTAAAGAGAGAAATGAAACACAGTGGCCAAATTTTTAAGCACTTGTCTCCGAAGTTAAGTATTGAATTTTTTAAATCAAGGATTTCTGCTCAGAATTAAAAATATTCCAATCTGAATTCACTTAGTTCTATTGTTGATGGTTTGTATAGAGCATGTATTCAATGTAAAATTTTTAATATGCTTTATTTGTGAGGGTCCACATTTCATTTTATTGCTTGCTATCTGTCCAGCACTTAAGAAACTCAAACTAAAAATTAGCAAAAAAAAAAAAAAAAAAAGGATTTGATTGACAACCAATCAATTGGTACCATCTAATAATCCCACCACTGAAATCTGTTAGGGAAATTGAAAAAGTGAACTGAACACGTTAGAATCTGACAAAGTTTGAACAAGAAATGTTACAGTTTTTTTTTTATGTGGATAGATTATTGAGTCATGCTTTGGCAGAACCAAATTAGGTTGACCCAATTTGTACTCTTTTTATCATTAGTAATAGCTCTGCTTGAAGAAACAATAATAAAAGTGACTGCTACAAAAAAATGGATAACTTATTAAAGTAATGGGAAATAACTAGAAAGTTATCTTTTGCTTATAAAAATGAACACCACTTGGCCGCCTATGATGGAGGCTTGAGTTTAAATCTCGACTCGAGCTGAGTTGTGTTTGCTAAGGGTATTAAGGCAGCAAGTCAATCTCCCAGATACCCCTTTCCCCCACCAGTCCACTAAAGAGATTGGAACAGAGCATGCACTGCGTAAAGGCAGCAAGTCAATCTCCCAGATACCACCTTCTCCTCTGCAGTCCTCTAAAGAGATTGGAACAGAGCATGCACTGAATGTTGGGCTATACAAAAATAATTGATAAAAATAAAAAATAATTTAGATGTGTGTTGTTTTTTTTCTTTTAACCTGAAAATTGGGCCAGAGGCTACTTTAAAAACAGCTGCATCTGGGAAACAGAAACTTGGTACAGACAGGTTGCTGGACACCTAGGATGAAATGAAAAAACATATAAAACACTTCACAGTCAGGTTACTGATTCATAGTTATTCATTCTTTTGTACCAATAACATAAAAAGATGGTTAATAAAGGAATATTATCAGGTGCATACAGAAAAAAAGACATTTTTTTCTAGAAAGATTTTGTAATAGAAAAATAATAAGTTATTTTAGAAGAGCATTTTTGTAAATTTTGAATGATGACATTAAGCTATAACTATAAGTTTCAGATGAGAGCTAACTTGACTGACTAATTGGTAAAGTGGATAATAACTTGTTCATTTCAAAATAAGAAAATTTGTGTTATGATTCATCTTTATCTTTTAACTTAGAAACATAACAGTACAATTTCAGCTTTAAAATAAGTACAACTCTTGAATCTTTATGTTTTTTTTACACCATGTATGTCATTATCTCATTATATTTACACCTTCTATACAAATTGCAAGTATATTTACACCATTTACAATCCTTATTTTAATGTATCTATATAATCTAAAATTATTATAATATATATACACACAATCTTAATTATTATATAAATAACTAGTTCTGAGTCTAGAAATCAATCAATTAATTGGTAAAAGCTCATCTAAAAGATATTTCAGACACATTGCTATCAAATGCTTTTAAAAAAATCTACTTCTAATAATTATCCCCAATAAATTCAATTTGTGTAGCATGTATAGAAAAAGAAATTGAGAATGAATTGATTTTGTCTAGAGATATGATTGAAATGAATTCAAATCTCAGAAATCCTTTTCTTGCCATGCTACTCATTGGTGTAGTGCTTTTTCTTTTATTTGTAGTAACAGAAAAAGATTGAAAGTATCAATTTAAAAATAAACAATGAATTTTTTTTTTCAGATTTGAAAATGTTTTACATTTTTAAAAATTTATTTAAGGAATTTTTTCTTTTTTTTTTTGTAACAATGCCTAAGGTTTGGAGTTAATCATAATTGAATAACTCTTTAAAGATGAAAATAATCATAACAATCAGGCAATAATAATGAATAAATGATTATGTCCATTGAAAAAAGAGAACATTTTAGAACTAAGTAAAAAGAAAATCGTATTATGCCATGAAAACCATACAAGATATAGTTATAATAATAATAATATTATTACTGATAATAATAATAAAAAAAATATATTAACAAACTATCAAATAATTTTGACCCATTCTAATTCATAATAATATATATATATATATATATATATATTAAAAATCAGCATAAAGAAACAGATAAATTACCCAGAACTATAATTAATAATAACTTTAAATAACCCAAAAAATGTTTAGTAAGCACCAGTAATCAAAACTTTAAATTGACTGAAAACTATTCATACCACAGGATAATCTAGAAACTAGAAGGAATGTATAAAAGAATGTTGAAAAAAAATATCACTAGCTATTTAGAGAAATAAAAACTTTGCAGCTAGAGTACACTGAAGCAACACTAAGGTCCAAAAACATTAATACAATGGTATATAGAGCATTGATTTCAGATCAGCTTGGAAAGTTACTCTATTATGATTGTATTTTCTGGAAAACAATATACCAAAGTCTACCATTCCAAAACAATTTATAAGAAACAGCTGTCTATATGGAAGTGTATCTTACCACTAAGCTACCAGTAAACATTTTTATATAGCTAAAATGATTTTTTAAAGTCATAAGTCAAAAAAACTATAATTAGTTAAATATTTAATTTTTGTTTGTTACTGTCATTTTGCTTCGCTTTTCATGCTGGAAAGTAATTGATCCATAATGAATGTGTTTCAGTGCAAGAGATAAAGAGATAGATATAGAGATAAAAGAGATTTCAACAAGAAAAAGACAAATAATAACACATATCATATTCAAAATAAACATAGCTGTACCTCTTGTAAGCAAATATAAATATTACCGGCGGTGCCAACTTTGTATGTACGCTGCTTGTTATAGACAATTTTAATAACTGTCATTGTTTAAACCAAAAGTAAGCGCATCTAACAAACAATAGAAATACTTTTTTTTTATTGCATAGACTAGTTTTTTTAAAAGCTTCAACAATTATTAACTATTTTAAAACATTTTTTATTACAAAGCTTAGATCAACTCTGTCTGTCTGGTAAAAAATTTGTACACGTTATTTCTCAAACACCCAATCTCAAATCAAGCTGTAACTTTGCACAATTATTCATTGACATAGCTAAGACATGAATCAATAAAAAAAAGTAACCAATTAGACAATTAATTACTTGTAATTCATTATTTTGTTTAATAGCTACAGGAGAAACTAATACTTAAGTATTCACAGATATAGCTCATTTTGTTGGGTTTAGCCCCCTTAAATTACGCAACTTCTCCCTCATGCATTTTCCAATCAAGTTGATGCTTTCAACAATTATTTATTGTACCTAAGAAAACATGAATCTATTTTTTTTTTACATACTCAATTAGTGAATTAATTATTATTGGTAATTAATTATTTTGTTAATATCAAATAACGGAACTGATTTATTATTGGTAGAATATTTTGCTTGTATAGATATTGACTTCAAATTCGTCAGTAGAGAGAAGCTGAGATGAGCTTGAATACATTACTTGATTACAAGCAATAAGACTGTTAATGAGTCGATGGGCGAGAAACAAAGAGACAAAAACAACACATCTACAGGAAAACAAATTAGAAAAAGAATCATCACATTTCTATGTGATTGATGGCCCTTACATTCTCTGGAAACTTGTGTATGATGTAAGGTTTATAACCTTTCTCAGTGCTAGTCTGAAGGCCAACAATGAGACAATATTCAAAGAGCTGTGGGTAGATGGCAGTCAGATATTCTTTTGACTTTTTCACACTTTTACTCTGAAAGAATCAAAACAGATAACAGTGTGGTTACAAACTAATATTCCAGAATATTCAATTCCACTATAACACTGAATGTATCTAAGTAAAAGAAGTATTAGACATCCATTGGGATACTAGGGTAAACTTTCATTGTTTGTGTAGACAATAGTTAAAAAGCATATGGCTTGCATTATGATGAAAGGCTTTTAATTTCCACAAGGAAAAAAATAAGTACTGGTTCCCACATGAGGGTGTATTCAAAAGAATATCCCAAGATCTAGCATTAAAAACTTGTAGTCTTCATGAAAATGAGCTTGAGATTCTCAATGAGCTTGAGATTCTCACTAAAGTTTCCCAAACACCTTAACAGTTGGTCACCATAGCCCCAAAAGTACTGTTTTTAAAACTATTTTTATACTTATTATATAATCACTTCTGTTAGAAGTCTATATTATAAAGTAACAAAAGTAATTGCACTTTGTTAAAATAAATGACTTTGGACAGGAAAAGAAATATTCAGTTAATTTAAATATATCATGTGCAACTTAAGTAAAAAAAAAAAAAGCTTTGGGACTGTGGGACTAGAAACCTGAGAAGTGCAAGTGTGAATGTCAACAAAAAAAAAAAGAGAGTGATATTTATGGTTCTAATATGATACAGGTGGGTGACTGTGAGAGGCAAAAATAGGAATTTCTATGGGTCAAGGATAATTGTGTTTTGTATCTGTCCCTTTTGTCAATTAAAAAGGTGCGTGTGAAAATGTATGGGTGAACCAAAAATACATTTAAAAGCTTAATTTTGTTAGCATTAATTAGAGCTTGTAGAGTGAGATGAGTTTGCAGAGAGAGTTGGAAGATAAAGAAAAGAACTGTGTTGTAGATATGTACATGTATAAATAAACATTGGAACTGCTACAGAAGTAAACTTGTCTTTGCTGTAACTGAAGAATAAACGAGAATAGTAAATCATCAACAATAAAAGAACTCGCATCATAACAGTGACTTTAAATTCTTCTTTAAAGAAATATAATTTTACTATCATTTGCAAAAAATAATGACTCTCAAGTTTTTTTTTTGTATTTTAGTATTATTCAATCTAAAAAGAATCTATTCATGTCTGGTAGGTTGACAACAAACTACTTACACTTTTTAGTCTTACAGTTGCACAATATTCAATTCTTCTCTTTAAGACAGTTGGCTCTACAATGACTTCAGCTTCTAGAAAGATTTATAAAAGCAGCTCAAAAAATGTTTTGCTAGTAATAATACTGATATGGTACTTTGTGCTTTGTTTATAGCAGCAATATTTTACTTATATATCTCTAAGAATAGATAAAAAGTCATTTGAACATATTTTAAATCCGTAACGCAAAGAAAGAGTTCATATGTTGATGTTAATGTAATAAGAAAATTGGCAATAAAAAAAGGGAAGGATATTTTGTAAATCTTTTGTGAAATAAAAAAGTCGCACATAAAGAATAATGAATATTAAATGAAATAAATAATAAAAAATTGATCACTAAATCTATCTCATTGCAGTCAAAAATCTTAAGAGAAAAATTAGCAAAAGTTCAACATGTGAAAGTTGATAATTACCTTTAAAATAATATTTTTATTAGATCCAAAAGCGTGAATAAAAAAAGGACCTTGAAATACTTGCACAGAAAAAAAAAAGATTTTTTTAGAGACAGGAGAAAAAGGTCCAAAAACAATGCACACTAGTAACGCACTTAGTATTCATTACTTCATCTAATAACAGAATGGAAGATGAAGCCAGAAGAAATGTTTATTATTATTTTGGTTATAAACCAGACGGTCTCTGACCTGGACTGTCATCTTTCTCTACTTGAACCCATTCATTATCAATGTCTGAAGACTTCTCTGGAGCACATCGAAATGCTATAGTCACATCAGCATAGGCCTGGTTGATTTTCTGCTTTACCTGAAACATAATGAAAAGTATTATTAAGCAATAATTTATACATTTGATGTGTTTGATAAGAGAAAGTTGACTTCAATCAAAGAAGGTTCTGAGTCACTCATGTTTTCAGTAATAGATTTTATAACATGCTTTTTAAGTGATCAAGGCAATAAGTTTTCTCCTCTTAACTTTGAGAGATAACATTAAAAAAATGTGGTAACAAAATACAATACTTAATGACTATTAACTTATTAAATGAACAAGTAAAGAACATTTATATAAGAAGCTAAGAAAATTAACACTCTATTGGCATTCGTATATATTTCTTGTGCATTAATCTTAAAGTAATAACTTCTTAGTAAAATAATTAATAATAAATAAAATAATTAAAATCATACCCAAATAGTGTGGAAAAAAACAACAACTAATTTTCTTTAAATCCTCTGCTAATGATCGGATTAAAGATCTTAATTTTGCCATGGAGAATATAAAGATTTTTAATGTATTTCATGAAAGAAAGCTAGGGTAACAGGTAAGCTTTTCAGGCAAAAGTACATCAATATAATTTATTGAATTTTTAAAATGTTTATAAATAATGTATCTTGCATTTGAGTTCCTTCCTACAATCACCAAAATATTCCTATCCAGTTTTCTTGAGTCATTTAAGCAAGAAAATTGTGTTCTGAAAAGTACAACTATATTAAAATTCATGAGAGTAATTCTTCATACAACGAACATACCATTGTCATCTTCCTCTTGGTCACTTTGTCCAGATTCTGGTCTTGAGCACTGGTCAGCCATGGCTCATCAAACTGACCATTTTGTTCTGCTTCTGGGTTTTTGCCAAATCCTTCAAGTTTAGTCAAGAACTGTGCAGGGCTGACATTTTCATCCTGCAATATGAAAATAGAGGATGAATTTTAGCAACATTTGGCAACAGAAGAAAGTTGATCTGGATCAGCACAAGACAGTTTCTAAATGCTGTCAGATGATAGAAAATCTTCTGAAGCTTGATAGTTAAGTTATAATTCCAGATATGCAATCTTATTTGATTTTTTAAATGTAAACAATACTCTTGTCAGTATAAAGAGTACAATGCCTTTTGAATAAATAGAATTTTTATTGTTAGCTTAAAAATTATCAGGTGTACGATGTAGAGACAGAACAACAACAGCAACAAATCATGGAGTCTTAGCATGGAGACATAAAGCTCTGCTTAGATCAGAATTTTTAAAAAAGGGCTTTTGAGACAGACTCAATGTGCTGCAGTCCTAAGGAATGGATAGATACTATTAAAACAGTTACTATTTTTAGTAAAAATGATTTATTCCTAAAATGATTAAAGAAATGAAAAAAAATAATATGGGTCTGTGTAAACTACCAGTTACATAGAGGTTAATGTTGCAAATATTGTCAACTAGCTACAAAACACTAAGCAACAGAAGCAAGAACCCCAATGGTTGTGTGTTGTATGTCCTGCAAATAATGAGCGAACTGTGTCAATGCATACGCAAACTTTGATTATATTGTTGCAGAGATAACTTTGGCCAGGTTTTCCCTGATTTAAATTTTCAGACTCCCCTCCCCCTTCCATCTACTTGTGTTATCAGCTCCTCTTAAGGTCAAGGACAAGTGATTTTTTTAAATGGTCGATCTTAAAGAACGCTAAGCTCAACATAGTTTATAATACTCATGATTTAGTGAAACATTGAGTTCAATAATTCATAGATTTTAATACATTCTTTATTCAAAACTTACAAAAGCCTCTTTAATTTTAAATATTCTCTTTTTTTAAGTAAATATTACTTTATTAAGAGATGTACCTTATCTTACAAAAACAAACGTTACTTCAAAAAAGAAGATGCTTACATTCTACTGTGCCCCTAGGTTAATCTAGTCATGCATGTTAATCAATGACTTAAACTCTGTCCAGTCATTGGTTTTCCTGGCTGGTTCATGCAACCCATTCCATGCTCTAATAACACTAGGAGTATGGAGTATTTGTACAAATAAGTCCTAACATATAGAACAAGAAATGTGTCTTTCTCAGTATTTTATTATTTGCATTTGAAGATTATGGTTCAGTGTTTTCTATGGATATACTATTGAATAAGAATCATTATCATGATAATTATAATTATCAATATTTAAAACAAAAACAAGGAAAACAATCTTTTGTTGATATATATATATAAAGTGTTTAGCACTTAAAATACTCGCAAATAATGTTTTCACAAGAAACATACACGACCATGAAATAAATGAAAACAAACTTGTGAAAAGGGAAAACACTACTTCTTTAACATTTGTAGCAGGCTTGAAAGATAACATTTTAAAATCTCTTCCTGTTGGTGTTTCCCTTCATAGACTTTTCAAGTAGTCTTTTAACCCTTTATGTGCTGAGCTTTTTTACAACAGTGCATACAAAATGGAATTGCAATTCTAGTGTTTATTGGCTTAGCAACCACTCGTATCTAAAGGGTTAAGACAATTCATTGTGAATCCAATTAACTTAACAACAAATGACAGCAATGACTTTACTTGAGATTTTATCTGACTTTTAAAACATGTTCAAGTACAAATAGTACACAATCCTTTAGTTTACAGTAATTTGAAAGACATGAACAAAGAGGAGTATGAGACAAGGTAACATAAAAAAAACAAGATTACAAAGAGAGTTTGTGTTGCCACACAAACTCAGAGGCGGCCCCCATGGGAGACAGATCCCTGTCAGATCCGCATATTCGCAAGGAATATTCAAGACGTGATTCTGTTTTGATTGTTAAAAGTAATAATGTTTCAAAGAATCATTTGGCGTTGTAAAAAAATTTTTTTTATGTAAAATCTCACGCTGGTCGACGGAGGATGGCATCGAGCAGGGTATGAAACTGAGACTGTAGAGATAATCAGTCCTGCGCGCTAATCGCACGACCAGGCATTGCTCTTAACCTAATGACAAACTGGTTACAAACTAATAGCCTATTATTGATAATATACCTACACATTACGGAATGACAACTACCGGATATGTACAATATGTCAGAAGAGCGATTTTAGATAATCTTTTGGTATTGAGCATTTTCATTTAAATGGAACTAGAATGAGGATGTAGATCTACCTAAATTAAACTTCTAATTTAGCACTCTCAATATCTATATCTACTAGATCTAGATCTAAAATATATATTTGGGATAATGTAGATGTAATTTAGATAAGATTTATGTTAAAAAAAACACACTAGATAATCAATTAATAGATTAATCGCAATATTAAATTTTAAAATAGTAGAAGAGTTTTAGGGTTAGTTTTATAACATTGCAATATTGACATATTGACAATCTAGACTTTAGAAATAAAAATCTACTTTATGTCTAGAAATTAAAATTATAGATCTTGATCTAGTCTAAATCATGGCTGTCTGGTAGTGCGGTTTGCGCGCTGGACTGTCGGTTGGATTCATTGATGGTCCCAGGTTCAAACCCTGCCCGCTCCCATTCCCCGTCATCCTGCGGGAGGTTTGGACTACAACTCCAAAGGAACATCTGAAACATGTAAAACAACAAAAATTCTAAACTAGACCAAGAAATTCTAGATCTAGATTCTACAATGATTCTAATTAGAACTTAAATCTAAATCTAGTTTTAAAAATCTAGCTCTAGTGTAAAAAAAAAATCTAGATCTAGTGTAAAAAATCTAGCTCTAGTGTAAAAATATCTAGATCTAGTATAAAAAATCTAGATTAGATCTAAATCTAGCTATTATGTCTTTTTAAAATGCGAGTCACATTACGAGGTTTAATAAACATTACTATACCAAGTTGTTTTGGCATTTCATTTTAAGTATTTATTCCATATGATGTCAAAGGAAAAAAATCTACTACGTCACACTGCCTAGTTAGACTAAAAAATATCATCTATACGAGCAGCTTGGCTTGTTGAGGGTTCATAGACATTGGTGCATATTTCTTTTAGCATTTCATTTAAAGAATTAACTCCATATGGCGTCAAAGGAAAAAATCCACTACGTCACACGGCCTAGTTAAATTTAAAAATGTCATGTATACGAGCAGCTTGTCGAGTGTTCATAGACATTGGTGCACCGAGTGAGATCTTTAAGCATTTCATTTAAAGAATTAACTCCATATGGCGTCAAAGGAAAAAATCCACTACGTCACACGGCCTAGTTAAATTTTAAAATGTCATGTATACGAGCAGCTTGTCGAGTGTTCATAGACATTGGTGCACCGAGTGAGATCTTTAAGCATTTCATTTAAAGAATTAACTCCATATGACGTCAAAGGAAAAAAAATTCCATTACGTCACACGTCCTAGTTAGACTAAAAAATGTCTTCTATACGAGCAGAAAATAAGAATTCCAGATTAATCAAATACCGTTAATTTAATTTGTGGGATGGTCTGTTATGAAAATTAGATGTACCATAGCCTTATGGAGAGATTTTCAAATCATACTTTTGTGTTAGGAAGTTGTTTTCCTTAAAAATCGGAACATAATATTATCGATAATTATATCTTTCTAACGTTTTAGCTAGATAGTTAAATGTAGTGTAAGAGAGAAGTGCAATTTTACATAAATAGAGTTAAAATATTTTTCATAAAAAATCACAAAACATCCAGAACAATCTATTATAGATACTTAAAACTACTGCTATATTCCTGAATGAAAAATTAAAGGTTAAATCAGATTTACAATAGCCTTTAGTGTTATTTGTTAATCTAATCGTGACGGACAGACCGATCAACAGACAAAACGCTCAAAAATAAGCTTCTTTTATTCGGATGGGGGCACTAAACAAAAAATAGATTAAGTCGGATTTTTTAAAAAAGTTTAAGGAATTGATTTAGCACCACAACATGTTGCGACGTTACGCTACTGCTCGAAAGTCGCTGCATAAAAAGTCCATTTTAAAAAATGTGCGTGATATTTACATACAAAGTGCATTATTAGCCTTTATAAACAAACAGAAATGTTTTCTTTTAATTTTAGCATCTAGTTGACCAGAAAAAACACCTTTAACTATTATTTATATTTGTTGTAAACATTTCTTGTACATTTTATAAATATATTTGACTTAGTGATACTGAAAATACACATATATCGCACACCATTATTAGCATATGGTAACATTGCCTCCTTTACATTTACGTTATTGTTTTAGAATTAGTGTATTTTTATGAAAAAATCGCTTGCATAATTAATTTGATAAATTAAACGACTTTTTTTTTTTAGAAAACCAAAAGTAGCCGTTGCACCTAAACTTTTCAAGCTGCATTTAATGATGAAATAATATTTTTCATATCTCTTCTAGTTTTCGAGATCTGAGTGTGACAGACAGACATTTTGCACAAATCTAATAGCGTTTTGTTCCCCTTACGGGGGCCGCTAAAAAAGATTATATGTATCTGTTGATACTCATTATATTCAAAACACAATTCATCAAATTTAATTCAATATCTTAAGTCCCATGTTGTGGTGTATATTTTCTGGACTGTTATCTCAAAAGTACTGAGTTCAAACCCTGCCTGCTACCATGCCCTGACACCCTGCAGGAGGTTTTGGCTAGGACATAATAATGTTCAATTCTATAGGAACATTCCAAACATTCGTCTAAGCACTTACATGTCGTATATTATAATTCACTATCTTTATAGAGATCTATTGAGGCCTACGTAATACACATGGAAGATCTACACAATGTATAATTAATTTATGAATTGAAATACATTTTTATAAAATTTAAATATATTTAAAGTTATGTTATAGTGAATGTATCAAGACACTTTGCTTCCAAGACAGATATGTAATAGTGAATGTATCAAGACACTTTGCTTCCAAGACAAGTGACTAAAAGATAAAGACACAATGGGTCTTGCCAAATGAAACTTATATTCCAGATTGATGGTGATGCAAAGTGTGCTACCCAGCTGGTCTAGTCATTCAGCAAGCTATTTACATATAGATAAGACATTGAGCATAGTAATGGGGAGATTAACCCTAAATAACTAGCTCACATTGTAAATTATAGCTGTGGGCGTTAAATGTCTGTTCTCAATATATGCTTAAACATACAGAAAAAAGATACAGAAGAAACAACAGTGTGCACATGGTCCAGGAACATAGAATGTTGATTCTCAAGAAATGATGATGAAATAGTTGGCACCATGTTGTTGTTTTTTGTTTCAGTTAGTTCATTATGGTATGGGGTTAAACAGAAAAACCTCACCTTGGCGGTAAATGGTGGTAGAATCTAGGATTGATAGACATGGAATAAAGTTGAAATTAAGAAATTAATGCTATTGGCAGTATTGGGTTCTCTGATGACATCAATTTCATGTTTTAAAATGTGTCTAGCTCTTTGTATAGACAGAGATTTAATCAAATGTGCTAAGTCCACCTTGATAAAGATTTTTGATAGAGGGTAAATAATATATTCAAGCAGTTTTGTTTTCTTGTCTAATTCAAGTAATAATCATTTTATTTGTATAGCTATAAGTGGTAAAGTAATTGGACTAATTCATTTGAACTACTGGGCTAAGAGTTAAATTGACAGATCAGTTAGACTGGTGCAAGTAAATGTAAACAGTAGGATCACTTATGAAAGATGTCTGTCCTTTATGCTGCTTCACAAATCTGACTGTTTCACATATCTGGCTGTGTCACATATCTGGCTGTTTCACATAGCTGACTGTTTCACACAGCTGATTGTTTCACACATCTGACTGTTTCACATAACACAATAGTTCACATTATGTTGTTTTAGAATTTAGCTATCTAAATAAAAAAATAAAAATACTTTAAAAAAAAAAAAGCTTACATTAAATTAAATTAGTAATAGGTCTAGATTAACAATAACAAATCTGTGCGATTAGAAATTTTTTTACCAATTGTTTTTGTTTAGTGCACTTTCGTGCTTTTAGCTTGCTCGGGGGGGGGGGGGGGGGGGGGGGAGATATCTGGGTGAAGGTTAACATGACAGTTTTTTAAAAACAATTTTAAAAAAAAAAAAGTTGTATGGCTTGAATTCGAACTCAAGGGCTTAAGCCTCCTTAGGCTGATAGGATAATCAAGTAGCCAGCAAAGTGCTTATGGAAATAGTGACAATCTCAATCTCTACACAAATTATAAAGGACGACCTAATTCTCTACACAAAGTATAAAAAGGACTAATTCAACTTGTGCTGCCACACTTGTCAAGTACCAATTGTTTTCCTTATTTGATACCAAACAAAATACTTAATTACCAATAGTTAATTAACTAATTGGTTAATTTTTGTATTGATTAATGTGTTGTCATTGACAATTAATAATAGTTTCAACTTGTTTGAGAATAGGAATTTGGAGAAATGATGTGTTCAAATATTGTACCAGACAGAGTGAGTTGATATTAAGATTTGTATTAAAAAAAAACAACATGATACTAGACTCTAGCATCCTCTGTAGCAATTCAAATGATCCATTCATGACAGTGTGATGAGTACGTTTTATGGTGATGACATCCCAATGATAAGTTATGTTTTGATTTAGGATGAACTTAATGGTTGAAGAAGTACAAGTGATACTATCAGATCTAATACAACTTGAAACAGCTGCTATGAGATGCGGGTGGTACCTATAACGAAGTAAGTCTAGCAAAGAATGATCACAAGTATAAATCCTTGTCGTGCGCACGTAAAACCTTAAAGACTTACGTTTAGGAGGCACTGGCGCTATCGCTAAACTTAGTCACTCATTTTGTGCCGTTTCTTGAAATATGCTTTTAATAATGTGAAAACTTATAGACCATAGTTCACTGAGTACACTGCATCTCAGAAACAACATTCACCAAAAGGCTGGATTCTCGGAATTGTTGCGAACAGGCCTAGATAGTGTAAAGACACTGTAACTGCAACTTATGAGCAATAAAAACACCACCCAATTTGCTTTGTATTCCAGCTTGATTAATGCTTGGTTTTTCATTGATTTTTATTCACTTCAGCTATTTTCCAACATTTAAATTATAACAAAGTGTTTTTTTTTAAGTCATAATTTTGGTGTTAAGGTTAAATAGCTTCCTTACAGCACCCCCCCCCCCCCCCGAGCCTATATTGTTTGAAAAGACTTTTGACAAAAAAAAAAACGAGGTTAAGGAAGAACAATTTCAATTATGCCATTCACCAAAGTGACTGAGAGACTGTGAAGTGTGTTGCTGGTCAATTAGAAGACATAGAACTACATAGTATTACATCGTAAATAATGATCTGGCAGTTCAGGCTTCATTTATTGTCTTAATACAAAACAAACAGTTGGAGAGCTCTCACGAAGGCCGCAGGACACAAATTGGAGGCCCAAAGAAAAGCCTTTCTAAAAGACAGGAGCAGAAGATGTAAATAGAACTTAAATAGAACCCCAGCAGACAACGGTATGTCTGCATGTTTCTGCATCCGCTACGGACTAAGTGTAATATAAAATATAACACGTTTCAACTGAGTTTGCCTAGTCCTGTGAAACACTGTACTCATCGCTAATCTTCAATGATGAACATATTTTGCAGGCCTTCTACAAAACGTATTCATGTGCAGTTAACTAGACTGCAAATCCAAATACAACTGAACATTCTTACAATTTGCTTTTGAATGCTACACGAATTACTTTCTGGAGAAAGAATTGAAGAGACAGCAATGGAGTCTGAGGGGAGCGCTACGCGTTCTTCTTCGTTCGGAAATTTAGAAATTCGTTTTCCCGGCGTCTACATTACTTTTTTTTTCTTCTCATAATTAGAAGAGCGCATGTCAAAAAATGTAAAATTAAAAAGACGCACGTCAAATTAAATCAAATAAAGAAGGAACAACACTGGCCAGCTCTGTTATGTGAGAGACATGCGAGGTACGAATAGCGCGAGGACTTCTTTATAGATTGTCGTAAGATCATTTCACGTCAGTGTTAACTAAGACGTCTCTAGTCGCGGAGCTTTTTAATCTTTCCACAAGAGTCGTCAACATAACGATGTACGACAGTCGGGAAAATTCGACCGTTCTAACATTAGAAAGTCGAGAAGAATTGCGTTTAGAAATGTCTTCTTCCAAAAGTGATGAGTCGATAGTGTTATGAACGCCATTTAAAATGGTAGACATTTTTAAACATTAAACGATTTTTTCTTACAAGATGAAACAACGCGTCAAGGTTTAGGTCGTATGGTGTCTTTTGCTCTACGTAACAAAAATCAATCACACAAAATGTTTTATTACAGCAATCGCCTATATTTTCATTAAGAATTGTGTGTGTGTGTGTGTGTTTTTCAAGTGCGCACATAAAAATACAAACCTTCCTAAAGACACAATTTTCGAAGCAAAAATTGAAATGACACAAGTTCCATCCCGAATGTATTTGTTGACAAGTTTAAGCTCAAATCTCCACCATTAAAACAATCTGAAACGTTTTGTCATTCATGTCATGTCACTCGAAGATGTTAGATGTCAATGGCACAACATTGAAGTCTACTTCATACACATTTATTTATACACACACACGCCTTTTGTCTATCAGTCATTGTGAAGACATAAACTACAACTGTATTCAACATTTCACAAACAATAAGATCAAACAAGTTCAAGCGTTCTATAGAGAAAGGGTCTCACGTTTTTTTGTTTTGTTGGCACCGGGTCCAACATCGGCTAATACAACTGAGCAGGCTTCAGACAAACAAAATGCTTTGATAGTAGGAGGAGTACTTCCCCTTTCTAGACAGTTAAGAGACCTCATAAAGATAGAATGAAAAGCTTTACATCCACAAGTGTTGTGTGCCCGATCACTTTTGGAAGTAAAACTAAAATGTGAACACATTCTTAGAATTCTAAAAGGGGAATTATTTTGTGTTTTCAAACTCAGTGAAAGATAAACTAATCGAACATAACAAAGCTCGAATTCATTTCTTCATTCGGTGAACTAATAACCTTTAGATGAAGCCATTATCCCACGGCAGAATGTCTGTATCACACAAACTGTTGTTTGTTCCTGATAATGCATAACTCAATTTGACAAATTTGAATACACTGATTTGCACTTTGATGGTAGGACAATGTCAAACTGCATGTAGTCCCTGCTTAGTTTGAGAATGGTAGATACTATAACAAACAAAAGCACTACGTCTATGAGGGAAATGTGCCTCGTAACTTGAGAATCAGGCGTGTAAAGAAACAATAACTCGAGACATACTCAACTTGTTAACGGGAAGGTGATTTTCATTTCGGCTACCAACAGATGTGTGCAGGTACTTCAAAGGTTTATGCAAGGGACAAAACTCACTCTTTTCTTTCTCCAGAGTTCTCTACTCTGCGTGAACAAGGTATTCAAGTATTACTGTTAGTAACCCAAATAAAAAAAAATAATAAGAAACTGAAGGAACTAGAGGGGTAAAAAAAAGACAAATCGTTATCAGCCACTATTCTAAGTATCACAATGAATCTGAGATTGATCTGGATTTTCAGAGTTTGTAACAATGTTGTCATAAGCTCTTGTGTGTGTGTGTGTTGTTTATTTTTAAATGGAATACGTGGGCGTAGCCGGGGAAGGGGGGGGGAATTTTGTGACTGCGTTTTCTTTAAATTTGTTTATTGCAGGTGATATTTTAATGTTCAATCATCACTTGCCCCAGTGCAGCCAAGGGTGGTTTTGAGTCCCCCTTTTGAGGTTAACTCTCCCCCCCCCCCTTTTCTTCAATAAATTAAAAAATAAAGCAACCGACAGTGACCCAATTCCATGAGCGTAGCCAAAGGAGGTTTTGAGTTTAATCCCCCCCCCCGGGTTTTCACGCATTAAGCCCCCCCCCCCCCTTACATAGAGTAAAAAACCCTCTTCAATATTAAACTACAAATTCGATGAGTTGCAGTCACTAAACTCTATAAGAGTAGCCAAATGGGGTTTTGTGGTTAATCTCCCCCCCCCCTTTTTTTTTCAAATTAATAAACTAAAACACATATATAACTTTCAAATACCGGAAAATAATGCTTGGCGAACCCACTAACTGGCAAGTCGGGCTTCTATTGTTTTTCCAGTCACTCCAGGAATCACTGTTGTTCGCCCACACCCAAATATGTCAAAGTAAGCCTAAATAGGTGAGTATTTGCAGAAAACAATAAAGGACTATAGAAAACAACATTAAACACTCAACACACTTTCGGATAAACTAATTGGTTCATGTTTTTTTGGTCGATTCATAAATTGTCATCGACTATGAATAATTGTGCTAAATTACAGCTTCAAATATTGTAGTGTGTTTTGATACTTCCTCAGTTTTTTTGGCCTTGTAAGTTGTTCATATTTTACAAGGCAATTGATGTTTGTTTATAAGTCAATGTGTTTTTGTAGAAAGGAAATCATTTGTGAAAATAAGACAACGTTGCTTTGTAATTGAGCAATATGCATACATTCTTAGATATAATCTTTATATCAACAGTTAAATATGTTATTTTGGCTCTAGCGATCTTGCATTTCTTATCGCCTAATCCCTTAAGCTTAGCGCGATTTTACTAGATATTCCATATAAAAAAACAAAATTAAATAATTACCAATTATAAAATAATTCGTCAATTTTTCGTTTGATTCGTGTTTTGTTAGGGGCAATGAATAAATGAGCAAAATTCTAACTTGATCCGAGACTGGAAAGTGGGAGAACTAACGTGTACAAAATGTGTACCAGACAGACAGACTTGATAGAAGCTTTGTTAAAAAAAAAATATTTAAAAAAAACAAAAACGGAAGTGTTTAACTCTGCAGGGCCTAAGTAAGAAAAACAATAGAATCTGTTCTTGGCATGTGACAATACACTTGAGTGGTGTAGTAATTTACTTCCTGTCTCTACTAGCCCATACAGTAGGCCTAGGTGCACTTTGTATTAGATTACAGATAAGGTGTAAACAGTGTCATCAGAAGTTGACAGCAGCCTCAGCTAGCACGATGTCAACTTGACTTTTTTTTCCCCCCTCCATTAGATCTAGTCTGAGTAGAAAAAAAAAATCACATTTCAAGAAGTACGTGTAATGTTAAGGGTCTTACTGTTTCCAAGCCTAACAGGATGTCAAGACGCGAGTCTTATTTAGAAAGGAAAATACTCAAAGTATACCCTAACCCGAGTCCTGGGTTTAAATCATTGAGGAGATTTGGGATTATTTTTAAATTTAAAACATACCACCAAGCGCTAATAAAATCTAATAAAAGAGAAATGAACTCCGTTGATAGTTGTTTCATCAGAATTAAAAACTGGTCTGGTAATTAACAACGATACGACAAACATAATGCAAAAGTCATTACTTGGGATGGCTGCCCCATGGAGAAAGTAGAGTACTTCACCTACTTGGGTAGCATTATAGATGAAAAGTAAAAAAAAAAAAGTAAAGTTCCCCTTTCAGGGCAGATGATGTAAAGGTCATCTGTTTCTGTGGCCTACGGCTAACGAGGGTATCGTGGCCAGCACAAAGACTAACCGCCTTTACTTTTCCCCAACTAATGTCAGGTACCCAATAGAGCTGGGTGGACTAGGAGGCGCTGAAGATCCCAATATTAAAAAATTCCAGTCTTCCTCAGGATTCGAACCCCGGACCCCTGTACGGAAGGCAAGCGCTTTACAGCTCAGCCACCGCACCTCTTATAGATGAAAAGGTGAAAACAAATCTGCTGATCTTTCAAAGAAATACAGCTTAAGAAATTATGGACAAGAGAAACCTTGGCAACAAAAATTCGTCTCTTAAATGTTAAGGCCGTTTTGCTAAGGAGTCTGTGTCAGTGTGTGCATGTGAGTGTTTCTAAGGTGACTGTGAGAAGAAGTTAGCAATCGGTTGGTGGCTATGCAATGTGAATGATGCAAGATAAGCGACACTGTCGTAAGCTGTAGACCAGACGACTCCAAAATGCTGTGTTTTTTGTTGTGAGTTAACGTTTATTTAAAATACCTTTTCATATTATTTCATGTCTACTACATTTGTTTCATTTCATTTCAAGTTTTTTTTTAAAATTGTAATGAAAGTTATTTTAGTTTTGTTCACAAAGAAGTTATTCAAGTTATTTCAAGTTTTGTGCTAAGCTATAAAACGCCTACAGCGGTTTACCTGTCTACCAGCAGTTTGGTGCTACAAGTCAACGACCGGCAACAATAGGGTAAAAAAAAAAGAAGATAAGCTTTTAAAAAAAAAAAAAAAGAACTCAGGAGTTGTAATAGTAGGCTAGTAGACAAAAACAAACACTTTCATGACTGTTGAAATGTTGCTTTATTCATGTTAGATCGCCCCTATGGCCTAAAATAAATTTAATTATCCCCTCTATCTGTTAATTAGCGCATTCTTTCTCCAGTAATCTACTATCATTTACTATCACACTTTCCCCCAAAGATGAGCAGAGATAATAGATTGGAGGGAGGTAATCATCACTGTACCAAACGGTTCATGTGACTATAAGGCTTAATGAGCTACAGAGAGTCACTTCCCTTTGCTAGTTATAAATTATTTATAACGAGGCCGGTGGCAGTGAGCGCGTCGCAGTGGTAATATGAAAATTTATCTCACTATACAAACGAGGCTATCGTTATGTGCAACCGTGAGTTTAAACAAAACCAGGACTATCCACAGAGCTGTTCCAATCAAGTAGGGCCTTGGGTGGTGGTGGGGGATATTGTGCACATTGAAACAGAGAGGGATAGAGCAAACACAAAAACACTGTCAGTCCCTGCGATTACAGACTATAACAAAACAGTAGGATTGTGGCGATGCTGGGCGACATCTAGGACAATGTTTCGTAGCATTTTTTTAAGACAAAAAAAATAATTAAAAATTGGAGGATTCTATGTTCAAGATCAAACGATATTTGTGTTGTTGCATAAACTCTCCCACTTTGAGAACTACATTAGCGAGACAGAACGATGTGAGAAGCACACACTTTACTCACACAATGTTTTCATCTTCATTTCAAATGCTTTTTTCTTAATTTAAACACTACTCTCGAGCCGCAAGTGACTGATTGGTTAAGCGCTTGGCTCCCGAACCTGGGGTCCTGGGTTCGAATCTGTGAAGTCTGGCCTTTTGAAATTCGGAATTTTTAGGGCGCCCATGAGTCCACCCAGCTCTAATGGGTACCTCACTTTTGTTAGGGAAAGTATGTCTAAGGGCGGTTGGTCGTTGTGCTGGCCACACGACACCCTACTCGTTAACCGTTGGCCAAAGAAACAGATGACCTTAACATCATCTACCCCATAGATAGAAAGGTCTAAAAGGGGAACTTTACTTTTTTTTTTACTCTGGCGCCGCTAAGGGGCTATAGTTTGCCCACACACTAAGTAACAGACACTTCATCAGCGAGATGTACTGATCAACTATGCTGAGAATGTGTCATCGGTTTTGTCACGTGACGGGAACAAACGTAAATGACATTTCGGTACAGGTCATACTCACCTTAGCATGAACCGTAAATGATTACTTTATGATATTCAGCCATTCAACTCACACTTGCACTGGTGTCTTGGGTGTCAAATAGTTAACACCGGGGTCAAAAAACCTGTGTTATTTTCACAGCACCCAAATAAGTGTTGTCTTTGATCACAGCTGGGTGACGGTCGAATAACATCCACCACCATAACCACATCAGCATGAGAGTCCTATAGTTAACCAGCAGCCCTATGCTACCTAACTCACGGTGCCCCCGCTGCGGAGAGATGAGGAAACCGTGTCTCATATTCTTTTTCACAGCCCCAGACTTGATGATCTCCGTCTCAAAAAGTTTGGGAAACAAAAAAATTCTCGACCTGTGTGGTGGCATGCAATACAGCAGGGTTTCTGTCCAGGGCTTTTGCAAGAGAGGATTTGAGCCTCTGAAGCCCTCACTCAAATGGAGTTTGTAGATAATGACCTAATTTATTTACCAGCAGGCGTCAGTCACCATTTTTTTTTTTAATCATTGGACCACACACAGACAAGATAAGTTCATAAGAAAGATTGGAAATGTATCATTTATCACAGATGACCATGTGCATGCAGTCGACAAAGTTTACAAAAAAAAATGCGAAAATAGGAAATGACACATTACTATCACGTTTATAACATGGGAAAATGGAGAGGAGTCGCATAGGCCTATATACAACAATATCTCATGCATTTCTAGAATATTACAAGCAATCTTATCAGGGATAATTAACATCCCGGTCTAAAGAAAAAAATGTCAACTGGAGTGACAGACACGATGTGCAGTTTTAAAATGAAGCAAATGCACTGTTTTAACTTTTAACAAGCGGCAAATGTCTAGTAGATAACAAGTTTGGGCCAACAAGCATTGAAGATATCTTTCAACATAGACTAAATGGACCTCATTTACCAATCGTAAACAAACACGTGATTCTCTCTCTACTATACAAATTAAGTAATACACAATGGCTATCATGTGACAGTTTTTTTTGTTGTTTTTTCAATATTATCACGTGGCTAAATGTTGTTTGTTTACGATTGGTGAATGATGTCCATTGTGTAGAAAAGGCATTTCGGAACTATATATATATATTTTAGTATATCTTAACATCGGGCTTCTATAATATGGCATTTCCTTTCACAGAATATATAGACTAGTATGACAATGACAGTAGACCATAATGCCTTTGTCTATAATCACAATTTCCGCAAGATTTTTTTTTTTTGTAATATGTAATTTAAAAACATTAAGTTAAATAAATGATTCTACACTCTTGGAATTCCTTTAGCTAAATTTCCTTTTATATCTCATAGCCCAATGCTCCATTCTGTGAGATTTAGATCTAGTTATACACGAAAGTTTGAAAACTCTCCTCTTCTAGAAAATGTTGAGTTTATTCCCTTAGATTTACGTGCACAACAAAATTACATGACTATCAAGGAACCAGCAGACTAAGTGACCACTTAGACTTTCTTTAACTTTACCAGGAATCGTAGAATGTTAAAGCTGGGCTGAATTAGGGATATTCTCCAATCGAATGCGAAAAACCTTTTATCTCCATCAGAAGCATCAGATGGGCACCCAATACTTATATCTTTGGTCACACCAAATCATTGAAACCAACACGTACTACATCAACTTTCTGCAAAAAGATTTTTATGCTAGTTTTAATGTCTAAAGCCAATTATAAGTAACTAACCCAACACATTCTGTTAAGCCTGCTTGATTATATTCAAATTGTAATCTCCTTCAGCAAATTAGATCACTAACATTCCCTAGGCTAGATCAAACAACACATATATCAACCATGAACAATGCAGTCAAGCAACTTACCATTTGGTTGCTTTGTTCTGAGAACTGCCTCTTTCTGTGGACATGTATCTTCATAAACTCGTGAGGTATAGCATATCCATCTGGGTCTAAAACAGCTTCATAGTCCGTTTCATAAGTACTTTGAGTTTTCTGTGAGCCGTCATCATCTTCAGTATTCAATGAGCTGCTTCTGCTGGAATGTAAATTCTCAGAGCTGTAGCTCTTCCGTAGAGGGAACCTCTTGCTAGAAAGAGGTTCAGGTGGAAGCTCATCACTAGGCTTACGTGACTGACTGGCCTTTCTGGAGAACAATGTCGCTGATTGAAAAGGGGAGACTGGAGACGAAGGAATGACAACTGGACCTTCATCCTGAGGGGCTGTGAAGTGTGTGACTGGCCTGGGCTTCAATTGAAAAGGGTTCTCTTTAGTAGGAGTACCACCAGAATTTGGGCGCAGCCTTGGAGGTGGGGGCCTGGATGGAGGCTGTTGCCGCATGAGGACAGCATGGTCTTTGCTGGATGTGGGCAATGGTGAATTAGTCTGCTGACAAATTTTGGATACTCTGTCCTTGACAGACAAAGCACCACTGCTAACTTCTAATTTGACTGCCCTAGTATCTTGACTTTCTGGATAAGGTTTATTTTCACTTTGAGCAATCTTTACCTTGAGATAATCATCGTGAGCATGTGTACGAGGAGGTTTGGGCGGGGCTGTGATTCTTAAACTTCCTGTTGTGTCAGAAGAGGAATCTACAAATTTTGACTGATCAGAACTTCTATTAACTTCTGCTACAGCTTCCTGACTCTGCTTACGTTGAGTTTTTAGATCTGTTTGCCTTGGAGGCTGTTGGGGTAAAGGAGGCTTCTGAGCTGGTAGGTTAGTTTTGGCATTGTCTGTGACTTTATTGGACAATAGAGGAGGCTTATATTTTTTCTTAAGAGCCTCAACCACAGGACTTTTTTCTGTGTCCCATGGTTGGTTGTACACACCATCTGCATCTGAATTGTGTTGGTCTTGTTCCTGAACTGCCTTAGTGCTAAACTGCCTTTTAATGGCCTCTGGTTTAACAGGGAGATTTGGCTTGGGACTATCAAACAACTTGGTTCTTGAAGCCACACTAACTCCACTATTATCATTCACATCACAGCTAAAAGTAGCAACAGTCTTTCGTCGTTCTTCTGAATTTTTCCGTATGGCTTCTTTTCTTTGCAACTCAACTCTGGGCTGGAAAGTGGCCTTTGAATCTTTTTCAGGCTTGTTGACTTTAGCATAAAGATCACTTACATCACTGAAAGCCCTTTGCACCTTGATATTTTCTGAATGGCCAGGACTACCTGGAGCTTCATTTGCCCCATTGTATTTTGAAGATGATGCAGCCTCCAGGGAGCTTATCCTCTCTGATATCTTTGAACCATGATAGGCTCCTTGCTTTGACTGCTGTGGTTGAACAGATTCAGCACTTAATTTTCTGAACTTCAACTCATCATTGCCCTCATTAGAGTTTTTGGTCACTTGACCACAAGGTGCTGGGGGAGCTGGGTATTTCTTGGCTGGCAGTTGGTGAGCAGGAGACCCAGGGGGTACTTGAGGCCTAGTTGGTGCCATTGGTTTATCTTTTTCACCTTCAAAATATTGATAATAGAAATAAGAATTCAACATTTTCATACAAATGTATTATTATTGTAAAAAAAAAATACTATGAATATTAGAAAAGCTATTTATATTGTTTATTTTAAGATTCATTCTTGACACTGAATGCTGTTCCCTATCAGTCAATGAAAAAAAATAAAAGAGAACACAAATTAGTATAAATGTTAAATGAAATGTTACAAGTGACCAATTAGTAATACATTTTTTAAGACGAAGAAATGAAATGTTAATGATTTAAAAATCAATTGAAATATTTTTAAAACTTTAAATTTATGCAAAATGATAAACGGAAGCATTTTTCCGTACCATCTTCAAAGATCTTTTTAATATTGGTAAGCTTGCCTGGTGGCAGTTGACGAATGCTTGAGTCTCTGTTGATATCTGACATAACCCAACAATGTGTTGGCTAATCAAAGAAAATAGACATTTAAAGTCAGTTAGTAATAATACCAGAAGAATACAACTAAATAGAATGAAAACATTCAAGCAAATAAAAGATGATCCGACATTACCAAGTAAAAGAAGTAAATGCCCGCTATTCAAAGAGATGATCCCATGATATATATATATATTGAAATCTAATAATCCTTTTTAAAAAGCAGTAAAAAAAAAACTAGAGAAAAGGGTGTTAGTGATGGTAGATATAGACAGATATCTGGATCTATCTACTATTAAAAGTAAATCACTTCTCTACTAGATCTAGTCAGTGGGTTCACGATCCAAATGTAGTAGAGTAGCATTATTTATATTTGTAAAATATAAGTTATTGCTCATCACTTGTCATTGCTGCATCTGCAGTTTCCTTGTTTTTTTAAAATATCATTAATCATTTTAAATGCTTGTCAGGATAAATCTATTTATCTATTATTATAGATAGATTTAGTTATTAGTAACTAAATTTAAGTTCTAGATAGATCTAGTATTCTAGGTCTAGATCTATGTCTATAGAGTACATTGACTAGATCTATCATCTACAATTACAAACCTTGTCAAAATTGAAGCCTTGAAAAGTGAGTCTTTATAACTTTCAGTTATGTCTATATCTAGATTGACTATATAAGTATATTCCTGACTATTGTCTATTGACTAGATAAGATTTATCTTGTCTTACTTATCTATATACATATAATATGATATAGTTAGTATATATAGATAATATAGTCTTCTATAATAAATATATAAATCTCTAGAAGTCTAGATTCTAGATAAGTCATCATGATCATCTATCTATACAATATAAATAAGTTAAATAAGTATTATAATTATTTATAAATTATAATATAATGATCATGTATCTAGTCAATCTAGAATATAATATAATAATAAATCTATATAGATCTAGAATCTAGTGACAATCTAGACGTCTAGAATCTACTTACCTAGTCTCTTATACTATATTACTTAAATATAGTACATTACTGACATTAGTAAGTTAAAGTACTGATGGGATACTGTCTAGACTAGTCTCTATGCAGATTTGTATCATCTAGATTCTAGTAATACTAGCAATAGTATTTGTACTGGGTAATCATGAGTGGAACTGAAGTGAAACCCAAGGCTAAGCCTAAAAGCAATTTCTTCTCTGCTTTTTAAAAATTATGATATAATCATAGATAGACATAAATTATATCATGAAATGAAGACTTGTTCTTGAAATTTGATTAATTTGTGATTAGTGTCGTAAGTGAGAAAAAAAAATTGAGCAATAAAATTCAATATATTAATATTTCAACTTGTCGATAACACAAGAAGATGTAGAAAAGAGTCTATATTTATTTTTTGATCTATATTATATAGATAGAGAATCTAGATTTAATAGATCTAGAGTCTAGTAAAATATTATTTATTTACTAAATCTAGACTCTAGATCTAAATACTGTATCCAGTTATCTCAGTTAATCCAGGAATCTAGACTAGATAAGATATAGACATAGATCTATATCTAAATAAACAAGATAAGTCTAACTACAAATATTCTAAAATCTAAATCTATGTAGATCAATAATAGATCTATAGTCTATATAGAATTTAGCTAGATCTATATTATTTTCTATAACTAGATCTAGATCTCGGAGTTAACTTCCGAGTTGGCTACGCAGTTGTTTGCTATGAAATTGTCATTGTTATCTATCTTGAGCTTTAGGCTAGCAAAGTTTGTTTACTACACAGAGTTATCGCGCTTGCTTACTTCCTTTTCCGGTCACTAAAAGCTGAAAAATGGTAGGTAAATTCTAGTGAATGTTAAAATCTATCAATATCTTCTTGTTTTCCCTGTAGATCTACAGTATTTTGTTATATTAATAAAAAGCTTTGTATCTTATGTCAATTTTAGGAATATATTTACTGAATTTAAAGTGAATCTCTTTATTACAACGAATTCTAAAAGCTACGGTGCCATCATTACAGTAAATAGACTATAATCATGAAGAACAGCAGTCTTTTTTATTGCCAACATTAGGAATGTCTTTTCTATTTTAACAGACCACTAAAAATAAGAAAACAAGAAAGCTTCGTGGCCACGTTAGCCACGGACATGGTCGCGTCGGTAAGTAGACTGTTATGATTTACATTCTAGACTAGACCTCAATTTAGATTTATATCTATGATCATTTCATAATATAATATAATGATTTTTTTCAGTCATTTCATAGTAACAACTTTAACTTGTAATTGTATTTTTATTGGATTGTTAAGAATAGACAGTCTGAGTTTTGTGTTGACTTTAGTTTATGATCATCATCTGCTGCTAGATATAGCTAGGTACTTCAACATCGCTATTTTTGTACGCCGGAAGTGTGTTTAAAAGCTGGTCCTCATGGTTTTGGTCGCGTCCCCGGTTACCGTCGGAAAAGTGCGTAAAACGCCATTATTTTTTAACCGATGTTCTAGATTAGAGTATCATTTTGTGGCTAGAAAATGGAGATTCTTTTGATTCCAAATTTGACGGGATTGATTTAATAGATCGTTTTTTTTTTTTAGGTTTCCAAAATTAGGGTGTGTTCCAGATATGATTACTTTTTTTTTGTTTTGTAATTAATTATATTGGTAAGTAATTTGTAGTATCCATATCTGCATAAGAATCACATGTGATTATTAAGCTACTTTGAATGTCGCTCTTGGTATATGAATGCCAAAATGACCACCAAATCGAAAGTAGCCATTTTGATATCAATTCTACCGGAAGTAGTAATAAAATACTTGTAAAATATTATTAAATGGAGTTTCCTTGTTTATTAATATAGATAATGAAGCAAAAAATCTCGTAATTATGTAGATCTACATTTAGTTAGTAATAGATTTAGAGAAGCAATGGATCTTATCTTATTTAATACAGACGTTACTTCAAAAAAGAAGATGATTACGTCCTACGCGTCATGCATATTAACCAATGACTTAAATTCTGCCAAGTCACTGGTTTTTCTGGCTAGCTAAGGCAACCCATTCCATTCTCTAATAGCACTAGGGAAGAAGGAGTATTTGTACAAATTTGTCCTGGCAAATGGGACGAGGAATGTGCCTTTATTTTTGTGTCTTTCAGAGTATTTTTTTAAATTTTGTTTTTGTATTTGAAGATTACAGATAATGTAGAAAAATCAAATTTATTGTTTTAATCATACACTAGAGTGTAGATCTAGGTCTAATACTTAGATTTAAACTTAGATCTATTTTCTAGAATAGGAACAGAGATGCATAGAATGAAATCTAGCATTAGATAAGATATAGATATATAGATCTTTAATTGATTTGATATATACTAGTCTAGTCTATACTTAATTGTCTTAATAAACTAATACTAGTTTCTAGATCTACAATGTTGATGAGGACTAAATTTAGATTTTTTTTTATGTGAAATTTAATGGGAGAAAATCTGAGAAATTGCCTAAAAACTAAAACAGCTTTTCAATATATATTATAAATTAGATTTAGGTGTTATATTATAAGTTTTAGATTATGTCTGTATATATAACATATATATATATAGACTGTATATTTTAAAGAAACATTCTAATATCTAACCCCCAATATATCCAAATATTTTGTAATTTTACACCTGCATTTTTTTTTTATAAAAAAAAAAGGTCAATATTTTTAAAATGTTTTTTAAAGATAACTTTTTCATACTCCAGCTGTCTCCTTTTAATTTTATGATTAAATATTAAGAAATAAAGTTTTTGTCAATATTTGAAAATAATCTAGCTGTTCCCGTAGTACAATTTTTTAAAATAAATGTCACAATTTTGAATTGCTTTTTTTTTTTTATTTAAAATTATTTTTATTTTTGTAGCAAATAACATGTTTAAAGTTTCTTGAAAATTTGAAATGGTAATATTAATAAATAAAAAAGTTGTGCGTGAATAAGTAGATTCCGACCAAATTTGTCGGTTCTATTTTAAGGTTCGTCTGGCTGTAAAAGTTTAAAAGATAGATTTAGATGAAAGATTTGGGGGTTATAAAATGATATAAAGAACATGTAAAGTCGCCTGAAAATTTGAAATGGAAATATTGACAAATAAAAAAGTTGTGCATGAATTAGTCAAATTTCGACTAAATTTGGTGTCTCTATTTTTAGCTTCGCCTAGCTGTAAAAGTATAATAAATAGATTTAAATGAAAGATTTAGGGGTTATAAAATGGTGTTAAGTCTCCTGAAAATTTGAAATGGAAATATTGACAAATAAAAAAGTTGTGCATGAATTAAGTCAAATTTCGACCAAATTTGTTGTCTATTTTCATCTTCGTCTGGCTGGAAAAGTATGAAAAATCTGTTGAGATGAAAGATTGGGTTCATATTACGCTTTAAATAACATGCATAAAGTCTTCTGAAAATTTGAACCAAAAATGTTGAACAATAAAAAAGATATGCATGCTTTAATAACAAAAAGTCAAAATTCGGGTACCAAATTTTTTTATTGAATACAAAGCTAAAGAAGGAAAAAAAAATTTTTTTAAATCATAACTTTGCTTCTACTTATCATAGCAACATAAATGTGATATTTTTGTAAATGGGACACCAAGCTCTATTTAATTATATCAATTACAAAACTATATGATCAAAACAAATTTTGTTTGTTGAAGTGCCTAATATAGCTATGCGAAAATCCCTGATGTTGACAGTTTTAGAATTGCGGGAACCCTGAGAGGCCATTTTGAATTTTTTTTTACTTTGACAATTAGTGACAATGACTTTTTGCTTAAAAAATAAATTTAAAAAATTATTTAGGAATCCATATGGATTATTTTAGGTTTAAAATATACTTTTTTAAATAAAAAAATTATGTGAATTTTTTTTGGTGGAACTTGAGTGAAAAAAAAACTTATTTCTTTTGCAGAACTATTACAAGACTTATTGTTTCATTTACAAAAAAATATTGTATTTCGTGTAGATAATCCATTTTAACATAGTTCTAAATCATCTACATTGCTTTGTATGTCCCAGGTTGTTGTTTTTTTTTTTGTCTTCATTTCTGTGAGGTACCCAAAGTTCATGAATGTTAAAATGGCGGCCAATGGGACTGACCTTGAATTTTTGCATTATGTACACATCTTGAATGAAATAATGGACTCATTTTGTTCTATCATTATTTTTTTGTGTAGTGTATGCATTTTTCTATTACTTCTACATAAGATTTTAACTCTCTAGGCCCAAGGATTTTTAATAATAGCATTTCTGTCCTGCATGTAGTAGTAATTTGGCCTATTTTTTACTGTAGTCTGGTGTAAACAATAAAACATCTTCGTAATGAAAATGTTCTCTGGAATTCTAGATCTAGAATCTAGACTATAAGTATAGATTCTTTAGCCAGATCTACCTTAAGTGATAAGTTTAAGTAATAATCTATTGATTGCTCAAATGGCTGCACAAATGTAGATTATAGATCTATTTTGTAGACTAATTAAATTTTAATTTATAAATCCTAGCTAGATCTAGATTACTAGATCTAGATATAAATATAGAAAATAATTATAATTAATAGAATCTAAGAATCATATAGATAGAATGCCTTTCTTGCCTTGGGCCTTAGCCGTAGACTTATTATGACTTTTACTAAGTTATACTTAACTTATGGGCTTGGCCTTGAAAATACTAGGCCTAGATCTAGAAGAGATTCTAAATGAGTAGAGTAGACATTGTAGATATAAGATATACTAGGTCTAGATCTAGATTGACTAAATTTATAAAGTTTTGAAATCAGATCTATTACTGGATCTAGACTTAGTACCAAGTCACTTAAGTTACAGTCAGTTACTGAGGACTGAGTGAGTTAGACTATTCTAAACAAGCTTTAGTAGACTTTAGCATCTAAAGAGCCTGCCTTTAGCCTTAGTGTAGACAGACTGTTGACTTTTAACTATTCTAGACAAGCTTAGGCTTAAGCTTAGACTTGACTTAGCCTTAGCCCTTGGGCAGGTCTTCTAGTAGAAATACTTTAATTTTGATTACTAAACTTTAGATCTAACCAGTCTTGTTTAGAAAGATAGCTGATAGATAATATGCTAATATAGATGGATTGAAAATAATCATTTAGATCTAGTAATGATATGCCTAATAAATATATCTAGATCTATTAAAAAGATAAGACTGTAATAAATCTAGTTCTAGAGTTAAGAGTAATTTATATGATCATAAAATAATTATTATCTATAAAATAGTCTAAATTTATTATTATGGGGCAGATGATGTTAGGGTCTTTTGCTAACGGTTAACGAGCAGGGTGTTATGTGGCCAGCACAAAGACCAACTGCCTTTATTTTACCTAACTAAAGTCAGGTACCCATTAGAGTTGGGTGGACTCAGGGGTGCCCTAAAAATCACCGGGATTTGAACCCAGGACCTCAGGTTCAGAACCCAAGTGCTTAACCATTCAACCACAGTGCCCCAGTATTTGCTCTACTGTGATAAAAAAAAATAATCATTCAATGTGCAGATGTCTATACTAGACTCTATAGATAGAAATATAGAAATTGGCAGTCTATATCCAGCTGTAAATCTAGATGAACATATATATATATATAATACACACAGACACGCTCATGCTGCACAGATTAATTTGTTTATAAATATTGTTAATCTTCTATAAATCAATCAGTAACAGAGTTTAAAACAATAAGGTATATAAAGGAAAAAAAATAATACCAGCAAACATAGGAAAACTGCTACAAATATTCAATGCTAGCTGGAATCCTCGATACACTATAATGAATCCCCACCCTGGGACGAAAGCCCTCTTCCTACTATAAGGAACCATATTGAAAGCATTAAAAGAAAATCTGATTACAGACCAACAGAGCTCAAGAAAATAGTGAACTGTTTTCTACATAATAATTATCCTAGCAATCAGTGGATCAGAGTTTACACGGATGGCTCAACCCACAAAGCCACCACAAATGGAGGAGCTGGAATACTTATCGAATGGCCAGATGGAGGAAAACTAGAAAAATCCATTGCAACTGGAGAGCTCTCTGACAGTCACAGAGCAGAAAGGGAAGCACTAGCACTAGCTGCTACCATCCTAGCAAATCATCCAAGTTCCCCACACAGTCAGATTGTCTTACTAACCGATGCAAAAACAACCCTCCAAAGCCTGCAAATCTCTGATTCCTCATATATTAATAACCTCAAAACAGCACTTACAAAGCTCAACAACAATAGCAAAAAAACTGTAATTCAATGGATCCCAGCTCATATAGAACTAGAAGGAAATGAGAAGGCTGACTCACTCGCCAAGAGTGGGAGAATTAACACACTATTAAACTCTGCACTCTATCCAGAAGAATTGAAGGAATTAATAGTAAATAAAATAAATGAGAAATGGACGAGCTCTCATCCAAATCACAAGAAAGATGACGCTTACTATAAGCTATCCCGACAAGACCAACGTCTAATCTTTCGACTCAGGACCGGACACAACAGAATGCGACAACACATGTACCGGAAACTCAAAATTGGAACCAGTGAAATCTGCCCATGTGGAGAATCACCAGAGAATACAGACCACGTCCTCCAAAAATGCTCTCTATACCAAGAGGCTCGTATAAGACATTGGCCCCAAATCACCCCAATAGAAAAGAAACTATATGGAGAGCTCCCTGATCTGGGAACCACTGCGCATTTCATCTCATGTATTGGTCTACTCATCTGAACACTCCAACATAATCAATGAGAACGAAGAAGAAGAAGAAAACCTGAGAGGCCCTGGTTTTGGAAGCCAAGCGTTTTATCACTCAACCACCGCACCTTTACAAATTACTAATGCTTTAGCCAAAATACATTTAAGATGAGATTTTTAAAAATTAATTAAAACTTAGCTCAGGAGCTTACCCAGCTCATGAAAAAGGAATAATTTAATGGTTTAAAGTGTGTCTTAAAGCATGACTTTTACTATCATTCTAGATCTATCATACTATTATATTTTCAAGCCAGAAATCAGTTATATCTTGTTTGGTAATTTATAATATAAGATTCGAATGTAGAAATAAATTTCAATTTATATATTTGTGTAACCTAGTAATGTGTAGCTTCATTGTAAATCATATTAACCCATCATCATATCCAGTGCCGTAATTACAAACTCATTATTTATCCCTCATCAATTACATCAACCTTCTTCAATACATTGCTTATACTTTCATCAAATACAGCAATCACTTTAATGTCTTCTGATTCACTTATAAGTCCAGAGCATGAGGGGGGACCCGTGATAGAAGATTCCTTTGTTTCTCAATCATTTTTATAATGATTAAAGGCCACTAAATACCACTAAATAATAATAGCACACTGGGGCTAAATCTTACAAGCTGCAAATTTATTACAAAACAGTACATAATGTAGTCAAGCAGCCAACAACAGTACACTAGCTACGTAAGGTACTATATTTTAGATGTTTGTAATAAAAAGTCTGACAGTATAGAGGGGGATGAGCCAATAAGTGTGATCTGGAACAGTATATATAGTCTACACTTACTGCTTCTTGGCCCGTATATGACACTGGCCTGGGGCCAAAAGGTCATTCAAAAACATTATCCATATATTCAAATTTACACACACAAATTAATAAAATATATTTTAAAAGAAAGTAAAACATAAAAAAAAAACACATCCTAAGCTTTTTTTTTTTTTAATTTGTTTTTTTAGCTATCTGATAAACATTAAAGAAATTATATGTTTTTGTTCTATTTTCAGAAAACATTATCCTATGTTAAGTTTAACGCATCAAAAAATATGCTTTTTTTTTTAACTGTTTCACCTACAACAATAAACTATATATATTATTGTTTGGTAAATAACAATTGCTTCAATAATCTACAATTTAAAAAATAAAATTAAGTAAAATAAATATTTAATTGCAAAACAAAGCATTAAGATAATACCGGATAGTTAAGAAAATTAGAAAAAAATTAATATAAATAAAATATTATACAACATATGCTTTTATTAGGCACATCCTATGCAAAAATGCGTTTAAAAAAAAATTAAAAATTAACTGCTTGAGCGTAATCTATATATCATTGGAAAGCTCAGAACAAATGCTTCCATAATGTACTATAAAAAAAGTAAAAATCTAAAAATAAAATATTTTATTACAAAAATAAATTATAATAGTCATTTTTAGTTGATTAGAAAAGAAAAAAAAATCTGCAAGTAAATTTTATAAAATAATTGGATAACTTTATTAAGCACATCCTAAGCTTTAATTTGATATATAGTGTTTAGCAAAGTGATGAAAATGAGCGAAATGACATACACTTTTGTTCGATTTTTCAGAAAGTCTCACTTCCTGGGATTCCATTGCTTCAATGTATAAGTGAAAACGCTTCAAATTTTACAACAGTTTTTTATCAATTGGACCTATATTAACATTCTATACCTTGTTGGAAAGCTCAGAACAAGATCTTGAATAATTTACTATTAAAATTTAAAAAAAAAAATTCACAAATTTTTGTCGCATAGCTACTAGATAGATCTTAATTTGCTTTTAACTTTATTTTCTAATTTTGGTTGTGCTGTTGCATCTCAACCTTTTATTTTAATCATTTAATTTCTTAAAGGGAAACACAGAAAGCACCCTGGTGGTCGTGGTAATGCTGGTGGTCAGCATCATCACAGAATAAACTTTGATAAATAGTAAGTTATAAGCTCAGCTTGTTTTCATTAAAATTATAGGCTTTTTATAGATATATACAAATGTCTTGGAGGCATTTGAATTTGTATTATTAATGGTTAGTACATTGGACAAATTGTTACAAGCTGCATTGTGCATATCTAATGGCTATGCATAATAAAATACAATGCTTTTTTTTCCCCCAGCCATCCAGGTTATTTTGGTAAAGTTGGTATGAGATATTTCCACAAGACCAACAATAAATTCTTCTGTCCTTCTATCAACTTGGATAAAGTTTGGTCACTTTTGAGTGAGCAGTCCAGAGCTAAATATCTTGATACCCCTACTGATAAAGCTCCAGTTATTGATGTTGGACAGGCTGTAAGTTTGTTTTTTTTTTTTTTTGTCATTTTACTACTACTAACTTTTCCATGATTGGGTATAGCTGCAAGGTAACAGAGGTTTGAATTCAGAGTTTTCCTTCTCCTAGGTGGGTAGCTAGCCATGGCTAATAAGCCCCTCCTGCCTGAAGATTACTGGTTTAAGGCGCCAGTTACTCGCATTTGCCCCTTCTTCTGTTAGTGGGAACAGTTCCGCCGAACTCAAGGCCACACATGATGGCCAGAAGTTGGACTGGTTGTCAGAGGCTACTTGAGACGCATGACATTAGGAAGTATTTTATAGGAAAAAACAGGAGCTGGCGACCCTAAGACAGTTTGCAGTACCCAGTGCTACACTCTGGCAGAACCGGCGAGGCCGATGTCCCCAAACTGTATCGGCACTGCCGTTCCTTTGGATACATCAGCTGCGTGGAGTGGGGGGAACTGGTGTGGGCGGCATAGTTCCGACCGCAACTAATGCCCAGGCATTCATTTCCATGAGATGATCCATAGTCATTAACTTAACTAACTAATGAATGTTCCCTAAAAAAAAAGTTAATACTTAAATCATATCTGTGATTGATCTTCTAGTCATGTGGATTCTAAATGTTCTTGTTGAAGAATTTGCGCAATTATTAACAATGAGCATGTCAGCAACCTGGGTCTTGTTTTTCAGATGACTTAACAATCTCACAGAAATTACACTAGGCAATAATCTTTTTGTGAAATGATTTGTGTCATTTAAAAAACAATGATTTATGCCTTATGCAAACTTTTCAGACAAAAATTTTGACTACAGATATTTTTGATGTATGTGTCAGAAATAAATAGTGAGTAATTCTAAGACATGTTCACTTTCCTCACTTGTGTGCTGAATGTAATCACTATAATGATAAAAGAGGTGTCATTGTTTTTAACTTAATTAAAAAGCTCTGGATGGCCTGTGAGGGTTTTACAATTTAATTATGCAGAAAAAATATTAGAGACCAAGTTAGTTCAGTAATCAAACCCCACAATGGTCTGCAACTACTGTCAAAACCACAAATTAAACCAAAGAAAAAAACTATGGCCATATCACAAGGTCCACAGAGCTCACAACAAAAAAACTACCTTTCAGGGACAGTAACAGAAAAAAAAAAGCAATGGGAAGACAACATAAAGGAATGGACAGGCCTGTCATTGAATGAGATTCTAAGACAAGAGACATGAAGGAAGAGTCTGCAGGGTCAATATGTTGTTGATGTAGAATGAATAATGGTCCATTAACATTCTTGATACTTTTTTTGGATTTAGCAATCATTGCCTTTTTTATTTTACGGTGGAAAAAATTATGAACATATCCCCACACCTCCCAACATATAAATTCTTTTACCTGTGTTGGTGTGCTTTGGCAAAATACCCGGTACGGTACTGTAAATTATTATTCTGTATTTATTTTTAAAAAAAGATACCAGCACTGTATCGCAGTAGTTTTGCCCATATTTTACGGCATGAGCTAGTACTTCTACTTTAACTTGGGGGCCATAGAAACAGACCTTTGCATCATCTGCTCCAATAGATCATTCATCTACATTTAAAATTTAGATCTGACATGATATTTAAATTATTTTTTTTTTTACTAGAAACATGATGCTAATCCATGTGTCTATTTTTAACAATTATATTATGAGTTTTTTTTAGTTTTATTATTCAGTGAATTTAGTGGATACTTTTAGACAACTGCATAGAGGTTAATGGGTTTTAAAAAAATACTACTCTTTGATTACCGATATTTAAAATTAGCATGATAGCACCACATTTTTAATGGTTGGTGCACATTTATATTTTAAATCCAGTTTTGCACTCCACTTTGCTATGATCTAACAAAATTTTTTGAACTGTATGCTTTGATTTTGATACCAAAAAGAAAACAGCTCCATCTTCATTGTGTTTAATGAAACTTGCTTGTTTTACAGGGCTATTACAAAGTATTAGGTAAAGGCCATCTTCCCAAAAGACCTGTCATTATCAAGGCAAAGTTCTTCAGTAAAGTTGCAGAGAAAAGAATTAAAGAAGTTGGTGGTGCTTGTGTGCTTACTTCATAGTTAACAATAAACTGCAAACTTTTCTTGTTTATTTTTGTTTGGTTTTTTTATCATTCCTACAAAAATTTTGTGCTGTATTATTTTTACTTAGCTATTGTTTGGTAACAAAAAAAATACATCTTCATTGCACTGAATTAAACTTGCAATGAATAAAAATTGTAGAAAGTAGTTCTAGAAGTGAAAAAAACTCTGCACAATTATTTTTAATAAAATTATTAAAAACTTGTGTACATCTAATGTAAACAAAATTCTTTGGTTAAAAAAATAAATAATTGTGCACATTTATTTCCTTTACCTGACAAGAATCAATTTTATTAAAATTAACTATTGGTAATACATTATTTTGTTTGAATCTTGTACAAGGGAATGAAATCGTATTTACTGATGTGATGGTAAAAGCGGAATTAGGTCGAAGCTTTGGAGTTAACCTTTCCACTTTCACAAGCGCTTCGCTAGCACAGTGTTAGAAAGTCAGCTTGGGGAGACTTAAGAACTGGGCTTGGGTGTTTTTTTTTGTTTTTTTTTTATGCATTAAAGTGATCAACTTGTTTGACTGGGGACATTAACGACTCTGCAATCTAAGAAAATTTAACAGACATAACAACAATTAAACTTTTCTATACAGCAACTATCAGCAGTCTACTCAACTTTGCCATCACCTGCGGCTACGGTAATACTTCACTGGCACAAAGACTTAGACTAGTTAAAAAAGCATCATATATTACTCAAATAAAGCTACCTTCTCTTGAAGAACTTATTCAAGAAAGATGCATTTCCAAAACATTCACGATTCTTAAAAACAAACTGCACCCATTAAACCACTGTTACATAAGATCTGAACGAGGTGGTCGTCTCCTTTCCATTAGGAGTAAAAGAGAAAGATTTTTAAAATCCTTTGTCCCACTATCGGTCATAGTGTTACAAGATCAGCTGTCGTCATCGAGAAGTACATAGAAGTCTAATTCATAAAGCGCTTGTTGTGCATGTGTTTCATGGGTGAATGTTGTTCGAATTTTTCATCCATTTTGTTTTTCTAAGTAGTTACGCTGAGGTTGTCAATTGTAGTCAAACTGAATTTCCATTTGATTGGATCAATACAATTATCTTAAGCTTTCAATTACCCTGTACCGGTACATTAAAGCGCCTGTATTTGCAAATGACAGGTCTAACTATACAGGAGCTATTTCAGATAATAATATTTATTATCTTAAGGCAATTTGTGCATTACACCAAACAAAACGGTTATAGAAAACCAAAATTTCAAACCAGACTCACTCATAACTTACATGTGAAAAGTTTATATGTTTCTATTTAATGATTAGATTAAGTCAATGTACATTGTAAGTCTAGATCACTAATGATGGTTACAAAACTTTTTACAAAGCTTATTTCAACTGTCTGTATAGTAAAAAGTTTCTTCACCTTAGTTCTCCCACAGCCTAAGTCAGTTAATCTGAAATTTCGCTCAATTATTTATTTTACCTGACAACACAAGAATTAATTTAAAAAATTAACCAATAAGTTAACTATTGGTACCGGTAATTAATTATTTTGTTTGGAAAAAGGGAAAGAAATCATGCCTGACATGTGTATAAATGAGAGAGGTTAAGTTAGAAAACATTGATATAACGCAGCCAAAAAAAAAAGTGGTGACAAGTAGCTCTTTAACAATACTTAATAGAAAGTAAATTTAACACACACAGCCGCGAAATCGCAAACCACCCAACTTATTCACAGCTCAATATGTGTAGAGTTCTACTTTCTGCGATTTGTAAATAAGAATGGAATGGGTTGCCTGTGTCAGCCGGGAAAAATCAATGACTTAGCTTAGCATAGTTTAAGTAACAGATCAACATGCATAAGTAGATTGACACATGAAATATACATGTGTTAATAAAATACTTAACGTAATCTTACGCAAATATTCATCCAGTTTTCGATGCGTTATCAAACTTTATATATCTTGAAGAGAATTAGGCTTACACCTATTATATGAAACGGGGGTGTGGGGGGGGGGGGGGGATCAAGCCATCTCTTGCCTCATACCTCTTTGTCTGAAAGGGAAACTTTACTTACTACCCAAGTGCAGCCAAATTAAGCAAACCACAGTCATCAAATTCCATTTTCTACTAGTCGCTGGACTCCATTAAGTACAGTGAATAGCAGATTTGGTTTTTGATTTTTTTTTAGAGGGAGAGTAGCAGTATCTGTAGATACCTCAGAATATGCTTTTTTTAAAGCTTAAAATACCGTATCGAAAATAATGCTTGGATCCGAAGCTTCGTCCCGAACCCCGCTGGGTGAACTCACAGTGCTCCCTAGACTCCCTATCTGTTTTTACCAGTGTATAATGTCTTTCCACTAATTAAGAGCATATTCTAAGGTAGAAAATTACGTCTGAAAGAATGAAAGGTCAGAATGTAATGAAGATTAATTGCATATACACATGCACTCATATATATATATATATATATATATAAGATAGTGCAGGTTAAGGTGGCTTTCGCTTTGGTGGTAGAGGAGCCAGCCATTTTTCGTTTGGCACGCTTTTCTTCCAGAGCTGTCAACATAATCCCTTCTTTCCAGTAGTCAGTATGAATATTCGCTGCTTCGATATCCCGTTTGATTACATCCACATAACGGAGGGGAGGACGACTAGTTTTTCTTGAGCCATTCGCGAGTTGCCCGTAAAGGATGACTTTCGGGATGCAATTGTCTTCCTTCTGGTGGAAGTCACCGAAGTCGTTGCTGAGGATTGCGAGATGTTGGGAAGACCCGTTAGCGCAAGGATCTAAGTTTTGCACTCTCTCTCTCTTGCCATGTGATTTTCAAGACACTTCGAAGGCAATGTTTAGTGGAATGAATTTAGTTTTCTAAATGAGTGAGCGTGCTCAAAACATATGTCTATTTTCATGGGCGTAGCTAGTATTTGTTTTCGTGGGGGGAGATAATTATTTTCCTTTCCCCACTTATGTGTGAGTTTTGTACGTAATTAGGCCTAATCTTTTTTTTTTTTTACACACTTCATTCTTTCTTTTTGCATACTAGAATAGGTTCTTCCTTGGGTTAGTGGAAGACAGTATTTTCCCCGCCCTTGCCAGCTAGGGGTCCGGGAGAGCGCCGTGATTTTAAAGTACCCCCCCCCCCCCTTTTTTTTTTTGGCTGCGCTAGGGCAAATCTCACCTACAATAAACAAAATTAACGCAAAAAAGCAGTCACGAAAATCTACCCCCATGTCTATTTTGATCATTGTAGTGAGCTTCCGGTTTCCCCTAACTCTTGATTTTTTAGTCTAGCCGAAGGTCAATGCGTTTTTTTATCATCTAAGATTTTGAATGTGTGGATCCAAGTGGCAGAATTCATAAACGGCATCCATCTTGTTTTCATCAATGAGGATGGGTGGTGGTGCTGACCCCATAGCGTTTGTTTCTGAGAGAAGTGAGACATTTGTGACACATCTTGTGTGTGCGCGCCCTTACCGCTGCATCATCTGCGTATCTCTTACGAGCCACGTGGTTCTAGTTTTCAGTCTGTTAATGTTCAGGGGTATGCCATCAAATCTACAATGGAGATAGATGCCATCAGTGGATTAGCAGACGCTTTTGAACTAAACAGAACCCATCCTACTTTTGGTAAAAGGAGACAAATACGTTTTAGCTGCTTGGGTAGGACAGCTTATTATCTTTAAGAGGCCATCTCTGCTGACTGTATCGAAGGCTTAGGTCAATGAATGGAATGTACAAAGGCATCCTTTGTTCTCTATAATTTTTCTGCATTTGACACACGGATAACATGTTGATCTCCCTGAGCAAAAGCCAGTGATTATAGATAGACCCGCATCCAGGAGCTTAGAAGGCAGCCATCTTCTCTATGACTGTTGAGTTGTAATGGGTACTATCTAGCATTCTAGCTCATTCCATGTGGGTAATTCTTTGATAGAGATGTACAGATTTCAAAAACTTCTAATACAGTACAGAGAATAATAATTTTCTTTTGCCAATGCTTAAACTTTTAGCCTTTTTTTAAAAAAATAAACAAACAACAGAATGTAGTAGTAATTTTTTTTTCTTTCAACCAAGGCTTACATGCATAATTGTTCCTTGTGTTCAACCAAGGCTTACATGCATAATTGTTCCTTGTGTTCAACCAAGGCTTACATGCATAATTGTTCCTTGTGTTCAACCAAGGCTTACATGCATAATTGTTCCTTGTGTTAGAACAAATGAAAAGTAATTATGTAACTAGTGTTAAATCACATATATTTTGTTTTCTTAAGTTCAATGCATTGGTGACTTGTTAAGCAATAATTATATGTATTATTTTTAATGGTGTCGACATTTACATATATTTTAATTTGACTGGGTTTGTTTAGTGACAGATACAGACAAAATATAATACAAATGTAGCACTACCTCATAGGAGTAAGTAAAGAGACATAATGAGACACTCCTTGGACTAATAATGTCCGGTTTGTTCCACAGTTATGCTGGGCGCAATGAAATGACCACAGGCAGACAGCAGTTCTGTCTGTGCTGGATGTGACAAAATATATAGGTCACAAATGGGACTGCATAGCTACTTGAAATACTGCGCTCCTTCTTAATCTTCAGACTCCTTATTAACGGTGCTTATTAAATTTACAATGACAAAGTTAAACCTGTTACCAAGTACAGTATAAACATAAAAATTATTTAATCAAAGTTTTATATTTAAAATGAAAGACTGCACACAGAAGTTTATAAATAATTTCCAATATCAATAGTTGGAGGCAAATAGGCTTGATTACTGTTTTATCGGCAGATCAAGTAAGAGACCAACACAAGTTTAAGTCCAATTTTGTTCATAAGAAATAATTTCTATTGATGCTTGAACACAATTAAGGAGATTGTCCGTAATGTTTTTAAATATGTGTATTCAATCTTTAGAGGAACACAGAAAACTTGTATTTATTATTACTAATTAGTGTCTTGTCATGCAGCATTTAATTTGTTACAAATAAAACAACTAATTTCTCATACAAGTGCATAGTCATGAATTTTAATGTTGAAAAACCTGCCAAAAGAATGAATTACTGAGACTATTCTGTATAAACCTAAAAAAGCAAATAAACATGATTCAAACAAAAATCAGAAATTTGAGTCTTGTTTCTCTGACATGAGAACATTTTATAAGGTGTAAGAAATGTTTGGTCAAATATTTACCTAGATGTCATAGAACCATTAAAAAAGGGAACTCAACAATGTCCATTAATTCAACTCTACAGTTAGATCTATAAAGCATAGTACAAACTGATATAATATAAACCTGATTGTCTCAGGTGCCTAACAAATATACAGTGAATGTATCAAGTTAAAAATGTAATGACCATTATTCTTACAAAGATACAAACATTAAATACAAATAAAATATCACAAGAAAGTCCTATACAAACAAAATGGTTATTTCTGTCGAGTTCTATTGCTTCTTCTCATTCCAGCTGCAGACTTGGCATGACTTTTTCTGGAGGGAGTGCTGGTTCCATCTTTAGGAGAAGTAGAGGTCACTTGTTTAGTCTAAAACATAAAAGAATCAATGTAAAAACTATTGCCTGTATATAGAAGTAAATATTATTGATGAAAAATAAGTAACACTTGTCATCAGTTTCATGCCAGCATATCTAAATTTGGATGTATTATTTAATTATAGCCCATTGAAAATATTTTCTTATAAAAGTTACAAATAAAGGAACCACCACACTTGAAGAAGTAATAAAAAAAAAAGAAAGTATTGACTAAGTTCAAAATAGGAATGGTCTTAACTTACTGGTGATTTAATATTCCATTTGATTGGTTCTGGATCTCTGGAGAAGGAAGGAATAGATTTAGTTATTTTAAATTGAAAATATTCTTTTATTACATTATTTTATTTTACCTAAGAAAAATCAGAACTGGGCATTCCATTACTTCTACAATTTTGATTATCTTTTGTTTTTGAGAACTATAAAAAGAAACATTTCCCCATTTGTAAAGCAATACAGTAATAATAATAATCATTAAGTATCAGTTATACTTGTGTGATCTCAAAATGAATAGTAGAGGTGAAATGCTCTGATTGACTTACTTGGCTTCAGGATGTGGCATGTGAATTATATTCTTTTTGCCTTTTTGTTGCACTTTCATCATTGGTGATAAGCATAACTTTCCTGAGGAAGAGAATATTTGGCATATATTGCTATATAAGGACAGATTTTCATTATAGCTCTGCTGAATATCCTGGCAAGAAGATAATAGTAAAACTGTGATAGACAGGAATACCTACCAGCACTCATGACACTAGCCACTGATGGTATTGGGGATGGAGGAATCATGGTCATGTTTCCAACTTGGGCAAAGGTGACATTGTTGACATCTGTATGCAGAGAAAGAAAATTTTACTTAGAATAGGAGAATATGTAAATAATGTATAAAATACATTCATCAGTGTAGAATCAATTACTCTAGCCATTTAAGGATGCGTGTCTGTTATTTTAATTCTGTTTGAAAAGTATAAATAAGTACAGTTAGTCCTCACTTAATGATGGGTGTGTTTAAAGGCGACTTGAAATTATGCCAGATTTCTTGAATGACCATCAATTCTTTTAAATTCTAATATACGACCAAATTTCAAAGATACAATGGATGGCTGAAAAATATTTTAAAATTTCCAAAGGTATGCTGAGCAGTGGCAGCACAGTGGTGTGTTGTGTACGATAAGCTGGGCTGAGATAGCTCATTTTGAATGCGATCACTCTTTCTCACAATGTACTTTGAACTTTGTTAGCTGTTTTTTTTTTTTTTAAATTTTTTGATCAAAGCAATCCATCATCATCATCAAACTCCATTAGAGTGAGGGCTTGAGAGGCTCAAATCCTCTCTTGCAAAAGCCCTGGACAGAAACCCTGCTGTCTTGCGTAGTGCATAAATGTCGCCATACAGGTCGAGAATTTTGGGTTTCCCAGACCTGTCGAGATGGAGATCAGCAAGTCTGGGGCAGTCAAACAGAATATGAGGCACAGTTTGCTCTTCTTCCCCGCAGCGGGGGCACCGTGAAGCAAAATTTGGCCATAGCCGCAAGAAATATGAGCCAACAGGACAGTGGCCTGTCCTGCACTGTGCTATAATAGCTTGCTCAGGCCTTCACCACAGGGAAGTGCGGTCAGGGCGCCTCATGCGCTCCCAGACTCCAAGGGCTTTTTGGGACTTGTCCCAGCACTCAAACCACTTTTCCATTTCTGTATTATAGCCAGGGCTTGATGAAAGTGTACAGCCTGATCAGTGGGTGGAATTTGCCCTCCCTGGTGGGCCAAGGAGTCTGCTATTGTGTTGCCAGTCACACCTATGTGACTCTGTAACCACTGCATTATTACAGGGGTGCCATAGCGTTGTTTAATGTTATGTGAAGCCATGATGACAGTGTTGATATTGGGGGGCCATGGTCCGGGGCTTTGCAAAGCCTGTAGTACAGATTTTGAGTCAGTGACCACAACAATCTGTGTTGCCCTCAAATGTCCCTCGCCGAGTTGAGAGTCAATGACTTTTAAGGCTTCACAGACTGCCATGGTCTCCGCATCAAAACTGCAAACACTACCACATGGTCCAAAGATTTTGACTGTGTAAGAGCCAAGAAAGTCGATGTAGGCTCCATAGCCTGCTCTTCCAGAATCTATTGATGCCGACCCATCAGTGTATGCAAAAATAGCACTGGGCTTGAAGGTATTAATGGTCTCCAGAGCTAGGATTTGAAGGTCGTTAGATGAACGGCTTTGCTTAGTGGCATTAGGGTCTACTAATTTCAAGCGTATGTCTGGGGTCGTTGGGCGACACCAAGGGGGAAGGGGATGAAAGCGTTGAATGTTTTGTCGGTTGGTGGAGAGGCCAGCTTCATCATAGTGGCATGATGCATAAAAGACTGCATCTGGATATGTCTTCTGCATCTCAAACCATCCACTAGTTTTCTAGCTGGGAGGTATTCATCCAGCCTTTTATACCGCTCATAGCAGGTCAGTACTGACATTTCCCTCCCAAGGTTTAGTGGACCTATATTAGCCATTATTTCAGCCCCATTTACTGGACTTGTCCTAAAGGTTCCACAGACAAATCTTATCTTAGTGCTTGGGACTGTATTTTATCAAGTTGTTCAAGAGCCGTCCTAGAGCCATAAATTTGCACAGGTAGGCTGTGATCTGTGATCGGACTGCTCCTAAATACAGGGATCGGAGCATGTCTGCTCAGGCTCCCCACTACGTGGATGCCAGCTTCCGCACAATGCAAAGTTTCCCTGAGGCCTTTCTTACAACATCCTGGATGTGCTCACACATTTTTAGTTTGAGATCTAAAGTTACACCAAGGTACTTGAGTAGCTTTTCCATGCTGAGAGCCACTCCGTTAAGGGAGAGCTGGAAAGGTTGCCAGAGAATGCCAGTCCCGAGAGTGAACAGAGAATAGACGGTCTTGAAGGTGTTTATTTCTAGCCTCCATTTTTGTGTGTATGAGCAGAGCTTATGGAGATCTTCTTGTAGCACTTTTTGTATAGAGGTTGCGCTCCTTCCGGATTTCCAAAGGACAATATCATCAGCATATAGCAGCTTTTGGCATTTTAGCTGAGCCGGTAGGTCATTTATGAAGGCAGTGAAAAGGGCGCAGGGGGAGGCCGTGCTCGAGGGTCATTTCCCCTGAGACTTCTCAGTACATCCTTGTTCTTATCGTACGCTCTTGTAGGAAGTCTCTAATCCAGTAATATATCCGTCCCCGCACCCCCACGGCTCTTATCTTATGAAGCAAACCAGGCAGCCATACTTTATCATATGCCTGTTTTAAGTCAATGAAGACTGCGTATGTGCTTTTGGTCCTTTGGAATCCATCTGCTACACTCTGCACAAAGATGTTGACTTGGTCTATAGCGAACATTCAAGCCCTGAAACCAGCCTGTTCTGGAGCTATAAGACAGGCACTCTCAAGGTACCAAACCAGATGCTCATTTACCATTTTTTCAGCCATCTTTCCCACACAAGATGTGAGTGAGATGGACCTGTAGCCCTCAGCAGTGGAAACATCTTTTCCCTTTTTGGTATAGGAATAATGGTGGCACGTTTCCAGGCCCTGGGCAGATGACCATCTGCCCAGGTTCTATTTACGAATGCCAAGAGCACGGCTTTTCCTCCCCCCCCCTACATGCTTAAGCATTTCAGGGGTGATACCATCCGGTCCGGAGCCTTTTTAAGCTGGCATTTCCTTATGGCAGCATTACGCTCACCTATAGAGAAGGGGGAGTTCATCGTTCCCTCAGCACTTTCGGTCTGTGGTTCCTTTCGGTCTTTTTTTTCATCAGCTTTGCGAGCTTTATCAATGGCTTTGGACATTGGGGACTTCTTGGCAGCCTTGTTGATCTAAGCAAAATATTTGTTCAACAAGGTGGCAATTTTCTTCTTCGATGAAATGGTTACCCCACTGGGTGAAGATAATGAGGTTGCTGTTTTCGTACGCTCAGCAATTTTGAGATTTCTGAGAAGACTCCAAGCCTTAGAGCTATCCCTTAGGTTTAACCTTGCACAGGTGTTGGTCCAACGTTCTCGTTTTTCCCTGTTAACAGACGTTTTGACTAGTAGGCTGAGTCTGTTGTATTTCTGCCTGAGTGTTGGATTGTTTGGGTTCTTTTGGACCTTTTTGTATGCCCTTCTCCGAGCCATAACAAGTTTATTGATTTCAGCAGTCCAAAAGTTTTTGAATTTTTTACAAGGGTAAGCTCGAGGAATAAACTTTTTAGCCATGCCCAGGATAGCTGTTGTTATTTGACAGTACACAAGGTTGACAGAGCTAGACTCTACATGTATTTTTTCAAGGGCACTGTCGACAGCTGTCTCGTATCCTTTCCAATTAGCCTTACTATAGCACCACTTTCGTGGTTCTTTAGTGGTCTTGGTGTTCATTTTAGAAAGAGTGGCAGTCAGTAATATTGGAAGGTGGTCACTACCAATATCGCCTAGTACTTGATAAGTTATGACAGATTCCAAGTTAGCAGAGACTAAAGAAAGATCTGGTCATGATAGTGAACCATTGCTAGCATGCAGAAGAGTAGGAGGAGAGTGTTTATTTTGCAAAAGAAAAAGGTTTGTAGAATTGCATAGGTTATGAACTTTTTCACCAGACTGATCAGTGTCATCATAGCCCCAGGAAGGTGAATGGGCATTTAGATATCCAGCTATGATAGTGTCTAAAGTTATTGTTGTGACTAGCACATTTGCCGGGGATTATATTCTCAATACTTGACAATTCAATGAACTGAAGAAAGAAACATCTCTCTGTATTTTCTTCAAACTTCTTTAATAACTTCTTCAACTTTCACATTAAAATTAACTTCTTAATTCAATAACAACTTGACTTGATACTTCATACATAAAACTTAAATGATACATGAAACTTCACTTAGTATAACTTCAACTTCAAATACTAAAACTTTACTTAATGGACCCGCTAATATTACAAAACTTATTAGTAATCGAAGACTGTGTGAGGACCAACGCTCTACAAGTACTACTACTATGCGAGGACCCCGTCTAACTCACTTTCCCTTAATTTATACTTTCTTTGATCGTACGTTCCAGAATCCTGGAACCTTCTCCGATTATTATTTTAGTGACTTTGACCTTCTAGAAGCTGACGTGTGCTATTTTTTTTTCTTAACCTCTTTCTTCGATTGGATATCTAAAATTAACTTGTTTACGCTGGACACTTGCACGAGCTTCTAGAAACTGGTCGAAATAGGTCACAGACTCGACTCGTTACAATTGTTTCTCTGACATCTAAAGCCAGTTCTTGTTTTGGTGGATTATAAACATTGATGCACTTGAAGCGTCTATTATTTTTCCAAATTTCTAATACCAAAGTGTCTGTCCTCCTCCTCCTGAGGTATTGAGACACTTCTTTTTTCACCTATCAAAGATCCTTGTAGTAAGGCAACATCCACACACTCTTTGTGGAGCAGGTTAGTTATTTCCAGTGTCTTTGGAATAAGTCCTCGGACGTTACATTGAAGGACTTTGAAAGTTTTAGCATCAGATTTGGAAATTTGGGGATCATGTTGCTTTATCTTTCCACCTAAATTAGTGTGGGGGATACTTACTTTCCCAGTATGAGGTGTTGGTATTAGGTTAATTTTTTCTGAGACTTTTGGTTTTTTAATTTAGTGTTTGTTTGGGGGAAAAAGGATGTTGTCAGGGTTTGTGTGTTGGGAAGAAGGGTAGCTCTTTTTTCACAACGTGGCCCGTTCTCCCTATCAATCCATCAACATGACTGAAAAAAAGGAAGATTATCCCCTAAGAAGCTAAGAAAAATCATTGACCTAGACACAAAAACGAAGATCATATAGAAGTATGAAGATGAAATTAAAGTCTTAGCCATCCCTTAACCCCCATCATTAAGCAGGGACACACTGTATTGTTTGAACACTAGGTAAAGCTAATGTTCTATTTAAAAGTCCAATGAAAAATGTATTTCAATGAAGCTTACCTTTAGAAGGTGTACTAATAGCTCTAAGTTGACTAAACCTTGTAGTTGGTGAGACTAAAGTATTCTCTGAGTCTGAGTCCTGAGAAAATGAGATACCAGTACAATAAATAATAAACTTGCATGGTTGGTTACCTGTTAAAATAAATTTGACATTTTTGAATACAGTGAATTCTTTTTTATTATTATGTTGGAGGGTTCAGATGACTAGTCCAATATCTCCACGCAGTAGTGATGATATCATTTTAATCTTTAAAAGGTTCAGAGACTAACAAATTAAAAACAGACAGTGGATTACATGAGCCAAAAAAATGGAATTAGAATAGTAACCAAATAGAAAGGTGTTAACTCATAAAGCTGAGAGAGTGCCTGTGCCAAAAAGAAAAATGTGTCCATTTGAACAGCACCTTACATACCTGACTTACAACAGACTTGCTGCACTTAGTGGACACTTTACTAGCAGTTGAGTTAGCATTCTGGGAAACAACATGTGTATCATTAATGACGGTACATTAACAAGAGGAAAATGTTACTTTTCAACACAAGCCATGCAAAAAAATATGATGCTTACAGTAGCAGATTTGAGTGGCTTAAAGTTATTCCCAGACTGCCTCAGTTGGTCTACTCTAGACATTGCTTTTTTAGCAGCGTCCAACATGGCCACCACAGAGGGCCTGAAATTAAAATACATTGTCATTTGATTTTAAAAGACTATTAAACCAATTTATATAAACCAAATGAAAAACAATTCTGTTACCTAGACTGATTCAGTTCCATTGGGCTAGAGCGACCTGATCTACATGGTGTACCATTGTATTCTCTCAGAACTACTGGTTGGGCTGATAAGTTTGCATGGACCAGTGGACTTGCTGGTCTGCTGGACTCCCTGCTGCCAACAGGTGTGTTAGACTGTGGTGTGTTTCCTGATGGTGTTTTAGGCTATTAACACAAAAATTTGACAACAAATATTGAATTGAAAATTAACTGTGTCGGTTTAAAATGATGCTCAAAAAATTTCACAAGTTGGAAATATGTATCCAAGGTAATTAAAAGATGAAAGTCATTACATCTCAACTGTCTTAATTGTGCAGGGTAATAGTGTTTGTATCCCTATCAACAATGTGTATTAGTTTGGTTCCATTTCACAAAATGAGTAAATCCATAATGGTGAGAAACCAACGTCCGGATAAGCTTCATTTGTTTTGATATGTGGAATAACCATGTCATGTATTTTACTTGCTATTTCATTTTAAAGCCCCTAGTGCATTTTCTAGTATGTTTGTCTAGATAAAAAAAAGCACAAAACATTCAGCTACCTTAGTGGGGGGAGTTTGTGAAATACGTATAACTGGTTTTAAGTATGTAAAAGAATCAGCAGATAATGAAAGATTTTTTTTGTATGGAAGTAGTAAGGTGAAATAAAAGCTAAGTTTCCCTTTCAGACCTATAAGGCAGATGATGTTAAGGTCATCTATTTCTTTGGCCAACAGTTAATAAGTAGGGTGTTATGTGGCTAGCACAACGACCAACCGCCTTTATTTTTTCCCAACTTTAAGTCAGGTACTCTTTTAAGTTGGGTAGACTCAGGGGCGCCCTAAAAAACCTGAATATTAAATTCCAGTCTTCACCAAGATTTGAACTTAGGATCCCAGGTTTGTAAGCCAAATGCCTAACAACTCAGCCACCATGCCCTCCAGTAAGAAGCAGTACAAATATTTTAATATGAACAAGGAAAAAAAAAAGCAATTAAAAAAGTATCAAATGAAAAAAAAAAAATTAAATAAAAAGAGCCCAAGAGAAGTAAAAAAAAAAAAAAAAAAAACAAACCCTGATAACAACACATGTAGGAATGCCAATAAACATTCTCTCCAGGTGACTTGAACTGGTCAACTTTAACACAGACAAACACAGTTTGTTTAGAGATAAATTTTATATTGATATAAAGTATTTTATCTATTTCCAAAAATGTTAAACTGAAAACTGTGAAAAAAAAAACAAAACAAAAAAAAACAAACAAACAGGTAACTGAATGAACTTATTTCAGAAAAATCTCATGATGCCAGGAAACACTGAATGGTTGTCAGTGGCTGAATGATCATATTTCGAAGACAATGGATTCAGAAGAAATGTCTCTTCAGAAATAATACTAACAGAACACACCTTCATCAAAGTAATTTATTTTCTCTCACCTGTGAATCTTTCTCAAAGTTCCTCAAATCAAATTCAATTTCCTCAGCCAATTGTCTATCAGCTGCTAGCATGTCTAGAAAAAAAAGGAAAAAAAAAAAAAAGCTTTTTACTTGAAAGTTAAGAAGGTAATTGAGCAAATATGGCTAAAAGCTCATTATTTATGCTCTTGTATTAGTGTCTGCATCAGATGTGGCAAATTATGCAGGTTCCAACTGGGTTTGCCTAGTCATGTGAAACATTACACACATCCTTAATCTTCAAAGACATTGCCATTATTAGACATACAAACTAGAAATGATTTAGTCATTGTGTGAGACCAAACGATTGAGTCAATTGTAATGTTTAAGTTAAAAAACTATTGAGAAAAAATGTTTTTTTTTAAAATCAATTCTGAATTAATGTTCAAGATATTAAAATATATGAAACATACAAAATACCTTTGATGATCAAATGATTTAGCCAATAGCTGTACTGTGTAATGTTTGTAGGATTAAAAGATCCAGTCTATTAGCCTTATGAGTACCCATTTCTTAAAACAAAAAAAACAAGACAATGGGGAAAAATAAATAAATACAAACTAATTTTTTACCTTTAATTTCAGTTTTATAATCTTTCATCAACTCTCGTAAATATGCCATCAGATTTTTTAAAATAGGTGACCTACATTTCTCCAGCTGAACAAAGAAGGAAGAAGTGATTATTTAATTCATTAATTAAAAAAATAAATAAATAAAAAATCGACTTTAACATGCACGGATAAAACATAAAAAAAAAAAAAAAAAAAACTTATATGTATTTAAACATTTAAAATAATGGCTCTGCCTCCTCAAGCCAACATAATAACCACACTGCTAGTGAGGTGCCTATGACTATAGAAAATTGTATTGTTATGTATTTTAAAAAAAAATGGAATTAACTTTTAAGGGGTGACCTATAAAGTATACCACCACTTCAACCAAGTACAATTTCTTTCCCTTGTTTGAGATACCAAACAAAAAAAATAATTACCAATACAAGATAGAGTGAGTTGATATAAGCTTTGTAAAAAGAGAAACAATCTGACTTAAGTAAAAATAGAAGAAAACCCACAATATGTTTGAGTGTGATGACTACAGGTACTATATTCTCAATAACGTTTCTCCTGACCACTTGAGTTATGAGAACTTTTTTGGCTGTAGCAGTGACCACCTTGGCCAAATCTAAAGTTGTTTCATCTGGTGTTTCTTCACTTCCTTTGCCTCGTAGCGTGGACAATTTGATTTCCTTTCATACATATGAACAAAACATTGTGATAAAAAAATAAGTAGAGTTTTTCTAACAGACTGAAGGTATAGAAACAAAACAAACAAAATCTACAATGAATTAACATATCTAACTTATAATAGAAATCACATGGAACAGGGGTTATTAAGAGAAGAAGGTGAAAGAAACTATGGTTCAATTTTGCTAGTCTTTGGAAGAAGATGATAAATTGGTTTGTCAGAGTGACTAGAAAAAAAGTGTGGGCAGGCTCCTGATTGTCAATGTTAATTTTATGTCTATTCAACATTTGTATAAGCAGTAAATCTTCAACTATTTTTTCAAAATCTAGGAGATGAAACGATGATACAAGAGAAGTGTGAACTAAAAGAAGATATCCAATGATGAAGTCTACTGGAAATTCAACATCTACTTGACTAATGTTTAAAAATATACATTTTAAAAGAAGTTTTCCCTACGAACTAAACTGCTGGAAATGTTCAAAGCAATATGATCAATTTTACTATTGAAGTTCTTACTCTACTGCTTAAAATGGCCAAAGCATCAATCAATATTTGAGATCCTTCTGCATCTAATGGAATAACTTTATCTACAACAGCTGATAAAATCTGGAATTAAAACAAGATATAAAGTTATATGAAAATAAACTTGTCAATATGTTACTACTATGACATGTAACATAACCAGTACCCAACAACAATTAAAATGCTGACTAGCCTCTTTATTTGTCTTGGCAGTAATTTTAAACCTCTGCTCATCAGTCATGTGTTCCAACATAAATGTGTACAGCTGCATTCTCTTCCTACAAGAAGAAAAGAACTCTCAGAACTGGTAGCATAAATATTGGACTTTTATGCTAGATGTATTGTTTCAACTCTCACCTTCAACATGGCAATAGCAGAATATAATTAGTGATGCTGTTTTTTTTTAAAGACATGTCAAGAGTGAAATTTTGAACCCAATGTACAGAAACAAAATTTTTTTCACTAAAAAAACTTACTTGAAACTGGATGCCCCAGCAAGACTAAACTTCTTTTTCTCCCCCTCTGTCTGTTTGAATTTATTGTACACTAAAACAATTCAAGACATTGTTAATTTATTGGAATTACAGTGGTAAATAAAATGTATCTTATCTTAAACAAATATTTTGTTACGATTTTATAAAAAATGTGTCTTAAAAGAGATTTAGTCTCTGCAGAAAAAACTTACCAGGATGATTGTGGTAACTGTTGAAATGAAAGATACATTCAATGAAAGGATGGAAGAACATATTTGGATGTTTCTGAAGCAACAAATGCTCAAGACAGAAAGCAGCTGAAATATACATAGAAATTTATTCACAATGAGTCCAATAGTTGAAATTAAAATTATTTCAGGTGTTGAAATATTAAAAAAAAAAAAGAAATTAATTTAACACTAGCAATGTTCATTTTAGACAAAAAATAATTAGTTCACTAATGCAGTTTGAAAGTGTTAAGATAAAGTCATGAGTCCTGAAACTTCAAGAAAAGGAAAGATGCTCTGTAGTTCATGTTGAAAGACAAGTAGGTTTTAAAGTAGTAATTTCACTAGTGTAAAGAGAAAATGAAATGTTACCTAAATCTTTGATTTCTTGATTCTCATCAATAAGTGTGGTAATATAATAGAAGAAAAGAACTCCTTTCCACTTCACATACTCTTCCTGTGGGGGGAAAATACAACGATAATAACAAAAACTTATCCATACCTTGGTTACCTCACAGAAAAACCTATCCATACATTGATTATCTCACTGAAAAACCTATCCATACATTACAAAAAAAAAATGAGAACCATTACAGGTAGAGACTGCAAAGAGTGAAAACCAAATCCTGCTTACCTGTAATAGTCTAGTCAAGATTGTCAAAGTATTTTTTCTGACAATGGCTGATTGATCTTTCAAGCATGAGGCAATGTTGGTGGCATAGCGATCAACTAAAGTTGTGTATCTAGATATGTGGAGAATATATTAGATTGTATCTAGATGTGTGGAGAATATATTACAGTGTATCTAGATGTGTTAAGAGTATATAACATTAAGTAACTCAAAAAAGTTTTTCTATAGCACAATTGAGTGTCAACAGGCTGTACCTTATTGTGAGGTCTCCCAACACAACCACAACATTATTTCTAATAGCTGGACATTCAGACACCTCCAGCTCTCTAGCCAAAGCTGCAATGGTTTTCTTAGCCAAAGTTTCATCCACCAAGCAAAGTTTACCTAGAGAGACACCAGACATAAGCCACTTTCCAATCTATTTAGCTACTAGTGGGAAGCGTGGTCAAGAGGCCAAGTGCGCTTGAACTTGGCTTGGCTACCTAGAAGGGGGCTCGAGGTTCGACACCCGACTCGGGCAGAGTTGTGTTTACTGAGCGCCTAAAGGCAGCACGGAAAACCAACTCCTAGATACCCCCTCCCCCCAACTGGTCCACAAATGAGATTGGACCAAAAGCGCTCTGAGCATGCTATAAGCATGAAAGTAGCGCTATATAAAAGTTATAATAATAATAGTAATAGCCACAGGTTGAGTGAATCAAGCTTGCTAAGTAACATGTAATTGTGATGGTATAAGTATGAAAGATATACAGCCATTAACATTAATCATTTTAGTCTTTAGATGTTGAAACTCATAACTCATTATTAATCAAGTGTTCATAGTTAATTTCAACAATTTTTTTCAAGTTCAAATTAAGGATTTCAGGGTGTAGCACAATAGCTTTAATAGGGACAAAACCAATCAAGAGCCTTCTAACAAAATGGCATCAATACCAAGAGAAAGGCAAACATGGAATAGAAAAGAATTCATTTGACTTGAATAAAAGTATATGCTTTTTACAACACATATTTAATCACATTGTATATTTCTTGTATGTTGTTTAGATTTTTGGGCCACTTCTTCCAATCATCATCAAATTTTGCATTAAAGCTTATGCTCCATGACAACATAGTCTGTTAAGTAAGTTCCCCTTTCAGACTTTGAGATCTTTAGGGCAGATGGTGTAAATGTGGCCAGCACAATGACCAACTGCCTTTACTTTTCCCCAACTAGTGTCAGAGCTGAGTTTACTCAGGGGTGCCCAAAGATCCCAAAATTAAAAATTTCAGTCTTCACCAGGATTTGAAATTGGGACCCCGGTTTGGAAGCTAAGTGCTTTATCACTAAGCCACCGCACCTTCTCTCAATGACAACATATGAATAAAATATTAAAACAATTAGTCAAAATTAATGAATTTTGTTTTTATATAGAAAACATACTAAGCTAAAGGGAGATAAACCTTGTGTAGAGAATAAGGCTGATAGGATTTGAAAGATAGCTAGAGCAAAATAAAATAATTAAGTTTTAATGTAAACTGTATATCAAAGACTTGTTTGTATATTAATCAATTATAAATAAAACCTTGTAATTATCATTAGCATTGTAATTAACATTGTCTGAATTACCATTTTCTCATATGATTTTGTCTTCAACAAATACTAATAAATTAATTATAACGTTCATCAGAGATTGAAAATGATTATAAAGTTTAAGATTAAAAAGGCTAAAATAATAAATATTAAATAATAATTCTTTTAAGCAATGCTTATATATTAAAACACACATTTAAATTTCACATCCAACAGTTTAAACCGTTTATTTATTTTCTACTTATTAGTGTATTTTAATACAAGCATTGCTTTAAAATTTTTCTTAAAAACTATTATTAATGTATTAGAAATCTGTATTTCAGATTTCTTTTGAACACTTGTATTAACCTAACAGTAACAAGCAAGATATATAGCACATAAATACATTAATAATTAAAGACTTTATTTATGCATACATCTACATCTCTATATCTAGACTGTAGTTTTTGTTTTCTATTATGAGTTAGCAACATAATGATAACAGAGGAGCTTCAATGCTAAACCAGTTTGAACAAAGTATGATGTAAGCCAATGAAACATGGGTAATAACAGCCAAATGTTTTCAACACTTACCCAGAGTAATAAATGCATGGACCCTGAGATTGTTGGACATCCTAGAGCCTTTGAATTGTGACAGAGGTTGTGAGGCTTGTGAAGAAGCCTGGCTTGAGGGGCTACGGAGTAAATCATGACTACCATAAGAGGAGTGGCTACCATCAGAGGCTTCATTTGATAGTTGTTGACTTTCACCTGTGGATCACAACATATGTGTAGGGCTGATAGCAGAAAGAAGGACAGCATCATACCTATGAATTCATCGAAGTTTTAAAGTTATTACTATTTGTTTGCTTAACAAATCAAACCATATTTTAAGAACTAATGAATTGGTTCAATGCATGAAGACAAAAAAAACAACTAAAGAGAATGCTTCCCTTTAAACTCAAAAGTTAACATGATACTAATAATGGCTGAGTGTTTTTTTTTTCTAAGTTATTGTACCTAGCCTGGCATAGTGTTCTAAAATCCTGATTAAAAAAAGTCTTCATCAAGGTTTAAAATAAAATATTCTTAGTTTTGTAGCTAAGAACATTACCACTTCAATGACAAAGTCCCAAAGACTAAATAGATAAACCTTACCCCCCAATAAAAATCTTTATCATTAAAGTTGGAGCATTAGTATAGTTATTGTGTTAAAATGGCAATCCTACCTATGGCGCTGATGCATGGAGAAGCAATGATGGACTGAATCAGGAGAGTGACTCTCTTAGGCATTCTGGTGGGACATCTCTGGCAGACCTCTCCCAATGTAAACATATAACAGATCAACTTCTCTTCATCTATCACTGTGTCTTTATATAACAAACATGAGACTAAATTAAGTTCATTAAAAAAAAAGAATTGAGAGTTGCATTGGGTCTTATTTTCATGTTGCTAAAATAATTGTTTTAGTCCACAGTTGCAATTCCCACAACTTATGACACAATTTCTCAACATTTGTTCTAAAAAGTAGCAATTCATTTCTAAGCACTTCTTTTTTTGCAAAATACACAACAGTGTTTATATTACTTTTATCTTAATATTTATAGTACAGGTATATACTATTTACAGTAGTCCTAACTGATTACATATATGTAACATTGTTACAATTATTTAAAGACATTAACTACTAGATGTAGATCAAGATGTCTGCATGAAACAAGACTTAGATCTAGAACTTTGCAAAACAAAACAAGCAGACCATATTCTAATATTTTAGTTTTGATGTATCTAGATATTTATTTCATTTGCTATGTTTATATAAGCTAAGAGTCTTAGCATACTAAATAATGATCTCTAAAAGAAAACAAGCAGACCATATTCTAATATTTTAGTTTTGATGTATCTAGATCTTTATTTCATTTGCTATGCTTATATAGGCTAAGAGTCTTAGCATACTAAATAATGATCTCTAAAAGAAACTTTTTAAAATTTGGATAAGTTTTGAAATTTTTATTAATAGTTTATTGAAATCATTGGGTTTTAATTCAGTGATAAGTTGTGGGTGCATGAAAGAAAGTGCTTTACATACAAATGTATTTTTTAAGTAAAAATAAAAAGTTACTTTTTCAAATGATCACGGTGGGACTTTATTGTTTAATTTTCAGACTTATAAAAATGTACTTAACAGTACTAATTAGATTTTACAAGCATTTTCATGCCTCAATTTTAAATTGGTAAGCTCCAGGCTCACAAGCTAAATATACATTTGATATGCCCCCAGCCCAAGTTTTGTTTATGTTGATTGTACTTTTTAATTTCAAAGGTACAGCTAAAACACAAATGTGGAAGAAATGAAATAAAGAATGTGGTTACCTTTATCCTCTGTTAAAATGACATGTGACATATACTGATCACAGTCTCTCAGTATGTCTTCTCCCCAAGCCTGAGGAAGCCTTCGAGACATCTCTAGACAAGCATAGAGCTGAAACAATATATACATATATACTCACTCACGTTCCTTTCTAAGATGAGACTCTTTGAACAGTACATTAACACTAAAACAACAACGCCATCGTTTAGAACTCATTTAATTTTCATGCATGGACCCTGAGATTGTTGGACATCCTAGAGCCTTTGAATTGTGACAGAGGCTGTGAGGCTTGTGAAGAAGCCTGGCTTAAGGGGCTACGGAGTAAATCATGACACTAAAACACCATTTTGTTTCCCTCTCCTTTCAACATGCATTCGCACCATTTCACATTTACACTAACATGCGCACATAACACCCCCCTTGTTCAAGAAGTTCAAAATACAAATTACTGAATACATTATCAGACTATTCCAAGCTTTAAAAAAATTATAAATTCTCTGTATCATACAGAACCATAATGTAATAACCAAACAAAATCATACACAATGTCATGTTAATACCAATACAATTTTATCATAAGTTAACAATTATATTCATCACATTAATAACTGTTATTATGAGCAATTAACACAACTTCTGTTAACATATATCTATCAATGATTTGCTAAACAAAATTGTATCACATTTCATTCATACAACTCCCCACTCATAATTTCATGCCTGTACAAAACACCCTCATTCCAGCCGCAATCAATTAGTTCACAAACAAAGTCCACCTTGCTCCATGCATATTGTACCCCCAACAATCTGACTCACAAGACTCCTAATACTATAGATTTAACCCAATGCTCTTTACCTCTTAGAAGTATCAGGCCTATATAATGATTCTAGTCTTGATGTCTCTACCACACCATTTCGATAATTTTCTTACAAATGTAATTTGAATATAATAACTATAATCAAACAAAATCACAAAAAAAAACAACAAAAAAACATTGTGCAAAATATAAGTATCTACTTTCCACTACTTATACTCTCTTACATTTTCTGTGTAGCCTTTACTAAACTTCTATAAGTAGTAGCCTTAACCTACATGAATATGTAACAACAATATCCAATTCATTACACATATGTTTATTCATAGAACAATAATTAGTGTCCATTATTCCCCCTCTTTCCTAATCATATCTATATAATTCTAACATTATTGACATGCCATCCTTTCCGCTTCCCTCCTTTGCAATGATGTCCCATTGTGATCCCACTACATAATGGGCTATTTGTACTGTTTACTATCCTGTTACTATCCCTCTCTTTTCTCATATACACCTCCCCGCCATTGTACCTTAATTCCTTAACTCTGCTTACTGTCGACACTGTCTCCTAATGTGTCCCCTTCTCCCACAATTAAAGCATAAGATGCATGGATTTGTACATCTGTATGTGGGTTTATATCGCTTTCCCTGTACCACTGAGTGCCTTACTTTACTTTGATTTGGACCCATTCCAATTGCATTGTTTTCTACCTTATCTGTTAATTCTTTCTTTTCATGCTCTCTGCTACCCATGTCATCTGATGTATGGGATCTTATGTCTTCTTCCACACCCCCCTTTTTACCTCGAGTAGACTTTATCCCATAATATTTCTTCCAATTCTCAACCTCCCTTTCTGAACATATTTTCACCAAATGAATGTTCCCGATAATTAAATCTATCTCACCCTGCTCTACAACACAAGCTTCTACTGTCCCCTTAACATACGGTGTGTCTATACTAACTTTAGCAATCGGTAATTGTACAATATTCCCATTAAATATAACACACTTCCCAGATTCGCCTGTATATTCATGGTCTTCCACTAAATTCTTATTCACACCAATAATAGTGCTCCCTGTATCCCTGATGGTCTTGGCTGCCTTGTTTCCTACGAATGTCTGAAAAATCTCCAATGTTCCAGTATCAGATGACAATGATAAGCCTTGCTCTATTCTACCTTTCTCCCAGTCCTTTCTTTCCTGTCTGTTTCCTTGATATCTTCTGTTGCGGCTATCATATTGTCTTTCATATGTACCACGACTATACTGTCTATCCTGTGTCTCTCTTGTTCTGTGAGAGTTATTCTGTGTCTCACATGTTCTGTTAAAGGCAACTATTTCTTCTATATCACTGCCTCTAGATAATTTCTTCTTGGGGTGTGCCACTTTATAAGCCCTTAGTTTTACTGTCTTCTATGCATTTCGGTTTCCTCTCTAACAGAAATATTTTCAATTCCTCCTGACACTCGTAAATCACTTTGTCCAGCATGAGAAATTTCTTTAGACTGTCAAAGGTTTTTTCTACCTCATCGGTTTCTATCCAGTTATCGAAATGGCTGCTCATTCTGTCCAGGAATGTCTGTGGGTCATCCTCTGGTTCTAATTCACAATTGACAAACTGTTGGCGATAGAAAGCCTGTTTTCCCCAAAGTTCGAAGTAGTTGTTCTTTCACAACACTATAGTTACCCTGGTTCATACATACATATTTTTGACGGCACCTCCGCTGTAAATGATCTAGACAATAAGAATGTCCATTTGTCTTCAGGGTATTTCAATTCTCTCATTTCTATTTCGAACCTTTTCAGGAAAATGTCAATGTCCATTTTGTCTTCGTTGAATATCAAACCTATATATTTTGCCAGTTTATTCCCTGTAGTGTCACTCTTTCTTTTATCCCTCTCTTTTTCTTGGTCTGTTTTCAACTTTTTCTCCGCTGTTTCTTTTTCAAATGCCAATCTCTCTCTTTCAATGGCAACTAATTCGTTTTTCTTTTCCCTTTCAATGGCAATCTTTTCGTTTTCTTTCTTTTCCTTCATAGCTAACTTTTCTCTTTTGTCCTCCTTGTCTAATCTTTCCTTTTCTCTTTTGTCCCCTTGTTTAATCTTTCCCTTTCTCTTTTGTCCTTGTCTAATCTTTCCTTTTCTCTTTTGTCCTCCTGGTCTAATCTTTCCTTTTCTCTTTTGTCCTCCATGTCTAATCTTTCCTTTTCTCTTTTGTCCTCTTGTCTAATCTTTCCTTTCCTTTTCTCTTTTGTCCTCCTGGTCTAATCTTTCCTTTTCTCCTCCTTGTCTAATCTTTCCTTTTCTTTTTTGTCCTCCTTGTCTAATCTTTCCTTTTCTCTTTTGTCCTCCTTGTCTAATCTTTCCTTTTCTCTTTTGTCCTCCTTGTCTAATCTTTCCTTTTCTCTTTTGTCCTCCATGTCTAATCTTTCCTTTTCTTTTTCTCTTTTGTCCTCCATGTCTAATCTTTCCTTTTTTTTTGTCCTCCTTGTCTAATCTTTCCTTTTCTTTTTTGTCCTCCTTGTCTAATCTTTCCTTTCCTTTTTTTCTTTTGTCCTCCTTGTCTAATCTTTCCTTTTTTTTTTCTCTTTTGTCCTCCATGTCTAATCTTTTCTTTTTCTCTTTCCATTGCTAATCTCTCCCTCTCCATCAACCTTTCTTGTACGTATTTTCTTAGTTCTGCCCCTTCAAGCTCCAATAACCTCCCTTCTTCTTTCAACGCTGCTACCTCAGCCTTGTCCGCCATTTTCTATTACTACTAATCAAATTGAATAGTATCCTGTCGCTAGATCTAGACCAGTGATGCCCAAACTACGTCCCGCGGGCCAGACGTGGTTCAGACCGGCCCACCAAAACATCGGAACAAGATAGGAAATAGAACAAAATTTTTAAAAGTTGAAAAATGTATTTTCTATGTTAGGACTCAATTTTTCTTTGATGGATTTCATTCTAATTTTTCGTCTTGTAGTGGTCACATTAAGAACACAAGTTTGTTGTTTTCTCTGTGACAAGAATTAACAGTTGTTTTAGAGTCTTGGATAGTTCCGCGGCTGTCTTGAGTTAGCCGTGTTAGTGAAAATCCAAATTCAAAACTAAATGACAGAGCAGCAGATTTCGAAATAATTTCTATTGCCGATGAGGAGTGACACCAACTGGAACTGATTGACTTACAAAGCCAGATTTCCCTGCTTGAGAAATTTTGAGCACTACAGACAATAGATTTCTACGCCTTGTTGTCATCATAAACCTTGCACATATGCGAAAACAATTGCTGGGTATGATCACAATGTTTACAAGAACTTAATTTAATGAAAAAACTGTTGACAGGAGATCAACTGTGTATAAAGGACTACATAGGTTTTACCTTTACGTTGGGCGCCACTTGTTATGTTCCTTTCTAAGATGAGACTCTTTGAACACTACATTAACTAAAACACCATTTCGTTTCTATTTTCCCATTTTGGTTCTCCTCTCCTTTCAACATGCATTCGCACCATTTCACATTTACACCAACATGCGCACGTAACACATATATACTCACATATTAAAGATATACCTTTAAACCCAAGGTTTGAAAACTAAGAACTAAACACTAAGAAACTAGTTTTTCTTGTTACATGCTTACTTTTGAGACACAGTGAACCATACCAGCAATGATACCGGGCGGGTATGTGAACTCTCTAAGTCGTTGCTTCATGTCTTCTGTAGGTGATATAAGGGAATAGAATAAAACTTTGTTCCATTCCAAGTGATCATTCTACATACTCTAGAGGTATCAATACAGATCAGCTGCTAAAGCAGTATGAATGATTGGACATAAATAATAAATAAAAAATGATAAGATAAGGCATTATGTTACAAAATCAAATAATTTGACATTAGTGACTAGTCAAGCTTCTTTTGTATCTTACCTTTTACACCTCATCTGAAGAAAAGGTCTTTGATTATAAATAGGATTAAGATGTGCCATGGTCTTCCTTTGTGAACCTAACTTCTACCATGTTTTACACTAGGCCAGCAAATGTTTAAGCTGGTCTTTGAAGCATATGAGGACTATCTTGGGTGAGGTTTTTCTTATTTGAGATTAGTGAAAAAAATTGCCTTGGAAAATGGGTCATTCTCCATACAAGATAAGGCTTCATTTATTTGAAGGTGGCCAAAATGTATTAGAAACTAATGCTAACAAAAAGCAGGCAAGTAGAGCATAATCATCTTCAAAAATTAGTTCTTCTTCTAGCCAGCTTTTTGCTGCTGAGCTGTCAGCTCTTTTGCAGACTGTGCCAAGGAAAAATAGTGTGCTGTTCAAAATTAGTTCTAAAACTTCATCTCTTTAGTTTCATTGTGAAAAGGCAGTAGATGCTAGAAGAAGACATTTTCAGGAGAGCAGAATCTGAGGTACGATATTTTCATTCAAGTGCTCTTTATTTTAGTAAGCTTTGTCAAAGAAAAAAAAAAATGCTATAACAAATAAACCATTTCCTAATCTGAATGTTATCTTTACAAATAGAGTTAAAATGTTCTGAATTATTTACCAAATATAACAGGCAGTTCACTGTTTGAAATATATTTCACTGTTGATCCTAACACAGTCAAAACATCAAACCATTTGCCACAAGATGCTTCATCTAAGTACAGAAAAAAAAAAAGGAATGCATTAAAAACATAACATATATAAATCATTATTTTAATAATATTACCACGAAAAATATATCTCTCTGCAATAAAATTTTTTTTTACCAACCTGCACAAGTAGTGACAGTCTTCCAGTACTGAATGACTAAACTGTGATTGATTTTAACTGGTGTCTTTGAAATTTCCGCCAAGAACATCCAGGCAGCCTGTCAGGGATGGAAAGAAGAGTCATCAGTGTTGACATAGACTGAAATAGTAGCCACAATAAGACAGACATATTTTAACACAAAGCACAAGGATAAATTATTTGATACCTTATCATTGTCTCCATGCACATGACTCAGCAATGCATCTATCATCGAGCTCTTCAGTTTTTTAGTCCTGGCCCAGTACTGGCAAGCTTTCTGCAAATAGCGTCTGAAAAATAGTTTTCAGTGATGAAATCTTTTTCCTAGCTCAATAATAAACTTTCCTCAAGAAATTACCTAAAAAATAAAACTTTGAAACTGTAAAATTTAAATTGTAGTGAAAAATGCTAAGTTTCTTTTTCAATGATGACAATTATTTACCGTAATTTTTCACAACTTTCATCAACTATAATACGAAGCAAGTCCCACTCTATTCCTGTAGAGGCTTGTGTTCTAGGAAAAAAACAAAACAACTTACATTAATAAATAATGAAAACAGAATGCATTTTTGTAGCAAAAGATCAGGTGAACATTTCCTAATCTATTACCTATTGGCTGGCTTTAAGTGCTGTAAAATCATTTCTTCCAAATATTCAAAGCTTTTCTCCTGCACTGAAGTTTCTCTGTCCATAACTTGAGGAAGAAGTCCAAATATCCAAGCTCTAAAATTATTTAAAAAGAAATTATGAAACATAATTCTGATTAAATATTCAAGAATATGTTTCAAAAAATATACAAGGATGTATCATTCTAACTATATATATATTACAAGTCAAGGTACTCACTTCTGAATGTTTTGATCTTTTGGAAAAGCTTTCAAAAGTTCAAATAAAGACTGCACTGCTTGTTTTCTGACTGACAGGGCTGGATCAGCACATCTCTCTTGTAACACTTGTAGATCCTGAGAAAGAAAAATGATCAAACATTCTTATGGCAATGTCTTTGATTCCAAAGATTAAGGATCATTAGTTGTTAAAATGTTTAGGTTAGTGCAGTCATTCATTCTTCTCCTTCATTTTTAGGCTGAATTCACCTTAAGATATCCCTTAGCCTGTTGAACTGTTGGGGCACTACACAAGATCAGTTTACACTCTATTACACTCCTGTCCATTCTTTTATGTTGTCTTCCCACCTGTCTGCCTCTTCTTCTTTTTCCTGGTACTTTTCCCTAAAGGAAGGTCTCTGTGAGCCCTGAGGACCTTGTGATATGGCTATAGAGTTTAAACTATAGAGTTTTTTTGAAATCAGAAAGCAGGTCATAAGGGGTCAGACTGCTATATAATTCTGTTCAAAATTCTTCATTTGTGATGCTGTCTTTGTAAGTGATACCTAGGATCTTTCTATAGCACTGCAATTCCATTGCTAGAATCCTCTTCTCAAAATATGCAGTCAGCTTTTAGGATTTGCAAGCATAAAAGAATGTGGCCATGATCAAGGAGCACATTAGTTTGCTTTTAGTAATGAAGGCTATGCTTTCCAGATTTTTAAAAATTTTGCAAGGGCTGCTGTAGTAGTTATGGTTTGGTTCCCATATTTGAGACTAAAAATAAAAGTTCCCCTTTCAGACCTTGTGGTCTATAGGGCTGATGTAAACCGCTTAGATTTTCCCCTAACTAATGACAGGTACCCATTAGAGCTGGGTGGCAGCGCCCAAAGATCCCGAAATTGTTTTTTAAAAAATTATAATAGTGTTAGCTTGTCTAAATCAAATATGAAAGCAAAGCATAACAATACAATAACACTTACTTCCTTTCTATAGCATGGAGCAACCAACTCAACCACCTTTTCCAAGGCTTGTAGGGCACATTTCCTAACTACTACTTTTGAATCATGCATACGTCTATGGAACATGGAGATTACACCTTCTGTGTCAGGCAGATCTAAAATAGGATGGACAACTATTCAAAACATGCAAATATAACAATATATACTAGCTTATTTCCTTGCTATGAGAGAAAGAGAGAGAGAGAAAGACAGACAATAAGGTGTTCACTAGATGTTTGTATAAACAAAATTTGTTTCAACTTTAGAATGCTTAAGATTTAAATGTATTTACCATTTTAAAATAAATAATTCATTAAACAAACATTTAAAACTTTGGAATGTTAATGGAAGTACAGACAAATTTTTTAATGATATATCTATCTATCTATAATTTGGCATGAAATAATTATACAAGTAAACTCATTAGATTCAGTTACACAGATTAAATCCAGGAGTTATCTCAATAAGCTGAAGTGCACAAGTCTGTGGAGTCTGAGCTTTAAGTTGATTCTGAGCTACACTGTCACCATCACCATTCTCAGTTTGCTTGTTATCTGGGACTAGACTGCTCTCAATACTTGAGTTGTTCATCACTTCAGGTGTAGTTGGGTTTTCTATGAAGAAAAAACAACAACAGACATTTGTAATGGAACATCTTACAAGCAACAAGTTTAAAACCTAGTGGAGACATTCTATCCGGCCTTATTGAGCACTTAAGGGTTTGAAGGTTATGAAGAAATCCTGATATCATCAAGAGCTCAAGGACAATTGGCCAAAAGTTTCAAGAGTATAAATGCTACAGGAAAGAAAGTAGTCAATCACAAAGATTTACCTTTAGCTGTAACCAGCACAGCTACTGGCGTAGGCATAAAATGCTTAGCTGTTGGCCTACTTGCAATAGGAGTGATCACCTCTTTGATGGTTGACACAACATCTCTGAACTTGGAACTTGTGCACACAGAGAAGCCAGTCAAAGCTCTTGATCGAATACTAGAATAAACAAAATATTACCAAAAAAAAAAAAAAAAAAGTTTATATTAGGGGAAGAATTCCAGCTATATCTCTAAATATTGTACAATTTATTTCCTTTTTATATAGCAAACAAAATTAATTAATTAATCTGTTAATTTTATTGATTGATTTGTTAGAGAATGAATAATTGCCCAAAGAATTGGAAGTGAGAGATACGTCTGCAAAATTTGTACCAGACAGAGTGAGTTGATATAAGCTTGATCACTTTGCAATGAACACACGTAAGAACTCACCTTGCATTGGAATCTGAACATTTGCTTAACAGTGTGAGAACCATACTTTTATGGCTGCAAAATCCAGACAGTTCAGATGGAACAGCATCTTCAAAAAAAAAAAAAGATAAAAAAATGTAAACAAGTCTTTGCTTAATGTGTTCATATATGGCGGCTAAAGATTCATATAGACATATCTAGAGTTCCATGAATACCTGATAATCTCCTCTCAGGTTTCTCAATCAATGTTAACATGACATCAACCAGAAAACTTCTTTGTGTAACCTGGAGAAAGACAAGAAACTATGAAGTGCATTAAAAAGCAAACTTTTAAAAATGACTATGCCTAATGATTAACCTTTACAATAGAAAATTATTTCAATACATTTTTGATGTCATTACTTCAGTTGAATAGCTTTTAAATGTCTCACCTTAGTGTATTTGGACAAACGTTTCAACCACTCCAACATTCTAGCGTATTCTATATCAGGCAAATAGTCCACAAGTTCACACACAGCCTGTTGAAGCATCGACAAACATTTACAGTTTACCCCTTAACATTGGATCTAATTATCTGATACCAATCAAACAAGTGCTGCGTGTGTGTGTGACTTACTTCAGCAGCATAAGCTCTGTAATCGGACTTGTCAGGCACCTTAAAGCATAGAGTTTGCAACAAAGTTTTCAAACAATTGACAGAACGTTCACCCAACTCTTTAACCACATATCTGTAGGGAATACCATAGAGATAAAAAGGAGTAAAGTAAGGTTTACATTCTTACCAGAATTAAAAATGTAATCAACACAAATTTAAGACAAAACAACATTCCATCCAAATCATTGCTAGACATTATGTCTAAGGCAAAACAACATTCTATCCAAATCATTGCTAGACATTATGTCTAAGACAAAACAACATTCAAACCAAATCCTTGCTAGACATTATGTCTAAGACAAAACAACATTCCATCCAAATCCTTGCTAGACATTATGTCTAAGGCAAAACAACATTCTATCCAAATCATTGCTAGACATTATGTCTAAGACAAAACAACATTCAAACAAAATCCTTGTTAGACATTATGCCTAAGACAAAACAATAATTTAAATCAACTTCCTGTCTTACATGAAAAACATTCAAATCAAATATCCAATCCAAGTAAGACTAAGGCAAAACTGAACTCAACTTTCTGTCTTGCATAGCATTTTAAAGACAAAAAAAAACAACAAAAAACTTATCAAATCAACTCTCTGTCTTACACAACAAAGTCCAATGCATGTCGTCTAATCTGTAAAACAGGTCGAGCCAAAGCTGTAAACAACTTCCCATCTGCCATCATAAGTATCTGTTCTAAAAGTTGTTTGAAAGACTGACAGAGAAAAGAAAACAAATCAACACAAACAAGAAACAAAAAGAACTGAACTGCTAAACTGGATTTAAACTAAGAGCTATGACAAAAATAAACATCTGGAAAAAAAAATGTAAACAAACAGCTTGAAAATTTAATTCTCCAAACAAAATAAATAAATGAAAACATTCTCAACTAGCAGTAAAAGTATATAAAGATTGACCTCATTGACTATTGTTGTCACGTGACCATGAAAAGGTTGACACAATAAATACATTGCTTTAAAAGCCAACATTCCAGGACTGCAGTGTCTAGCATTCCTTAAAAAAAAAAAAAAAAAAAAAAAATGGCTACACATGTCAGGAATCAATTGCTATCACATATAAACACACACAATTTATTTTAAAAAATATGCTTTTTTTTTTAAATGCCCCCACTACATTCTTTTACAGAAGAAAAAGTATTTATATTACTTGTCAGGCTTGACACTACATTTTTGAGTTGGCATACTATACTTTCTTACTAATGACCTAAATTATTAAAAAAAAACATAATACTAGAGGAAACTATTGTTAGGTTGAAGTCTAGATTTTCCATTGTTAAAAATGTGATAAAGTCAACAAAATAAAATGCTACAGAAAAAAAAAAAAGAACAGATAAATAGTTGTACATTACTTACCACTGTCCCATAGTCTCATCTATGGCAAGGGGATCTTCCTTAACAATATTAGTCAAAACAGACAATAACTGAATGGCTGTGGACTCAGACTGACGAAGAGAGTATCTTTCACATATGATGACTACATTCTGCAACAACAATTTAAAAAAAAAAGATCTATGCAAATATTCTAGAAATACTTTATGGTCTCTTATCAAAGACTTACTAAACTAGATTGACAATAGTTACACAACAGATACTCAAAGTGAGCTTGTCTGTCCAATACAAATTAGTTTACAATACACAACACAAAGTATAACCACCCAACAGTAATTGTGGATTTGAAAACATAGGATTCTGTTCATGCAAAATCTAAGAATTTGACATTCAAATATAAAAATCAACTTCAGTCTATTTTACAGAGCTAAAACAGAATTCAAAGCATTCAAATTGACCAAAAAAAAAATCCTTAACTAACCTGAAGTAAGGATTTCTTGAAATCATCTATCTGATCTCTTTCAGTTTCACTCAGTTCTACAAATTGTTCCTCATCACTGCCATCTCTAATAGTACCACTCTGTTCAGAGCAAATAAACACATAGACAAAGTCATTCAAAATGAATTGACATATAACAGACTCAAGAATAAAACAGAAAAAAATATTAATTTTAAAAACAAAATACTGATTAGCAATTAAAAAACCCCCACCAAAGCTTATAAAATTAGCTATACTATAATATACTACACACAATACCCAAAAGATCACACCACTATCTTCCACCCTAATTTCAAAAGATACAATTAACACACAATCACTTACATCCTCTTCAAAAAGTGCTTCCCCAGAAGGTATTTTTGTGCCTTTCCTTCTTTTTGTCAGACGCTTGTTACCGGATGGTATATCTCTTTTTTTCTTACGTTTGCTGCCGCCACCACCATTATCTTAAGAAAAAAAATAATAATAAAAAGATCAACTAGAAACAACCATATCAATAAAATATCGATAAAAAAAATAAATAAACATAAATCACAAACATAATTTTGCTTTCACTAGCCATGATCTTACCTGGCCTGTTACGTATAGTAAGTACACGACAAGCTTGTAAAAACAATTCTGGATTGTAAATCTTAAAAGCTGCACTACCTATAAAAAAAAAAGAAAACTTTTAAATAGAAGCTTTAAGCTTCTCTTATATATATATATATAACGAATACAGTTAAACTTTAAAATATTATGAAGTTGTCAGCACTTGAACAAGTTTATTATGTTTTACAAACAAATATTTCTGTTAAAAATTTTGTTTTACAATAATATCCATGATTCACTTTCACTTCTCCTTGTCAAGAAGTTCAATGCATTAGCTGGTTATACTTATCTCTTAAATTGAGTGTAGTTTAACCTAGTCACATGGGTTACCAAAATCTAACCTCCAGGCTAAGCCTCTTAGAGGGTGGATGAGGGTGACACTAGTCACATGGGTTACCAACATTCCTCCTACTGTCCAAGGGTAGATGAGGGCTGGTGACACTAATCACATGGGTTAACAACGTTCCTTCTACTGTCCAAGGGTAGGTGAGGGCTGGTGACACTAGTCACATGGGTTACCAACATTCCTCCTACTGTCCAAGGGTAGGTGAGGGCTGGTGACACAATCACATGGGTTACCAACATTCCTCCTACTGTCCAAGGGTAGATGAGGGCTGGTGACACTAGTCACATGGGTTACCAACATTCCTCCAGGGAGGGCAAATTCCACCAACTGAACAGGCTGTAAGCTTTCATCAAGCCCTGGTTATAATACAAAAAAAACAGAAATGGAAAAGTGGTTTGAGTGCTGGGACAAGTTCCAAAAAAGCCAGTGGAGTCTGGGAGCGCATGAGGCGCCCTGACTGCACTTCCCCATGGTGGAGGCTGTCCAGGCCTGAGCAAGCTATTATAGCACAGTGCAGGACAGGCCACTGTCCTGTTGTCTCATATTTCTCGCGGCTATGGCCAAATTTTGATTCAGGGTGCCCCCGCTGTGGGGAAGAAGAGGAAACCGTGTCTCATATTCTGTTTGACTGCCCCAGACTTGCTGATCTCCGTCTCGACGGGTCTGGGAAACCCAAAATTCTCTACCTGTGTGGTGACATTTATGCACTACGCAAGACAGCAGGGTTTCTGTCCAGGCCTTTTGCAAGAGAGGATTTGAGCCTCTCAGGCCCTCACTCTAATGGAGTTTGATGATGATGACCAACATTCCTCCTAATGTCCAAGGGTAGATGAGGGCTGGGTGACACTAGTCACATGGGTAACCAACATTCCTCCTACGGTCCTAGGGTAGATGAGGGCTGATGAAGGTGACAGTGGTGGGACTCAGGTTCAATATGAAACAGACAACCTATATAAGCTATAAAATGGTTAAGGTCAAAAAATAAAGATAAGATGAATGCAACATTAACTTACCTGGTAAAGATATAAGTCTAAGGTAAACAGATGATGCCAAAATCCCAGCCGCTTTTTCACTGAAACTTGCAGATATCTTGAATTGGAAAGAGTTTCACATTTCAACTCACAAAATAGTTCAAAACATTACAAAAATATAATTAAGAATGGTTTTTAAATGTTAACATATGAGACAGATTGCAGAGTCCAAAAGATCTACAAAACATAAACCTGATTGTATCTTGAAAAGAATACACATGCTGTTGAAATATTAAATAATAAAAATTTAAAAAAAAGAATAAAAAGAGATTTACAACCCCCAATTTGATAAGTATAGAAGGAAGAAAAAGTAAGGGACAATAGAGAAAATTGTAGTTTCTATCAAACATTTAGGTATATGAGTTTAAGAAATACATGAGGACCCCCCCCCCCCTTTTAAATTAATAACCATTAAAGACCTTCTATTAAAATTTGAATAACTTACCTTGCTAGCATTGTGAGACAGATAGGCCAAGAGAACAACAAGAGATTTGTGGGAGATGTCACACTCAATAAGAATGCTCCAGAAACCTGAAAAAACAAAACAAAAAAAAAACAACAACAATATTTAAATACCTCAATCTGTAAACAGAAATAATTCATAATGACTTGTTTACTTAGTGTTATTTACCTCCCCTACTTACACGCCATGAAAGCAAAAAGTAATTGATAAAGTCTTTTATTTTATCTGAACAAAAAAAACACACTACTTATTGAGAGAAATGTGGCTGTATATGTGGTGTTATTCTCCTTTTTAAGCTTTGTACAAGTTGTTTTTTTTCTCCCACCTCCCATTCTTAGATCAAGTTGAAATTTTGCATAATTATTAATAATCTACAGTACATCAATCATAAAAAAAAATTACCAATTAGTTTATTAGATGTAATTAATTAATACTGTTTTATATAGAAAACAGTGATTATTCCTGAAGTATTTAGATATATGGCAGGGATTTTGTGGTTCTTTCCTTTAGATTTAATTAAGCTTTTGTTTAAAAAAGATTCTAAAAATATTTTGTTTGTTATTTTTCACAACACTCCAAATTAATTTTTACAAATTATTGTGTATCAATTTAGACATTTTCCTTGATTTCAATAGCTGTATGTGTATATATATATATATATATATATATATATATATATATAAATACACCTACAATATCTGCTGACCTGCATCAAAGACACTTATCTGGATGCCTTATAATATGCTTTTAAAGGCCTACATGTATATCTTATGTAATATTTTTTTCTTCTCTAAAACAAAACTTCTGATTTTAAACCTAAAAAAAATCTGTTTAGCTATAATATGAAAAGTTATTTTTTAAATTTTTACTTTAATTGTACAAAATATCTTCTTTTTTAAGTTTTTAGGTTAATGCAAAAACAAAAAAGATTCTGGAAGTGGAGCTTTAAAATATAAAGAAATTATATACTCTCTCTCTCTCCACACACACACGCACCCACACACATATATATAATATTAAATGGTATAAAATAGTTATACTTTAGTTTATAACCAACTTGGACACAAACTGCCAACTATAATTTAATTGTGATTACTAAAAATAATCTGAAACTTCTTATCATAAATTTGATAACTGAAATCATTTTTTAAAGGGCTGATAAGCATTTCTCTAATTACAACTGGACACAATATGCTCAACCATTTTATATGTTATACAACTGTACCTTCACCATTATCATTTTCATTGTTGAACTGCAACCATGTTCCTAAGATATCATGAGCTGCTTGCAGCTGATCAGTTAAAAAACCTTTCTCTTCCAGATGTTCCTTTACCTCAACAGGTATAGAACTAAAGTCAGCAAAGTCTTCATCCCAACAAGTTGTGACATAATCTGAAACAAACAGTGTCTTGATATTAAGCCATCTAATCTGAGAAATTACGCAGGCCAGTCATGTCGAATGTTGTCATGTGATAAACCAGAATGGATATACGCGATATTCCATTGGCTTCTAGAAGGCCAGCGGGCACCCTATTTAAAGAGCAGAGGTGCAACAGTCAGGACAATTTACGTCAGGCTTGGCTTAGTTCAGTTCAGACATATGGTTCTGTACAGTACAATACTATGGTTCGGAGTAGAGTCAAGATGCCTTGAAGTATGAGACAACATCTTGATCTGCGATAAAGTCCAACACAACGAGCCCAGAGTGTGACTTCAGTCCTGAACAGTGGAACCTAGTGCAAGTCTGGGACGAAGTGAAGAGGCTAGTGGAATTATATACATTGGTACAAGAGTTGATGCAGCGGTACAGTTGTTAATGGTGAAACATTTATAGAGTCAAAGTTACATCTTGCCGATAATTATACAGTATTAGCTCTGTTACATTATTTTGGAACCCTGAGTTGCACAATTTCTTTGAGTTGGTAGTGTCATGTGGTGCAGTTTGCAGAGAGCCTGATTAATAAGACCGCACTATAGCTATATTGAAAATATTGTATTAGTATACTGTTATAGCCCGGCAATGCACAACGCCATCCAAGCTAGTGTAGAAGATGCACTCTGTTAGAGATTAGACATTAGACTGAGAAGGATGCTTACAATAGGAATAAGATAACAAAGTTCTGCCCAAGTCTAGGACTTATGAAGAAGCTTTGCTCAAAGCAAACATTGTTATCTTGTGTTAGTGATGTCCTGTGAATAAACATCTGGTCATCTGTATCATTGAGTTGCCCCCCCCCAAGATAACTTACTAGAATACTGTTTAATCTAGACTTAAACTTAAATGTCTTAGATCTACATAGTCTACATCTAGATCTATATAGATTCTAGACTAGAGTATTGTTTACAAATTACTCAGTTTAGACAGACAGTTTAATTAACCTTCTTAAGACGACGCTGACTATATATTGGCCCAAGGCTATTTGGCATATATATATATATATATATCATAGTGAATAGTGGTGTTCAATTAAGGCAATTTCAATGATGACAGTGCTCACTGTTCAAGTGAAGCCAGTGATTGAGTGAAGGAGAAGCCCAAAAACTGCTTTCAAATACTAGACCCCTCTGAGTCTATAGACTCTCTCTAGTATATAGGCATAAGAGCTTGAAGTGACCCAATTTATTTTAAAATAAAATCTCGACTATGGGTGGTAATACAAAGGAACACAGCTATTTTTTTTATTATCCTTTAGATCTATTTGAAGAATAACTTCATAAGAAGAATCTGCTTAGTCACAGTCAGTGATGTGAGTCAGTGCTTTCAGTTTTTTTGTAAGTTAAACCTTCACCAAATAAAAAAATAAAATAAACATTTGACCTAGTTCCCGAAAGTCGGTGTCCAGTAATAAGAATCTACCAAAGTAATTATTTAACAAAATATTATTAGTATAGATCTAGGAGGTCTTGTTAATATCTTGTATAGATCTAACTTTACCTTCTTGTAAAACGTTTAATTCGAGATTTTCAAATACTGCGATAGTGTTGTTTGCATCCGCCATGGTTGTACTTGGCGCCTACTGTACTATTACAATAGAATCGTAATCAAAACACAGAAGTTCTGCCAGAACTGCTATATACACGTAAAGAATTATTGGATTAGATCTAGTTCTATTTATTATACTGCTTACATATTTATAGCAGAAGTAAATTGTTATTTGGAACTGCAGGTATTTCGTCACAGACTTGCACTTGCAGCAAATTAAATTATCATTATGATTATGTCTATACTAAACTCAATTAGATCTAGAAGAAATTAAATATGTTAGATCTAGATTCGAGATCTTTATCTAGTCTAGCTTAGGTTGGCTCTTTACTTGTAGACTAACTTAACTTCTTATTAAGCAAGTTAATTTAAATTTAGTTAAGGCAGTTACTGAGTTAGACGCCTTAACTGGCTTAACTTTAACTTAAGACTTAAGTTAAGTTAGTCCAAGTCTAAGTGACTCTAACTACTCTAACTGAAGTAACTCTAAGACTAAGGCTAAATAATAAGTAAGGCTTAAACTTAGTCTACAAGTCTTAGTCTTAGTTAAGATTTAAGGCAGCCCCTTAATTTTAAACTACTTATTATTAGTTAGTAACTAAGTAACTGTAAGGAAAGGCTAACTCTACTTAAGTGAGTCAAGTCTAAGTGACTCTATGTCTAGATTCTAGATCTAGACTCTGGATCTAGACTTCTAGACTGTCAATCTAGATCTATAATAAATACTGTCACACTCTACTAACTCTAGTGTAAGAGTTACGTTAAAAGTGAGTAAGACGTCTTCCATTCAGTCTCTAAAATCTGAAATAATTAAAAATAGTATACAATTAGTATATTAAGTATATATCTAAGTCTATAGTAGGTCTGTAAACATATATAAAAATAAGCCTTTTAAACTTTTACTTTTGCCTTTACTTAAATCTAGTCTCAAAAATCTACTATCTAGATTAGATCTAGTCTAGTCATGTCTAGTGACTATAGTGTCACTATACTTATAGTATAGATTTAGTATATATACATAATTATGATAATATAGACTATTTGTATATATAGACTATAGAGAGTAAGCACTTATGTGTTATATTCTGAACACCTCATAAAATTCTCATTCCCCGAAGGCATTGCTTTTCTTGTTTGTAATTCAATTGTTTATATTTATGTATGGAACAAAAATTGATGTTTTGGCACTGCACGTGTTCAATTTTAGATAAGTTCCTGTATTTTTGTTCTGTTTTTCCAAAGCATAGGGCATCGTTTTTTAGATTCTTTGTAATCATGTATTGTTTTAACCTCCCCGGCAACTCACACGCATATAAGGGATGAGGGCTAGATTATGAGCCTGTTTGATTTTAGGCTGATAGGGATATCAAATTAATTTTAAGCTTCCATTCATATACAGAAAGACATTCCAGTAACATTTATATTGTTTGCTTTTAAAGAAAATATAAAAAGGTGGTGTTCTGCGAATAATAATGAATTTAACTCATTCTTGTTCCCCGAACACATCAAAATTGTAATAAGAAATATCATTAATTTGGGATTTATAAATCTATGATTTGTTCAATGAATAAACATGACCTAGATCGAGATATCTAGAGTACATAATTTATGAATGAAAGAAAAAGTGTTGGCTGCTAATTTGAAGCCAGAGACCATGCCTACAATCTTAATAATTTTAAAAGAACACAGATATAATGCCTTAGCAATTACTTAGTGCTGTTCGGGGACGGTGAACAGTGTTCAATGAAAAGGAAACCACAAAAACTGCGCTCTGTGTAGGGCAATGAAGTGACTCAATATATTAAAAATAAAACTATGGAGGAGTAGTAATACATAGGAACACAACTTTTTTTATTGCCCATTAGTTGAAGAAAAAAAAAAAAAAAAAATTTAACCTAGTTCCCAAAAGTCAATGTTCGGGTATATAGAATCTACGGTATATACTTGTATATAGTCTACTCTGTCTACCTCCATAGATTCTTTAGGCACTCTAGGTCTAATCTTGACAATTTGTCTAAATAATTAATAGATTTTAAGCACCAACTTTGAAATTAATATCTTATCTTTAAAATACAGATGTTAATTAAAAAAAGAAGATGATTAAATCCTATGCATATCCCTTGGTCAATCTTGTAATGCAGGTTAATCAGTGACTTTAACACTGCCAAGTCACTGGTTTTCCTGGCTGACTCAGCAACCCATTCCATGTTCTAATAGCACTTGGGAAGAAGGATTATTTGTACAGATTTGTTCTGGCATATGGAACAAAAATATATATATGCTTTTATCTTTGTATGTTTCTGAGTATTTTATTTGGTTTTTGTTTTGTATTTGAAGATTATAGTTCAGTGTTGTATGCATAATTGCTAATTTACTTTTAAGTCTTCTATCCTCTACATCAAATGCTTTGACTAAAAGTGCTACTCTAATCTCTTACCAAATGTAAAAATTCATTTGTTATGAATCTCACTGCTCTGTTTTGTATCTGTTCTAGTTTCTTAATGTTTTCTTGAGCTAAAGGGTCCCAAACAGAATATGCATATTCTATTATTAGCCTAATAAGGTTAAATAACATTTTAGTTGATTTGATTCTTATTTGATTTGTAGAAATTTCTTTTAATAAACCCTAAAGCTCTGTTTGATTTTTTAAATAATTTCATTAATATGCGGATTCCAAGAAAGTTTTTCATTTATTTATCTAAAGAGTGCACCAAGCTACAAGTTCAAACATAGATTAACATGCCAAATTCAACAGAAGTAATGAATATCTTTAAAAAATGTTAACCGTCTTTGTCTTTATAGGACGTAATCATCTTCTTTTTTGAAGTAACAACTGTATTATGTAAGATAAGAAAACTATAATATCAAATATCTTCAAAGTGTGCCAACAGAATTTAATGAAATTTGAAATATACACATTTCTTCATATGTTCAATTATTGTACCAAACAGCATTGATATATCTTTGATAAGAAAAAATGTAAATTTTCTTGTAAAACTTTGTATGTAAAATTTGGCAGATTGGCTTCAAAAGAAAAAAAAATTGTCTCAAATATCTTATGTTTGCAAAAAGTAATCACTATTAGTGCTGGAGTCAAGTTCAATGTGCTAAAACTTTGATGGAAATGACCACCCCTCCAAAAAAAGCCTTCCATGCTGACACACATTTTAGCCACTTTTGGGAGACAAAAAATCTTATCTTACAATGTAATGTTTTTATTTAGTTAATAATAAGTTAACCAGTCAATATTAAATTTATATTAAGTATTGTAAAACTAAGGTAACTGAAGTTGTCCTTGCATAGATACTGTAATTTATTGTTGCCTTTTTTTCAATCCTAATAGTGGTTACAACAGTCATAGACGTTTAGTTCCTAGACAGATCAAACAGATCAAATTTATAATGATAATGCCCAGGCTTGGTTAACAATGAATACAAGTTTAATGCAGGATGGATATACTGACAATCTATATACAACGATATGAATCAATAATCAAACACATGTACTGTAAGTACAGCAATCAATTTCATGCAATCTGTAGTATATTTTACACATATTTGAAAAGAATATACATGGTAATTAACCACAAAACGACTCCATTATGACATATAAATGTATACTTGAGCCTGCCAGATGATAAGGACATCCTGGTTTAACACAAACACTACATAAACACTAACTTAATGGTTGCCAAGTTCTACCCACAAATCTGAATTGACAAGGATCTTGGCCAAGTTGGGCTCCCTAAATAGGGTAAAACTTATTGAAACTGAATACCCACAGCCCAATAGAACCAAAAACCTCTTCAGCATGACTAAAGACAAGGCTAATAGAGCCCTAATATAAATCACAACAAAAAACTTATTAAGCCATTCTCATTGAACCAAGACACATATTAGACATTCCTTGTAATAAGAAAGTTGCCAAAATTAAAACAAACATGAAGACAACAAAAAAAATCACATCTTGCCACAGTCAAATGCACCGTACAAGTAGCTTATAGAAAAGTGAAATCATGGTTAAAAGCATTGATATTGTTGTGATATAATGTACAGAAGAGCATTTCAGAAACATGTAAGCTCACACAGCTGACAAAATGTTCTTTCAAAATGTACACTATTCATTCTGTTTTCTCTTTTCTATTTAGTCTCTAGAGTTACTCATTATTCTTTTTGCTGTTTAACCATATCAACTCTTTTTGGCTTTAGGTTATAACAAACTAAACTATTTCCTAATTTTCTTAGCTATTGATGTACCTTAACATCGACTTTCTTGGCTCTTACACAGTCAGAATCTTTGCACCATGTGGTAGTGTTTGCAGTTTTGATGCGGAGACCATGGCAGTCTGTGAAGCCTTAAAAGTCATTGAGTCTCAACTCGGCGAGGGACATTTGAGGGCAACACAGATTGTTGTGGTCACTGACTCAAAATCTGTACTACAGGCTTTGCAAAGCCCCGGACCATGGCCCCCCAATATCAACACTGTCATCATGGCTTCACTTAACATTAAACAATGCTATGGCACCCCTGTAATAATGCAGTGGGTACCGAGTCACATAGGTGTGACTGGCAGACTCCTTGGCCCACCAGGGAGGGCAAATTCCACCACTGATCTGGCTGTACACTTTCATCAAGCCCTGGCTTTAATACAAAAAACAGAAATGGAAAAGTGGTTTGAGTGCTGGGACAAGTCCCAAAAAGCCAGTGGAGTCTGGGAGCGCATGAGGCGCCCTGACCGCACTTCCCCGTGGCTGTCCAGGCCTGAGCAAGCTATTATAGCACAGTGCAGGACAGGCCACTGTCCTGTTGTCTCATATTTCTCGCGGCTATGGCCAAATTTTGATTCAGGGTGCCCCCGCTGCGGGGAAAAAGAGGAAACCGTGCCTCATATTCTGTTTGACTGCCCCAGACTTGCTGATCTCCATCTCAACAGGTCTGGGAAGCCCAAAATTCTCGACCTGTATGGCGACATTTATGTTGTAAAATGTTTTACATGTTTCGGATGTTCCTTCAGAGTTGAAGATAATTACTTCCTAGTCCAAACCTCCCGCAGGACGACGGGGGATGGGAGCGGGCAGGATTTGAACCCTGGACCAGCGATAAATCTGAACGACAATCCAGCGCGCAAACCGCACGCCCAGGCAGCCATTTATGCACTACACAAGACAGCAGGGTTTCTGTCCAGGGCTTTTAAAGGGAGGATTTGAGCCTCTCAAGCCCTCACTCTAATTTGATGATGATGATGTACCTTAACACTAGTTTTCCACAGTGATAACATCATCTTGTCTTAATCCCAATTAAAATATGTATGCTTTAAAATTTTTCATAGCTATTTCAAAATTCAATATTGTTACCTTTTCTGAGAAACAGAAGTAACCATACAGCAACATACTGTACAATATCTTCTATGATTTTGAATACTTGTAATCCTTTTTTCGTTCATTTTTAAAAATGTGTGTAGTAAAAGATACTGTTTTTGTGAGCTTCATCTTTCTGTAGGAAACCATTTGTAATTAAACTAATTGTTGATTATGGTGCCATCTGTTGCAGACAACATAAATAAATCATTAGCTCTACACATGCCAACATCCAATACCCTAGTCATTTCTTGTGTTAGTTCTTGTTTTGTAATTTGTCTGTGCTATGTGTGGACCTAACAGTGTTTTATATGTAAACTGTTTGTTTCAGAACCTATGTATATAAACAAGTAGAATCATGGCAGAGATTTCCCACATTGTCTCAGGTAAAAAGATTCATTTGGAAGATACAGTTGACCTTGGTGCTGAAGTGGATTATGATAGTTTTGATGAAGGAGGAAGTGACAGACCTGCTGAGAGATGGGCTCCTCTAGGTGCCGCAGTTAGCCCCACCCCATCTCCTTATGAACCAAGGTGCATTACTTTATTTATTCTTCCTACTGAAACTTGTAAAATAAATATAAATCAATATTTTATTGTTGTTTATTAAGTAAAAATATCAATGGGGATTTAAATAAACTGGAAGGTGAAGTCTATGACTATTTTGACTTTTAAACTTTTGCTGACTGTATTATCCTTGAGGTGCAATGACCACAATGGGTTATATAATCTCCACCTTCCTCAGCTAATGATGGGCTGTGAAGTTTCAAGGATTTTAGTCCATTTCAGCAAATGTCCTGGTAGTGTTGCTATGGCATCCTACATTTTTTATTCAATGTCTAATTTTATTCTAAAGAATACATTCAACAAAGTATGTGTCTCAGAAACATTCTATCACATTTGGTTAACTATTATTCAGACCACTGGTTATTCAGATCAAATGCTTATTGAACTAAATCTTATAGTACTGAAACTAATCCTATCATATAATCGTGTCTGTTGAATCAGACATTGTCAGTTATTAGGACCAAAACAATCTCATCCTGATGTGGTCTGACAAACTAAATTGAATTGTATAATTAGAAAAAAAATATCAATCTCAATGCTCTGTGCATTTTTTGAAAAATAGTTAGTAAAACTTTTCCAAAATATCCCTTACATGGATTCTGATAACTTCAAACAAGTTTTGTATTGGTTTTAAAGTAATATCTTTTTTTTTTAGTATACTGTGTTTCAAACTTAAGTGAAGATTTACATTTAATCTTTATTCAAGCAGAGATTAGTATCTACATTTGACATCATTTTCACTTTACATAAATTAAAGTGAAGCCTAACTTGTTTTAATTGGTTGCATTTATGGCTGTTACAATGTATTGTATTGTTGTAGACATTCCTATGACAAGGATGAGCTTCAGAGATTGGAGGAAGAACAGGAACAGCTCAACTCTTCCCTCTTGGCTCTCACTACACACTTTGCTCAGGTTCAGTTTCGACTTAAACAGATTGTGAATGCTCAGCCAGAAGATAAAGAAGTGAGTGCACAAGAGTTTAACCAATCATTTTCTAACAAGTTTGTGACTAATTTGATTCTACTCTACATTCTTGACACACAATTGAGAATTGGAGAAATAGGGTTTCTTCTCCAATATTTAACTCAAATCAGAATTTTGATCACACAATTACATGTTTAGCTTTCAAGTTCTAACTTCACAATGTGATCATACAACTTGATGTTTAGCTTCTGAGTTCTAACTTCACAATGTGATCATACAACTTGATGTTTAGTTCTGAGTTCTAACTTCACATTGTGATCATACAACTTGATGTTTAGCTTCTGAGTTCTAACTTCACAATGTGAACCACTTGAGGTAAAATAGTAAAGAAAATTGAAATAATGACGTGTCTATAGTTGACTTTAAACCATGGATCTTAAACTGACTTTAACTCTTATTCACATTCTCATTAAAATCTTCATATTGTTTTTCTATATGACTTGAGTTTTTTAACTTTAATTATAATATTTTACAAGCACACTCTGGAGTTTTTATTTTTTATTTTACTCATGTAAAGATATCTAAACAGAAAATTAATTCACTACGATTGATTAGGTTGTATCTTGTGTCATATTCATTCATATCATGTTTTTTTAATCCTTTGGTAATTATGTGTATCAGATGATTCTTTATTTGTAAGTTTGTAATTTTCTTTCATTAGAGTTTATATTAGTAAGTTTTGAAACACTGTTACAGAAACTTCTGAAAGAATTAGAAGAGTTTGCGTTCAAAGGAATCCCAGATGTCAGAGGCTGTAAAGGCCAGGATGCACAAATACTTGAAGAAGTTGTAAGTTAACTTGTTCTGATCATAGTCTGCATGCCGACATTTTCTTCCTTAAAAAGAAATACAATTTTAAATGATGCTAAGACCCACATTTTTTTGTTATTTTTTTTTACATACATTTATGCTTATTGCAAAAATCCTGGTAATTATCAAAGTGACAGTGATAAGAAATTTTACTTCTTTTACAGTTTATGATTCTTTTGTTTATCTTATGTGCTTGTTTGGCTGTGCGTGATGCTTTCTTTAATTCTACAGTTTACAGTGTTTGCTTTACTGTGCATGTAGTGTTTGCTCTACAGTGCATGCAGTGTTTGCTTTGCTGTGCATGTAGTGTTTGCTATACAGTGCATGTAGTGTTTGCTTTACTGTAATGTAGTGTTTGCTATACAGTGCATGCAGTGTTTGCTTTACTGTGCATGCAGTGTTTGCTTTGCTGTGCATATAGTGTTTGCTTAACTGTGCATGCAGTGTTTGCTCTACAGTGCTTGTAGTGTTTGCTATACAGTGCTTTTAGTGTTTGCTTTACTGTGCATGAGTAGTGTTTTCTTTACAGTGCATGTAGTGTTTGCTCTACAGTGCATGCACTGTTTACTTTACTGTGCACGTAGTGATTGCTATACAGTGCATGTAGTGTTGGCTCTACAGTGCATGCAGTGTTTGCTTTGCTGTGCATGTAGTGTTTGCTATACAGTGCATGCAGTGTTTGTTTTATTTACTGTGCATGTAGTGGTTGCTATACAGTGCATGTAGTGTTTGCTTTACTGTAATGTAGTGTTTGCTCTACAGTGCATGCAGTGTTTGCTTTACTGTGCATGTAGTGGTTGCTATACAATGCATGTAGTGTTTGCTTTACTGTAATGTAGTGTTTGCTATATAGTGCATGCAGTGTTTGCTTTACTGTGCATGCAGTGTTTGCTTTGCTGTGCATATAGTGTTTGCTTTACTGTGCATGCAGTGTTTGCTCTACAGTGCATGTAAAAGTTTGCTCTACAGCGCTTGTAGTGTTTGCTCTACAGTGCATGTTGCTTGTCTAAGTATACAAAGTGTTTGTTTTACAGTATATGTTTTTACCCATTTCAGAGTGAGAAAGAACATGAGCTGAAAATCAGTGAACAAAGAGAAAAACAAAGACAGTTGATTGAGCAGCTCAAATCTCAACTGGAAGATCTGGAAACCTATGCATATGAAGTTAGTATTCTTTGTATTAACTGCATCTTTCTAGATTGTCAGTCTTTTTTTTAGACTGCAGACATATTTGTATCTATTGTCTATCCTTAGACTGGAGACATATTTGTATATATTGTCTATCCTTAGACTGGTGACATATTTTGTATATCTATTGTCTATACTTAGACTGGAGACATATTTGTATATCTATTGTCTATCCTTAGACTGGAGATGCTGAAAGCTTGCCTACAAGTAGAGTTATGGAAAAACAAAAAGTCGTCCTAGAAGAGTTGAAGCACAAACTAGACTTGGATCTTGAAAACTTTGATAATCTAAGGTAAATGCTTGGATGTCAAAAAATGTGATAATTTAAAGTAAACACTTGGATCTTGAAACCTATTTCTTTAGTAATTTAAAAAAATTTTTTTTATCAAAGGCTTTAACACTGAAAACAAGAGCTTTGCTAGAAAATGTTACAGCAGTTTTTTATTCTATGATTTTAAAAAATCCTCAGAAAAACACTGTTTGAAATCGATGCCATATCAATTTTTTCTGAAAATTATATGTCCTTATAGTACTGAAGAGCTCCGTCAAATTGTGGACCATGCAGTAGGACAGATTGTTAACCCTGCTAAAGTGAAGGAGAAGTTGGTGGAGCAACTGAAAACTCAAATAAGTGATCTGGAGAGATTTATTGAGTTCCTGCAAGGTAGAAATCCTCAGCTGTTTATTGCTTTAGTGATGTTACATTTTTTTGAGTAATTTTAGAATCAAAGAGAATAAAACCTCAACACTTGTTGTTTTAGAAATTCTTTTGAAAGGGTTTTGCTCAAGCCTTTCATTGGCTGGAGTTAAGGGGGAGGAGGTTGAATGTAGGCCTGTTATGTTTTTTTCAAAGTGAAGACCACTTAACTGGCTATATTTTATCCATTTGTCTCTATTATTATTATTGTGACAGTCCATTCATTGCATAATTTTTCAATGTATTTGCAACAAATAATTATTCACATGTTCACTTGATAATGATTCTTTACTATTTCTTCTCACATCCTATAGGGGAAGCAACCAGCCCAGGACCTTTAGGTAAAGAGCGTTGTATCTGCCCTTTACATGAAGAGTCTCAGGTAAGTCAAGTAAGCAGTAAAGGAATATTTGTTTCAATTACCATTGTTCTTAAATGACACTTTGCGCTTACACTATTTACACATTAGTTCGAATTAAGTTTTTTTGATATTTTGTTGTTTTCGTTTGCTACTTTATTTTATCACAGTGTATTTTTGAAATGCTTTTTGTCATGTAAATTTTACAAGCACATTTATTTTATTGTTATAGAACAGAGAAGGACTTGGTCAGAAATCTCTTGGCTCAAAGGCACAACATAAACACCAAGATTCTAGTCTTTCTAGAGAACGTACACAAGAATCAAGCAACTCTCAAGTAAATTATGATTCTAATTTTCTAACAGCTCATTTGTTTGTATGTTTCATATACATTACTTTATGGGGCATGGTCATTGAGTTGAAAACTACTTAATTGCTGTAATACTCAAGCTGAAATTCTGATTTACTAAGAATTCTTTTAAAACCACCTAACAAATGAAAAAAAAAATTTTTATGTTTTTTTCTATAATTATCATATATCTTAAGAGTCTCTAGTGACTAACATACTTTTAAACTTATTTTATTCTCGTTAATAAAATGTCTTAATTTTCTCTGTATTTTTGTGTGTGGCTCTTAGCATCTGAATGAATCTGCCAATAGTATGATGCGGAAAGCTTTAACCATTCTTCAAATCTACGTCATCAGTCAACTTGGTTGTGGTAGCAGAGACTTCAAACGAAACCTGCTGAAGAAAACTGCCAAAGGGAATCACTGGGGGTAGGTTGATCTAGGTTGAAAACCTGGTGCTGTATCAGTCTTTGCTGTTGGATGAGCTGAACATTGTTTCATGTATAAAATGTTTGTATTTTAGGGATCTGAGAGCCAAGCTAGAAATGGCTGTCACCAAGTGTATAGAATTGGCTGAAGAACAAAAGTCTAAGTCTAAACAAGATACAGATAGTGAGGACTACTCGTCTGGCTCTGATGAGGTATATTTATTTAATAAGTTTCCTTCTATAAATAATTTTAGCTGAATGGGAACTAAATTAGTTGAGTTCAGTTTCTGTAATGATGTAAGGTTCTGGGATTCATTCAGAAAAGAGGATTATTGCATCCAGGAACAAACCTTTTGCAGGTTTTGTCCAAGATGATTGGTAAGTATAAAAGTTGGTAACAGTGTAAAGAAAGTCTTAAGTGGCCAGCAACCAATTCTCTAGAAGCTATTTAGTGTTAATAGTTTGATTTGAAGGGACACATTCAAATCATTCAGTTAAATATAGGGAAATATATATTAAAGAGATCATTGTCTTGAAGCCATTGTTGTATACATTTCTTTTATAGTAACAACTTCTATTTAGAACTCAGATCTTCTCATGGTCATTGTTGTGTTAAAAATGTGGACAAGTTAATTTTATAGATTTTGGCAGATTCTAGGATGATCTTGTATTAATTAAATACTTAACAGTTTTGTCGGAGATAACTAAATTAAAGTTTGCAAGAGTCAACACTCAGTTATGTCATCCATTAACTTTTTGTTTTATATTACATATATTTTCTGTTTGCTATAATTTATTTATTGTCTGTTTGTCCAGCAAGAGAACCAGTCCAGCCCAGAACTGACTCAGTGTGTCAGAAAGGATCTGGCCATGGCTTTGCGTGACTTGATGCAACATGGCCTTATGGAGATGGGTCAGTCCACCAGTTTGGTTCCATTTGGCTGTTTCCCCAGCAGGTCTGCCCAAGTCACTCACATGTTGCATGCCTGGGATTTGTTTCTCAAATATTATGAAATGAAAGTGAGTAGCTGTTCTTTCCCTTTTCTGGGCCATCATCTTTTTTTTTTTTATTTAACTATATAAGGGCATTCAATTGAAGTCATCCCAAAAAAATCCAGCCAAGAAAACTAGATCATTGTAGGCAAGGTACTAGACCAATTAGGGAAGATCATTAAGTAAACAAAATCTTTAACACCTTTTCTTATTGGATTTGAATGTAAAAAAAAGCTCATTGAATGGAAACTTGTGTTGCAGCATGGACGTGAATATAATGAGTCTCCAGCAAGAAAGTTGTCTCAATCTTTTCACCTTGACATGATTGGTGGCAAACCAATAACTGCTAAACAGACTTTCCTCGGGGCGATTGACACTGTTATCAATTCTCACACTCCCTTGAAACGAAGCGAAGATGCTCATCTTAAAGCCTTCATCTGCCTGGCACTTAAGTGAGTGACTGTTTCTAGATTTGCCTTCTTAACAGAAAACTATCAGAGGGCTAGATAATTAAACCTTAATGTAACACGAATACATAATGTTTCTTATTTCTGCTTTTGTTTTTATTACAGTGAGAGAAAGCTAGTGACTTGGCTACGTCTACTGTTTAGAACACAAACATTGATTGACACTTATTATCAAGACTGGAGCTATGTGGCCAGGACTGGTCTGTTACCATCTATTTACATTTTTTTTTTCAGATTTTTCATGTGTGTTTAGGCTGTAGGATTTTAAAATATATATGCAAGTACTAATAAAATAAAGAACTTTGTAGCAGAATACTGTTTTTCTTTGTTAAGGTCTCCTTGATAACATACTTTCTTAATTCAACATATCCCCATTGTTAAGATTACAATACTTTGGCTAATCTTTGATCAGTTTAGTGAGATTTACATGTCTTTTTGACTGTTTATGGCTAGAAAAAAGAAAGCCAGATGAATCATTAAATTTTACAATTTTGTTAGGAACAAAGAGAATTTTTTTTATTGACCAAGTTTTATGTTTTTCATGATAATAGGTTTTGAAGATGCTCTAAGGTCCTTGGAGCGTTTATTGGTGATCAACTTCAGCCTACCAGTGGATCTGGCTGTTAGAACATTTAGCAACATCAAAGATGCATTTTAACCTTTACACATGAAATCACAGTTCCAGAAAGTCATGAACAACAAGTTTGTGATGATTGTGACTTGACAGTTCTCTACTTACACAGTCATTCATTAAGTCTAGTCATTCCAATGCATTTCACATTATCTTAAAACAATACAAGATGACAACAAAACTTTTTTGTCTACATTGATATAATTTTCAAAATTTGCTTCATTGATATATTTTGCATTGAAGATGTTAATCATCATTTAAAAAAAAAATGGGTTTGCAGCATTTAGTTCTGACGTTATTTAAAATATGTACCAAAAAAAAATTAACATTGAAAACGTTAAATAGCCCAGTGTCTATCACTGGTTAACTTGTCAAGCGATTTTTCTTTTTTTTTTCTTGAGTAGCTTCTTATTTTCAGTAGACAAAAGCAGATTTGCTTTTAATTTTTTTCCCTAGACAAATAGTAGGGAATGTTTTTTATTTGAGGCTTATATTAATTAATTTAACTGACTTGGGGATTTGTTCTGTTTTCAAGTAGAGTATTATACAAACAAATCCATGTCTATTTTCCTGTTTTGATGGACATTCCTTTGATGGCTAATCAGTTAGGTGGTAAATGACCTAATAGTAGGGCCACTGATTGTATATAGTTTACTGTAGTTCATGTCATTGGTATTCTATGTATAAAGTTGTTGAGTGTATACACTGGCATCAAACTTGGCCATTTATCTCAGAAGAAATATTACTTTGAGTCAAAATATGACATCACTTTAAGAATGGTCAAATCTTCACGAAGTTCATTGATTGCAATTTGACTTAGTTGAGTAATTTGGTGGGCGAGGAACAGTACAACATAAAATCACTTTGACCAGCACTCAAATGAATTAGATGGAACAATTCAAAGTTTTCCTCTCCCCCACCTCTGTTTATTGTAACAGAACTATGATCCTTTCTGTGTCCAAACTTAACAGCCATAATATTTGAAGCTCACATCTTAATGATAAAACTATGCTTTTAAATTACTGTACATTTTATCATGAGATCAATTGTTGTTTTATTTTGTTATATTTCTCTGACATAATTGTCTGGCTAGAAACATACAAACTTGTCTTCTATATTGCCAGTTGAATGTAATAAGCACCATGTCAGGTGCCTGAAGAGACATAAATACAGCATTTTGAAATGGCAGTCATATTATTGCCACAGTATTTTGCAAACCTAATGTGAATCTTGTCATCACTTTTTTGTGTGTGTTAAACATTTAGTACAAACAGTCCTAAAGGAAATACTTAAACTATTCTTTATACATTGGATTCTAGTCATGAGATATGTCTGCTAATTCCCAAGCTCTTAGATATGGCCCTAAATAATAACAAAAAAGTTCATTTAATAAAACCACATCTAAGCTAGTTGTCAACTTTCTTAATGTCTTGAACAAAAAAAAAACATTTTTCAACCAAAATTTTTTTTTATTGAAAAACAAAACAAAACAAAAACAACTTTTCCTTCATTTCTACCCAAACTAAATGTACCAAATTAGAAGAAAATTTTTTTTTGTTTGCTTTATTTAATAATCTAAAATGAAATTTTAAATTACAAAGTTATATGTATATCGTGACAAGCAATTTGTTCTGGTGTCTTTCTGTATCTCTGTTGTCTTGAAACACTGTAATGATGTAATTTTTGTGAACATTCAATCACATTTTGAGAGCTAGCATGATTCCAAATGAAGCTGTAAAAACTTTATCAGTTGTAAATGCCAAAATAAATTAACAATACAGTTAAACTGAACAGTAAAAACAATAGATTTTGAAAGCAGATAGTCCCATCGACACTGATTGGCTCTAATGTGTTTCAAGAAATATTTATTTATTTTTTTTAAAATAAAAACAATGATAGATTTTAAAAATTACACTTAGTCCCATCCACACAGATTGACTCTAATGTGTTCTATTTCTGTATCGTTGTCTTTTTTTTGTTCTAAAGCTCATTTTATGTGCAATAATTTATTGTTTTATTTTTGGTTTTCTTTGAAGTATTTGTTAAAAATGTAGTCACATTGGTTCATTCGTATATGGTTTCAATGTGTGTACACTATTTTGTGCTTTAATTTATTCTGTGCCACATTGTGTTGACTTATTCTCATGATTTTACTTTTGGTTGTGATATTTTACACTTTGGCTGGGGATTTTTGTTTTGTTTTATTTTTCTGGTTTACATTTTTAAATTTTGATTTCCATGAAGAATCATTCCACACACTGGAACTATTGTTGTATTGTGAATCAAGAAGTAGAGAGACATTAGACAGGGAAAACTTTCTGAGGTTTTAATAATATTCACCTAAGAATTGAATAGCTGTATATTTTTGTTATTTGAATTTCTGTGGAGCATGTTCCCAACACTGTAGTATTTGGATCAATATCTGTTTTTGTTCAATGATTAGCAGGCTATTGTGTTTAGTTAAAACAGATTTAATAGGTATTCTTATAATTACATATGAGATTGTATATTTAAACAAGGTTACAAAGGGAGTTTGTGTTATATACAAGTTCATAGATTTTTGCTGCATGAGATTGTAAGCAGCAACTGCATGTCTGTGGTTTTGTGACCATTGCAGGTCTAATGTTAAGCCAGAAACTTAAATATGCACATAGCATTTGTATTCCATACATTGCTTCCCTTAGGTCAACAGTGTGTACACATATATGCAAATTCAATAAATAAAAACAGATCCCTTAAAAAAAATTGGCCCTGCAAATATTGTTCAAGAATAAAATATTTAGTCTATGGCTTCAAACAGTCAGACATTAATCTGTAACTTTGACCATTTGAAACAGTTTATAAGTTGCAATTCCTTTTGGTGTTTTTTTTTTTTTTTTGTTTGTCCATACATTTTAAATTGCTAATAAAAAAAACAACACTCTGAAGTATAAACATCATGATGAAATAGTCTTTTTAGTTGTACTTTTTAGAGATCTAAGTGTAACACAAACTTCCCTTTTTTTTTTTTTAAATTTATGGACATGTTTATACATACATGCATTCAAAAGGAAAAAAAAAGAGAGTCCCTTATGAAAGACTCTCAATAGCCATCAATTTCTTGCAAGAGGAAGATTCATTAGCCATCAATATCTTGCAAGAGGAAGATTCATTAGCCATCAGTTTCTTGCAAGAGGAAGATTCATTAGCCATCAATATTTTGCAAGAGGAAGATTCATTAGCCATCAATTTCTTGCAAGAGGAAGATTCATTAGCCATCAATATCTTGCAAGAGGAAGATTCATTAGCCATCAATATCTTGCAAGAGGAAGATTCATGAGCCATCAATTTCTTGCAAGAGGAAGATTCATTAGCCATCAATATCTTGCAAGAGGAAGATTCATTAGCCATCAATTTCTTGCAAGAGGAAGATTCATTAGCCATCAATATCTTGCAAGAAGAAGATTCATTAGCCATCAATATCTTGCAAGAGGAAGATTCATTAGCCATCAATATCTTGCAAGAGGAAGATGATTGCAAGATTAAATTTTTATTGTTTTTTTTTTGTCTTTGAACTCTAAAAGTAACAGAGTGACAAACACACAGTTACTTTTCTTTCTTAACTATGTACATTGTCCATTCAACTATGTACATTGTCCAGTCAACTTTGTATATTGAAGATCTGAAGGCTATAATCTCTCATTTGAATATTTGTTTGACTCTAGGTATCTTGTGCTAGTTAGGGAACACTTTTAATTAGCATGAGCAAATTGATAAAAGAAAGCATTTGATTTATTAGAATTCTTTCATATTCTAGTCTTATAATCTACTAATTACTCTATTATTAAACCAAATTCAAAAGAAAAGAATGGCAAATAAATTCAAGCAGAATGAAGAATTATTTGTTGCATTAAATTTGATATAATTTAGTGGGATTTTTTTTGATGTGACAGATTTACTTCTGAAATTGTTTGTGTCATTATGATTTTCAATTTATTTCATTGTCCTGTCCTGCAGCTCTGAACAAATAACTCAAATTTATTGATAACCAACTGGGTCACATCTGAAAATTACTAGCATGTAGACATTTTTAATTAGCTGTACCAAAATTACTTTCTTATAACTTTTACAATGAAGTCTTAATAATTAAAGGGAATCTTCTTTCAGCCTGTTAACCCTGTAGACAAAAACTTGGAGCAAAGTTAGTCTCTGGCTTGGCTAGTAACTTAAGAATTATTTGTTTTAGACCTGGATAATTGGAAGTTGCCTGGGCTACAAGCATGGCTTCTTACATTGTAAGTTCAGATCCTTTACATTGCTGGAGATATGACCTGACCAGTCCATCAAGTGTTCTGTTTTGTGTAGGACATGTATTACAAGCAATATTTTGAAAGACTTTTTAAGACAAGACTTCTTACTTGACTCTGGAGGATAAGTCTAGACATTTTTTGTGTTTTCGCTTTAAAAGAAATTACAAATGAAAAATTAATTTCTAAAAAAGGTTGTGCTGATAAATGAAGTTAAAATACTTGAGCTCCTTTTCAAATGAATGTGTTTATTATTAGACTTGCAGACTTTTCATTTTGATTCAGAGTAAAATCATTGAGCATGATGACTGAGTGGTAAAGTGCTTGGCTTCTGAACTGAGTAGTTTTGGGTTCAAATCTCAGTGAAGACTCAATATTTTGAGTTTCAGGATTTTCAGGTCACCCCAGAGTCCACCCAACTCTAATGGGTTCCTGAAACTAGTTGGTGAAAGTAAAGGCTGCTAGTCTTGTTAGCCACATAACACCCTTGTTAACCATCAGCCATAAAAACATGACCTTAACATAATCTGCCCGATACATTGCAAGATAAAGAATTATATGAATCTGGAACACTTTGTCTTGCCTGTTGCTGCTTTAACATACTCCCTATTCTGTTAAGCGACATACAAAATGGAAGAAGAAATTCCATCTGAGTTTAAGATAGTAACCCATTATTTTCTGGATGATTCAATAATTAAGATGTCAAAATATGAACAGATGGGTCAACACTAAAACAGATGGTGAAAACATTCAATAAAATATACACCACAATATTCACAAGAATGATTAACATGTTTAATCTATATCTTTCATAAAAACAAATGGAGTGTTACAAAGGCTCACTGATAAGGCATACATATATACAGAATATATATATTTTTTTTCCACAGTGTAATGTTAGTAAACAATTTCCAACCAGTAAGCATTAGATGTCAATTCAACATAATGTGAACAATAATTTCTATAAAGGCCAAATATCAAACAGTACAATTGTATTTTTTTTATTGACATAGGAGAACCACAAAAATCTTATTGTCATTGGGATGAAAAGAACTATCAGATTGTAACAAACGAGCAACTTGAAAATTTCAGAACAGTCTATGTATAACCAACACAAATCAGAAGGTTCTGGAATCATGAGGTTGTTACAAGCTAACAAACAAAAAAAAAAGCCCTAACTTTATTAATGTTTTGAATGCATGGCACAAGGATTGTCAATGTACTTCTGAAGTGAAAAGAAACCAAATATTAGTATAAACTGATAATGAACAACTTTTTTCCACTATGTTTAATGTAGGAATTAAAAACAATTCAGAGAAGTTTATTCTTTAAATGATAAAAAAAAATAAAATTTAAATAATTTCTCAACAGAAAAAAGTCTGAATGCAACAATAGACTGTAAAATAATCACATTTGATAAAGTTACACTAGCATCACAAGATAAAAGAACATTACTTAACAAATGCACAAACCTATAAAACAAAATACTAACTAGTAAAGACAAATGTGCAAATCTGTCAAATAAAAACAAAATCTGTCCTAGTCTAACACTTATAGAGAGAACAAAGAAGATTTTATAAACGTCTGCTTTGGGGGTTTCTTTATTCATTCTGAGACTGTTGAACAGTTACTTGATAGGAGAAACATAAGAATCAAAGTGATACACCAAAGATTTACTGAACTGAACATAGCAGGGAATCAGTCTGTAACAACAGACTTAATTTTAGAATTCCTACTGGAGTTGCCCAATTGAATAAATGCTTCACATAACAACAAGAAAGTCAAAATAATCTTTCAGTGCTAGAAGTTTCTTTGAAACACATTTTGCAAAATAAAAATTGGGGAAAACATTTTCAATTGAAGTCAATAGTAATAAAACATGACATGAGGCAGTTGTTCCTGAGAAATAAGAGGAAAACTAAAACTACATTGAAAAGTGTAAACCAAAAAAAAAATTAATTGAGCAAAGTTTCTTTTTTATTTGAAATGAAGCTAGACAAGAGGATGAGTTCTTCAGTATTTAACTCCTGGCAGTCTAGAACTTTGTTGACAAGTGTACAATGAATTGGACCATCATCAGGTTTAGTCCACTTTAAAATATAGTTCCCTTTTCTAGATGTATAGGATATAAGAGCAGTCATGTCTTGTTTCAGCTAAATGCACCAGTGTCTCTGAAAGCTATCACTAGAGCATGTTATATTATTCTAGTTACACAGAAGCACTCTAACTTTTACTAAAAGATCAAAGAATTCAATGAGATAAACTGACCATGTTGTGATGGGAATTAGGGCTTTTAACTTGTGTAATTAGCATAATGAAAAGAGTCTAGCAGGGGCATTGATTACAACAAGACCAAAAGATTGGTTCAGTGACAGGAAAAAAACATTTCATTTAGGAATAAGATTTTTTTTTGTTTTTCTATTTATTTTCAGATAACTATGACTTCCTAATCAATATTAATGTGATCATATAATTAACTCTTTATTGACTTCCTAGTCTCAATATTATTGTAATTAGATAATGCACTAGTAATAACAGCAACATTGTGAAAAAAAAAGACAATTAAAGCTTTGGACAAAGAAGCAAAGATGTATCGAAAAAATAACAACAACAAAAAAACTCCAATTTAAACATAAGCTAGAGCTATTTGAAATAAAGCAATTGATCATGACAGTATTGCTTTCAAGTTTCACCAAAAACCTATCACTGATTTAAAGTGTTACCCCCTTGAAATGAATTTCATGTCATTGTAAAATACAGAAAAAAAATGCAGGCAATTCAAATCATATTCTCCCAATGCTATATGAACAAGGTCACCATGTGGAGTCTAGGATATGTATTTGGCACAAAATTCACTTGAGATTGAGCTGGACATGACATCGAACTATTGCATGAACTATTTATAGTCAACAAGAAATAGAAACAGTTTGTTACTTATGTGTTTCATTCACACACATGACAAGTAGAAGCACATGACAGTTTGTCATTTACATGTTTCATTCATACACATGACAATAAAAACCATAATTTTGAGTCCCAAACATTTCTTAAAATATTCCTCTGAATGATGACAGTGTAGATACTAAAGCTCACTCCTGCACAATACAAGTAGAACAACAAAATGATGACAAGACAACTTTATTCTGTTCAAATGAAAGATAAAAAGTTTAGAAGGAAGCACTTCTTTGTCTTAAAAAAAACTTTTAAATGATTGTTAATAAAAAAATATGTAATTAAAAACCTATATTAACCCAGTTAGACACATTAGGTGGATGTTAGGAATGTTCTTGACCCATATTAATGAGATCAAGAAAAGTTTGTTTGCTTTCCTATTGATTTCCTTGTGAAAAATAACTAGAACTCAAGTCTCAAGTGCTTATATTTTCTCATGCTTGTAAACACAAAACAAATATGAACCTTTCAAAACTTTGATCCCATAGATTAATTTGTGGCTTAATTTTCTCTAAAAAAAAGTATACATTACAACAATCTAAACACAATATTTCATCCAAATTGAACATCTTTCTTTAACATGATTTTTTAAATTCAGTGTAATATTCCTACCACAAAGACACGTTCCATGTTACACAATCAAAATGCTGAAAAGAAAGGCTTGTCATAATATTCTAAACAAAAAAAAAAAAAAGATTGAACTGCGCTAGAGGTAAAAATGTCTGGAATGTTCAGTCACTGAGTTAAGTTTTCAGATATAGTTGCTATACAGGGCTGTCAGTAGAGAATCAACACATAAGGATTAGATGGGTCACAGTTTTGTAGTAAAACATAATAGTATTTAAATAAAATTTTGGTAGAACAAACTAATCAATATCTCCTAAAGTGAAACGTTATTAATTTAGTGTAAGGACTATGTCTTGTCTTTTGTATGCGCTGGACAATTAATCAAAGTAGCAATTAGGCATCCCTGTGTTCTCTCTAGATGTCTTTAGTGAGAACAGTTTGCTACCAGTTTCAATCAACATCATCTTTTTAAAGTGTGAACAACAAAATTATACCCTACCCTAATTATCAAACAACTATTTGTATGGATTCAACCAAAGATTATACAGATCAATAGTAATTAAACATTGTAGCATTGAAGACACCTTGAAATTTTCAATATCAGCAAAAAATGTTGGACAAAATTTGAAAGACACGTGTGACCTTGGCCTACTGCTCCTGAATTAAACTTTGCTTTATTGATTTACTGGATGCAGTCTTGCTTCTGCTCTAGATGATGCAAATCAATTCTTTTTATAGCTTCAAGAAGTGTCTGTTGGAGCATGCATTAGAAACAAAATATACAGATCTATGCAGAAGAAAAACCATTTAACATTTCTGAAGTATCACAAGCTTTAAACTAAAAGTTTGACCTGGTCCTAATGTCTTTAGGTTAAGGGAAAATAACTTTTATATATTTATGTGCATATTTATGTTTTTAAAAATAGAATAGTGTGACCATGATAGAGACACTACCTTTAATAGTACTATAACTACACTAATTATAGCGCAGTGTATCTGTTACAAGAGACCCTGTACATGTTAACAGGGGGTGAAACACTAAAGAGAACAATGTGTACCAAGTGATAGGCTGAGTTCAAGCTCGTTCAGTTTCATTCTTTCTAAACAATTGGAGTAGATTTTTTGTTGAGGTTTTGAAAGAGTTATATCCCATGCAGTATTGTCTTTAAGGCATACAAGCCTAGGACCTTGATTCCAGTGAGCTCCTATTTATGAACTAAAAACATATTCAAAAGTGATGATCACCTAAAATGACTGGCATGTAAGAAAGCAGAAGGTCTCTGAAAAAGGTGGAGAGCTCTCAAGAGGGTTGCATGACTGGCATGTAAGAAAGCAGAAGGTCTCTGAAAAAGGTGGAGAGCTCTCATGAGGGTTGCAGAACACACGTTTGAGACACTAAATATATCCATTACTGGAGACAGGTGAAGACCATGAAAAAAAAACTTAAATATACCCCCAGTGGACAACAGCTTTGTCTGAATTTGATGTGCAAAATATGCATGTCACAACTGGATTTTCATGGTCATGTGAAACACTGCAATCATAAGATAATTGAAAACAATGCCAAATTATTATTATGATTGTATTTGTATATTTGTAATAAATCACAAAGATTTCCAAAATACTGAGTTCAATAACATAGTAATAAATTGGGCTATTAAGTAGTTGAATTGAGACTTGCATATTTAAAAAAAAAAGATTTATGAAAATCCTGTGTATTCTGTTAGATTTAAACATTAATTAGATAAAAGTTATGCTGTTTTTATTCAGTTTGTAAGTCTAGGTTTTAGTATTATTGTCCTATAACAATTAAATTAAGTTAAATAAACAGTCTAGTCTAGGAATCTTAGGTAAAAATACAATTTAATGTATTTAAAAATATAATTTTAAGAAATCTAACAGATTTAAATTTTAAATAGATATAAATTAATTTTACTTCTATGTTAGTCAAGAGAGTCTACTTTACGATCACATCATTTTGTTTATTGCTAGATATCTACAACTAGGGTAACTAAGGGCCATTAACAAACTTCTTGTCTGTGATGCAGCTACAATTTTTCTGAATCTTCCATAATATTGAGAGATGTTTTAATACAGACAATACATCTATGTGAATTAAATTTGCATGAAATTTTTTTAGATGATATTCATGGTACATATGAGACAGGAGTCTACCTAAGGTTAATTTATAAAACAAAAACAATAGCATTATACACAACAGACATAAGAAATAGATAATAATGATGAATAGAGGTAGACATTATACTACAAGTATAATGAAACTTGAAAACTTTAAACATAAACAAGAATATGAAAAAAAAAATACACATTCAAATTAAAAAAAGCTAAACTGAGTTTAAAATCAATCCCTGAATTAAGTTTGAAATAAAATAAAAGAGACTACATTAGACATATAGTGACTGCAGTAAGACAGAAAAAGACCCCCTTCCTCCCACCAAAAAAAAAAAAAGGCAGACTACATTAGTCTTCAGTAAATACATTTATTCAATATCTAGCCAACATTTCTAGTTGAACTGGGTAGGTAAATATAAAGGGTGCTGTTGGGGGTAAAAAAATGTAAATAAATTGAAAACAATTTAATAAATTTAAAAACTTTTGAAAGAAAGTTTATTTAATAAATAACAATAAGGCTGAGGTCTAGAATTAATTCTGCTCTCATCAGATCCCTTACAAAAGTTTGAAAGTTTAACCTTGTAGACCATCTCATTGCCAGTAAGTAGCATTATTCTATAGGAATGACAGAGAGAAAATATATAACAACCAGTGAAAATATTTTTTATTAATATACCATCACACACACACACAAAGAATGCTCACAATAAGCCAACCTGAAACTGAAGATTATATAGGTTTTAACAAGACAATAGGAAACACAATCTTGTATGTCTATTTTATGTATGTGTATGTATGTGTATATATGTATGCAAGGTTAGATATGGCTGTGTTGCTTAGTAACTTAAGGTACTTTAAATATTGGGTCATTGAATGACTAAAATCAAATAGATACTGAAGTGAATTAGTTATTACCACTGGTTTCAATGAGACAGTTCATTTGAGACTCTCCCTTCTAATGTTGTGGTACAGTTAAACAGTAAGAAACTATTTTTTTCTTTGACACTTTGTGACTTGATAATAATAATAATAATAATCTTTATTATCCGTATGGAAATTTGTCTTATTTTATTCAATTGGCATCTGTTGACTCTGTGTATCTGCTCAAAAGAGACAAAGACCCAGATCAAGTTGTAAAACTATAACAAGAAACGCACAAGGCAAGAGCTGAGAATAACAAATCTCAAAATCTTTCCCTAGCTCATAGTGTAGACATGAGGGTTAAGTGGCACTTGGACAGTCTTCAGGCACATACAACTTGTCATAAGAATCAATGTCTAGATAACTATGGTGTTACTTGTCTCAACAGATGTCAGGATGACAATGCCTAGATAACAATTGTGTCACTTGTCTCAACAGATGTCAGGAGATGTAATAATTTCCTTGCTCACCAGGATGAAACTAAGTGTAATGATAATCCTTAGTGTAATAATAAAAGTAGAGAAATGTGATGGTCAACACTGACCAACTAAGGCTGTAAAATGTTTCAATTCTATAGTATTGGTACTGTGAGTGCTGACTAATTAATTGTTAATGCTATTCTACCATTCAGATATTACAATTAAAATATGAGCTCCAAAAGGCTCTCACAATAAAAATACATTGTATGATAACAACTGATCAACAGTAATGGAAGGAATCATAAACTTACCAACAGTGAAAACATAATAAGAGTCAAATCCATCTGAAGTGAGCACAGGCAAATGGAGAAACAACAATGGTATCACTAAATTTATAAAACAATTTGATAACATGAGAAGTGTCCAGGCCATTCATAACATGACAACTGTGCAGGCTATTGTCAGTATTACTTTAAGAGTGTCCAGCCTATTCACAGTCACATAGTCCAGGCCAAACACAACATGACATGAGTAAAATTCCAGGCTTTTCAAAATACAACATAAGAAGTGTCCAGGCCATTCACAATATCACAAAGGCCAGGGGAGGTCATTAAAGTCCACTGGCCCTCCCAAGCCAGCATCCGCCTCTAACAGGCTCATCAGAAAAGCAAGTGCAGCCTCGTCATTGGCATCATTTCCTGGGTTCTGAATGTTGTCCATGGTCTGCTCTTGCATGACACTTTGTATGAGTGAGCCTTCAGTTGAGGAGTCATCTGATTGAGAATGATGGTAGTGACTGATCCCATTGCCTGAGTGCTCCACATGACTGACATCCAGCCAATGGGAAGAGCCAGATGGTGGGGCTAGTTTAGCATCAAAATGAGAAGCAGATGAAGACATGTAGGCTGAAATGGAAAGATATCAGATTGAAAAAAAGTCTACCAACTAAATCATCTATAACTTATATCTACACAAAATGTTTATAAATGTACAAAATTATTTGACAAATACCCCCCCTTTCCATTTTTCTACTTTCCCACTTCCTAGACAAACTGCTCCATGGATTTAGGAAAAAGATGGAATAGCCTAATATCAAGGTTAAAGGCCAAAAAATTAAATAGAAGAAACTCTTGTGTGCTTTCTGATAGATTACACAATCCATAAGACAGTCAGCAAACTTTCACTTTTTGGATAAAATAATAGTCAGAAAGGGAAGCTCAGATTTAAAATGTAGTAACCAGTAATCAATTTGTAACAAGACAATATAAGTATTTACTGATGGTATTTATTGTGTGTCTGAAAATTTGGCTAACAAATGAACTTGGGTATAATTAATATAACTATATAATATATATTAAATGCTAATTTTTAATAGATATTAGCTACACTTAATGCAAAAACTGAATTATAATGTACATGACAGACAAGATTAATACAAGAACATATGTAGAAACTTTCTATAACTTTTTAAAATAATATAAAAGAAAGTAAACCAAAGTAAATGTAAATGTCATCTGTTTCTGTAGCCCACAGTTTAAGAGAGTGTCTTGTCACCAGCACAATGACCAACTGCCTTTACTTTTCCCAACTAATGTCAGGTACCCATTAGAGTTGGGTAGAGTCAGATTCACCCAAAAGTCTTCTCCAGGATTTGAACCCAGGTCCCTCTGATTTGGAAGCCAAGTGCTTTACCACTCAGCCACCTTGCCTCCTTTATAAAAAATATACATAAACTTAAATCCTTTATCAGGGCATAAATGTCTAGTATAAAATCATATGAATGTACTGATATAAGACTGTAGTAGTATGTCAGAGTCAGGGTAGATATGTACAGCTCTTACCTGATGGTATCTGTGAGGCATTGTTATTATTGTTGTTGTTGCTAGGACTTGTGTCACTTAAAGTGTTGCCATAGTGCAGACCTGAAGTGTTGGCCACCACAGAGGAGGATGAGGTGTAGTTGGAGCTGGGCAGCTTGAAGCCAGAATTATTGGCTGCTGCTGGTGTTCCTTGCTGTTGGCTCCCTGTATTACTGCTGTCAGCTGGCGTTACTGGTGTCTTACTGTTAAGAGAAAGTGTACACATTAGTATTATTGCTTTTGTAGTGCCTCTCTGCTGCTACAGCATGCCCATGGTGCTTTAGTTCAATCTATTCTGTGGATATGTGAGGAAACAGGTAAATGGAGAGAGTTTCCATGCTGCTTTTATGTGCTCGGTTAACAGAGCTCAGCTTGAGTCAAATGAAATAAAAATCCCTGGTCTATATCAGAATTCAATTTTTGCTACTCAGCCAAACATCCTGACATAATGATGCTCAAGAGATTTTAAGCACTATCATTGTTTTATAATCTAGATTTAATAAATTCATTAAAATTAAGTTCCTTAAAAAGAGACCTATAGAAGTAGAATAGGAAAAGACTTGCAATTAATGTTTTTATGGCACAATGTTCTAATGATGCAAGCCAGTGATTCTCAAATTTTAGTATTAATCTCTGAATTATAGATCATGTTTTATGACTAGTATCCTAAATTGTTTTGTTGGGGAGTTATGTTGTTTAATAAATCTATGGTAGAGTTGAGAGACATAGAAAACAACCAGTTAGATCATTATTGTGATGTGTTAAACACAGGTTGAGAAACACTGAGAAAATTAATTTGTCCCTAACTGAAAGTTCTGAAATAGCAGGCAGTTGTTCTCTCACTTCGACTTCAAATCTATTGATATTTACAAGTACATAAAATACTTTTAGATAATATCTTCAAAATACTCATAGGTAGTATCTTTCACACTCTTTTCTAATAAGCTTCCAACTTACCTCAACTGTTCCATGCACTCATCAGCAATCTGTTTCCCAATCCTGCCAGCACCAGGTAAAGTCCCACCTAAAATTCCTGGTATACTTGCAACAGTTGTTTTAGAACTAGAGGCAGGATCTAAAAACAGCAAAACAAAAGATTCCACATTCAATTTAGTTTATATTTCAACATAAACATAGATAACCTAGGGAATCCAAGAAATTAGCTAAAATGTCTTCAGTATCAGACATTGCAAAGAAATGCATTATGAACAGCTGATTACATCCACATAAACTGATTAAAGCCACACTAATGTAACTTAATGGGCTTCAACTGGATCAGAACTCTGAAGGAAATTAATTGATTTTTCTGTGTTATGTGTGTGATGCTTTTAGAAATATTTTTGACACAAAACCACATAAAAAATAATAGACATTGTTACCAAAAACGTAATGGCTGACCAATGTCTTGTTTATTTCAACAGAAAGAATTAAACAAAAGCCAAATAACTATTCTGTTTCTAAAGGTTTCCATTATTCCAGTAAGAACCTTCAAATGTAAAGGAAAATGTTTTCAGTTAGCTGGAGAAATGAACAAAAATAAAAACGTATTCCCTTAAACCTTCAGTTTTATTAGCAGATATTCTCTGGTTTCCCTGATTCTGTAGCTAACAATTAGCTTCCTTTACATCTTACAAATAATGTCAGATGTAATAGTAGAGTTGGCTGGACATAAGACCCAAAGTATACTGCAGGCCTCAGAGTGGCACTCTGGTGGAAATGTTCACCTGAAGAAATAGTTGAGTTAACTTGAAAGAAGACAAAAACAAGTGGGCTTTCATTGTTCAAATTGCAAGTGGTGAGGAAGAAAGGCTTGCAAACGCAGTCTGATCAGCCAAGCCACTCATCACAATTTTTGTGGTGCTTTCATGTAGGAATAAAAAGAACTCATTTGTGGATCTCAGCCTCTGGCCTTGTCATGTCAAAAGGAACCAGGCAGCATTTCAAGAACCATAATTCCACAAAAGAGATGTGTATAAGTGATTGGTGAAGAGCCAATCTTTCATTCCTGGCCTATGGAGAAATCCTTTACTTTGTCAAGGATCTCAAGGACTAATGACAATCCTTATATTTTAATTTAAAATGTCAGCATAGTGATTAGGGTTTACAACTTTTCCTGGTTTTAATAATTTAATTAAAGACCTTTCACAAAAGCCAGTGTTTATAAAAGTATTTTTTTTTTCTTTTACAAATCCAAAGATCCCAAGTTATTGTAAAAATGTTAGTCCAATGTTTGACATGTTTCAGATGTTCCTTCAGAATTGAAATAATCTACATCCTAACCAAAACCTACCTAAGGTTGATGGGGGGATGGCAGCGGGCAGGATATGAACCTGGGACCATCAAGATGCCTGCAACAGGTCAGCACATATACACCACAACCAGGCAGTTATCCTTATTATCATACAGTAGATTCTGTTACTCACCTATCATTTCTAATGTTTGAAATTCGTTGCTATCTTCAGGTAAAGTTAAAGTTGTTTCAAATATCTGACCAGAGCTTGTGACTTCTTGCATTCTGAAAGTTACAAAAAGAAAAATAAGCATTGTTTTACAGAGAATGTTGAGTTCTGATGTTAAAATATGATAAAGTGATCTAGGATAGACAGAGATGTTATCTATCCAGTACAATGACATATTGCCTTAGATCAAGACCAATCGTAATAAAAGGCCTAAACACTGACTTGCAATGTTGCATTCTGTGGGCAGTGAAGAACAATAGTTTGTTGCCATGTCACAGGTCTGTACAACGTGGCAACGAATATTTGGTCTCCACTACCCATAGGTTGCAACATTGCAGGTCAGTGTTGAGGTCTACTATAACATATGGTCTGGCTAACAAATGTCAGATACCCACCTAGTAGGTGTGAAGCCTGAAATGTCCAGTAAAAGTAAAATCCAAGTAAAAACTTTAAGACTTTTGTACATAAATCAATTATTCAGAGAAACAACTAAATTTATTTCATTATAATGTTCATTCAGAGTTGAAGATAACCTACTGCCTAGCTCAAACCTCCAGCATGATGATGGGGGATGGCAGCTGGCAGGTTTTTAACCTGGCCCCATCGAGATGACTGAACAACAGTCCAGTGCATACCACATGACCAGGCAGCCAGCCATTATCACTTTATGTTTAGCAGATGGAATTGGGATTAGAATTCTGTGTTATCAACACAACTGCCCTTTGTATCATACACTACCACCCTACCAAAATATAGACACTCCCATAACAACACAGTTTCTATTGTGCTAAATGCATGTATTTATTAGTCTCTTACACAGGCATCAAAATAAAAAAAACAACTCAGATTTCACAGTCAGCTGGACTTTAGCCAATTTATCCGAACTAAATATTAATTAACCCTAACTAAATATTAATTCACCACAACCATATATTAATTTACCCAAACTAAATAATAGTTCACTCTAACTAGATATTATAACTAAATATGAATTCACTCATACAAGATATTAATTCCCCCAACCAGACATTGATTAACAAAAAAACTAAATATGAATTTATTTTAACTAAATATTAATTCTCCCTAACTCAATATTAATGTATCTTAAAACTAAATGTTAATTTACCCCAACTAAATTAATATCTAATTACTATCTGAACAATCAGGTCATTAAAAAAACAATGAAAACAATATAGCTTACAGTATGTTATTTTCCAGGAATACTTTATAGACTAATAGCAAGGTTTTAGACTGGGGAGTCCTACAATGCTAGAGTTATGCAATATTTCAGACAACTCTATCACTTACTGTACAACTGTATTGGTTGAGACAATATATTCCACTTCCTTTGTCCATGGATTCCTGAAGCCAAAGCACCGAGATTTTAAATGTAAGAATTTTCCACTTTTTAATTTAAACCTGTAAACATCTGTCTCTATTTTATCTTTAGCCGTCAACACTGAAAAAGAATCAATGTGTGTAAGAACATGGTTTTACTAGAGCAGGAACTTGATTGATTGAAAGAAAAAGATTTTGTTAAATCCAATAATATTGTAAACACATAACACTGAAACACACAAGCAAGAATCAGATTTAGCATAGCAAGAGGACTTATTCAAGCATGGAAGATAATCAAGAATGGGGGACAACTTCTTTATGATGGGGGACAACTTCATTCCAGCATTTAGAAAAACCCACTCAAGCACAAAGGACAACTCATTCAAGATGAGAAGACAACTCATTCAAGCAGGGAATGAGATGTATGTACTCAGCAAAGTAGTAGTATAGCAGAACACATGCTATATGTATACATATATGTAGGACTATCTTATTTATTTTGTGACCAAAATCTAGAACTTTTAAACAACACTAAAAAACAAAAAGACTACAAATCTGTAACGCTTGTTACATCAAATCCTTTTCTAATAGACACTCACGACTCTACAGTTGGGGACAGGTCATTACAAATTAAACAAAAAAGAATGTGTACCTTTTCTATGAGCTTGACCTAAGGCTGGGATATCATCTTGATGATAATATTCATACACTGAAGTACCTAACAGTTCCTGAGGTAAGTAACCAAGAATAACAGTCGCCCTGTGGAAGACAGTAGATTGAATCTTACAAAAAAAACACAGAAACTATAGAATATAGCTTTTAGATAATATTTAATGCTCTTAAATCATTAGATCAAATGAAACCAATTTCTTAGAAATAAAAATATAAAAATATAAGTAAAATATAAAAAAATACTTTAAAAAAACAAGGTTTTATTGAACAAAATTGCATCATTTATTTTGAATTAATCATAAAATTAATTTTTAATAGATCTAGACTAGAGAAAAAAATGTATGTAATATAAAATATTTTTATTGATTGTTTTTGATAAGCACAACTTTCATGCTTATAGAATGCTAAGTGTGCTATGGCTTAATCTCTTTTGTGGACCAGTTGGGAAAGGTGTATTTGGGCGGTTTCTGTACTGCTTTTACAAAAACTATTTTTTAAAATGTTGCTGTTGGAATTTGAACTGGGGGTCTTGAGCCTCCATGATGAAAGGCCAACAGGTTAGCCACTGAGCTATATAAATACTTATAAAAATAGAAGATTTTATAGTATAAAAAGTTTAAAATTTGTAGCAAACAACCTAATTCTCTACACAAGGCTCATCTTTACTTAGAGCTTAGTATATTTCTATATAAAATTAAAAAAATTAATTAAGACCAATTGATTATTTTTTATTGATTCACATGTTGTCATAAACAATGAACTATTGTTCAAAGTTTCAACTTGATCCGAGAATGGGAAGTGGGAGAAATAATGTGTAAAAGATTCCCCCTAGACAGGGAAAGTGATTTGATATAAGCTTTGTAAAAAATACTAAAACTTAACAAGAGCTTTGCAACTAACAAAAGAAAGCTAAACTGAAAATTGAAACCTTTGACAAACTTTTTACATTCTTTAATCCCAAAATCCCATAAAGAAAAGGATTAGATTTCATTTAAAAGACATGCAGCTGAACAAACTTTTGAAACTATCAAATAAGAAAATAGATAAAATACATATATGGATAATAGATAAGATAATATTACTTTATTGTTCCAAATAAATGAAAACACAGTTTGACTACCATTGTCCTCTTCAGCATTACTACACTATAGACTAACAAAAACAATTTAGATCCAAAAAAAAAAAAAAAAAAAAAAAAAAAAAAAAAAGAAAACAAAAAGCACAACCAGCGTTCTGAGAACAAAAATAATTCTAGATTGTAAACATATTATAATACAAGTTACATTCCTCTAACAACATAGCAACTAAAAAATTTTACCAGTCCACTAACTTTACTACTAGTTCACTAACTTTTGTACAGTTCACTAACTTTTTGTGTTAGTCCGCTAACTTTCATATTAGTTCACTAACTGTTATATTAGTTCACTAGCTTCTGTAATAGTTCACTAATCTTTGCTCCAGTTCACTAACTTTTTAATTAGTTCACTACCTGTTGTATTAGTTGACATTTAAAAAAAATAAGTGTTAAAATATCATTTTCATTCTTACTATTTAAATTCTTCATAAAATATTTAAAAATAAAATTAATCATAGTTGAATTTTAATCATGCATAAAAGGGTCAAGCTGAGCACAATGTTCTGTTGTTGTCTGTTCTTATTTTGATAATATCCAGCTCACCTCTCATCCACATAAGTAAACTTGCCATCCACATTATGCCTGGATGTATACTCCATGGCCCTGACCTTTATATTGCTGCTCTCTTCATTCAAGTATTGACTACACGTTGGCTGCTCACGACCAATGGCTACCAGGCAGTTCAGTATGGAGCAGTCATTGTCAGCCTCAGTATCCTCATCAAGACCTATTTTAGCTTTGCTCCAAGACTTCAGATATCCAGTGCAGTGTATCACTTTAAAATTCTTTCTTTCTGGAAGAAACATAGTTTTAAAAGTTATTTACTATAGATTTAGACAATTCTTACAATAGATTTAAACAATTCTGAATAGAGACTTAGATAACTCTTGTACTTTCAAATAAAATGTTAATAATTTGGAACTCATTAAAACAAAGCTACAGACAAGTTTTTACTATAATAATGAACATTAAAATGAAAGCCTTACATATTAACAAATACAAGCTAATAAGAAGTAAATATTGATAAATGACTTTTAGTTCATTGAGTATTTTTTTTACAGGCATTTTTTGAAAGGGTGTAGACAAAGAAATTAAAAAGAGAAGATGAGGCTGCTTTGCTTACTCTTTGCCCCAATCCCCAATGAACATCAAAGGCAAAGAGTGAAGGGGTAGCCATTGTCACATAACTATAATGTCCTGAGAGCTGGTAATGTTCTAAACTATTCAGAAGTAAAAAAATTGTATTTGTTTAATATTCTAACATTCTCAGGATATTTACTTGAAAAAAAAAAAAAGTATTAACTTACCTGATTTCCTCTTCCGATGGTAGGATGTCTCCATCAGCTCTTTCTTGACTCTGATGGATGCTAGGAGGTCAGCAGAAACTTTACCAGCAGATTTCATGTGGCAGAAAAATGACCGCCTGGCACCTGAACACAGGTGTGTTGGTTTCTGAGGGTAATCAGTTTTTACTGGTAACATGGCTGAAATGTTAAATTAAAAAGTTAAGTCTTTGATCACTCAATTACTTATATTTTTAGTCAGTAATAGTTACTTTTAGTTAGCTTCTCAATATAGTTGTAATGTGCAAGTTGCCTCTTTACAAGATGTAATTTTGTTGCTCTATATAATAAAAAGTTCTGACTTTTTTTCAAAATTGCGCCTTGTATATGTAATTATTTTCAGTTATTTTTTTATTTATTCATACTACACAACAATTTTTTTTTCAAATAGCTGAACACTTGATGCCTCTTGTTAATTTGATTTTGAAATAAAAGAAGTCAATGAAACCCAATCTTTTAATCATAGCCAAGTAGACATGGTTAGTTCCCTTAGGCATCACTGTCTCTCAGCCACCTAGTACTCTCCGTTGCTCTACATACAGTATAGTTTTGAAGATTGGAATTTCAAGATTCCTTATAGCTAAATAGTTACAATCATAAATCAGAGCAAGAATTGTGAACAAAAAAATCTCTACCAATGTAGTGAAGTTGTGAGTCCCAATAAAAAAATAAAATAACTATTGGCTATTTAAAAAGTGTAATCTCTAATTTGAAACTTAAACAATGCAATGACTCATGAAATGAAACAAAAAAAAAAATCAATCTCCCCTTTCAGATGAAAGTAACACAAGAAATACAAAGAATCAAGAGACACAGCATTTTGAAATGAAAATATTTTTGTCCATGTGAACATTATGTGCTAGTTTACAAATGAAACAAAACACAAGAAAAAACTATCAGTGGTACTAGGCAGTAAGAACAAAGTTATTCAGTTTATCTTACTTTTGGCATCAATAAGTCGTTCTCTTGGTGTCAGGTCTGATGAGGACAACTGTTCTTTAACTTTACTGATGTCACGAGGGTGTAATATATCAAACAAGCTTTGACCTATTAAATCAGACTAAAAAATACAAGATTTTGATTTCTAGGGATAAATGCAAATATATATAAAACCCAAACTTTGTGTACTTTGATTCACTTGGTGAATGCTTGATTACTCCCTAATTATCACCTAAGTTCTATAAAAAAAAGTGAAGCAAAGTTCGCAAAATTAAGTGGGTAGGAAAGTTCAGAGTTAAAAGTAGAGTCCACTTACTCCTGTATTTAAATATTTAATAGCACATTACGGCTTTGTCTGTGTTGGATGTGGCCTAATATGTAGGCTCGGCATAGCCTTGTCAAATACTGCATTCTCCTGAATCTTAGTAGCCTATATTTTGATAGTCTATTTAATTTCATCTCACAGTTTAATTTTTTTTTTAAAGTATAGAATGTAATATGTTTTCAAGTTGGTAAAGAAAAAATAGAGACAGGCTACTTTAAAAATGAATCTTTTATTCTATGTCAGTGTGTAAGTAAATGTTTGGTCTAACTAACCTGTGAATACATGAGAATATCTTTCACTGACTCAGATACATACAGTATCCGGCCTCTATCACAACCTACTACAAACAGAAAGCCATCAGCCACCTATAGAAAAAATAAAGATAAATATAACTGTTTCTTGTGTAGACTTTTTTGTGGAAGTGAGTACTTAAAAAAAAAAAAATTAATTAAAAAGCGACAAAGTTTTACACATCAAAGTCAACTATGTTATAATCAGACTTTTTTTTGTTGTTGAAGTTTTTGATAATTCAATTGGTAGCACATTTCTTATGTTTACTATGAATGATTTCTTTCAACAAAGCATTATCTGTAGTGTTTTTCCATACAAATTTAGCTTACTCCCTTACTGAGACAAAACATAATGTTTTTAATTAGCTTGTACCCACGGTCTAGGCTTTTTATCAAGAATCTTTCAATGTATTATGAACAAAAATGCTAATTCATGAAAAAAAACAAAAAAACTTATGAGATTTGAACCTAGTGCCAGTGTAACTCACATGCTCAAGGCTAACAAAGATTTGGTGTTGAAGGTGCAAGATCAGTTTGAGCCCATTTTTTTCTTAGAATACAAAAAGTTACTTTAAGTTTTTGAATTTTTGGTGAAACTATGTAGGAGCAATGAAATAACACAAGACATCAGACACAGACTAAAGTAATATCCTCTTTATAATTTGTTCTAAATATATAGATCAAGAAATACAAGAATAACAAATTCATTAAACTGATTCATCTATATGGTATTGTGTGGTATTATACATGAATTACAGATAAACATTTATAGAAAGCAGTTTCATATCAACATGAATGAATTGAAGTACAGATTAAACATTTAGAAGACATTGTCTCATGTCTACATGAATGACAGAATTACATTAAGTATGATTAAGAAAACAGCGTCGAAATTGTCTTACTTTCAGTGTAAGCTGTTTGAGATCGTCTTCTGAAATGTAAGATGGTTTCTCACTGGCTGCAGAACAAACTTTACTGGAACCTGTAGGACACAAGTACACATCTGCTAGACACACACGCATTTTTTGTCAATATAAACACAACCATAATTAAATATACCAATGCGTTTTTGAAAGAGTCAAACAAACATTCCCTTCTCCTACCCTTCCCCACAATGAAAGCAATACCAAATACACATGTATGTGTAGTGCCACAAAAGTCGTGACTATAGAAAGGTCTAAATGGAAACGTAAAAAGACAAGCTAATCACACACTGAAACACACAAAGAGAGATGCACATTTGGTTTTAGGCTGAACTAAGTCGTAAATAAAGGTCTTTTTCCCTTAGTGCTGTTAGAACATGGAATGGGTTGCACGAATCAGACAAAACCATGACTTGTCAGTCTTTAATTAACATGCAGGACTAAATGAACACAATTGGATCATAGGCCTATAAGTTAAGACAATCAGCTTCTTTTTGAAGGAACGTCTTGAATCTATAAGATTACCCGGACTCATTAAAAAACAAAGTCTTTTAACTGTCTTTCTCATTTATAGGATAATGTGCCTCACACTATAGGCCTACGCATTTCTTGTCAATTTAAACACCAAGGATCACAAAATAATATTTTTAGTTAGGGATATACACCACAAAAAAAACTTTGGAATAGGAAACTTTTAAATAGGATTTGAAATTGAAATTTGAGCAGTCGTGTCTCTCACCTTTGACCGAGCTGATATGCTGTACTGCCATACGTAATACTGTCAGCTTGTCTAACTTCCGGTTCATGGCGCTGCACATTGGGATCAAAGCAGACAACTCCGTGATGTAAGTGTTCATCTTGTCCCGCCTTCGTTTCTCTATCTCACTGTGGTTCTGACGGGTAACTGGACTCATCCTACAAGTACACCAAACAATGGCCATGGATTGGGTCTACAATTAGAATAACACAAAACTTTATGACCCTTCTTAAAAACTGACCAGGTTAAGGGATCGTCATAGAAAGCCTGAACACTGACCTGCAACGTCACAACCTATGGGCATTGGAGACCAACAGCTTGATGCCACGTCACAGGTCTGCTCGACGTGGCAACGAGTTATTGGTTTCCACTTCCCACAGGTTGCGAAGTCCCAGGTCAGTGTTGAGGCCTTCTATAACGATTGGTCTCGATTGAAGTGTGCGTGTGTGTGTAGTGAGAGTTCTGGAGACAATGCCAGGGAGAGTTAAGATGTTGCTACTGCAGAGGACGAAGAAACAGTCGACCACATTCTCAAACTATGTGGCGTCTTGCACGGTTTTTGGAATATGTCTAGGGTCAGGCTATTCCTTGTAATAAGGCCAGGAGACCCTAATAAACACTGCTCGATACCACGTTGTCTTCTCACGAAAGACGTTTCAGATAAGAAATCTACGACGTCTGTTTCAGGGCACAATTATTGCTTAATAATAATCCTGCACAGTGTTAGGTGTTCAAGAAACGCAAAGTTAAAAGAAAAATGTATCAAAAATTCAACTTATTCTCAAACTAAGCCACTCTTGTACTTAACTGTTGTAATCTGACATTGAACACATTGTCATCCCCAGCAACGTCAATGACTAATTAAATGGTTAAACCAAGCATCACCTCCTAAAGTGTCTGACAGTTTCCAGAGCTGAAGTTATTGCGTTGCTATTGATTGAAGTAACGTATTGAGCATTTAGGAAAGGTATTGGATTGCGACTTTTGGGTCATTGTATTGCGTTCATTCAAATTTTATACAACTTGTTGGAATAAGTCTCTAAGTAAAGTTTTTTTTAAAATATAAAATAAGGTAGTTAGTTAATCTTCAAACAACGTAAAATACGGATAAAATGTATAACTGAATCATCAGTAAGAAAGGAAAAAAGACTATCTGTGAAATAGAGAAAGTTGAAACGAAGAGACTTAAAACGAAGAGACTTAAAGCAAACGTAAGTGTATTAGCAAGAGCAGATGAGACTATTTCTTCTCTTCTTCCTATTGGAGACGTCAGAGAACACGTCCTATATCTTCACACTACTCTTCAAAACAGACAATTGGGCTATCTAGAAATATTTTTGCAGATATAATTCTTCTTGTTAGCTTCTAAACTCTTTAAGGGTTCAACACGAAAAGTGGAAACTGTGTGGAACCTGGACACTTAGAATACGTTACAAATGATTCCAAAAAATGAGAGAGTTTGAGAAAACAACAACTACCTAATGGGCTACGCAATGTAAACCCTGGTTTGACAGTTGTAATTTAAAAAACAAAATCATCTTAAAATTAAATTTGGCTTACGTTTTAAACATCCGCACTCTTATCTTATATAATACACTCGACTCAAATGTTTCTTTGTATTCAGTAAAGAATTGAAAAATAAAAATAGATGTACACTGCGCATCGTCTTACTTAGAAACTTCACGAAGTTCACTGGAAAAACTCCTTGCAATAATGAAGCCTTACAAGAAATAAATAGAAAGAGAAATTGTAGACTAACATCAGCTTCATAAAGTCTTAGGGCCAGTATTTGTTTGTGCCTTTCGATACAGTTTTGATGGATGTGACCTGCATTTTCTGATTACACTACACAAAGTTCTATATTTCCAATTTTCAGCTTTCCGAATGTCTCATTTCGTTGTGTTCTGTCTGGAGACAACACTGATTCGTTCATCATGTCGGGATATCTTGCAATGCATATTTTTTTCCCGATGTTTGGGTGACTAATGGTCCATTTTCCAATATTTTCTTCAAATCTTCTCTTTAGTAAGACATTTTCCACGCCATACTCATTCTCCTGTATTTGATTTGTAGTTTAGCTTTTCCCTTCTATTTGATTTGTAGTTTGGCTTTCCCCTTCTATTTGATTTGTAGTTTAACTTTCCCCTTCTATTTGATTTGTAGTTTAACTTTTCTCTTCTATTTGATTTGTAGTTTAACTTTCCCCTTCTATTTGATTTGTAGTTTAACTTTCCCCTTCTATTTGATTTGTAGTTTAACTTTCCCCTTCTATTTGATTTGTAGTTTAACTTTTCTCTTCTATTTGATTTGTAGTTTAACTTTTCTCTTCTATTTGATTTGTAGTTTAACTTTTCTCTTCTATTTGATTTGTAGTTTAACTTTCCCCTTCTATTTGATTTGTAGTTTAACTTTCCCCTTCTATTTGATTTGTAGTTTAACTTTCCCCTTCTATTTGATTTGTAGTTTAACTTTTCTCTTCTATTTGATTTGTAGTTTAACTTTTCTCTTCTATTTGATTTGTAGTTTAACTTTCCCCTTCTATTTGATTTGTAGTTTAACTTTTCTCTTCTATTTGATTTGTAGTTTAACTTTTCTCTTCTATTTGATTTGTAGTTTAACTTTCCCCTTCTATTTGATTTGTAGTTTAACTTTTCTCTTCTATTTGATTTGTAGTTTAACTTTTCCCTTCTATTTGATTTGTAGTTTAACTTTCCCCTTCTATTTGATTTGTAGTTTAACTTTTCTCTTCTATTTGATTTGTAGTTTAACTTTCCCCTTCTATTTGATTTGTAGTTTAACTTTTCTCTTCTATTTGATTTGTAGTTTAACTTTCCCCTTCTATTTGATTTGTAGTTTGGCTTTCCCGTTCTATTTGATTTGTAGTTTAACTTTCCCCTTCTATTTGATTTGTAGTTTAACTTTCCCCTTCTATTTGATTTGTAGTTTAACTTTTCTCTTCTATTTGATTTGTAGTTTAACTTTTCTCTTCTATTTGATTTGTAGTTTAACTTTTCTCTTCTATTTGATTTGTAGTTTAACTTTCCCCTTCTATTTGATTTGTAGTTTAACTTTTCTCTTCTATTTGATTTGTAGTTTAACTTTTCTCTTCTATTTGATTTGTAGTTTAACTTTCCCCTTCTATTTGATTTGTAGTTTAACTTTTCTCTTCTATTTGATTTGTAGTTTAACTTTTCTCTTCTATTTGATTTGTAGTTTAACTTTTCTCTTCTATTTGATTTGTAGTTTAACTTTTCTCTTCTATTTGATTTGTAGTTTAACTTTCCCCTTCTATTTGATTTGTAGTTTAACTTTTCTCTTCTATTTGATTTGTAGTTTAACTTTTCTCTTCTATTTGATTTGTAGTTTAACTTTTCCCTTCTATTTGATTTGTAGTTTAACTTTTCTCTTCTATTTGATTTGTAGTTTAACTTTCCCCTTCTATTTGATTTGTAGTTTGGCTTTCCCCTTCTATTTGATTTGTAGTTTAACTTTCCCCTTCTATTTGATTTGTAGTTTAACTTTCCCCTTCTATTTGATTTGTAGTTTAACTTTTCTCTTCTATTTGATTTGTAGTTTAACTTTTCTCTTCTATTTGATTTGTAGTTTAACTTTTCTCTTCTATTTGATTTGTAGTTTAACTTTTCTCTTCTATTTGATTTGTAGTTTAACTTTTCTCTTCTATTTGATTTGTAGTTTAACTTTTCTCTTCTATTTGATTTGTAGTTTAACTTTTCTCTTCTATTTGATTTGTAGTTTAACTTTTCTCTTCTATTTGATTTGTAGTTTAACTTTCCCCTTCTATTTGATTTGTAGTTTAACTTTTCTCTTCTATTTGATTTGTAGTTTAACTTTTCCCTTCTATTTGATTTGTAGTTTAACTTTTCTCTTCTATTTGATTTGTAGTTTAACTTTCCCCTTCTATTTGATTTGTAGTTTAACTTTCCCCTTCTATTTGATTTGTAGTTTAACTTTTCTCTTCTATTTGATTTGTAGTTTAACTTTCCCCTTCTATTTGATTTGTAGTTTAACTTTCCCCTTCTATTTGATTTGTAGTTTAACTTTTCCCATACTATTTGATTTGTAGTTTAACTTTTCTCTTCTATTTGATTTGTAGTTTAACTTTTCTCTTCTATTTGATTTGTAGTTTAACTTTTCCCATACTATTTGATTTGTAGTTAAGCTTTTCGCTTCTATTTGATTTGTAGTTAACTTTTCCCTTCTATTTGATTTGTAGTTTAACTTTTCGCTTTTTGCTGGGATCCACAGTTTTTTTGCTATGATTGTTAAGGTTTTAAGAGTTGTCTTGATTTGTTTTAAAGGACTGTTTGGCATTGGTCAGGAAGACGATCTGGCTGTTGGACATACGTAGGTGTAAGTGTACAAGCTGCTAGTTCAATTATTGTTTCTGCTCCGGGTCTGACAGGTTGACTGTAACAATGAACTTCTAGTCTTTCTCCACCAGGCCATTCAATGAGCATGCTAGCTTTGCCGTTGGGAGCGTGATCCGTCTGTGATTCATTGGTTGTTGGGGGTAATACATTTTTAGAAAAGTATTCACGATCTCATCTAAAAAAAAATTTTGTAGAACAAGATTTAGAACCATAGACTATATATAAATAATCTATGTTACAAACAAAAGAGCAATCTACTGTGTCAGGCGTCAGGTCACGCAGGAAAGTGAAGTGTTACAAAAATAAAGACAACAAAGTTAGACATTATTACCGAAGAGTAGGCGGGCTAGTTCATTTCATTTTTATCCTGGATTTCTGAGAAGTCTTTCTTCATGTTTTCATTGATTTTCAAATAAGTGTGAATAAGTGAGTCTACAAGCAAGACAGCTGGGAAACATTGTTCACACGTAACTGGGAAACATTGTTCACACGTACTTACAACTGGGAAACATTGTTCACACGTACTTACAACTGGGAAACATTGTTCACACGTACTTACAACTGGGAAACATTGTTCACACGTAACTGGGAAACATTGTTCACACGTACTTACAACTGGGAAACATTGTTCACACGTAGCTGGGAAACATTGTTCACACGTACTTACAACTGGGAAACATTGTTCACACGTACTTACAGCTAAGAAACATTGTTCACACGTACTTACAACTGGGAAACATTGTTCACACGTACTTACAACTGGGAAACATTGATTGTTCGCGGCTATAAGAAGTGTTTCACAACTTACAAAATCTGGACAAACATTAGAAATAAATTCATCATAAATTTACGGTAATTAAAATGTAATGATGTAGAGTTTTGTATTGTCCAAGAGTTACGAGATGTTTTAGACACACTCTAAATAACTAAACTGATACATAACTAAACAGATAAATAACTACAGATAAATAACTAAACAGATAAATAACTGAATACATTAATAACTGAAAAGATAAATAACTAAACAGATAAATAACTAAACGGATATATAGCTAAATAGATAAATAACTAAAAAGATAAATAGATAAATAACTAAACAAATAAATAATTAAACAGATAAATAACTAATCAGATAAATAACTAAACAGATAAATAATTAAACAGATAAATAACTAATCAGATAAATAACTAAATAGATAAATAACTAAACAGAGAAATAACTAATCAGATAAATAACTAATTAGATAAATAACTAAACAGATAAATAATTAAACATATAAATAACTAGTCAGATAAATAACTAAACAGATAAATAACTAATCAGATAAATAACTAATCAGATAAATAACTAATCAGATAAATAACTAAACAGATAAATAATTAAACAGATAAATAACTAGTCAGATAAATAACCAAACAGATAAACAACTAAACAAATAACTAAACAGATAACTAAACAGATAACTAAACAGATAAATAGCTAAAGAAATAAGTAGGTCATAACAGATAAAAAAAACTAAACAGATCTATGTTATAGTTAAAAATGACTAGCCTAAAATAACAAACTTATTCTTTGATCTTTGCTTTGTATCCTTTGACTTCGTGCCGTGCGACAACGAACGTCAGAGAACAATTAACTCATTTTCTTTTCAGACTAGGTTCAAATAAATAGGTAAACACTCAGAAGCACATTGAATTGGAAGGTGTTGAAGTTGTCCTGAATAGCATTAGATTTAATCTGAAGATGTTCAAGTCGTAAACGAAAGTAAATTTAGTTTGAAGATGAGGAAAATGTAAGGAGAAGTAGATTGAGCTCAAAGATTTTGTGGAGCTGCTGCTCGGAGACAAAAAATAAAATAAAATAAATGTGCTGTATTTAGATTTCTACAATTGAAGATCGCAAGTTTTGTGTTTTATTCTTATCAACCATTTTGTTTCCACAATCAACATAGATACCAACATAAGCGAAATATATAAAGTCTTGTCCAGTGTAGAGCCTATATTTCTGTCTGCTATTGCTGTTAAGGAGAGAGTGTCAAATCATTGGTATACATTGCATCGAGATAGTGAAGAGGAGTTGTATTCTATCCAGTGGGTTGCAAGGTATTCACCGGCAGGGGAAAAGAGGATGAAATTTTGCGCAATTATTCATTGGTCCATATATAAATCAATAAAAAAATTAACCAAATTAGTTAATAAATTAGTGATAATTAATTCGTTTGGTTTAATATTAAAAGGGGAGTTAAAAGTTTCAGTATTGGGTGATATGGCAGTGATTTTTCAGTTCTTCTCCTTAGTTGATCTTTGTTTTGTTTTTTAATATTTTTTATTTTGCTTGTTTTTTGTTATTGCGGGACTACGACATTGACATTTGAGTTCTACATTTAGAAGAACCCTCCCCCCCCCCCCCCGGCAGATAAGGTATCAGTTTATTTCAGTTATTTGCATAAATGCATTTTGGTTCCGGTTGAAATGGACTGCAAGTGCCGATACATATAAGCACATATAAGCACTCCACTACCTAAACAATGCTTCCAATGGCATGCGTCTCAAATAGTCTCTGACAGCTAGACATGGCCTTCACGTTTGGCTAAGACATTGGGTCCAGCAGATCTGCTTCTACTAGGGCGAGTCACCTGAGCCAATAGCTTTGGGAAGGAAGAGTTTGAAAGTCATGGCTGGTTACCCACGTAGGAGATAGAAAACTCTGAATTTTAAACCACCTGCTGACTTGAAGATATATTCAAACATGGGAAAGGCTTCGGGAGTCAACCTTGAGAAATCAGGAGCCGGCGACCCTTAGACAGTCAGTGCTACATCCTGGCAGAGCCTGCGACGCCGCTGATCCCAAACTGTATCGGCACTTGCAGTTCATTTAAACACATCATCTGCGGGGAGAGGGGGGGGGGGACAACTGTGGACGACATAGCCTGGCATTTATCCCATTTCCATAAGATGATCCATAGTCGCTTCGCGACTGAAAGAGGCCATAATTCTGTATAAAATTAAGGACATTCTGTATAACATAAAAATATTTTATTTTGCAATAGATGACTTCCATTCCGTACAACTTATTTTCTGTTTTAAGTCAAATGTTTTCTCCAGTAATCCGGTCACCATTTTATATAATCTAAGTTCTATGCAAGTATTAGATCAGCTCTCTTCTAATGGGGGCATTGGACAGAAAGTAGAACACACGTCATAGGTGGATACATTAAATTCTCATACGGAGGCCACCGAGTTTTATTATGATAAGAAAAATCATTCAAAAGTAGTTGGATAATTCCATGTTTAGATCAAAGTTGATGTTCTTATAACATAAAGGAAACTACATTTTCTGGCGGCAGTAAAATATTTGTTGAAATGTGTTGTAGCTAGAGGCGATGAAACATAAGCAAAGAAGGTGGTGGTGTTATGGTGTTCAATGTCTCAAGTTAATCAACCTCCTCCACAGGACAAAGATTTTCTTTTCTACCTCCAGCTATATGTATCAACAGGAGGTCAAAGGTTGTCTACCCAAGGTGAATATACGTTACGAATGTTAGTTATCTAATTGTACCTAGAGAAAAGGGCTGATATCTCTATTGTTCTTGTTAGTAGAGTTGAACAGAATTACAAAAAAAATATTTTGTGCTGTTTCGTAGTTGAGCTCTAAGAAGACAAGTGCGCTGTTAGGCGGTGTAGTATTTAACCCTTTCAGCACAAATGAAGCGATGTGTTACCGTTTAACTGAACACTTTGAGGACAGTTCTAGAGTGTCATGTTTTCTGTGATATCGGAAAGCTAAAAAGATTTTGGCTGTAAGGTCAGAAACATGATGAAAGGGGAGATACAATAAACCGCCTTTTAAATCTAGTCTGGTTTTAACGTAGTCTAACTGTTATAATCATTTCACTTTCAGTTTATTCCAATTTTTTTTTCTTTTTCTTTTCTAATCTATAATTGATCTTTTCATCAAGCAATAGTAATACATTTAGATTGATATCAACCTGAGAGTGTAAGCCTTTAGTTGTTTAGAGCTCTAGGTTCATCAGCTTAAAGGAATTGAAATGTATTCCAGTCTTTGCACTAATGTTGTTGTGATACTTTGAAATGTATTCCAGTTTTAGCTTTGCACCAATGTTGTTGTGATACTTTGAAATGTATTCCAGTCTTTGTACCAATGTTGTTGTGATACTTTGAAATGTATTCCAGTCTTTGTACCAATGTTGTTGTGATACTTTGAAATGTATTCCAGTCTTTGTACCAATGTTGTTGAGATACTTTAAAATTACTCCAGTCTTAGCTTTGCACCAATGTTAATGTGATACTTTGAAATGTATTCCAGTCTTTGCACTAATGTTGTTGTGATACTTTAAAATTACTCCAGTCTTTGCACCAATGTTAATGTGATACTTTGAAATGTATTCCAGTCTTTGCACTAATGTTGTTGTGATACTTTGAAATGTATTCCAGTCTTTGCACTAATGTTGTGATATTTTGAAATGTATTCCAGTCTTAGCTTTGCACTAATGTTGTTGTGATACTTTGAAATGTATTCCAGTCTTTGTACTAATGTTGTTGTGATACTTTGAAATGTATTCCAGTTTTAGCTTTGCACCAATGTTGTTGTGATACTTTGAAATGTATTCCAGTTTTAGCTTTGCACCAATGTTGTTGTGATACTTTGAAATGTATTCCAGTCTTTGCACTGATGTTGTGATACTTTGAAATGTATTCCAGTCTTTGCACTGATGTTGTGATACTTTGAAATGTATTCCAGTTTTAGCTTTGAACTTAGGCTACATTAAATAAAAGCAGTAAATTTTTCATTGAATTTTTTATTTTTACGATATCCGGTGCAATGATGGCATTGTATTGTTAGATCCTAGAGTTGAGTTCCATCATTAGATCTTAATTTCAGACACAAATAATCAGAAAAGGATCAGAGTGTGCTCTTGTTGTCGTGTGGCGCTAATCAAATGATTCAGAGATCCAGGAAGAAGTTTTTAGGTTAGCCATTTTGAACCGATTACAGATACAAATCTAGATATCTTCATTGATTTTTTTTTAAATTTAGGCTTTTCCTTCAAAATAGTCTTCTCGTAGTTACAGCACATAACAACAAATTTACACCAGTTCTTTACACATTTTGCATAATGGATGATTGATAACAATCCACAGTCCTATCTAAAGGTAAGCTGCTAGGCAAACATAGTTTGCTCTCAATCAAGCAATTTCGCAACAAAGTAGGAGAATATGTCATTTGTTTGTGTGTTTCCTTCAGATAAAGACTATAGATAAACACACACACATAGATGTGCGTAGGAGACAAAGATGTATAACTCACCCAGGATGTCTGGCATCTACGTCACTGATGTCTGCACACGAGCTTGACTGACCTCCCTTCCCCTGCAGATCATCTTCATCGTCTGACTCGAAGGCGCTGGAAACACAGAAGAAAGTCGTGGATAAGACAGATGTTTACAATGGCCAGAAACCATCTACAGTGGTTATAGTTATGTAGAGCTGAAGTGACGCCACTTCCATGTATAGAATGTTACGTGGCTTTTTTTTTTTAAGACGCTGGCAGAATTTACGAAAGAATTCGAACATAAACAAGTTGACTAACAAAACCTCGTAGGCGGCCCTGGCCAGACAGATTTATGTAGACTATATAATACAAGTCGCATTTGGGAGAGCGACTTGAACAAATGTCAATTAGTCGCGAATACGTACAAATCAATGCACATGAAAATAAGAAGTTTTTTTTTGAGAGAATCACGTGCACTATGGCATCAAAGTGATTGCTCAGTATTTACTTTCGGTTGTTGGATGGTCCTGAGTTGACTTGTAAACTAATAATTAACATTTAAGAAGATTACCCATCACAAATGGAAGTTCTCAATCAGACACAGTAGAAATAAATACCTATCACTGTTAATATTAATAGCAGGAGATGTAGAGTCAAATCCAGGGCCTAGATCTAAAGATAGATGCAACATCTGCAAAAAAGTATGCACCATGAAACAGAAAGCCATTCAATGTGACACCTGCGATGAATGGTACCATGCATCATGTCTCCATATGAATACACCTGTGTATTATGCCTTAGGCAACAAAGATGCATCATGGCACTGTGTACCGTGTGGGTTACCTCAGTTTACATCAGGACTGTTTGATTCCTTTGATGCGGACACTTCTAACCCATACAACATCCTAAACACCATCCCAAAACAAACTCACCAACCACTAGCCAGATCCACTCCTGTTAAACCTAAATCTACTAAAATTAATACAACAGCCTCACTAAACAAACCTACTAAAAAAGTAATACCAAAATACCTTAAAACCTTAGTAATAAATTTTCAAAGCATTAGGAACAAAACAGCAGACTTAGAAATTTTATTAGAATGTGAGAAACCAGACATAATTGCAGGAACAGAAACTTGGCTACATTCTGAAATTTATAATGCAGAAATTTTCAATAGTAATTATGAAATTTTTAGAAAAGATAGGGCTGATAATCATGGAGGAGTTCTTTTAGCAATAAAAAACACTCTTATAGCAGAAGAAATTACCTTACCTAACTCAAAAAATATAGAATCTACATTTTGTAAAATTAATACCACCTCAACATCCCTAATAATAGGCAGCATTTACAGACCACCAAATTCTAGTTTAGAATACATGCAGGAACTATGTAATCAGATTACTACACTTAAAGAGACAAATAAAAATGCAGTTTTTTGGATTATGGGTGATTTCAACCTACCTGATATAAATTGGAAAACACTAACCATAGATAAACACCAAAACCTTAAGGACATAAATGAGCTTTTCATAGAAACTTTACACAACCTAAGTTTAGATCAAATCATTAAAAAGCCAACTAGATTAAACAACACATTAGATCTCGTCTTAACCAACAGACCTGGATTAGTAGTTGATTATGATATTATCCCTGGTCTATCAGACCATGAGATCATTAAAATACACAGTCAGATAAAAGCAGTAGCCAATACAAAACCCAAAAGTAAAATCTTACTCTGGAATAAATGTAACCTATCACAACTACACCAAGCTGCATTAAACTTTCAACAAACATTCTTATTAGAAAAAGACATTAACCAACCAGTCGATGACCTCTGGAATTTCATCAAAAACCATCTTAAAAGCATTATAGAAAATCATATACCAACTAAATACACATCAAACTAAATAAATAAATGCTGGTTTAATAATAGACTAAAGAAGCTTTGTAAACAGAAGGAAAACCTATATAGAAAATTTAAAGAAACCAAGGCAGAAAGAGTTCACAAAAAGTATATAAAAATTAAACACCTAACCCAAAAAGTAAGCAGACAGCTGCAGAGTGAATACATAAACAATGTAATATCTAAAGATAACAACAAAAACCTATGGTCATACATTAAGTCTAAGAAAATGGAAACAACAGGCATAGCGCCATTAAAAGATGAACATAACATAATACATAATGACAATGAAACTAAAGCAAACATCCTAAACAAATACTTTGCATCAGCATTCTCAGCCCCAGGAGACAAAGACATATTTCTTAATTTGAACCAAGTAGACAACATAGAAGATTTAGTAGTACAAGAAAATGGAATTCAAAAACTATTATCCAATAAAAAACCAAATAAAGCATCTGGACCTGATGGTATTCCAGCTAGATTACTCAAAGAACTAAGCAATGAGCTAGCCCCAGTGTTCAAAATACTCTTTCAGGCAACGCTTAACCAGGGCAGAGTACCAAAGGACTGGAAAGAAGCTAATGTCACCCCCCTATTTAAAAAAGGAGAAAAATCTGATCCAGGAAACTACAGACCAGTATCACTTACCAGCATCACATGTAAAATCCTAGAACACATAATATGTAGCAACATCATTAACCAGTTAGACAAACATAATGTTATCACCCCATACCAACATGGCTTTAGGAAATATAGATCATGTGAAACACAACTAATAGGACTAATTGATGATTTTTCAAAAGGTTTAGATAATAGTGAACAAATAGATGCTATTTTACTAGATTTTTCCAAGGCTTTTGACAAAGTTCACCACCATAGTTTGCTTAAAAAATTAAAATATTTCGGCATTAATGGTCCACTGCATCAGTGGATTAAAGATTTTCTGATAGGGAGAGAACAAACTGTAATAATAAATGGCTCTAAATCAACACCAATAACAGTAAACTCAGGTGTACCTCAAGGAACAGTCTTGGGTCCACTACTATTTTTAATTTACATAAATGATTTACCAAATTGCATTAGTTCAGGAACAAAAGTCAGATTATTTGCAGATGATTGCATAATATATAGAACAATAAAAACAACACAAGACACAGATATTTTACAAAGAGAATTAGATGAATTACAGAAATGGGAATCAAATTGGAGCATGTCTTTCCACCCAGAAAAATGTCAGTTGTTAAGAGTAACAAAAAAACTAAAACAAATTAATTCCACTTATCTTATTCATGGCAAACCAGTAACACATGACTAAAAACGCAAAATACCTAGGTGTTATAATAAATGAAAAACTGTCATGGAATCCACATATTGATGAAACTACAAAAAAATCCAACAAAGCATTAGGGTTTATTAAAAGAAATTTCTATAAATCAAATAAGAACATAAAACTAAAATGTTATTTAACCTTGGTTAGGCCAATAATAGAATATGCATCCACCGTTTGGGACCCCTCAACTCAAGAAAACATTAAGAAACTGGAACAAACACAAAATAGAGCAGTGAGATTCATAACAAACGAATATTCACATTTGACTAGAGTAACACCATTAGTAAAATCACTAAATTTAGAAAGCCTTCAGGACAGAAGACTCAAAAGTAAAGCAGCAATTATACATAAAACACTGACCATAATCTTCAAATACAAAAACAAAATTTAATAAAATACTCTGAAAGACACAAAAATAAAGGCACATTCCTCGTCCCATATGCTAGGACAAATTTGTACAAATACTCCTTCTTCCCTAGTGCTATTAGAGCATGGAATGGGTTGTCTGAGCTAGCCAGAAAAACCAGTGACTTGGCAGAATTTAAGTCATTGGTTAATATGCATGACTAAATGCATGACGCGTAGGACGTAATCATCTTCTTTTTTGAAGTAACGTCTGTATTATATAAGATAAGATAAGAAGATAAACATACAATCAGACACACATATACTTGAAATTCCACGAATAGAAGCATTTCGAAAACTAATGAAAGATACTTAAATAATTTCTATTTCATCATCTCATCTATGACTCTGGGACATAGGCGACCAACCAGCTTCCTCCAGGCGTCTCGGTTCTGAGCGAGTCTCTCTAACTGTCCCCCACGTCTTTCCCATCTGCTTGGCATCCATCTGTTTGCTAATCACAGCGCCATGTATTTCTGGGCCGCCCTCCCTTTCCATTTCCTTCGGGGTTCCAGGTGAAAGCTTGTCTTGTAATGAGGGATTCAGGCTTGCGGAGGTTGTGGCCAGAATCTCTGAAAGAAAATCTACTTCAAAGGGCTGCTTCTTTGTTCGTGGCCACAGTTCCTGATGTGAGATCTTGTCTGGCCAATATAAGAAACTTTCTGAGGCAGCAATAGAATTTTTGTTTTCATGTTGCAGACGGTGGTTCTCAGTGTCTCTGCTTCATGACGTAAGGTCATCTGCGAGGTTGTCCAGCTGTCTCCACGGTGTTCACTGTATACCGATCCGCTGTTTCTGTCTTGAACACCCAATCTATGGCTAGCACGAATATGAAAGGAGAAAGTAAACAGCCTTGTCTCACTTCTTCTAGGACTTCCAATGCATCTGTCAGTCGTCTGCCGTGAACTATTCTGCAAGTCATCCCCTCATATGCCTTCCTGATGATGTTTGTTTCTGTCTGGCACTTCATAGTGTCTCAGTAGTCTCCAGAGGGTCTGTCTGTTCTCAGAGTCTATAAAACTGAAGAAGAGAGGAGAGTTCCATTCTGTTCCGGAATGATCCGATCAGTGCATGATCTCTCCTTTCGAAAGCCGGCTTGTTAGTCACAGAAATGGAGCAGGAACTAAGGTATCCTTTCAACAGGAGTTAAGAAATCTCCTACTCTGGTCGCATTTCTTTATCCCATATCCCGCAAAAGATAGCTGCTTCAATGTCTGTCTTTAGCGCCTCAACCGAGATGACGTCAGGTACTGCAGTTTTGTGGTTCATCAACTGCTTGAATGCGCTGCGGAAGTCTTGCTTAGTGAGTGCAATGCACTTTATAGGGCAGGTCTCTTGCAACTGTCGGTATCTATAGCATCCCATGATCTCCTCATATCCTATTTTGTCCATGCCAACCTTAAAATTAAAGTCACCCAATTATGATGAGAATGTTCTTCTTGGGTCTGTCATGTAAGATGGTAGTCAGCCTGTTGTAAAAGTTGCTTTTCTCCTCCCCTTCATTGTCGTTCGAAAAGGAGAGCATTGAACAACATCTAAGTTTATCTTCTTCTTTTTGTGGAATGAGGCTGTTATAATCCGTGGTTCATTCGCTGCCCACCCGTACTTTGAAAAAAAAAACACACACTTTCAGAAGGCCACATATAGCTACAACTTGTTGAAGTTCAATGAGGTTCAATTTTCACAGGATCTTTTCTTTTTGAAGATATGAACGTAACAGACAGCTAGACAATCAACTTTGACACATGTAACTAAATTAAAAAGAGTAACATTTTTGTTTCTCAGTTTAAAAAAAGTCAGACTTAAAATTCATGGCATTTGTAATTTAGGATCCACGTTTAATTATTGTCTGCCTTAAGCGTTCTTAGAGACCACGTACCAGCGACCTCGTTATATAAGAAAAACACTTGGATATCTTTTGTATGAGGTTGAGTGTGTCTGTCACATATATAGTATTTTGATTGCACCAGTGGCGTAGAGAGCGCCCAGGGCATGGTACTTTAACAGCTCCCATCCCTTTTCCATAAAAATCACATAGAAATATAGGCTTATAAATAAAATGTATTTAATAAAAATATAATAAAAAATGGCCTTAGAATATATTACCTAAATAAAATATCTACAATAATTTTACTTCTATAAAATATTCTACTGTTTTTCGTACTAAAAAAAAATTCGGATAATCCGTGGTGTTTCTGAATTTTTAAAATCATTTTTTCCCCTAAAATTTAATCATGAATAAGTATAAAAAATGTGCAACTAATATTAACCTGCATAAATTATATGATTAAACAAAATCTTTATCCACATGGATGTAAAAAGGAATGTAAAACCTCAACTTGTAGGCCTATAAATGTTAAAAAAAACAATTAGGCCAATCACTTTTAAATTTGTCACTTCTATATATGAGGGGGAATAATTCAGTTTATACCACCACTTCAGTCAAATACAAAATCTTTCCTTTGTTCGAGATACAAAATATTGATTCTTACTTTGACTTAATGTAACAAGCTGAGTGGTGGAGGGAGTGACCTGTATACTCTACTTACTCTATAGACGTGTTAGTGGTGGAGGGAGTGACCTGTATACTCTACTTACTCTATAGACGTGTTAGTGGTGGAGGGAGTGACCTGTATACTATTTACTTACTCTATAGATGTGTTGCTGTTTTTCCGTTTGCGCTCCATCCCTGTTACCATGGGCAACGGCGGCTGGGGCAAGATGGCGGTCGTGAACGTGTGGGGCGCAATAGTTCCCCGTAATTTGGCCGCAGACGTCTGCAGCAGCCCGTGCGGCAGCGGCGAGGGTGCTGTAGCGGCTGCCGGAGGTGATATGGTCGCTGGCGGAGCCACAGTGTTTCCGTTGTTGGCCTGCCTTGATGCAGGGTCGGCTCCGGAGATTGACACAATATAGTCCGAGAAATCCTGGTGTGAGAAAAAAAAAAGACAAAAATAAAACCTCAAAAATTGTAAAGTCGCACAGTAGTTAGAAACACACTTGCATCAGTTACATAGCCATGGGCATACAACACACAGATTATAATATAGTACACACACGAACTCCTACACCATGTTTAAATTTAACTCTGACACAGAAACACTCATACCATGTTTAAATTTAACTCTGACACAGAAACACTCATACCATGTTTAAATTTAACTCTGACATATAACACTCACACCATCTTTAAACTTAACTCTGACATATAACACTCACACCATCTTTAAACTTAACTCTGACATATAACACTCACACCATCTTTAAACTTAACTCTGATATATAACACTCACACCATCTTTAAACTTAACTCTGACATATAACACTCACACCATCTTTAAACTTAACTCTGACATATAACACTCACACCATCTTTAAACTTAACTCTGACATATAACACTCACACCATCTTTAAACTTAACTCTGATATATAACACTCACACCATCTTTAAACTTAACTCTGACATATAACACTCACACCATCTTTAAACTTAACTCTGACATATAACACTCACACCATCTTTAAACTTAACTCTGACATATAACACTCACACCATCTTTAAACTTAACTCTGACATATAACACTCACACCATCTTTAAACCTTACTCTGACATATAACACTCACACCATCTTTAAACTTAACTCTGATATATAACACTCACACCATCTTTAAACTTAACTCTGACATATAACACTCACACCATCTTTAAACTTAACTCTGACATATAACACTCACACCATCTTTAAACCTTACTCTGACATATAACACTCACACCATCTTTAAACTTAACTCTGACATATAACACTCACACAGTGCACTTAACAAACACGACGAAACAAGCCTTAAAGAATAGAATTGTTTTAGGAAGACCCACCATCTTTCACATAATGTAAGCCTGTATCCATTCTTTTATATGGAACTTATTAAGCTATTGAAATAGTGTTCGACTAAAATGTGATTTTTTAAAAAGTGAATCACATTTGTACTGTTTCGAGTAAAGTGCTAAAGATGTCGAGACGTAAGCCTTGTTAGAATGGTCTTACCAGTAATGCAACCAAGAGGAAAACGTTCACGACTGACGTCACAACATGCAAATTTGATGTAACTGTATGTTTTGAGTCCTTTATAGATGACCACGTCAAGTGTGTGAGGTCATTCCGTCAAACAACTTACGGTCAAGTCATTCTTGTACACCTGGAAGCGAAAAAAAAAGAAAGTGATACTAAAGACGTGTGTTTGAACCTCCTAACTTTAGGCACATTGTCCTATGCTCTGAGGGAGTCGGGCATTTCAAGTAGGTGATGGCACAATCCATTCCAGAACTCAATGTGTCATTAAACTTAAAAGTTAACTAACATCCTACAATCCTTAACCACATTTGACAATGACAAAGTTGAAATAGTTTTAAAAAACATATGATACTAAACTGACGTGAGTATTGAAACTTTTATCAGCGTCAAGTGTAGATGTCTCCAGAATTAAGAAACAATAATGTAGCTACAGTTTCAGACCCCAAGATTTGTAAATTGTGTGATTACCTTCCGTAACTTTTAACGAGAATGTAGCAGATACCAATCAAACATCTATCACATGTTTAAATCATTACATTTCACACAATCAAACACCTATCACATGTTTAAATCATTACATTTCACACAATCAAACATCTATCACGTGTTTAAATCATTTCCTTTTTGATCAAGGACAAATCAGAAAAACACGTAAGACCTCTTTCCTACCAAATGTGGTTTTAGCATGAAATAGACGGGTTGAACTAGTCTGATCTTACAACTCACAAAAATTCAAACTCTTATTACTAATTGTCACGTACGCTTTATCTATATTTAGCTCAAGGTTTGTCGGCAGGATTTTCAGCTACCTCGGGGATATCCAAGTAGACAGAAACCTTTTATTAGAATAATTGTAATTGGTCAGAGGTGTTGACTATTGTATGTTAAGTTGTATTTTATTGGTTGACCATGAGACGGAGAGATGTTAGTCACATGGTAACGCTCTAGAGTCCGGGAAAGATTCTAGATTGCCTCCATTGTCGAGAGGAACGTGTTAGAGATAAGATGTACTAAAGTCTCGTGCTGGAACTCAAAGAAAGATGATATAATTATATTATTGTGTAGATCATTTAATTTAGTAGAAATATACATTTTATGTTTTATTCAATCAGAGTATATCATTGTAACTTTTGTGCATAGCTTTTCCAAGTTTTGAATTAAAGTATTTGTATTCGACGAAGAGAAGTTTCTTCATTGATTATAATAATAACATACTTAGATCGTCTTATTGACTAGCAACTTCTAGATGATTCTCTTATCAACTAGCAACTTCTAGATGATCATCTTATCAACTAGCAACTTCTAAATGATTATCATATCAACTGACGATTTCTAAATCCTCGGCAACCACGATCATTGATTGTGCAATATAGATCAAGATAATCTTCAACGTGACATCTAACATCGTAAAAGATCGTGACATTGGCACATTGAGGATCGTGACACTAATGAACAGATTAAAAATGTGTGGAACGTCATTATCCTCTTACTTGAAGAAACGTCTGAAAATTATAAGATAAGATGCACTTTTAATACCACTAGAATATTGGTTTCTTATCAAGGCTAAGACTGTAAGGAACTGGACTTAAGTCTTAATTAATTGCCTGGAGGAATCAATGAATAGGACGGAGGGGAGGGGTATTCATTACTGACTTTGTGGGTCATCACCTCCCTCTAAATGTCAAAGTTCATTTTAAATGAAGCCGCAATGTTCATGAAATAAAAACAAATAAAAAACCACATTATTTTGTCTCTCGAGCTCTATGGCAGCTTATTGGTGAGTGTGACATTTATTTACGTGCATTTACTCTAATTCATTGACCTGCCCCCCCCCCCCCCCCCACACACACACACAATGAAGTATCGAGTTATTACTTAATTTAAGCTCAACATATTTTCAAAAGTTTTGAATCAAGAGTGTACAGAAAGTGTTGTACCTAGGGCCTAGCCCTGGGGTAGAGGGAGCAATGGAATAGTGTAGAGAAAGTGAAGTGCCTATGGGCAGAGGGGACGATGGAATAATAATAATAAAAAAGTAAAGTTTCCCTTTCAGACCTTGTGATAAATGGGGCACATGATGTATGGCCCACGGTTAGCGAGGGTGTCATGTGGCCAGCACAACGACCAACCGCCTTTACTTTTCCCCAACTAATGTCAAATACCCATTTGAGCTGGGTGGATTCATAAGCGCCTTATAGATCTCGAAAGTAAAAATACCAGTCCAACCCGGGACCCGGTTAGGAGGCCAAGAGCTTTACCCCTCAGCCACCTGGTTCATCTGTTTCTTTGGCCAACGGTTGACGAGCAGGGTGTCATGTAGCCAGCACAACTACCATTTAGAGTTGGGCGGACTCAGGAGCGTCCTGAAATTACCATTTTCGCAACAAAATCGACTGAAAATTGTTAATTTAAAAACAACAACAACAACAAAAAAAACAACCAAAAAACCTTTCAGTACCCGCTACGTCTTCTCCAGCGCGATTCTGTCCGTCGTTCTTATGTAGGAAATGTAAGTCCCCTGAATGCCCTATTTAGCCTGACAGCACTACGTGTCTTGTGTACCACGAAGATGATCAAACAAACCAATACAGACAAAACGTTTGCTCTATGTACCTCGAATGTATCTAGCATTCAAACAGTCAGTGCCACCTCCTTGTTTGACTTGACCTGCACCTTTTTCTAACTAAGGTAAATAGTGTCCTCTAGACTTGACCCGAAGACCCCCAAGCTAGCTAAGAGAGCGGGAACGTTTCGTCGCTTGGGAGGGGACATCGAAGATCAAAGCTTAAGAAACACTGCAGCATGGTGATTACAAAAAAATGACATGCTGGCTACAAGTCCACTTCACCAAAGTTGTAGCCAAGAGGACGTAGCTCGTTAGGTCGAGGAACTCAATATGCTAAACACCGTAGACATGAGCTTGGTGCCAGTGAATGGAAGTATCGATTTCAGGCATCAGACTTGTTCTTGATAGCGATGTCCTAGTGATATTGATGAGCACTTCAAGAGCAGGTAACTCAATGATAGCGGAGGTGTAATCACGTTTCTGTTGTATGACCAGTTCACTCAATGTCAGCATATATTAGAGAGGAAACAAAACAAAGATAAATATCTAAACAGAGATGTTTTACCAGGGGATGTATATCATTTACCTAGGGAAATAAAGATTGCTTAGTTGTTTTTTTTTTGTTTTTTTAAAATCATGTTCTTCTGCATTTTCATTATAATGTTGGAGAGTTCTGCAAACTATGCCAGCATCTGAGATGAACTGCGCAGTGGTTTTAAAATTAGGCAATTCTCCATATAATTTTTCTTCTATAGCCAGTGCTAGACTTATGGTGACACCTTAACCCTAAATTTTCTAATTATTAAATTAGGAATATTTATTTCTATATGTATCTGTAACTTTCAAAATAAACGCATTCCAAACGATTTAATTCGTGTTGTCTAGTCTGTCTCAATAACTGTCTCACTGTTGTCTAGTCTGTCTCAATAACTGTCTCACTGTTGTCTAGTCCGTCTCGAAAATTGTCTCACTGTTGTCTAGTCTATCTCGAAAACTGTCTCAATAACTATCTCATTGTTGTCTAGTCTGTCTTGAGATTCGTCCTTAAAATAGAATCTGGAAAAAAACCTGAAGAGATAGTACTTTAAATAAGTAGTTGTAGTAGAAGTGGTTGTAGTAGAAGAAGTTGTAGTAGTAGTGGTTGTAATAGAAGTAGTTATAGTAGAAGTAGTTGTAGTAGAAGTAGTTGTAGTAGAAGTAGTTGTAGTAGAAGTAGTTGTAGTAGATGTAGTTGAAGAAGATATGGTTGTACTGGACGTAGTTGTAGTAGAAGTACTTGTAGTAGAAGTACTTGTAGTAGAAGTACTTGTAGTAGAAGTAGTTGTAGTAGAAGTAGTTGTAGTAGAAGTAGTTGTAGTATAGTACTTGTAATAGAAGTGGTTGTAGTAGAAGTGGTTGAAGTAGAAGTGGTTGTAGTAGACGTAGCTGTAGTAGAAGTAGTTGTAGCAGAAGTAGTTGTAGTAGAAGTGATTGTAGTAGAAGTAGTTGTAGTAGAAGTGGTTGTAGTTGAAGTGATTGTAGTAGAAGTAGTTGTAGTAGAAGTGGTTGGAGTAGAAGTAGTTGTAGTAGAAGTGGTTGTAGTAGACGTAGCTGTAGTAGAAGTAGTTGTAGTAGAAGTAGTTGTTGTAGAAGTAGTTGTAGCAGAAGTGGTTGTAGTAGAAGTGATTGTAGTAGAAGTAGTTGTAGTAGAAGTGGTTGGAGTAGAAGTAGTTGTAGTAGAAGTGGTTGTAGTAGACGTAGCTGTAGTAGAAGTAGTTGTAGTAGAAGTAGTTGTTGTAGAAGTAGTTGTAGCAGAAGTGGTTATAGTAGAAGTAGTTGTAGTAGACGTAGTTGTAGTAGAAGTTGTTGTAGTAGAAGTAGTTCTAGTAGAAGTAGTTGTAGTAGACGTAGTTGTAGTAGACGTAGCTTTAGTAGAAGTGGTTGTAGTAGAAGTAGTTGTAGCAGAAGTGATTGTACTAGACGTAGTTGTGGTAGAAGTAGTTGTAGTAGAAGTGGTTGTAGTAGAAGTGGTTGTAGCAGAAGTAGTTGTAGAAGTGGTTGTAGCAGAAGTAGTTGTAGTAGAAGTGGTTGTAGTAGATGTTGCTGTAGTAGAAGTAGTTGTAGCAGAAGTAGATGTAGCAGAAGTGGTTATAGTACATGTAGTTGTAGAAGACATGGTTGTACTGGACGTAGTTGTAGTAGAAGTACTTTTGTAGACGTGGTTGTAGTAGAAGTGTTTGTAGTAGAAGTAGTTGTAGTAGAAGTGGTTGTAGTAGACATAGCTGTAGTAGACGTAGTTGTAGTAGAAGTTGTTGTAGTAGAAGTAGTTGTAGTAGAAGTGGTTGTAGTAGAAGTGGATGTAGCAGAAGTAGTTGTAGTAGAAGTGGTTGTAGTAGATGTTGCTGTAGTAGAAGTAGTTGTAGCAGAAGTAGTTGTAGCAGAAGTGGTTATAGTACATGTAGTTGTAGAAGACATGGTTGTACTGGACGTAGTTGTAGTAGAAGTACTTTTGTAGACGTGGTTGTAGTAGAAGTGTTTGTAGTAGAAGTAGTTGTAGTAGAAGTGGTTGTAGTAGACATAGCTGTAGTAGACGTAGTTGTAGTAGAAGTTGTTGTAGTAGAAGTAGTTGTAGTAGAAGTGGTTGTAGTAGAAGTGGTTGTAGCAGAAGTAGTTGTAGTAGAAATGGTTGTAGTAGATGTTGCTGTAGTAGAAGTAGTTGTAGCAGAAGTAGTTGTAGCAGAAGTGGTTATAGTACATGTAGTTGTAGAAGACATGGTTGTACTGGACGTAGTTGTAGTAGAAGTACTTTTGTAGACGTGGCTGTAGTAGAAGTGTTTGTAGTAGAAGTAGTTGTAGTAGAAGTGGTTGTAGTAGACATAGCTGTAGTAGACGTAGTTGTAGTAGAAGTTGTTGTAGTAGAAGTAGTTCTAGTAGAAGTAGTTGTAGTAGACGTAGTTGTAGTAGACGTAGTTGTAGTAGAAGTGGTTGTAGTAGAAGTGGTTGTAGTAGAAGTATTTGTACTAGAAGTTGTTGTAGTAGAAGTGTTTATAGTTGAAGTGGTTGTAGCAGATGTAGTTGTAGTAGAATTATTTGTACTAGAAGTTGTTGTAGTAAAAGTATTTGTACTAGAAGTGGTTGTAATAGACGTAGTTGCAGTAGAAGTAGTTGTAGCAGAAGTGGTTGTAGTAGATGTAGTTGTAGAAGACGTGGTTGTACTGGACGTAGTTGTAGTAGACGTAGTTGTAGTAGAAGTGTTTGTAGTAGAAGTAGTTGTAGCAGAAGTGATTGTACTAGACGTAGTTGTAGTAGAAGTGGTTGTAGTATACGTAGTTGTAGTAGAAATAGTTGTAGTACAAGTGGTTGTAGTAGACGTAGTTGTAGAAGTAGTTGTAGTAGAAGTGGTTGTAGTAGACGTAGTTGTAGTAGACGTAGTTGTAGTAGAAGTAGTTGTAGTAGAAGTGGTTGTAGTAGAAGTGGTTGTAGTAGAAGTATTTGTACTAGAAGTTGTTGTAGTAGAAGTGTTTATAGTTGAAGTGGTTGTAGCAGATGTAGTTGTAGTAAACGTAGTTGTAGTAGAAGTTGTTGTAGTAGAAGTAGTTGTATTAGAAGTAGTTGTAGTAGAAGTAGTTGTAGTAAAAGTGGTTGTAGTAGAAGTAGTTGTAGTAGAAGTGGTGAAATAGAAGTAGTAGTAGTAGAAATGATTGTAGTAGACGTCGTTGTAGTAGAAGTACTTGTAGTAGAAGTGGTTGTAGTAGACATAGTTGTAGTAGAAGTGGTTGTAGCAGAAGTGGTTGTACTAGACGTAGTTGTAGTAGAAGTAGTTGTAGTAGAAGTAGTTGCAGTAGAAGTAGTTGTAGCAGAAGTGGTTGTAGTAGAAGTAGTTGTACTAGAAGTAGTTGTACTAGACGTAGTTGTAGTAGAAGTAGTGGTAGTAGAAGTGGTTGTAGTAGAAGTAGTTGTAGTAGAAGTGATTGTAGTAGACGTCGTTGTAGTAGATGTAGTTGTAGAAGACGTGGTTGTACTGGACGTAGTTGTAGTAGAAGTGGTTGTAGTAGAAGTGGTTGTAGTAGAAATGGTTGTAGCAGAAGTGTTTGTACTAGACGTAGTTGTAGTAGATATAGTTGTAGTAGAAGTGATTGTAGCAGAAGTGGTTGTAATACACGTAGTTGTAGTAGCAGTAGTTGTACTAGAAGTAGTTGTAGTAGAAGTGGTTGTAGTAGAAGTAGCTTTAGTAGAAGTAGTTGTAGTAGTAGTAGTAGTTGTAGTAGTAGACGTAGTGACTAATGTTCTCGCAGAATCCAAAAATATTAGTTGTAGTTGTAGTTACCACTTAGTAAAAGTCAAGTCTGTGAAGTATCTTGAAATACAACTATTCCGCATTGTATTGGGAGTGAAGATGTTCTAGAAGAACTATGTTACATCAAAACTTTCTTAAAATGTTCAATATTGACAGGTTTCAATGTTAACAACAAAAATCGATTCCCATCTTTCCGACAAGAAACTCAAGTGGCACGAGTAGAGAGACAGTGAAGTTCTAAATTGTAAGCTCAAATCACTGAAGATTCATCAGCATATAATCTCGTCATGGAAAGCTATTACCACTGTTAGTCTTCTAAACGAACATTTCATCTTTTTTTCTGTCTTCTTATAATCAACTGTTCATTTCTATGAACATATTTGACTGCAGATAAAATGAGAGCACATTATGTAACTTTTGCTTGCAGTTTTTTATCATTAGACCACATTCAAAGACTGGGAAAATGTTAACTTTTTTGGCTACCTCATGGTTTAAAATCTATTTCATCAAGACTTCACATTGAAAGTAGTTCTTATGTTTTACAAAGCAGAGTCATAACCTATGCACACCAAGAGTAGTCTAACTCTAAATAATGAACATATTAAATAGAAATTAAAGGATGGGAAGCGATCACAATGTGGAAAAAGAAAACGCTTCAGGGACACCCTCGAAACTTCTTTGAAAACCTTCAGCCTTGACCCTGCCACATGGGAGACGGAAGCACAATTACATTTTTCGCTTTCAGAAAAGTAAAAAGGTAGCTGCTGCATCAGAACTTTGAAAGGTCTAAAATATTATGATGTCGAACTTTCAATATCTTTTCAAGTTTACGAGATCTAAATGGGACTGACAGACAGAACACACAAAAATAATAGTGGCTATTCCCTTAAAAACGGAGGCCGCTAAAAATGAGCCTACGGAACAGCTCAGACAATTTGTCTCTTCTTTCAGCAGTGCTAAGAGGTGCACTAAATTAAATTAATTTTAAATAAAAAAAAAACATTGCTTATGAACAATTCCTTTGTTATGTACACCGGACACACCAAAAAGTTACCTATTTTTAGTTTTTTTTCCGCCATTAAATCTTTAATTCTAGAAAACACAATCTGTAGACAAAAGTTTATTCACTTTCTTGCATTTCATTAAAAACAAACAATAAGACGCTTGAATTTTTTTTCTTCTTAACAGTAACTAATGGAGTAGTCAAAAACAATTATGCCAGGAAACAGTGGATTTGGCGATATGTAGAGCCATTTTAAAGGTACAATATTATTGCTTTATAAAAAAAATCTTTATATACCATCAATCACCTTGTTAAAAAGACATTTAAGTAAGAAATGAAGCCAATGTTAATTCTTTGAAAAACCAACAGTTTACAAGAACTCTGCGGACAAGACAACGAGATGTCACTACTAGGCCTACACTATCCAACAAAATCAAGTTGACGGCATAAATTCAGTGTCGGGTAGATGTATGCCAATTATTTCGAACTTGGTCTTTTAGATCTCAAAGAAAGTGCTTTACCGCATAGATACCTAAATAATAATTTGATATCTGACCGCAACAGTTGACCGCTGAAGTTTAAATCCAAGCTGATAGGTTCTCAAAGCTAGAAAACTGTAAACTAGTGCATGTCTAGTCTACTTTCTAACACTCGACGACCGAAGTCTCCAGCCCCAAAAAAACGAATTAGATCAAGTGAAATTTGATCCGAAATTCCAAAATACCGAGATGTGAGAGCAAATAACAAAAGGGAAACAAAATATGTAAGTTTATGTAGGTCAGTTCTCTACAGCAATGATGCCCAGCTGTCATGCCATATCTTGTCATTGACATAACTGGAACCTCGAAACTTTCTGTTTTCGACTATTTTTGACGTGGTGCCGCCAGTTATTCATGTCGATAATTTATTTGTAACTCGGTGAAGTTGGGCACCAAAGACATTGAGGAGACTACTAGATGAAAACTTATACCTAGAGGTCAAAAAGTTGAACCTCCTCGTTATTCATATTCTTTTAAAAATACACAGGCAAAACATTTCAGGTGGAGACAGTGACATAATCAGACTTGAGAAATAAGGGCTAGATATTGGCATGCGGCGGTAATGGATCGAATTTTCCAAAACATCTACAAATAAATATACTTTTATATTTTATTAAACAATTTTTTTTTTAAATTGTAAATCACCACTATAGACACCTACCTGACAACTCTCTCTACACAGTTTGTTGAAGGAGTGTTTATTGAGATAATCTTTGTTTAAATAAACTAATAAAATAATACTGACTCGGATGAGGTTCATCAGATTGTATACGTTTTATTGATGCATGACTCTTTGATTGTATAAGTTTCATTGATGCCCGACTCAAAGAGCACACATTTCGAGTTGATTTCTTTTCATTGTGATCAGATCCATGAAGGAAAGGCAATGAACCCACGTTGTACCAAACACGAAGACGGGAACTTCTTCACAATAACCCGTAACGAAGAACGTTTGGTATCCTTGATGAAATATTGTGTACAGTTTGTTTCGTTTGTGGATATTTCAAGTGAATAGGTTCACGTGCTAAAGGGTTCAACAGCCAGTCGGGTACATTCGAGGGAAGAATGTCTTTAAATCTTCGATTGAGGTCGTCATAGAATAGTACGTAATAGACATATCAAAAGGTAGAGGTGGACGAGTTGATTTTTCAGGTTATCCAATCAATTAAACTGTCTTTTAATTTTAATAGTATAAAATGTTCATCTTTTAGCTGACTCTTTCGTCTTCTCGCGGACACCAGTTTGAGAAACACTGATGTAGATTATTTAGAGAGGTAACCTAGTTAGATAGGGTCTTCAGTTCCCCGTAACTTTCTTGATCTAGAAACTACTTTTCATTTTACCAGTACATATTTCGGATACAAAAAGGTAAAGCGTAACTCATTCGGATATTCTATTGACACAGAAAACTCAAACTCTCTCAATGATGTGAGACGCAAAAACTAAATCCTTCTAGCGTGTACCGATCAGAAGAATCAATGTGAAAAGATCATGCAAAAACTGAAAGTGTGTGTGTGTGGGGGGGGGGGACTGGATGGGGAGGTCACACAGAGACTGTGACTAGAACGATCTATTTTGACAAATTGTTTCCGACGTGAAAGGGACTAGCTTGAAACTTGTGGACAACACTATCAATCATGGGATTAACTCTTTTTCTGCGCACCTTAAAGTCGGTACAGTAGTACCTGATGGATATATATGGTGAATATGGTGAATCCATGATTTATAGAGAAATTCACATGTGTAAATTGAGTTATTCCACGAGTTACGACGAGTCTCATATTTGTACATTGAGTAGAAATGATCGATACCATGGATTGTGTTTTTAAACATCAAATGAAGAAGGTGTAGCTTGTAGACTCTCATTGAACTTGAGACCAATCACTTATTAAGTCTGATACAAGTTAAAAGTAAAAGTAAGTAAAGTTCCCCTTTCAAACCTTGTGGTCTATAGGGCAGATGATGTAAAGGTCATCTGATTCTGTTGCCTACGGTTAACGACCAACCGCCTTTACTTTTCCCAAACTAGTAAGTCAGGTACCCATCAGAGCTGGGTAGACTCAGAGGCGCCAAGGATCCCGAAATAAAAATCCCAGTCTTCAACAGGATTCGAACCCAGGATCCCCGGTTCAGAAGCCAAGCGCTTTACCGCTCAGCCAACGCGCCTCCATAATATAACATGATATAAGTTAGTCGGCCTCATTCAGTCGTAAAACGGCAAATATGCGTGTTCAAACCACAAAATGAAGTCATTACATTTTTATAAACATTTTGATACTGGGATTCTCATTAATGGAGGCTAATCCATAAATATATAGCTTTTGGTGTATCCGGTGTACAAAATGCGGAAGTATTGATATAAACCATATAATTATTTGTGTGCACTTTTTAGCTATGTGTAAGTTAAATTTTCTTAATTCACTTCCTTTTTACACCAAGTAATTATACAGCTTATATCAACAGTGGTAAAAAGTTTGTAAACGTTATTTCTCCCAAACCAAATCTCGGATAAAGTTGAAATTTTGCACAATTATTTATTGTACGTGACAAAACAAGAATCAATGAAAAAAATTAAACAAATAGTCAATTAAGTATCGGTCATATTTTTGTCGGTATCGAACAAGGAAGACAACTTGTAATTGACAGATGTGGTGGTATAAGTTGAATTAGTCCCCTTGAGGATGCTTGAACCTTCGATCATAGCTTATTGACAAAGCTAAAAGCATGATATTGCGCTAAACAAAAACATTTGGTAAAAAATATTTCTAATCGCACAGATTTATCGTTGTTAGTCTATATCCATTACAAATATAATTACATGACTGATCCAAACATAACTGATACAACTATACTTAATACTACCTAATATAAGCGTTGTTATTAGAAAATATTGTATATGTTGTTCTTGTTTTTATTATTTCTACATGGCGTCCTAGAGATTTCTTATTTTGTCTATTTCTTTCCAAATCTCACCCAATCTTCCTCTTTTCATATTCTTACGCTTTTCTCTAGGTCCCATTATTCCGCCACCACATCTTCCCTATCTTCCTCTCTTCATTTTCTCATTTTATTGATTAAAGAACTTAGAGCAGATCTCACAACTAAAGGAGTAAACAAAGAGAAAATAACTGTGATAAAACTTTAGAGTTAATAACAGTGTGCATACATTTTTATTCCAGAAGAGCAACAGTCAACAATGTAAGAATGATCCAAAAATGAAGTGGGGGAAAAAAAAGCTAATAAAGTATATATGAATATCTGGTTCAAAGAAGTGCTCAAATGTTTCTAGGGGCATTGTCTGTATTCGTGCATCTTGAGTCTGAACTGATATATATACATAAATAACGTCAGCCAGCTAAATGGCTTCGTTGCATTCCCACTGTACAGTCTTATTGTGTCTGGGACACGAAGACATACATCTTAAACTTTGTTATTTTTATCACTCAAATTTTTAGTGGCTTCTTGCATTACAAGAGAGAAAATATTTTGGCTAGATGTTTCAAATGATTCTCGCTCCTTTGTAATTTATAGTGTTTACTAACAGTACACACCGGTTACGCCCGTTGATCTGTTCCAAGGCTTTATATTGATAATTATGTCCGGAACACCTCGCTTCTTTTCTTTTTTTAAATTTTAATAAACGGGCCTCATTTTAACGATCAACCTAACATACTTTTTTATCCAGTGAATTAGTGTATCTGTTGCGATGACATTTACGGCCTTTTTCTATCTGTCTCTCTCTCTATATATATGTTTTTGCTCTCTGGAACCCACATTTTGTTTTCTTTAACCTGAGCATCAGTTTCAGGCCACATTCAAGTTCCCTTTTTTACATTTATTTTGTATTTTGTTCAATAAATAAAAAGAAATATCAATTTTGTTTTATTAATTGTAATCGTTTATCTCACCCCCTAATAAATGTAGCGGAATGACAAGAGATCTAGGATTTAGATCTTTGCTTTTTTTTTTGTATTTTTTTTTACTGTGTTACAAAGTACCATTAATTGCTTTCTCTTACGACTCTAGATTTATCTTATTAATTCTATTAGGAAAAGTGTTTTTTTTTTAAATTTAGACCGCGTCTAAAAGGAAGCGGAAATGACGTAAGGCATATTAAAAATAAGTTGACTTATGGAAAAAGAAAAATATTGCTTTAAAATACGAATTTTGTGAGATATTTCTATTTATGATTTCTATATAGACTGCGGCCTTTTGAGAAATACTGAAAATAAAATACAAAAGTTTGATAGAGCTTGAAGTTTTCAGTGAATAGCTGTGAGAAACTGTGTCTTAGTGAGCACCTAGGAGATAAAACTGTGTCTTAGTGAGCACCTAAAAGGTAAAACTGTGTCTTAGTGAGCACCTAAAAGGTAAAACTGTGTCTTAGTGAGCACCTAAAAGGTAAAACTGTGTCTTAGTGAGCACCTAAAAGGTAAAACTGTGTCTTAGTGAGCACCTAGAAGGTAAAACTGTGAAACTGTGTCTTAGTGAGCACCTAGGAGGTAAAACTGTGTCGTAGTGAGCACCTAAAAGGTAAAACTGTGTCTTAGTGAGCACCTAGGAGGTAAAAGGAACCTGTGTACGAAATGTTGATGCGGATACATATAGCAGTTTAAGAGATTTCGTGATCAATGAGTCAGCCAGTTTCATTTTACAAATATATCAGAGATTGATCAAAAACTATTTAATCACGAGTTCATTACAAAATGCTTATGCCTGCGTTTATTTTAATAATTTGATCAAACATGCACAATAACAGCAGTGACTACTAGTGCAAATGTGTTATTTCGGACTGTCTTTAATTAAGCTCAATTCTTCAATTGCATCTCCAATCAATCAGTCTAAATGTCAATTCTTCCATTGTAGCTCCAGTTAAACAGTCTAAAAGTCTACTTTATTATTATATCTCCAGTCCGACAATCTAGAACTCAATTCTATTATTGTATCTCCAGTCAGACAGTCTCAATTCTGCATAAGTAAGTCTTGAATGTTAGTTTAATATCTTCTTGTTACACAAGTGCTCGAAGGTTAAGGTAACGTCTGCAATGAGCTACTGCATCGATTACTTTGAGCTACAGCTACTTAGATGCTGTTGTTTTTTCCATAGCATCGGAATTCATCCGTCAGCTGACTTCTGAGACCTTAGTCATAATTCAAAAGATGTAACTAATTAAGATGGTTTGTAAGCCAGCAATCATCGACAAAGTTGAGCATCTTATCGAAAGTAAAGACAAGGGGATATCACAAGCACTGGGGACAAACAAAGCAAAGACTAAGATAAGAAGCCTTTAGAGTGATATCCATTAAATATAGCTCAATGTCGCTTCCTACTTCGCAGAGAAAGGATAAAATACAATTCCATTTCAAAATGTTATAACCTTGCCATGCACACCGCCAACCGAGCTAGTGCAGAAGGTGCGCACTATTAGAGACTAGACTGAGAAGGTGCGCACTATTAGAGACTAGACTGAGAAGGTGCGCACTATTAGAGACTAGACTAATAAGGATGTTGACATTAGGAAGAAGAGAACGAAATTCCGCCTAAGTCTAGAGCTGATGAAGATGCTGTGCAGACGTTGAATTATGTACTACGTGTGATGTCCCCTTGTAAATAAACATCTGTGTTCGTTGAGTCGTCTCCTTCAGTTATTGCAATAATCTAAGCCTTTCATTGAAACAAATAAAGCCCCACCTCCTCGCTCCGCACGGTTTCTAGAAATGATGAAACATTTAATGTTGGAGTGTCCCATGTCTGGTACCAGTTTAGTCAACAATATCCAAGGTAGATCTGTTAGGTAAGGAGAATATAATGCAAGACATGATGCAGAGAATGTTTCTCTACGCTCTTTCAGGGACTGCTACTCTGTTATAACTAGATAAAAGTCATCCCCAGTACGCTATTCTGTCTCAACGTGGCACTCGGGTGGAAACGATCGCTAGAGGAAGTGATTAGGCTAAACGAACAGCAAAACAAAACTCCTGTGGGAGTGTCCAAGGGACTGCGAGAGCTTTCCCATTGCACGGTGGGGATGAAAGAAAACCCCAGCGATCTGTCACTGACGTCACCTGCACGGCATCTGAGCAACAACGTGGCATCCATGGAGTTCAATGAACCTGGGCCCTGTCAGGGTGGGATTTCAGATTAGCTAGGGTATGATATTATATTACGGTCCCGTATCCCCAGCCTGAACAGAGTAACACAAGAACCTAAAGATAATAGCATGTAAACTACAAACATTGAATAACACTTATTCAACTGAACATTTAGTGAATAACAACAGTTGTCAATAGGAACAATATTTAATTAAACTTAATTGTAATTTTTCAAACATATTTACTTGTACATCAATATCATTGAAGTTAGCATTGGATTACTAATTAGTCTAGTATCACACCAACAGGTTTCCGTAACACACCTTCACGCTCACACTCCATCTCGGCGCCCAACAGAAGCTCAACTCCCTACACCTCAACACCGATAGTTACTACACAACTCCAAGGCAGAAGACGACACACTTTCCCATAGCCCAAACCTAACACCCTGAAACGAAAAGACAACCTAGATCTAGCGCTGCCGCTACAAGAAAGAACTTTTCAATAACGACACCCGTACCGAAAGATCAGCGTACTTAATAAACCTATGTACTTACGTACCCTTACAAGGGGAACCAAAAAACCAGCTACCCAGCTCACAAAAGCAGCTCTCTCTCTCTTGCGGAAACTGAGGATGACGTAAACACACACACACACACACACACAATATTTTAGACAACAAAACGCACTTAGAAGAAACTACTTCCTATACGCTAAAACACCAAGATTAAATGCAAAAAAAAACTTCAAACGCGCACGACAGGCCCACGACCATTAGAGGGCCCAGAACCACTGGCGTTTCTACCATGGGATTCATTGCGCTTGGGCCCACGACTGATGACCAATTTGGGCCCCCAGGAGATCTTGGGGATGATACCGAAGAACAAAGAAACACGTGGTCGAGTTTTAGCACCTTTGTCCTAATACATTTGTGTACTGAAAACCAACAGCGGTTTAATACTACCTCGGTTTTCGTTGTGTTACTCCCGAAAACTGAATGTCTGTTACTGTCAGCAATGCTGGTTGTTCAGTGCTCCCAAGAAAATGTATGAAAAGGAGGATTCAAAGAATGGTCGCATTTACAAAGAGCACCAGTAATGACTGAGTACGGTGGATGAAGTAAATAAAGAGCATCTTGTAGAAGTTGAAAACTTATGTCGGAAAGTTTTTCATCGCATTATGGATGTCCCCTTAAGTTAAGCATGCAACAACCTTTTATTTCATGGTCATATTTCTTAGCAGTGATAGATTTGATCTCAATGTAAGATCTAGTGTTAGAAGAACTTCTTACAAACCCCCCTGCCCCCACAAAACACAACCACATACCTCAACCAACAGATTCAAAACGAGATAACAGATGTGTTGGGAACAAGAAATAACAAAAATATTTGATTAAGAAGATCCAATCCGCGCCTTTTTTCTTGACTATTGTTGACAGCACTCAAGCTATATCAACATTTGATCAAATAGGCAGTTGTTTTCCGATATTGTTAAGTGATATCCGATGACGGAATACTTAAAATATTATCAGTCATAAAGTCATTTCTGTTTTCATATTTGTGAGAACCAGAAATTTGCAGAATTAATTGAACAAATATTCCAAGTAATGAAAAATCAACATTAATCTTAAATAATAAACTGCAAGGTTGATGGTGATGGTGCTTCCAATATGAGTGGACAGTACAATGGCCTTCAAGCATTGCTTCAACAAAAGTAGTTGCTTGCACACTATGTTCACTGCGCTAACCACAACTTAGACTTGATCTTAAATTATTCTGTCAGCTGTGGTCAAGAAGTTGTAGATTTCTATAACTTGGTAAAATGCTTATGTGTTTTTGCTAAGAGCATATCAAGACGATTGTTTTTTTTTTAATTCAATGTGTAGAGCCTAGTTTCTAGGACCCTTAAAAGAATTGTGCCCAACAAAATGTTCATCAAGGAATGATGCTCTTACATCAATGGTAGTCATTTATTTTGATGTACTAAAGATGCTGAGACAAATTATTTTGTGTTCCCCAAAGGAAAAAGCAATCCTGTTGCTAATGAATGTTCTGTTTATTCTCGAGTACAACATACAACAAGATGCACAACAAGTCGATTAGAGAAGATCTAAAATGTGAAATGACCCTGACAGTGTAAAATAAATAAGGCTTCTGACGTATCAAGATCTTGGGGAGTTTATCATGTTGATTTGTAATATTTCATAAAGCCATATAAAGTCTGTTTTTTTTAATATTTCATAAAAATATATTATGTCTGTTTTTTTAATCATAGACACGTATATTATATTATTAAGTTTTTCCAATATTGTGATAGCATGAGCATGCATGCTGTTTCTCACTTTGTGATCATTTATTCAATAGAGCAGTCATTCTTAAAGCTGCCATAATTTAAGAAGCTTTATGACACACACATAACTTTTCAATAAAGTCGACTCAAAATGCATCGGTGTCTGTTTCAGTATATTTCAATGAGTGAGAAACATTTTAAAATTTAGAAACAGATGCACTGTTTTCTGATTTTGCTACTCGGAAGGCCGAGAAAATTAAATTATAGTTAAAAAATAGATCTGTTTATTTCAACTGATGGTTGAGCGGTAAAGCGCTTGGTCTCCGAGCCGAGAGGTCCCAGGTTCGAGTCTCGGTGAAGACTGGTATTTTGAATTTTGGAATTTCAAAGACGCCCCTGAGACCACCCAACTCTAATGGGTACCTGACTTTAGTTAGGGAGAGTAAAGACGGTTAGTCGTTGTGCTGATCACATGTCACCCTGCTGGCCAAACCGTTGGCCAAGGAAAGAGCTGACCTTTACATCATCTACCCATAGATAACAAGGTCTGAAAGGGGGTAATGCTTCCAAATTGAAAATTGCGCGGCCTCTTAAGGGCTAGAAAGTTGAACTTTCGGCCTCTTGGCCAAGCAATTATCAACTTTGGTCTTAATTTACAAATCTAAATATCCGCCATCGCTGCTCCGTATTTAACTTTGCACATCAGATAGGACCTTGCACAAAGTATCAATGTTAAAGATCTCTTGCTACGATATCCTGTGGAGAGGAACAAGCTAGCAATTCTAGGAGTAAGTATTTGGTCACTGTCATTGTACGCTCCCCACTGGGTGTAGATAGCAGAGATAGGCCAACTATATTTAGCTACATCGTGACAGAACAACTTGTGATGGCAAAACAACATCCAGTGATTCTATCTTTACTTCTACATTCACGGCACATCGATCATACATGCACATACAGATCAAAGTGAACGTGAGGACAATCACAACTTGAGTAATTACAGGCCCACTTTAATACAACTTGAGTACTTACCCGCTCTAATATAACTTGTGTACTTACAGACCCACTCTAATATAGCATAAGTACTTTCTGGCCTACTGTAAAACAAATTGAGTACTACCAGACCCACTCTAATACAAATTAAATACTTACAGGCCTACTCTAATACCACTTGAGTACTTACAGGCCTACTCTAATACATCCCTTAAGGGTTTATAGCAATACAACATTTCAGTGCTTCTCACACTGGAAAAACACAGGCATAATACAAGCTTCAGGTTAACTGATAATTTGAAGGCCCCAGGTTCGAAATTTCCTTGAGATAGCTTAATTAAAGAATAGTATGAAACTAAACCAGCTCAAAAATAATTAAATTGGGTAAAGCGAATGTGGTGGGGTGGATTGGCTAAATAACATTCTCGTAGACAAGGCCCCCGTCTTATTTATGGCATACAAGGAAAGAGAGAAATTTAGAATTGCTTCGTGGTTGTTTGAATCTGGAAATATTGGTGCAATCAATGTTCAATAATCTACTATATATTTCTAAGTTACCATTAACTGACTTATTAATCAAGAGATCTCTTAAGCTGTCGTACTGATCAGCAGGAAATTTCGTAAACAGGTTCCTTTTAATTCCTAGCCGCTTGCTTAGAACCGGTTTTGACAGCTTCGCAACATGACCACCTCTAATGCGAATAGAGGTGCAAGCTTTCTATTAAACCATTGTATTTTATTTTTACAGTCTATATACATAGCATAAAAAAATATCACACAAATTGCATTCTTGGCCTCTAGGCCTGAAGCTGATGGTAGGAAGAAATGTGGTATAACGGTGGAAACAACAAAACATTGACGATTAGAATTCGAAGTAAAGTCAGAGACTATATTTAGAACTACTCTGTTTTGTTTGTTGCCGTGAAGTGATTATGGGGTGGGGTGGGGAGCAGATACTATCATTCACGTGTCAAAAGCATATTTCCGTATGTGTGTCTGGAGGGGCGTTAAAAAGCGGGTCTTTCTAAATCAATTCAAAGGTCTATGTCGGAGAAATTACAATGGGCAGGTTTTAAAAAAATGGGGCAAAGAGAAAGCGGACCGTGAAATTTCATTCTAACAGATACACTAATTCATGGGCTAAAACATTTTGTTAGGTTGATCGTTAAAATGTGGCCTGTTACTAAAAAATTCAAACAAAGAAAAGAAGGGCATGTTAGGCAAAAATTAACAATTGAAGGCCAGGGACAATCAAAGGGCGTAGCTAGTCCTTTAATAAAACAATAGATCTACCTCTGAATAAGATATTTGGGATATAAAATATACAAGGCCCTATATTTTGAAAGAAGATTTAAGAGTTTTGATAAGTTACATACGTAATTAATCACTGTGAAAAGTATTATTGTGACACCTGCGATGAATGGTACCATGCATCATGTCTCCATATGAATACACCTGTGTATTATGCCTTAGGCAACAAAGATGCATCATGGCACTGTGTACCGTGTGGGTTACCTCAGTTTACATCAGGACTGTTTGATTCCTTTGATGCGGACACTTCTAGCCCATTCAACATCCTAAACACCATCCCAAAACCAACTCACCAACCACTAGCCAGATCCACTCCTGTTAAACCTAAATCTACTAAAATTAATACAACAGCCTCACTAAACAAACCTACTAAAGAAGTAATACCAAAATACCTTAAAACCTTAGTAATAAATTTTCAAAGCATTAGGAACAAAACAGCAGACTTAGAAATTTTATTACAATGTGAGAAACCAGACATAATTGCAGGAACAGAAACTTGGCTACATCCTGAAATTTATAATGCAGAAATTTTCAATAGTAATTATGAAATTTTTAGAAAAGATAGGGCTGATAATCATGGAGGAGTTCTTTTAGCAATAAAAAACACTCTTATAGCAGAAGAAATTACCTTACCTAACTCAAAAAACATAGAATCCACATTTTGTAAAATTAATACCACCTCAACATCCCTTATAATAGGCAGCATTTACAGACCACCAAATTCTAGTTTAGAATACATGCAGGAACTATGTAATCAGATTACTACACTTAAAGAGACAAATAAAAATGCAGTTTTTTGGATTATGGGTGATTTCAACCTACCTGATATAAATTGGAAAACACTAACCATAGATAAACACCAAAACCTTAAGGACATAAATGAGCTTTTCATAGAAACTTTACACAACCTAAGTTTAGATCAAATCATTAAAAAGCCAACTAGATTAAACAACACATTAGATCTCTTCTTAACCAACAGACCTGGATTAGTAGTTGATTATGATATTATCCCTGGTCTATCAGACCATGAGATCATAAAAATACACAGTCAGATAAAAGCAGTAGCCAATACAAAAACCAAAAGAAAAATCTTACTCTGGAATAAATGTAACCTAACACAACTACACCAAGCTGCATTAAACTTTCAACAAACATTCTTATTAGAAAAAGACATTAACCAACCAGTCGATGACCTCTGGAATTTCATTAAAAACCATCTTAAAAGCATTATAGAAAATCATATACCAACTAAATACACATCAAACAAAATAAATAAATGCTGGTTTAATAATAGACTAAAGAAGCTTTGTAAACAGAAGGAAAACCTATATAGAAAATTTAAAGAAACCAAGGCAGAAAGAGTTTACAAAAGTATATAAAAATTAAACACCTAACCCAAAAGCACACAGCTGCAGAGTGAATACATAAACAATGTAATATCTAAAGATAACAACAAAAACCTATGGTCATACATTAAGTCTAAGAAAATGGAAACAACAGGCATAGCGCCATTAAAAGATGAACATAACATAATACATAATGATAATGAAACTAAAGCAAACATCCTAAACAAATACTTTGCATCAGCATTCTCAGCCCCAGGAGACAAAGACATATTTCTTAATTTGAACCAAGTAGACAACATAGAAGATTTAGTAGTACAAGAAAATGGAATTAAAAAACTATTAGCCAACACCAAACCAAATAAAGCGTCTGGACCTGATGGTATTCCAGCTAGATTACTCAAAGAACTAAGCAATGCTAAGCTAGCCCCAGTGTTCAAAATACTCTTTCAAGCATTGCTTAACCAGGGCAGAGTACCAACGGACTGGAAAGAAGCTAATGTCACCCCCCTATTTAAAAAAGGAGGAAAATCTGATCCAGGAAACTACAGACCAGTATCACTTACCAGCATCACATGTAAAATCCTAGAACACATAATATGTAGCAACATCATTAACCAGTTAGACAAACATAATGTTATCACCCCATACCAACATGGCTTTAGGAAATATAGATCATGTGAAACACAACTAATAGGACTAATTGATGATTTTTCAAAAGGTTTAGATAATAGTGAACAAATAGATGCTATTTTACTAGATTTTTCCAAGGCTTTTGACAAAGTTCACCACCATAGTTTGCTTAAAAAATTAAAATATTTCGGCATTAATGGTCCACTGCATCAGTGGATTAAAGATTTTCTGATAGGGATAGAACAAACTGTAATAATAAATGGCTCTAAATCAACACCAATAACAGTAAACTCAGGTGTACCTCAAGGAACAGTCTTGGGTCCACTACTATTTTTAATTTACATAAATGATTTACCAAATTGCATTAGTTCAGGAACAAAAGTCAGATTATTTGCAGATGATTGCATAATATATAGAACAATAAAAACAACACAAGACACAGATATTTTACAAAGAGAATTAGATGAATTACAGAAATGGGAATCAAATTGGAGCATGTCTTTCCACCCAGAAAAATGTCAGTTGTTAAGAGTAACAAAAAAACTAAAACAAATTAATTCCACTTATCTTATTCATGGCAAACCAGTAACACATGACTAAAAACGCAAAATACCTAGGTGTTATAATAAATGAAAAACTGTCATGGAATCCACATATTGATGAAACTACAAAAAAATCCAACAAAGCATTAGGGTTTATTAAAAGAAATTTCTATAAATCAAATAAGAACATAAAACTAAAATGTTATTTAACCTTGGTTAGGCCAATAATAGAATATGCATCCACCGTTTGGGACCCCTCAACTCAAGAAAACATTAAGAAACTGGAACAAACACAAAATAGAGCAGTGAGATTCATAACAAACGAATATTCACATTTGACTAGGGTAACACCATTAGTAAAATTACTAAATTTAGAAAGCCTTCAGGACAGAAGACTCAAAAGTAAAGTAGCAATTATACATAAAACACTGAACCATAATCTTCAAATACAAAAACAAAATTTAATAAAATACTCTGAAAGACACAAAAATAAAGGCACATTCCTCGTCCCATATGCTAGGACAAATTTGTACAAATACTCCTTCTTCCCTAGTGCTATTAGAGCATGGAATGGGTTGCCTGAGCTAGCCAGAAAAACCAGTGACTTGGCAGAATTTAAGTCATTGGTTAATATGCATGACTAATTGCATGACGCGTAGGACGTAATCATCTTCTTTTTTGAAGTAACGTCTGTATTATATAAGATAAGAAGATAAGATAAGATATTGTTTATGTAGAATAGCATTGTATAATAATAATATTCTATTTAGTCACATTTTAGTGCATTCATCATATTTATGTACCAAAGAAGTAATTTATTTACTCAATATTTTCTCGTGGATAGTATTAGTGCGAAATTGTGCAACTAATGAGTTATTTGAAGTTAACTCCATAATTGAATAATATACCCAGATCTTTGAGTGAAAAGTAAAGGCAACAGACAGAAGCAATATTAGACATGTTACAATAATAAAACGCTCGCCTGCCTACAAAAGTCAGTGTCTACGAAGCAGTGGTTATCTCAACCCTTCTATATGGATCTGAGGATCTGAGACATGGGTACTATACAGAAAGTAACAAAGACTTCTTGAACACTTTCACCAAAGATGCTTGCTCTACATTATGGGCATACGGTGGTAAGTCCGCACTACAAAAAGTAATGTTCTTGCAAACGCCGGTATGGACAGTACAGAGGAACTTCTTATAGTCCGACAGTTACGCTGGGCAAGGCACGTCTCTCTTATGGGAGACGAACTAATGCCAAAGACAATATTTTTTTAATGAGCTGAAATGTGGTCGACGTAACAGAGGTGCCCCACGGAAAGGCTTTAAAGACCAGCTTAGACACTAACTTGCTTTAACTGTGGAGAGCATCTGGCCGCAAAGCGGCTTCAGAACAAGACAGCTGGAGATCACAAAGGCCGCAGCATACAAAACAAAATCCACCACCGAGGACAGAAGTAGATGGGGAAAAGAGAGTCTAAATCAACCATTGGCGGACAATGGTTAAGTCTGCGTTGGAGTGGTAAAATATGTAGGTCGCAACCGGGACTGCGTGTCCACATGAAATACTGTATTCCTCATTAATCTTCGGACTCCAACCCAAGACTTATTATAATTACAATAATAGAGTACATGTTAAACTAGATGACACAGATAAAGGTACCAATGACAGCACATTGTAAACCACTACATGACCATACATGTATACACCAGAGCAGGGGCGTAGCTAGGGATTTGGGGGCCAGGGGGATGGATCTCTTTGGGCGTCCCTTGCATTTTGACATTTGACATCATGACATGAGAAATGGTACTTAACAAATATGTAAGCGTACATTCAAATTGGTACAGCATATCAGTAAAATTAACAAGAAATAAGCATTAAGAATCTTTTAATGAATAATAACGTTGTTTATTGGCGAAATAATGCACAAGTGACAAATCTCAATTCATATCGCTTCACGTCGTGCTTTCTGTGCAGCAAAGGCGTCTATAACATCATCTACATCGATACTGTCTAGTATTTGTGATTCCACTGACATTTACGCCATGCTAAGCTTTTCTTGCGTCATTGTGCTCCTGAGATAGTGTTTGATTAGCTTGAGCTTTGAGAATGATCTCTCACATGACGCAATGGAAGTGGCCGGAGTTAGTAGTATTCGAATAGATAATTGAATGTTTGAGCACACATCATTACCTTTTGAAACATGCTTCCTCAATATGTCGGTTGGTGATTGTGGTACTGGTTTGTTGATGAAAAGTGCTCGTGCATCAATAGCATCATTGAACAAGCGATTAGCCTATATTTCATCACACAAACAGGAAAAAGTAACACATCTTTTCATCAGCGTGTCATCGTCCTTAGACTCCACGAGGTTTCTTGGTTCAAGAAGAAACCCAAAGGGTCCACATGGTTTTCCAGCCTTTGGAATCTGTCCTTCATCTCCATATGAAGTCTATCCAGCACTTCTGTCTCAACACGTTTGAATTGCAGTTCTATTGACACTCCTACATCAAGTCTTTTCTTTCTTCTGGTTATTTTGATTACAGGAAATCCATAGCAATCACTACCTTCTTTTGCTTTTTCGATGGATCGGGTGATCAGTTTCGTCCGTTTCTCATCATTTTGCAGAAAGCATGAAAAGGTTTTAATTTCTTTACCAGCTTCCCATGTGTGTAATTCAGGTTTTTGTAATTTCTTCTGAACTATATTGATTGGGTGCAGGAGATTTGACCAGAATTCCAGAAAAGTAAAAGAATCCTAATTTTCCACTGCATGAAGAAGACTCTGTGCACTGCTTCTAGTGTCCATTCTTTCAGTTGTTGAAACAGAACAACAGCTTAATGATTTTCTAGAGATGCAAGGAAACTGCCAACGTAGCTTCTTCTCTTGCGGAACACCTTTTATTACTTCCTTTTTTTAAACTCCAGGCTCCAGCTTCTTTCAGTTTGGCCCATCTCTAAGGGAAGGTTGTTTGAAAAAAAAGTTGAAGACTTCATGTGCAAATCCAAAAAACGTGACAATTGCTGGGTCTATCTCAGCAGAATGAAGAGCTGCCAGGTTGAGAGAGTGATTATCATAGTTCAGAAATGTTGTCTTTGGATTTATGTCTAAGAGACAGGCGGCCACTCATTGTAGCTGCGTTATCACAGATTTGACCTCTGCACAGTTCAGTCCAATTTCTCTAAGAGTTTTCAGAACAAATTCTTCATAATGTTGTCCATCTGGTTTCAACATTACAAAGTCACCAATGAATGACTCTTTTATTTTGAAAGTATCAACATTCAAGTAACGACCTATTAGAGAGACTTGTTCTTGGTGAGAAACATCTGGGGCTGGAATCAAGCATCAGATAGAAGTAACAAACTGGCTTGACTTTCCCAACAATTGATTACCTAACTTTATTGCCCATCAAGTTTATGAAGTCATTTTGAATCTCTGGTGAGAAATAATGTGTCATCCCATATTCGATTCAAAAAATTTCAAATATGCTAGGTAGTTCCTAGGATTGGGTAAATTCAGTTTCTCGTTGTGACCACGTAAGCTTGAGTTTCTTTTTGCAAAGTACTTAATAGATGCTGCTACGCGCTTCAGAGTATCTCTCCAATATTGCTGATTTTTCAAAATTTGCGCACAAACATATGTGACAAGTTCACCTGGTTCTGCCTTAAGCTTTTCTTGACAGTGACGTAATATTTAATTTATTTAAAAACAAATTTCGGACACTCCCCCCACCCTTGCTACGCCACTGCACCAGTGAGTTGGGGGGCGGGGTGATGAGTGGAGTAATAGTAAACATTATTATGAAAGATAGCCCCATACTGACGTCTATATCACAATATCTACATGTATTTGGTCATTGATAAGGTATTCACATTTCTTAAGTCTGTGTGTCAGTGGGAGCTTAATGTCAACAGACTGTAAACTAATCGGATCGCTTTTCCCTTGTTACTCAGACGTCAGTAACCTTCACGTCAGTTAAGGGGGGGGGGGGGGAACCGTTTCCTTCCGCTATACTCTCGTATGGCAATGTAGTAATGAGGAGGATGAATAAAAAAAAAGAGGAGAGGGAGGGACCTTTAACTTGTCAGTTCTCATTCAGTGACCTTGCAACTTATATACAGTATATATATATATATATATATATACATATTATATTCCATTTCTTTTTTATTGGCAGATGTCCCCAACATTTAGTGCATGTGACCTTTTACTTCCACTAACTAATTTCCAATTATAATCGTTTGAGACTGCTGTGCAGCTAAAAGTCTCCACTACACTTGGTCAGAAGTCGTCCGCAATGGTCAACGTTTTAATATCAGGAAATGTTCCAAAGGCAAAACTAGTTTGTATTGCTCGACTTTGTGTGATTAACGTGCAGCACACACATCGCAGCAACGAACTTTTATTAGACATATACCGGTAATAATAAGGCTTTCCGTAATCACAATAATGTGTATGTAATGAACTATTATTAGGCTATGCCGCTAATCACAGCACACAGCAAGTAAATTGGTTTTAACGGACTTCTGATACCATCCTTCCTTCAGACCAGTTCCCGGTAATACGTCTGATCGAAGCCCCACCCCCTCCTTTATTTCATTGAGTTTGTTGTCTCCTGATACATCTCCTTCTATTACTATGTGGGTTTTTTTTTATTGCTCCAATTAGTAATTCGTCCGGTATCATTTCCGTAACTCCTTGAAACCAGAACATCATTTCTTCAGCCACACTTATTCATAAGTACTTTCTCCGAAATCAGGCCCGTACACTTATAAGGCTTGAAGTCAGAACATCATTTCTTCAGTCATAAATCTTCAGCCATACCGGTACTTAGGTATAAGTACTTCCTCTGGTATCAGGCCCGCACATGCCTTGAAGTCATAACATCATTTCTTCAGCCAAGCTTAGTCATAAGTACCTCCTCTGGTATCAGGCATGTCAGAACATCATTTCTTCAGACAATAGCATTGGTCAGGTCCCTAGAAATGGCATTGGTCAGATCCTAGAAACAGCATTGGTCAAATCCCTGGAAATAGCATTGGTCATGTCCCCAGAAAAAACATCAGAAATGCAAAAATGTAGAAAGTGCCCCAGTTTAAATAGCGCCTCGAACTCTACAATAAAGACAGGTCTAAATACCTGCATGTTTCACATAAAACTAACTTTACTTTTGACATATTCAAACTGAACACAGTGTAATCTAAATAAAACCTGAACGCAAAGATTCGACTCACACCATCAAAGTGGTCATTGACGGACAAGTAATATGTGTGAGTACATAATATCTACATGTACTTGTACTCGTGTCTATAGGTCCGAGAATGGAAGCTCAGGAATGGAAAATGATCTAATTATACACACAGCTACACGAGCTTTGTCCCACTTTCTCTTTCATGTGAAACTTAAGATGATTCTGTTAGAGACTATCAGAGGAGGGGGCACAGTTGGTGGCGTGCAGAGATGTCATGAGAAATCTGAGACCACGGGAGGTGGGACAGAAAGGGAAGCTAGCCTGATCCTATTAATTCATATACAGTTGACATATAGTGGCACAACGGTAGGACGTCTAACACAAATGTAAGCCAGTCTTAATGTAGTTATGGCACGGTGGGACTAACTCTGTCATAGTGGACGGACACACCGACACATTGTCTTTCAGACGCTAAAACTGATGGGAGGTTTCATTTGATCAAACATTTGGGGATCCATCCAACGGCGATATGATATGAGGTCAAGCACGCAGGTCTCCATCCATAATCTACATATATAAATCTCTAAAAGAGAGAGAGAAAGAAAGAGAGAGAGAGAGAGAGGGAGAGAGAGAGAGAGGGAGAGAGAGAGAGAGAGAGAGGGAGAGAGACGAAAAAGCACCAAAGAAAAAAAAAGTTCAAACTTCAAAAACTTCCAATTTAGACCAATATCGTGAGCAGTTTTTAAAGGCTAGAATAATATAGATAAATACAAAGCACAGTTTTGAGAGCCTCAGAGAAAGTTCTAGAAGCAAAAATTGAATGTAAATGTAACGTTTGCTAAGCAAAAGATTTGAAAAGTCAGTGCCTATATAGTTTGTTTCAAGGTTAATCTTGTGTGTGTTAGACACTGAGATAGCATTTAGATAGTGAGCATCGTATTAGTTTTGTTTACACAAGGTTTAAAATTGAAAATGGAAAAAAAAAGACATGAAAATAGTGAACAAAAATTTAATGTAAAAATTAAAACTTTTCAAATAAGATATTTTATATTTAACTAATCTACCGAACTTCATATCTAGAAAAACATTTTATTAATTGGAATACATTTATGTTGAGGTTTATTTAACATAATTATGTTCAACTTCAGTAAAAACCATGTTTGACATATTTATGTTAAGCATCAGTAAACTTAAATATGTTTAGCTTTGACTTCACTAAAACCGTGTTCGATATGTCAATGTTTGATTTGAGTCAAACCGAGGTGGACAGGTTTGATTACGAGAAAAGGCGTATCGGACGTTAGAAAGAAAAAAATTGTGTAGCTAAGAAGGCAGCAAAACTCTTGGCCCAGGGGCATCTCCAGAATGAACCTTTTTTCGTAGACAAAACATAAAAAAAATTATCTACGAAACATTATTTCCAAAAACAAGAAAAATATAAAATAATACCGGTACTTTAAATCAAAAAACGCTTCAACGAAATGTAATTGTATCCAGAAGCATAGTGAGTGAAACAGGCGCCCGAGGCAAGGTACTAAATTGGCGCCCCCTCCCCTTTTTTTCATGAACATCATATAGAAATATAGGCTTATAAATAATTTAATTAATAATAATATAATACAATTTAATAATTATTAATAATATAATACAAATAACCTTAGACTATTACCTAACAATATCTACAATAATTTGACTTCTACAAAATACTCTAGTGTTTTACGTGCTAAAAAGAACTCTGATATTTCCCGTGGTGTTTCTGAAATAGTTTAATCAATTTTTTACAAATTCAATCATGAATCGGTATCAACAATGTATTGCAACAAATATTAACCTGCATAAAGTATAGGATTATACAAATCGTCGTATACATGCATGAAAAAAGTAATGTTAAAAAACAAACAATTATAATTCTTTACATTTGTCACTACAATGAATTCATTCTTTAAATGTCATAGTAAAGCCAAGAACTAGTCATATCTATCACCAGTATTTCATAATGAGTTTATTCATCTTCTGGGATCCACATAGAAACTAACTAATAAAAGGCATTTAAGAATACGATTAGGAATTTTATTTGTTATTCATCTTCTGGGATCCACATAGAAACTAACTAATAAAAGGCATTAAAGAATACGATTAGGGATTTTATTTGACTCGACCTCATCGAGAGCAAATGTCGAAAGACTTCAACTATGTAGATACTGCTTTTAATGACATAATATTTTAATCAAGGATCGTTTTGGGGACACATTGAACTACACGATAAAGACAAATCTCAGACAAAAATGATTTCCGATCACAATGTCTTCGTTTCAGAAAATTAATTCTGAGTGCAGCGTTTAACATAATTAAGCAGACCCAATCGCGACCTGCATATATTCCTGAATTTGATGCAGACAAAGCCGTTGTCCGCTAGGGGGCTATTAAAGTTTTCTTAACATCTTCTGTGCCAGTCTTCTACAAGGTCTTTCTTCTGGGCTTCAAATGTGTGTCCCAAGGCCTTCGTGACAGCTTTCCAACTGTTTCTCTCAGAGACCATCTGCTCTAGTTTGACCGTTATCATTTTTCAAAGTAAAAAATAGTTAAATGTAAATTTGGCTTGACTATACTTACACATGGCGTAGTCAGCCATTTTGTTCCAAATTTATAAGATAACAGAGTAAATTTAAAGTTGCTTCGATTTTATTGAAAGAATATCTAAGCTTTGCTAATATTTTTACGTAAATCTAATATAGATTACATCTAGATTCTAGATCTAGATGGAGATCTAAATCTAGAATAGATCTTAATAGTTTTAAATCAGAAGTCTAGGTCTAGTTAGCTCATTTAGATCTAGATGTCCTTATTATCATAATATCAATAACCACCAAAAGTAAGTATCTGACCGAGTCAAAATCAAAGGTTCGATACTCGGTTTGAACCAAATATTATATTATTATTATATTTGAAGTTGTATAATGGACGTATTGTCTTTTAAAAAATGTATTTGAAAATGTTTTTTTTTGTAGTATTAACTGATCTGAAAGGAAATGTTTGTTTTCTAAGTCACTAATTACACCAGGGAAGAATTTGCCTTAGCATTACACACACACAAGCACATTCCTTAGTTTTTTTGAGTTGAATACAACAGTATACCTTAAAAGTGGGCTTTTTGATAGATCACCTTATGGATTATAGAATGTCTAGTGGAAGTCGACCTTGAACATGTCCAAGCCAGCCACCTTCCGCTGCTGATAACAGTGCCATGTTTTGGCACCTTACTCTTCGCAGAACTTCATTATTGGTTATTTTATCATGCAACCTTATTTTTAAAATGCACCTTAAGTATCGGAGGTGGAAGATATTTAGCTTTTTCCCTGTCATGAGTAGGTTGACCATGTTTCACTCCCGTATAGGTCCAGTAGACTGAGGCTTTGGTATTGTTAGTAAGCAAGGTATTATCCCACACTCTTTTCTGCAACCGTGACATGGGGCATATTGCCTTGGCTATCCTCCTGCCGTTGATGTCTTTATTCAGTAGCAAATGTTGGAGACGATGAAGCCAAGATAACAACAACAGTAATCTTCCAGTTATTCTAAACATGAAATCTGGCCTGAAGTTGTTGGAATAGATTGAACTCTCAATTACAAATCAATACATTTATAATATCAAGTTACTTTCAAGCACTCCAGAGTAAAAATCCAAGTGTGAATCTTTGCTATTGGTTGAAAACTCAAATAAAACTTATGCATCCTTTCAAAATCTTATGGTGTTTATATTTTTGCAAAACGTCCTCTTTCTATAAAGCTTCTATAAACTGGATCCTTTGACATAGTTTTTTCCTACTTCCCATTCTGGGATCAAGTTGAAATTTTGCACAAGTATTCATTGTCGAAGACAATATATGAATAAAAAAACCAAACCATTTTTTTTTCATATTTTGTTTGTTTAGTTTTCAATTTCTCTTGTATAGACCAACATTCATGCTATATCATGCTCGGGGCGTTATGATCCAATCTCTTACGTGGACCAGTGGCGGGAGGAGGAAGCTTGGAGAAAACTTCGTGCTGCCTTAAGGCGCTCAGCAAACACAACTAAGCTCCAGCCTGGATTCAAACTCAAGCCCGACAGGCAGCCAATCGGATTTTGCCACTATGCCACACATCCCAGCAGGCTGGCGGTTAACAAGTGGAAAAAAAAATTCCTACCTAAAAATAACCTTCGAGGGCCAGCTAAAGCTTCTCCAGGTCACTGACTTTCAGTAAGTACAGAAATGCTGGGGAGTGGAAAATTGTCCCCCAAATGTGTTTGACCTTCAGCTCAAAATTTTTTTTCTCATTGGGGCATTGCGTAGCCAAACACAGAACGTAGGGGTCAAAATCACACTTTCATGCTTGTCTGTATACACACTGTCTGGGCAACATTGTTATAAGACGTTTTTCTACTCTAGAAATCTTTCATTTGCCATGCAAGAATTGCAAACAGGCTCCATCACCCCCCACAAAAACACAACTTCAACTAAAGATGCACTAAGTATGTCATGCAAACAGCCTCCACACCCCCACAAACACAACTTCAACTAAAGATGCACTAAGTATGTCATGCAAACAGCCTCGCCCCCCTCCCCCCACAAACACAACTTCAACTAAAGATGCACTAAGTATGTAATGCAAACAGCCTCATTCCCCACAAAAACACAACCTCAACTAAAGATGCACTAAGTATGTAATGCAAACAGCCTCATTCCCCACCCCTAAACACAACTTCAACTAAAGATGCACTAAGTATGTCATGCAAACACCCTTCATCAGCCCCACAAACACAACTTCAACTAAGGATACACTAAGTATGTAATGTAAACAGCCTCCATCCCCCACAAAAAACACAACTTCAACTAAGGATACACTAAGTATGTAATGTAAACAGCCTCCATCCCCCACAAAAAATACAACTTCAACTAAAGATGCACTAAGTATGTCATGCAAACAGCCTCCATCACCCCCACAAACACAACTTCAACTAAAGATGCACTAAGCATGTAATGCAAACACCCTCCATCCCCCACAAAAACAACTTCAACTAAAGATGCACTAAGTATGTAATGCAAACAGCCTCATTCCCCACCCCCAAACACAACTTCAACTAAAGATGCACTAAGTATGTCATGCAAACACCCTTCATCAGCCCCACAAACACAACTTCAACTAAGGATACACTAAGTATGTAATGCAAACAGCCTCCATCCCCCACAAAAAACACAACTTCAACTAAGGATACACTAAGTATGTAATGCAAACAGGCTCCATCCCCCACAAAAAACACAACTTCAACTAAAGATGCACTAAGTATGTCATGCAAACAGCCTCCATCAGCCCCACAAACACAACTTCAACTAAGGATACACTAAGTATGTAATGCAAACAGCCTCCATCCCCCACAAAAAACACAATTTCAACTAAAGATGCACTAAGTATGTCATGCAAACAGCCTCCATCACCCCCACAAACACAACTTCAACTAAAGATGCACTAAGCATGTAATGCAAACAGCCTCCATCACCCCCCACAAAAACACAACTTCAACAAAAGATGCACTAAGTATGTAATGCAAACACCCTCCATCCCCCACAAAATACAACTTCAACTAAAGATGCACTAAGTATGTCATGCAAACAGCCTCCATCATCACCATAAAAACACCACCAACAAGGATGACGTCAATGTAAAAGGTAGCGACGAGGTGAATAAGATAACTCTTGTAGACAACTTGTAGATCTAACCCCCAAAATAATTACATCTCCTACTAGCAGAACCAAACTGCAGACAAAATCCAAAACCAACAGAGATGGATCGCACTCTAAACATTGAAGCAATGATAACTACCCCATAGCCATACTGATCACACTAAAGTGAAAGAGACACGACCGTAATACACACAACATGTATCATGTTTCATGTATTAGGATATATAAAAGAAGAGGGAGAGAGGCTGGCCAAGGCTTATATGTAACGAGAAGTTTTTAAAAGTTAATAGTTCATATATAGATTTAGCTTGTAAAAAATAGAGGTTTTTAATAGATAATTATGTAATGTTTCTATAACATTGGAAATAAAATCTAGGTGTAACAATTAGAAGCAATGTTGAGATATCAACCGTACGATTTTCCGGGAAGTGATTAACCAAAACAAGAAAAACATAGAAAAAAATCTTTAAAAAAAAACAACAACACAAATCTAATACGAAATATAATTTTATCAAATTAGTTTGGATCTGTTATGTAATTAAATTTATCAGAGATCTAGACCAACAACCACAATAAATCTGTGCGATTAATAATATTTTTACCAAGTGTTTTTGTTTAGCGCTATTTCATGCTATTAGCTTTTTCAATACTCTTAAGTCTAAAAGCATTTACAAAACAAAAAAAAAAAAGGGGGGGGGGGGTACGACCTGAATTCGAACTCCTGGCTCACGCCTTCTCGTGCCGACGTGCTTACCATTCTGCTAGTGAGGTTATTTTAAAGTTATAAATTTTTTTCTATTGATTCTTGTGTTCTCAGGTAAAAGAAATAATTGTGCAAAATTTCAGCTTGATCCAAGATTGGGTGTCGGACAAATAACGTGTTCAAAGACAGATATAGGGAATTGATATAAGCTTGGAAATGAGCTCAAAGAATGAATAGCTCCTTACTTTTGTTGTACTGGTCTGGAATATGAGAATAGTTACAAGTTTTTATCTAATCACTCGTCTGTCTTGTACAAAGTTTTTATCAACTCTGTCTAGTACACATTTTTTGTACACATTATTTCTACCACTTTTCATTCTCGGATCACGTTGAACTTAGCACAATTATTCCTTGTCCCTGACAACACAAGAATCAATAGAAACATATGCATTGTACTTTCTTCAATGGGCATGGTGGCGCAGTGGTTAAGCGCTTGGCTTCCGAACCTGGTAGTTTTGGGTTCGAATCTCGGTGAAGATTGGAATTTCTAATTTCAGGATTTTTAGGGCGCACCTGACTCCAACCAACTCTAATGGGTACCTGATTTTAGTCGGGGAAAGTAAAGTCGGTTGGTCGTTGTGCTGGTCATATGAAATCCTGCTCGTTAACCGTAAGCCCAAGAAACATGACATCATCTGCTCAATTGATCGCAAGTTCTGGAAGGGGAACTTTATTTTTAAAATCTGAAGATTCCAAATAATTTCGATTGGATATTAATATGAGTGATTACAAATCGCCTCGCCTGACAGTCTATATATTTCTGTCTGATATTACTAAAATGGCAACACTTGTCTGAAAGACAGACATTGACAACTGTTAGAACAATTGCATAGCGATAACGTGAGTTGTGTGATGAAAACACAGGCCTATATCTGACTATGGATGGATGCAGTGACAGGCCTATATATGACTATGGATGGATGCAGTGACAGGCCTATATATGTCTATATATGCAGAGACAGGCCTATATATGTCTATATATGCAGAGACAGGCCCATATATAAATATGGATGCAGAGACAGGCCTATATATGTCAATATATGCAGAGACAGGTCTATATAGGACCATGGATGTTGTGACAGGCCTATATATGTCTATATATGCAGAGAGACAGGCCTATATATGACTACAGATGCAGTGAGATAGGCCTATATATGCCTATAGATGCCGTGAGACAGGCCTATATATGTCTATAGATGCAGTGAGACAGGCCTATATATGACTATGGATGCAGTCCCCGTTGACATTACCGTATACATTTTCAGTGCAAATTAATGTTAACAAAAAGATTGTATTGATTAAACAAAGTTAAATGTACAGAGGCTGTTTTAAAAGATAACAAGGTCCTACGCATATTTTTGTGATAATCTCGTCAATTATGCTCGTTAAGAAATAAAGCCGCCATGTTAATCCTTTCGCCATCATTATCAGATGTTGTTTTTTTAAGGCGAAACGTAACATTGTGTTCCATGTTTTAAAATAACACTAGAAAATCTCAAATTTAACGAAATAAATCTATTTTCATCTCATTAAATAACGCCTATTCCAGATCCCCCCACCCTCTCTCTGTTCTAAACATCTTTATAAAAACAAACTTTGATTTTCATTAATGGCACAAACCTTTGGAGAGAAAGAGAGAAAATGATCAGAAACCAAAGAGACGGATGGGAGAGAGAGAACATACAGAGAGTGTGTATATGTGAGAAATCGAGCAGAAGACATTAAAGAGTTGTCTTCACTTGAACAAAAAAAAAATGAAACTTAAAAAACAAAACATAATGGCGCTTGAGATGAAAGTCTTATGTATTTTTTTGTTGGTTTCACGATTTATCCAAATTTTTTTGTGTGTTCAATTACTTCATTAAAAGGTGTGAATTTTTTTCCTTCTTTATACTTATAATTTTTTTAAAATCCATAATTTATTTTGCAAAAAAAGTCATTCCAACATTTCTATTACATTACTAATACTGCTGACAATATTTATGTTGTTGCTTTAATTTCCTCGAGGACAATTTATTGCAGACAGACAGGGATTATGTTGAGCACATTGAAATCAGAGAAACAGTTTTATTAGTGTACAATTCTTTCGTTAATTGATTTTTTTTTATTTTTAACACAAACAACAATTTAAAAAACAAACTTACTTGATACAATAATTTCACCAGAAAGATGGTTCTCAAAATATATTTAAAGCACGAATCCTTGCCGATGACAATTTAGAAATCACAAATTCAATGACACTAAGGCTTTCAGTGGCATTATAGTTTAGTTTTAGCAATGACATTGGAAAAAAATCAACCAAAGAAAGGACGGGCTAGACTTAGTAGTTTGTATAGTGTGTGCTATGGGAGGACCAGAACTTTCCCTGTCAATTCAACTGGCAATGGAATTCTTCACTCCATTAATTAAGAGAACAACAACGGGGATGGAAGCGAGTCTCGGGTCTAGGCAGCTGGCTTTTAGAGCAATTACTGACCACGTCACGATTAACTCAACAATTAGCTCCACGGGTTTCACAAAGCACGGGTTTGCCACGACCTAAGTGATGACGATCCTAGGAGGTGCTTTGCATATTGCCACTGTATCGCATGCAGTTGTTACACCACGCCAGGGAAAAAGTGCATCTTTTAATGTGTTTTTGTTTGGAGGTATAAGGCAAAGAAGAAATAACATAGTTGACAAATTCTAGCGGGAAAAAAGTTCGTTGTCAACTGTATTTCAGCAATCAGGATCAACCCAAAACGACTGACGATAACTTAAGACCCTCCCAATGGGTTCTAACGTATCCTACGGCCTCCGCAATGATCGAAGCTTAAACATAAAAGATTGATTGATATCTATCATAAAGATGCACACACACACACACACACATCCCATATATCTTATAAATTGCTTTATATACTATACTAGCCGGATATGACCCGCAGCCTGCGGGCCTTAGTTTGGGTATCACTGATCTACTGGATTGAATGTAGATGTTTGTCACACTTGGAGAATGTTCCCGCCACATTTTGTTTTATTTTGCCATGAAAACAAAAGTAGAGTTTGAAAATGAGTTTAGACGTTCAGCCGACATAGTCCTATTCCAATATAATAGAATACTTTCAAAATGGAATTAACCCGATTTTTTAAAAAGTTTCGTTCTTTTATAGGCATACAATTAGGAAATTGATGTCTACATTTAGGGCCCACCGGTTGTGAGATTGACATTAACCCTTAAAGTGCTGAGCTGTTTTAGAATGAGTGCATACAAAATAGAATTACAATAAATAAACTACCACACGCGTTTTAAGTGTTAAACATGTACTACCGTCTCCGCCATGATCTAAGGAACATTTATGCCAAGTTTTTATCAAGATTGGTCAAACGGTTTTGACCTTTATTCAAGACATACATACGTACGTACACCTTGCTTTCTGCTTTATATTATAGGAGATACATACACTTATTTCGTTAGTTCTCCACATAGAACGTGGCAATAAAGTATCCAATAAGCAGTGAAGTCTGGTTCTGGTTAAGACCTCCAATTTGTGGCTAGGTATCCTGACGAAATGATTTGTTGTTCTAATATAGAAGTGTGAAAAGTGACAAAAGTGACGCCCGTGTAACGTAAGTATGTAGAGTGCTCACTAACACTGATGGAGACACACTTAAATATACTTGCAAAGTCTTATCAATGAATGGTATAGGCTAATGTCACTAAAAATTGTAATATTTCTGATGTAAAACTATCGCTGTAATTAATATAAACATGTTTTGGATTTATTTGATAATCATTTTGTTACAACAAATCTATCAGCTAAAAAAATCCTCCCCCCTCACAAACCCCAATTTTTTAATAGTTCCAGTGTTCCGATTAAAGTTTTGCTTGTCTTGCAACCTAAAAATAAATCTCAATTAAAACAAGTGCAAGCGTTTAGGAATAAGAAATCACCAAATTAAAATATATACGTCTTTAAATATATATTGTTTTTACATTGGTGATTTGATCTTATTGGTTGGTTTGGTTTAAGATTACTTCAATGTTACTAGTTGGTTTGATCTTACTGGTTGGATTGATTTAATGGGTTTAATTCTACTGATTACTTCAATATTACTGGTTGATTTCAACTTACTGATTACTTCAATATTACTTGATGGTATGATCTTTACTGATTAATTCAATATTACTGGTTAATTTGATCTTACTGATAAAATCAACATTACTGGTTGATCGAACTGATTAATTCACTATTACTAGTTGGTTTGATCTTATTGATTTATTCAATATTTCTGGTTGGTTTGATCTTACTCATTAAATCAATATTACTGGTTGGTTTAACCTTACTGATTAATTCAATAACTGCTGGTCGGTTTCAGCTTACTGATTACTTCAATATTTCTGGTTGGTTTGATCTTCCTGATTACTTCAATATCACTGGTTGGTTTGATCTTACTGATGAATTCAATAATACTTTATGGTTTGATGTTACAGATTACTTCAAAATTACTGGTTGATTTGATCTAACTCGTGGTATTAGAGTATTAGACTCCGATCGACAATGTAACAGCCCAAGCTACTCATACATTATTGTCTATTCGAGTTTGTTTTTCTACTAAGATTTATTGACTTTTTGTTGAGATCAAATGTAAAGGAACATGCGTGGCGTGGCGTGGCCAACGGCAAGAAAAGTATTTTTATAAGGGTTAGGGCGACACATATACCAGTGTACTGTCCTGTCTCAATGTACTTCACTATACCCGTGTACTGTCCTGTCTCTATGTACTTCACTCTACCAATGTACTGTCCTGTCTCAATGTACTTCAATATACCCGTGTACTGTCCTGTCTCTATGTACTTCACTATACCCGTGTGCTGTCCTGTCTCTATGTACTTCTTTATACCAATGTACTGTCCTGTCTCTATGTACTTCACTCTACCAATGTACTGTCCTGTCTCTATGTACCTCACTATACCCGTGTGCTGTCCTGTCTCTATGTACTTCACTATACCCGTGTGCTGTCCTGTCTCTATGTACTTCTTTATACCAATGTACTGTCCTGTCTCTATATACTTCTTTATACCAATGTACTGTCCTGTCTCTATGTACTTCACTATACCCGTGTACTGTCCTGTCTCTATGTACTTTACTATACCCGTGTACTGTCCTATCTCTATGTACTTCACTATACCCGTGTACTGTTCTATCTCTACGTACTTCACTATACCCGTGTACTGTCCTGTCTCTATGTACTTCACTCTACCAATGTACTGTCCTGTCTCTATGTACTTCACTATACCTGTGTACTGTCCTGTCTCTATGTACTTTACTCTACCAATGTACTGTTCTATCTCTATGTACTTCACTCTACCCGTGTACTGTCCTGTCTCTATGTACTTCACTATACCCGTGTACTGTCCTGTCTCTATGTACTTCATTCTACCAATGTACTGTCCTGTCTCTATGTACTTCACTCTACCAATGTACTGTCCTGTCTCTATGTACTTCACTCTACCCGTGTACTGTCCTGTCTCTATGTACTTCACTATACCCGTGTACTGTCCTATCTCTACGTACTTCACTCTACCCGTGTACTGTCTTGTCTCTAAGTACTTCACTATACCAGTGTACTGTTCTATCTCTACGTACTTTACTATACCCGTGTACTGTCCTATCTCTATGAACTTCACTATACTCGTGTACTGTTCTATCTCTATATACTTCACTATACCCGTGTACTGTCCTATCTCTATGAACTTCACTATACTCGTGTACTGTTCTATCTCTATGTACTACACTATACCCGTGTACTGTTCTATCTCTACGTACTTTACTATACCCGTGTACTGTACTATACCTACGTAGAAATCTGTGTCCATCCATTCGAAATTGATTTCCGAGAATCCAGTTGATTGCTGACCGTCTTTTCCTGACATGAACTATTTCTTTGCTCTTTCTCTCATTCCATTCATTCTTCTCCTCCCCCTCATAGACAAGAGTCAACACCATAACAATGGAACAATGAACTAACCTGATGTTACTCTGTATCTACCATCATTCACCGAGCAGCCTAAGCGAGGGGGGCATTGAGTCTCTTCTAGTTCATTCAAATGGTAGATGATAGCCCAGGACGATGGAGCTGTTGTTGTTTCTTCGTATTTTTGTTATCTAACTGTAAGTTGGAACAGAATATAGTGTTAATACATAATTAATCAGTATGTCAACAAGCAACTAATCATACGTGAACATTGTGTAGCGTCTAATGGATTGTCTGATTGAATAGCGTCCAACATGACGTAAGCACATTTTAAGTACAACAATATCTGCACATACAAATGGGTTGAATAGTTGACCGTTTTTAGCGTTTCCTGTGGGGCAATGGCGTTATTAATTTTTTTAGCTATCCGACAGAGAGATAAAAGTGCAATTTAAAAAAAAACAAAAAAAAAACGGTCTCACCATTTCGTGTATCAAGTTTAAGACGTGTGCAATGGCTACTTCTGGTCTTCTAAAAATTGACCTTTTTTTTTCTTAAACTATAGATGCAGACTGTATTTTTTCCCAAGCATATACACTCTTTTTAAAAATATGAGTTATAAAACTTTCAAAGTTCTACTTATTTGAGTAACAGTATGTACAAAAGAAAGAAGTAACATATATATACTTTAAAAAAAATACAAAGCGTAGTTGTATCAATTAGTTTGGATCTAGGCTAACAATAATAAATCTGTGCGATTATTTTTACAAAGTGTTTTTGTTAAGCGCTATTTCATGCTTTTAGCTTTCTCAGTACACTATGATCCTATCACTTGCCTGGACCAGTTGGGAAAGAGGTGGGAGGAGAAATCAAGGGTGTATCTGGGTGAATTTTACCGTAATCGCTTTTTAAATGAATTTATAAATTTAAAAAAAAAGGGGTAACGACTTGAACTCCAACTCAGGACTTAAGCTTCCCCAAGATGGCACTCTACCCACTGTGCCAGTGAAATGATTATGAAAATAAGTTGTTGTTTTTTAAATGTATCTATTGTTATTTACAACTATTAAGGCATCGACCTATAAAGAGCAGCTTATACCACCACAAAAAAAAAACTGCAAAATTTCAGCTAGATCCAAGATTGAGTATCCGAGACATAACCTATAGGTACTTTTTACCAGCCAGCCAGACAGAGTGGGTGAGTTGATATAAACTATGTAAACATCTTTCAATTCTACGACACTGATATCACATATATTAACTAGAAATTAACCATGACATTATTAATAGTGAAATATTTGAGGTGTGGCATGTGAGTGACCTACAGGTCAATGGGATTTATTGGCATGTGAGAGACCTACTGGTCAGTAATTAAATGAAATTAGTGGGACCCATAGTTATTGTGATTTGATCGTAACTAGTTATATTCAGGATCGTCTCGTGCTGACATTGTCTATAGAGGACAATGTTACGTCATCTACAAATAAAAACACATATACCTAGACGACAATGTCCTTCAATAAATACATTTCAATATCATGTAAGAGGACAGTTATTTTGCAGTCCGGCAAACCAGAAATCTGACGGATTTAGTCAACAAAAAATGAAATTTATTATTTTTTTAAAGCCGTTACAATTCGAAAAAAATAAAGGGAGTTGACTGGCATTTAAAACTTAATTGTTTCCTAAAATATTTTCTGGAGTTTAATCCGTGTTGAGATCCCACTGACATGTAAATGTCAGTTTAAATATGACGAGAGAGTGATTCATTAACACTTGAGCTTCTGTATTCGGACCATTCCTTCAATCTTTGCTTCTAGGGTATTATTTTAAAGACCTTTCTAGAAAAAATTAGTCGAATATGAGCTAGAGAAATCTTCATTCGTTTCAATTTTAAACAGAACTGCATATATCTTGAACTAAAAAAAAATAATAATAAATAAAAATAAAAAAAACCCAAAAACTCAGAATTTTAATAAAAAACCTAACTGCCAAGACTTTGGCTTGGGTCTGACGTCTAAACTTTAAGGATGGTGGTAAAACTAAGTTTAAAAAGTTGAGGCAGTACAAGCAGAACCGATAAGCATGTCACATTCACTGAGAAACCAGGATATTGTCATTATAGTATTTATACCCAATTAACTAACGGCTTCTAATAAGACAGGATATTAATTTGATACATTAAAAGTGAACATTTTTGTTTATTTTTCTTTCAAGATGAGGTCTTGGTCTCCTGCTACCTGGGTACGTTGTCATTGACTGAAAGGCAACACATATTACTTACAATGCTTTGAAACATTAGAAAAAAACAACAACACTGAAACTGTTAGTTTGATAACATCCGAAACCAAAAGAAAACAATTCTATATAACAATACTAGCACTTTGTGTTAATTAAGAGAATGATGCAATGACTGCTCATGACAGTTAGATAAATATATGAAATTGTTAAAGTAACTGGATTTTATGCATTTAAGACTTTGCTGATAATTTTTTTATTGGTTTATTTATACGTCTGTAATGTTTATTATATGACTATGTGAAATATGTCTATAATGTATATGATACGCCTATGTCTAAAATGTTTATACTATGCAAATGTCTATAATGTATATGATACGCCTATGTCTAAAATGTTTATACTATGCAAATGTCTATAATGTATATGATACGCCTATGTCTAAAATGTTTATACTATGCAAATGTCTATAATGTATATGATACGCCTATGTCTAAAATGTTTATACTACGCCAATGCCTATAATGTATATGATACGTTTATGTCTAAAATGTTTATACTACGCCTATGTCTAGAATGTGAACGCCGGTATGGACAGTATAGAAGGACTTCTTATGGTCCGACAGTTACGCTGGGTAGGGGCATGTATGGGGGACGGAGGTATTAGTAAAGTAGTCTTTATTGGTGAGCTAAAAGGTTGTCGACGTAACAAAGGTGCCTCACGGAAACGCTTTAAAGACCAGCTTAGGCGCCAACTTGCCTTAGCGGACATAAAATAGAGCACCTGGTTGCATGCGCTTCAGAACGAGACAGCTGGATGTCATTCACAAAGGCCGTGGGATACACATTTGAGACCAAGGGTAATTCTCTGCCGAAGAAAATCTTAATCGACCACCAACGGACAATGGTTATGCTTGCCCCTGATGTGGCAAAATATGTAGGTCACAGCTGAGGCTGCGTAGCCACGGGAAATACTGCATTCCTCATTAATCTTCGGACTCAAAGACAAGCCTTATTATTATGTCTAAAATGTTTATACTACGCCTATGTCTAAAATGTTTATACTACGCCTATGTCTAAAATGTTTATACTACGCCTATGTCTAAAATGTTTATACTACGTCTATGTCTAAGATGATAAATAATGTCAATGTCTAAGTCAACAGAGAAGAAAAAAAAAGCTTACAAAATCAATATTATTCAACGGACCTCGCCCTTTTAAATCTAGGGCGCACGGAAACTGATACCAAATTTAGCACTTCCAGTCTCTGACCAGATGGATCAAGTGTGACGCAATAAGAGATGTCTGCGGGTACCTCAGTCAAGGCTGACATAACCTTAGTCGTATGACGACAGCTATTTATAAAGACAGAAAGATCACACGCCGTTTTGTAATAGTAGCCCCCCTTTTTGGTTCTCAACATCTCTCTCTCTCTTTTTCCTGCACAAAAATTATTTCGACCAAAACAAAAAAAAAAATTCCCCGCTGTTCCAATTGAAATTCCTTTCCCACCGCAAAACATGGAGTAAATAATGAGAAAAATGAAGAATATAGACTCAGGGTTATCATACAAGCTCATTAGAAATCGAACAAAAAAAAATGTTAAAAAGAAAAAAAAAGGGCTTAAAAAAAAGAGAATACCTCTTTCATACAACTTATAGAGCGATTATTTTGCGTAGTATAAACATTTTAGACATAATAATAAGGCTCTTCAGCTCTTTGACATAACGGTGTTACCAATTCGGTCAGAGGGAATTCTATAAGAAACCAATTATTTATTGGGCCTTCGTTACACTTAGAGCTCTTCAGATCTCGTCTAGACCTAGATCTACAATCTAGACGTCATCTATATTAGATTTACATGAAGTATAAGTAAAGCTTAGATATTCTATCCATAAACGTAAATCAGCTTTAAATTCAATTTACAACCAGTTATCGGTACCAGTGGCGTAGCTAGAGTATATGATGCCCAGTGCGGCAGCTCGTGATGATGCCCCCCCCCCCCAAAAAAAAACCCGAAATAAAACAGAGAAAAATTCGTGTGTTTTTTCCCCGAACTAATGCGTAGTCATTGTTCAAGTATTGCTACTTCGCCAAACAAAAAAATCAATTTAACAAAAAAGATATTTCAAATAAATCTTACGTGCTTTCTTGCCGCAAAATTATAAATAATTTTATCGAAATCTATTTTTTTACATCAATAACCAAATTACTGAGGTGCAAATTTTTCATTTTTCATCGCAATTAATTCTATCTGAGGATTCAATAGTTGGGATGGCGACAAAAATTCAAGCTTACTTATAACATCCTAATATTGCTAATATCGGGTGATTTCTTGAATTATCTCCTCCAAGGAAAAATACATTTCCACCCGCAGCCCTTATTTGTGTGTTACTACAAAATCTTCACCTTTTTCGCCTGTCTTCCTTTTCCTGGTGGCCAATACGTCTTGGCTTCAGCGATGTCGTCCTGACTTATAGTTAAGAATGTTTTTAATGTTTTCCGTTTAAGTGCGCAGTCTCGATACGACAATCCATGTTTTTGAATGGAAAATTACGTGCCCATTATTTTATTTAATACAGCGACCAAAACCCAAAAGTGAGAAAAGTGTAAGCTGCATTGTAACTAACAAACCGCTAGCTTCAGATCTAGTAGAATATTTTTTATCTGTACTAGTCTCTAGAGTTTCTATAATTTTTGAAAATTCTGTGGCATTTTACGTCTCGAGAGACGATCTTTTCCCTTTGCAACTTCTTGTGTGACTAAAGAGGCCAATCCTTGATACACAGCTGCGATCGCAGGTTGGGCATATATAATCACCAGGCGCAGTTGTATTTTCACCCTTCTTTCTGCTTCTGTTGTGTATGGCATCTATAATCCGTGACCCTTCCTTTATGCTCTCTCTCCATGTGGATCTATCCAGTGCTACCTCTTCCCAGCTGCTAATGTCGATTTCAAAGAGTTTCATATCGCGTTTACAAACATCCGTATAACGTAAAAGTGGGCGACCAGTGGCTTTCCTGCCTTCTATTAGATCGCCATACAGGATGTCCTGTGGAAGTCGACCTACTGGCATTCTACGAACGTGGCCAAGTTAGCCAAGGCGTCTGCTGCTGTAACAGAGCGGATGTCCTGGTACCCTGCTCTTCGTAGCACTTCCTCATTGGTTCACTTATCTTGCCACCTTATTTTAAACATCCGCCTTAGGCATCGGAGGTGGAAGACATTTAGCTTTTTTTCCTGCCATGAGTAGGTTGACCATGTTTCACTTCCGTACAGCAAGGTCAACACACAGGTCCGGTAGACTAGGGCTTTAGTACTGTTAGTCAGCAATATGTTGTCCCAGACTCTTTTCTGCAACCATGACATGGTGGCCATTGCTTTATCCAGAAGAGTGTTGTTGGATATGATGGAGCCAAGGTAACAAAAGTGATCAACAATTTCTAGTGGTTGGCCATTAATGTTTACTTGAGGTGCTCCTCTGGAGCTCCATAGAGTTTTAACCAAGCGCTTAAAGCTAGTTCCGGTTATTTTGGTGAGAACGTCCTAGCGGTGTGCTGAAGTTGATAAAAAAAGTGTGTACACGGGACAGTGTGCGTAAAAATGAAACTGAATTGATTTCAGATACAGCAACCTAAATTACTACAAAACTCGGTATGGAATCATCTTGATTAGGATTACATGTTCACTTAGGAGTGGATCTTACTTGGATAGTATTTTAACAAACTCCCAGAAATTACACGGAGTTTGTCTTTGCAAGTGTTTTTCAACTTTTTTGCGATGCCCATAGAGTGCCAAATTCTGCTTTAAGAGAAAACGAATGATAGCCAAGCTTCTTTTAGGTAGCACAATCAGATTTTTACCTTTAGACCATTTGATCCCTACGTCAACCATTTCAACCAGAGAATACAATCTCTCCGTCTGAGCTAGCACTATGAGCGCTAACAGGACGTTTTGAGCAACGACTATAATAGTGTTTACATTACAGTATCACAATTAACTAATAGGCCTAATAAAAAAGCGTTAAAAATATAATTTCCATAAAAATATATTTATATCACTGTCATTTCTCAATGGTCAATAAAACTTACAACAAAATAATAAGAACCATAGTGAAATGAAAATAAACAACGACAATTATTCTAGATCTAGAGTCTAAAGGTTTAAGCTCTAGATCTAGATCAAAACAGCGTACCGAGGATTGAAGTAACAACACGTACCATGTGCCCCAGAAGAAAATGGGAATGCAAAAGTGCGTCGCTGAAAGAGATTTTAATAAATCTAGTAAATTTGATACAATGTGGTCTACAGCTTATATTAAATTAAAGAAAGAAGAAATTAGCAAAATAATTAAATTTGTAATTAACATTTCAAATACAGTAGATTTTATTTTTTTATATATGTACAATGTTTTGTTTTTACTGAGAAAGTTTATCTTTAGTTTGATGCCCCTCATCACTTGATGCCCGTGCAGCCCGCAACACCTGCACATTGCTAGCTACGCCACTAATCGGTATACTACGCTACGGCTGGCTTTGCCATTTTTTAAATATTTTTTTTAATGATTCCAACGATAGGCCTTTAAATCGAGACTTAGAAGACAATGTGGATGGCTGCCTTCAGACCAGGATGGCTGCCTGGTCGTGCGGTTTGCGCGCTGGACTGTCGTTCGGATTTATCGACGGTCGAGGGTTCAAACCCTGCCCGCTCCCATCCCGCTCCCATCCCCCGTCGTCCTGCGGGAGGTTTAGACTAGGAAGTAAACTATCTTCAGCTCTGAAGGAACATCCGAAACATGTAAAACATTTTACAAACAAACAAACAAACAATGTACACACATTTCCTTCAACATTAATTTCTTGAACTCTTGAATCAATAATACCTTACATTCGGAAATTCCCGAAAGCGATAGTCCTTTCAATAACGCGACAGTCCTTCAAAAACCGATGTTGGCTCTATATTTATGTATAGTTCTCAAGCCAAATCAAATTTACATTCATTTATTTTTTACTTTGAAAAATTAATCATTTTTAGCGGCCCCCGAAAGACGCTATTAGTTTTGTGTGGCCTGTCTGTCCGTCCGTCCCTTTTAATCTCAGAAACTAGAAGAGAAAATGAAAATCGGAAATCATGATATTTTAGATCATTCAAAGTTCTGATGCAACGGCTACTTTTTTCTTTTCCGTAAGTGAACCATCTAACTTTTAAAATTATCTATGCAACAGATTTTTAAAACTTTTAAATGAAAAACTCCAGGGTAGGTAAGTCGTTTAAAAAGGTCACAGACTTCTTCATTAATAAATCAAACTTCATTAATAGATTCGCGCATTGGTACAAAATATTTGCATAATGGAAATATTCACATGGAAAAAGTATCAATGGATCATTATAAAATAGATTTCCATTTATTAACTAACTCATGGAATAGAATACTGATTCAAATGTTGTTTTTAAAAAAATAATTTTGATACGAACTTCGTTTTAGTTAGAAGTTTAAAAAATAGCTTTTTTATATATTTTTCGTGTTGCTAATTTATCTAATTTTGAAAGAAGAATAAATCGTTTTTAGTTTCTCTTTATTATTTATTATGTTATTAATTTTGAATGTATGGATATGGTTAATACATTTTTTTAAAATATAAGTGTACGCTTAATGAATATATGGAGATTCTGTGGTTGAGGAGTAAAGCACTTGGAACCGGAAGTCCCGTGTTCAAATCCTGGTGAAGACTCTCGGTGGACCACTTCGGGGGCCGATTTTGAGTTTCCACACAAACTGTCTTTGTAACCTTGTTTATTTATATCTTTACTTAAATCAAGAAATAGTACCTGCTACATAAAACAATTTACCCACAAATGATCTATTTACAGCCAGAGTATTGGCAAACAGTCTTAGCAGATGGAATAGGAAATGTGAAAAGCAGACTTAAATCTGAGTTGAAATCACAATCTAAATTACGAATTATAGACCTTCGAACGCATTTAAATATTTACATTTTTATTTCAGTCACGTGTATGTATTAGTTGATTAAAGCTACTACTACAGCGATTGGAACCCATGACCTGCTAACTATTGTAAAAAAAAAAAAAATAATTCTCTATGGCCATATTACAAGGTCTTCGGGGCTCGCAAAGATCTTCCTTCAAGGAACATTACAAGGAAAAAGAAAAAGAAGCAGACAGAGAAAGCGATGGGAAGACAACATAAAAGAGTGGACGGACCTGCCATTGAAAGAGGCAGGGCAAAAGACAGAAGAATGGAGAAAGACGGTTCACAAATCTTGCGTGGTGCCCCAACGGTCCAACTGACTAAGGTTTAGGTGAAGGTGATTTTTAAAAAATAGCACTAAAATATAAACGATTTACTAACAATGAGCAAGCACTAAAATGAATTTACCAATGCGAGGGAGTGCTGACCCCTAGGGACATAATGATCATGTGACAGCAAACTCTTGACAATTTACCTGTACGTTTGAGACGAACATTTAGGTCGAAAACAGGCGGAGTTGAGATATCAGACATATTATTTCATGATTACCCCTGAAATTAATCAACAAAAGTACAAAGTTTACAAATAATTGATAGCTCTCTTTTCGGGTGTAAGGCTGTATGAACTGTGCTGCAGTTAGATTCTAAAAGAATTGAAGAGTACACATTTTGTGTTGGGCGAAGATCAAACTCACAGAATCTTGAACGGTTATTGTGTACTTCACTATCGATTTAGGTATCTTATTAAATTGAGCAAATTAAAACAAAATGTCTCGTTTGCCAGTCTGTATATTTTTCTATAGTGTTTATAGTGTGTCACAAACGAATACAGTTTGTAGCACTGCAGTGTAGGACAGTGTAACCAGATCTGATCAACATTGGACAACTGTGATGAGTTAACAGTATATGTATGACTCATAACTCGGGTCTCCAGGCGCGAGAGCGTGATAAAGCAATGCTGATAACTGTTTCAAAAACAGCGCTGTCAAAACAGCGTCGGATGCAGAGACAAGCAGAAATTATAACTGTCACGTGGTAATTAAAATTGTTCAAATGTCACTTAATGAAAGTTTCATGGACTGTTATGTTTAGATCAGCGGTGAGACGACAGAGTCCAGTCTAAGTGGCTCACGAGTGTAACTCTGGTCCAGCAGTGTTTTCTTAGCGTCCAGTTTCGTCGCATCGCAGGTCTCCGGAGAACTTTGAGCTCATTTCGAGATTATTTTTTTATTCAAAGATAAAAGAATTCCGTTGAATCTCTTTCAAAGAAAACATGAAAACTACTTTCCAGAAAACAACATGTAATCAGACTTGTTGCTACAAGCTAAGAATCTTTTTAAAAAATTCTTTAGTTTTCTATAATTAAGTAATGTTCCTAGTTCATTCAGTTAGCACGCCAGATATATATATATATATATATATATAAGTTTTTTTTTCAAACACGATAGTATACAGACTATTTCTATGTCTAATGTATAATTCATGTTTGCATCATTGAACACAGAAGAAAAAGTTCTAACAAAAGAAACATATTTATCAACACAGACGCATGTTTGTAAATGTTGGACAAGTAATCAATCGTGCCCTTCACTTCGGAACGAGACGTTTTTAAATGTCTTGATGTCTATTTTTTTTAAAGTCTCTAATAGCTCTAGATGTATAAATCTAGATCTCAAATAGACTTGCATATCTACTGTTGCTGAAAATTACCCGATATCCCTCTAGATCTTCGTGTTTGATTCGGGAGCACAGTCCGAACATTTAAAAAAAAAAAGAGTTTGACCAAAATCTAGATCTGACAACATAAAGTGATGTCAAACATTTTGTCAGTGCCGAGTTACACTTTGGAAGGCCATACTTATTACCAAAGTTTTTTGTTTGTTTTTTTTTGTAAAAAAAAAAATATGTGCCGGTACTCTGATGAATTGCCTAACTTTTAACAACTAATAAATTACTAATAAACGTTAAAATACAAGAAAAGTCATATTTTTTCTCACATTGAAAAAGGTGCCGGTACGCCGTACAGTCACAAAAAAAAAGAACTGCTTATTACTACACTGACTCTCTGCCACAATGTATTCATTCCCTACATGACAGGTGTAAATGGATGTAGCCTTTAAATGAATACAGACATTTTAGTTACAAATAAAGAATGAGGTTTTTATTTTGGTGCAACAGGCTTCACTTACTTATTCTAGTCAATATCTTTGCTTCAATACGTTGAGATAGTGGACATAGATTATAGATATAGTATGAAATGAATTTACATGCCTCTGCAGCCAATGACTAAATACTTTGAAGTAAAAAGTAAATTATACATCTAAAAAAAAACAACCTTTGTAGATGTCTACATTTAATTTGTATTTTCAGACGTCAATGATTTAGCTAAATCTGAGATTAAGACTTATAATTAAAGCGAATGTGTAGTTCTAATATAACACACACACACACACTGGGAAGTAAATTGTATTGTATAAGTTATCCACTGTAGACATGATATCTTCTCTACGACTACTGCAGGAGAAATTCAGAGAGAGAGACAGACCCCTTTACATCGTTTTTGTTGATCTGACTAAAGCTTTTGACATGGTCAGCAGAAGTGGCCTTTTCAAACTCCTGAGGAAAATAGGTTGCCCTCCCAAACTACTGCAGTTCATTGAGTGCTTTCACGAGGAAACTAAATGCACTGTCAAATTCAATGGAGCCCAATCAGCACCTTTTGAGGTTTGCAGTGGTGTCAGGCAGGGATGTGTGCTCGCACCTACTCTGTTTGGCATATTCTTCTCCTGTCTACTGCATTATGCGTACAACGACATAAACGAAGGTGTGTTTCTCCATACAAGATCCTCTGGAAAACTATTTAATATATCAAGGCTGCGGGCAAAAACCAAGGTTAGGAAGCTACTCGTCAGGGAACTCCTGTATGCTGATGATGCAGCTATTGTGGCTGATTCTGATATTCAGCTACAGTGCCTGGGTGACAAATTATCTGCTGCTTGCCAGAAGTTCGGCTTAAACATCAGTCAAAGCAAGACTAAGATACTTGTCCAAAACGCAAACACTGCACCTCAAGCAAGCATTAATGGCCAACCACTAGAAATTGTTGATCACTTTTATAGATTAGATATATAATCTATAGAGCTTGCCTTCTATTCCTCGAGGGACTGAGTATAGTATGCTCAGTATTAAGACAGTTCTCAAGCAACTTGATACATTTTCATTAAAACATTTCGCAATAACATAAGTTGATGAAGAAAACTTATCTTCTGTTCTCTAACATAGTAACGTCTTATCTTATAAATAACAGACGTTCCTTAAAGATAGAATACTATTACGTCCGACACTTATCCACGTGTTAATCTAGGCATGCATGTTAATTAGAGACTTGAACTCTGCTAAGTCACAGGTTTTCCTGGCTGATTCAGGCAGCCCTCTCCATTCACCTATTGCCCTATGGTTTATTGTATTATGACTATGTAACATTCCATCTTTGTATCAGATATTTTAGTCTTAATAGTTGGCATTAATTTTGGGTGGAAATGCATGGTCCAATGGGCTTTGTTGCTGCACATAAAAATTATATATGTGTCAGACGCGAATAGCCCAATTTTTCAGTAAAAGAAATTATAAAAGTCATTTCTCTATAGAAGAAGTTACGAAAGTTATATAATGTAAAACCACAGACCTATATATACTACAATAAATATAGGTATTTGCTCTCTATATATAATTTATTTAGGTAGGTGCTGTTTTATTATTGCACACCAAGTATCATTGTTGTTGTTTTTGTTAAGCTATTTGCTAACAACGTATAGAGCTATATTACAACTCTGTATTAGTATAATTAATCTATATATTAAATTAAGTATGAATGCATTGGTAAAATAGTAGATCTAGAGCTACTTATTATAAATGACATTAGTAGATTTATGTTAATAAATTAAGTGGAATAGATCTATTTTTCTAGAACTTATGAATCTACATATGTTTTGGCATCTCGTACAGCACAGCAGACACATTTACAAAAGCCATCAAGCCATTCACGGTCCTGCGTATAATGTAGGCACAGGATTAGTAAAACATTAAAATACATAGTAAACACTGCACTTATTAATCTTCGGAATCACTGACATTGTCATTAAGTAGATTCTATATCTAGATCTAGATTTCAGATCGAATTTAGTTTAGAAATCTACATCTAGTCTTGATCTAGCTCTACCTGACTAAAGTCTATTAATTAGGATAGGCCTTCATCTACTATCTAGATTATTTTATATAGAGTCTGTATCTAGATGTAGAATAATTCTATAGCTAGTCTAGATCAGACTCAGTAGATCTACTGTCTATACAATATTGAATATACTTCTACTTATAGATCTACTTTTCAACACCAATATTATAATAAGGCTTGTCATCGAGTCCGAAGATTCATTAGGATCTCGAATGCAATCTTTCCCATCGATACGCAGCCCCAGCTGTGACTTACATATTTCCCACAACCAGGGCAAGCATAACCATTGTCCGCCTATGGTCGATTAAGATTTTCTTTTCGCTGTCTGCACCTGTTCTCGGCAGCGGATTTTATTTTGGTCTCAAATGTGCATTCTTAGGTCTTTATGAGTGGCCTCCAGCTCACCAAAAAAACTACTTTCGGCATACGTTCGTCCCCCATACTGGGTAAGTGCCCTGCCCAGCGTAACTATCGGACCATAAGAAGTCCCTCAATACTAGTCCATACCGGGGTTCGCAAGGACATCACTGTTTGTAGTGCTGTCTGGCCACCGTATGTTTATGATGGAGCTCAAGCATCTTTGGTGAAAGCGTTCAAGTAGTGTTAGTTGTTTTCTGTTTAATACCCATGTCTCAGATCCATATTGAAGGGTTGAGAGAACCACTGCTTGGTAAACACTTTTTTTTTTAAGGCAGCCGGAGCGATCTATTCCGCCAACTCACTCCTGGAGGCGTCCAAAAGCACAACTGGCCCTGGCCAGACCGTTATCAACTCCTTGAAAGCGAGGTGTCATTCGATACTATGCTTTCTAGATATGTGAAGTGATCTACCATGTTAAGGGGCTGTCCATTTATGTTGATCTTTAGGGCTGAGTAGTTTTATTGGGTTACTTCTGGAACATTACTTTTGCTTTCCCAAGGTTTGCAGAAAAACAGAAAGAAGCGGGATCGTATGTGAATTTGTTGACCGCCATCTGGAGATCATGTAGATTGTGGGCTAGCAGGGCGCAATCATCGGCATAGAAAAGCTCTGTTATGACCATTTCTTTTGAAGATTGCCGCCCGAACGAAACGTGATGTCGATGCCTTCTTTCAATCGCTGCCTCATTTGACCCAGCATTGCGCCAAAGAAGATAGCGAATAGAGTAGGAGCAAGTACACAGCTTGCTTCACGCAATTTTTTTTATTGGGAAATGATCGACATGTCACTATTATGTCTAATCTTGCTTTTTTTGTCCCACATGAAACTGCTTGAGAATGGCTAGGAACGTAGTTGGGCATCCGAGCCTGGCCAAAATCCTTAACTATCCAATGACCGTGTCGAAAGCCTTGGTGAATTCCACGAAGGCAGCGTATATATAGGTTTATATAGTGTACTAGACTTAAATCTAGTCTAAAATCAAGACTGTCTAAGACTCTAGAGTCTAGATCTAGACTGCCTAGAGTAACGTTAAATTCTGATTATCTTACATTCTGTTTCTACTATATTTATAACCTAGCTACATATTCTAGAAGTAGATCTATACTGATTCTATAATTACAATTGGAATTCAACGTGAATATTTATGATTATATAGATTACAGATTATAACTAGATTTGATAGATCTATGACTATTATGACAAGGCCTATGTCATGTGTGAGATCAATTTTTCAAAGCAACTATAATTAATGGACTTCATCTAAAACAAGTTCATTCATATATTCAAGCGATTTTTTAAATATTTATTTTGGACCAATGTCTCACAACGAATTATAAGATAACTCAGGTATAAACGTCAGTAGAAAACACGACCCCATAACTCAAGAAAACATTTTAAAAAAATTAAAACAGACACAAAATAGACAGTGAGATTAATAAGAAACGAATATTCACAATTGATTCAGTAACACTTTTTAAAAAATCATTAAAAGTTTTAAAATCACAATTTTTTATTTTTACAATTATTTTTGTGTGTGAAATTGTGTATCGGAAAATGCCGGGCACTTGAAGTAAGCTAGTCCTAAAAAATTACACAGATCTTGGGTAAAAGACTCATCAAATAAGGTACTGTAAATGTGTAGTTTCACGCGCTAGTTTCAGGTCTTTTATTTTTATAGCCTCTATCGGGTTATATCCCAACTACCCGTATTTTTGTGCAGAATTTCTTTCTCTATCAGGCACACTTAAAATTATAGCATAATAATGTTAATTTAATATAAAAAGAGATCTGAAAAATGCAAAAGATATATAAGGAAAAAAGTACTTCGCTCAATTTACTAATTCCAGTTTTAAACCAAAGAAATGAAACGCATCCGCGCAACATAGTCCATTTTACAAGAGACATCCACTCGCGAGAACTCTGATGTATTCACCATGTTGGATACAATGCGCTGTGTTTATGACAATCGGTCAATCGGCATCTATAGAAATAATCGGTTTTCCTGATTCTTATGATTCTACTGTTCAATCAAAGTAACGAAACGCATTAGTCCAACAAAGCCTAATGGACTCTCCACTTGTGTAGTTCATCTAATTCTCTTTCTAAATACTTAGATGTCCTTATCTTGTGTTGTTCTTATTGTCCTAAGTATTTTGCAATCATCTGCAACTAGTCTAAATGCTGTTCCAGAGCTAATGCAATCAGGTAAGTCGTTTATGTATATTATAAACACAGCCTAAGCCTTTTTCCTTGATTTCTAAAAGAATCATCTGTACTTGCATTGGTCAATCATTTCTTAAAGTAGCTCTGGAAAGAAGACCACATTGTCTTCAATAGTAAGTAGATCTGGAAAGAAGCCCACATTATCTTCAATAGTAAGTAGCTCTGGAAAGAAGACCACAACATTGTTTTCAATAGTAAGTAGCTCTTGAAAAAAAGCCCACATTTGCAACAGTGAGATGATCAGCAAATAAGTCCACACTGTATTCAATAGTGAGTAGATCTGGAAAGAAGCCCACATTTTCAACAGTGAGATGATCTGGAAAGAAGCTCATACTGTCTCCATTAGTAAGTAGATTTCTCGATCTTCTCTCTCCAATTCTGCTAGTCATTTGTTTAGTTTCTACAGAGGATACACAAAAAACAAAACAAAATGAAATGTAGAGAGTTGTTTTTGTCGTCCTTGACATTGACACTGTACAAGACTTGGTAAGGAAACACACTACAGACGTATCAGCCCTTACATTTAATAGGTCAGCATTGGCTGGGTGAAAATTATGGGAAATTCCAAGATATTGATCTGACATCCGTAGAGTCTTCTTTTAATCTCATTCGATGCAACTGATAGAAGGCCTTATCTTTTTTTTTTATTAGAAGTGAGGATAATTAGAAACACGAATATGTTTGAAACGCATCAAAGTGTTGCCTTTTACTCTGTCAATAATTCCATTTCTCTGTTTTGCCTTCGAAATAGTATTGAGATATACTCTGTTCTGACTGCTAAATAGTATTGAGATAACTTTGTTACAAGTACTCCAGTGTTTATAAATAATTCCATTTCTCTGTTCTGACTGCTAAATATTAGTGAGATAACTTTGTTACAAGTACTCCAGTGTTTGTGACTTTAAAAAGACATTCGGAAATAGAGCGTCCTACTATCACGAGAAGTGTAGTGTGTGGTTGTTTAGATCTCCAGCTCCTACCAAGTATAGGGTATGAATGAACTCACACACACACACATTAGAATAAAAAATCTTCAAATCCTCGTTGATAAACGAAATAATTCCTAGTTTTTTTTATTGAAATAGTTACGGGCTTTCCATCTCAGCGTTAGAAATATTCACAGGAAGTTAAAAGGATTTCCAAAACAAGCAAAATACAAAGAAATGCTTTAAAAAAAAAACAACAACAAAGCTTCTAGTAAGTGTATCAATTAGTTTAGATCAGTCATGTCATTACGTTTGTAAAACATTTAGACAAAAAATAACAAATCTGTGCGATTGGAAATGTTTTTTTTCCAATTAATTATGTTTAAATTTCAAATTTGTTAATTTTCTCATTTCTTAAATTTGTTCTTTCAATGAACGATGGGGGTTAAGTACATCGCGCATATTTCATTGTAATCCATAAAGTTGGGTTCATGGAATTTATGTTGAGAACCTTTTAAACACTACAGTAGATAAAGGTTGCTTTTTTGTTTGTAATACATTTTTTAAAAAAACTTGTTACGTGAGCATTTGTCTGGAGATTGTGTGTTCTGGAATGAGGTGTTGAGACCGAAAAGCTCCTCCATAAATTCATTCACCCTTCCATCACGGCGTACATTATTGATAAGCAGACGAGATTGAGTTAAAGAGAAGTGAGGTCGGGGGGGGGGGGGGATACAGGGACATGTCAATGTTGATCAAGAGCGAGCGTCTTACAAAGAGATTTCAAACTGTATCGACATAGGACTTTAACGTCTTATAAGTCGCTAAGTACCTACGTACAATAACAAGAGGGAAGTTTGGTCCCCGTGTTACACTTTATAGACCATGTGTACATGTCCAGACTAGATTACACCCAATGTGTACATTTACATCTGGGACTTAATAAGCGTTTTTTTATACATATATAATTAGTGTCATTCTGCAATATCGCGTTTCCGAGTCCAGGCCATCCACGTTTTTTTTTTTTCTGGTAAAGGGCAGCTCAATATTATTTTAGTGGCTGACTTGTACCAAATGTAAATTTATTTGAATATATTGTTAACATTTCCTTTTTTTTTTTTTACAATCAGCTTGGGTTCTGGGTGGAAACTGGATGGTATTTTGAAAAAATCATTGACGATTTTTCAAAGAAATTTGACAGTTTAAGTTTACCTTTGGGAGAAAAAAATGGGCACACTATGAAAATTCTGACCGTTAGAATGTTTCAAAATATAATCATCTTAAAATTTAATTTTGGCTTCAACGGTAATGTTCAGAAGTACTTGAAATGTTTCTTTGTATTCATTAAAAAGCTCAAGAAAAAAAAAAAGTCCTACATAAACATTTGCGCACCGTCTTACGTAAAAGTTCCATTCCGCGTGCACTTGTCAAACTATGAACTAGACGGAACTATGAACTAGACTGTTAATAGACAAATTGGATTGTGCAAAGTTCATTGGAAAGACTCCTTGTAATAATGAAGCATTGCAAGAAATAAATAGAATGAAATTACCAGGCACCATCAGCTTCATAAAAAAGGAATTGATTAAAAAAAAATGAGGTTACTTTCTCCTATGGTCTTGCTTCTCTTCACGGGTTGGAAGCTTGAATGTGTGAAGGAGAATGTCAAGAGTTACACACGCTTAGAGCAGGTTCAATATTACTTATGAAATAATCAAAACGTGTATTTGTAATGAGAAACGAAACAAAATAATAATAATCTAAGCCAGTGGGATCGGGGGTGGTGGTGGGGGGAATGCTAAGACGAAGATAAGCATTAATTATTAAAACAAAAATGTATTTTATCAATTTGTAAAAGAGATGGAACGTCATTTTGTTTTAAAACCAGGGTGTAGATTAATGTCACACAGCCTAGAGACACTTTGAACCTCATCTCATGTTATCAATTATGTGGTGGCAGTCATAAATAATGTTTAGTTTGAAGAGAGTGGCAATATAGAATAATAGATCCAAGTTTTACAACGCTTATATTAACTGTATCTTTCTTATATGTTTGGATTTTTGAATCGAATTTTCGACCACGTCTACTCATCCAATCGTCATCAAGTTTACATACATGCAAGGAGTCTCTGTGACATTCAACCGAGACTGTGACAGACATCAATGCTTAAAGTTTAGCTTCAGTCGTATATTTATATTGATAAGACTTTGTGGCAAAATATCGCTATTATTTTTAGGAATAATCAAGAAAAATAATATCAAGGTCCCAAGAGAAGTGTAAACACTGTCTTCTGTAAGCTTCGATTTTCTACATAGAAAATTAATTAAGGAAAGGGAAACGACTCGTTTTCAGTAGGAATACACTTTTGTAATCTTAGTTTGAAAACCTATATATAGAGAGGAGAGGAGTTTATTTCAAGGTAAAAAAAAAAGTTTGTTCAGATAATAAATTTAAATCTACTAATGTGAGCGTATTATTGATTTTGGATTATTATGTATATTATTGTTTATAAATAAGTGTATATTTCATCTTTTCCTTTCTACTTAAAGGATGAAATTATTTTATTTCGTAAATAGAAATTCAGTTAATTTCTTGACTTGAACAACTGTCTTCATGATACAAAGAGATATTAGGTCATCAGATGAATATAGAAGAAAGACGCATTCAACACTTAAAACCAATGTAAGACAAAGAAACTATTTTTGTCCCTACTTTCTAAGTTCATTTTGGTCTAGGACAACACAACAGATACATGTCAAGTCTTGTATGTCAGTCACAGAGAATACTTTCAAAAGATATCGAGAAAACAAAAACCCAAAATGACTTTGGCTCAACCTGTACGGCTGCACGAGCCCTTACACGTACACATTAGTCAACACATAACGCTATAAGACAATATTCAACACATAACACTTTAACAGAGGTTCTCAAACTATGGTACCGGATCCCAGGGTCCGCAAGATGAGCAGAGAGGGGTCCGCAGAAAGATAAAAATTATATGCAATAAAAATAACTTCTTCTCTCAAAGCCAGTATATCCAATCGGATAATTTTCATAATAGTTTACTCGCACCTCACTACTGTTTAATCTGTCTATAATGAACTTTTCTATGACAAACTAAATCAAAGAAGTAAAAACATTTGTCAATTGGATTATGGGTATTGAACCCTTTAACGCGTGAACAAACTTAGAACCCAATCACAGATGAATTCATGTTAATACAGGAGCAGGGTTTTTGAATTATCCACATCGAGAAACTTATTTCTGAACAAGACTACCACAAATTCTGGTTACAAAACAATCTTATAGTCTGCACTATGAGTCATTGTACAAATATTTACTGCTCTCCTGTCTTCTTCTTTGATACGACATGGATTCATTGCAGTAATGAACAGAAATGTGTGCTCGATGAAATGTGCGGTTGCTACAAACATTGTGTCGGATATAAATATGCTTATAAAATCTCACCAACCTTACCCAATTTTGTTTACATTTCTTTTTAAAACAAAAAGTTATAATCTCAATATGAACACTTCATTTGTAACTTATATACGATGTATTTATGATGCTTTCTTCACATAGGGTCAAGTTTCGACTATTTAAAGGGTCCTCGGGTCACAATGTTTGAGAATCTCTGCACTATAAGATATTTAACACTATAAGACATATTCAACACACAGCACTATATAAGACATACAACACTAAAAGGCCCTACCGAAAACTGTATTTGTATATTTTTACTTGGGAATGGTCCAATTTCTTCCCTCTTAAAAAAATGGCTGTTAGGTGTAAGAGAAAGATGGCTACTCGTTGTGTTAGCCACACAATCTTACTAGTCATAGAAATACGAAGAACTATAGGCAATTCCCTCTTACTGAAACACATTTGTTTTTTACCAGCCTTTCCAACTTTCACCAGTTCAAACATTGTATTGTTTTAGACATCACTTTCTGAACATAACAGCAAAGACTGCCCGACATTTTTTTTTTTTTGCAACCTCGGAATGAATCCCAATCTACTGATACCTGTGACAGCTCGGAGATATGATCCAGGTCAAGGCAGAACAATTATGCCCCACTCACACACCGGGTGAGACTCACGCCAACTTGTCCATTACCCACGCAGACACAATGTTATATCACACGGAAGCCAGACTACAAGCAGACGTCATATGACAGCCAAAGCTTTGGTCAGAAGATAATACTTGAAGAAACGCAAGCACATAATAGATAGCAGTAGACAAGCAGACTGGATGGGGACAGTAGAGAACTGTGTGATGGAATAGTGAATCATGCCAGATTTAGAGATAAAGTCAAATCGCCTTCCAGTTAACTGAAGTAATCCAGATATAGACTTACAGACCAATCCTGTTATGGCTAATACCGAAACATTCCAGATTTAGATTTACAGTCAAATTGTGTTCTACTTAATATTGAAATAATCCAGAATAGACGTACAGTTCAATCACGTTATGGATAATATGGATGTTTCGCAATTCTGTTAAAAATTCCTAACAAGCAATACAGCAATGGATCAATGGTCAATCAGTTATATGAAAATCGGTTAGTAGAAACATGTGTTTTTCTGATTACATTTTACTGGCCTATATGTTGATATTGCTTGGTTACAGCAGAGTCTATAGGTTGATATTGTTAGGTTACAGCAGCCTATATGTTGATATTGTTAGGTTGCAGCAGAGTCTATATGTTGATATTGCTTGGTTGCAGCAGGGTCTATATGTTTATATTGCTTGGTTACAGCAGAGTCTACATGCTGATATTGTTAGGTTACAGCAGCCTATATGTTGATATTGCTTGGTTGCAGCAGAGACTATAGGCTGATATTGTTAGGTTACAGCAGAGTCAAAGAAAATTCTGGATTACATCAGATGTTGTATCAGACGATGATGTTATATAATTTCAGTCATGTTTAAATTAAAGACATTATAAAATCCAGTAATTAAGTTCCCCTTTTAGAACATGTGCCCTATAGGGCAGATGATGTAAAGGTCATCTGTCTCTGAGGCACATGGTTAACAAGGATGTCAGTGGCCAGCACAATGAGCTGGGTGGATTCAGGATTCGTATCCGGGACCCACGGTTCGGAAGCCAAGCGCTTTACCGCTCAGCCACCGCGCCTCCAGTGAATAGATGAGCGAAAGGAAGAATGAACATTTATACCCCCATTTGAGACTCACTGATCATATGGCACTGCGAACAAAACGTAGTCACACGATAGAAGAAACATATTTGAAGTATGCTACATCTACTGGGCTCGTAGGCCATTCATTAGGATGATATATTAAACCTGAAGAAAGATTTTATTGCTAACACTAGTAACATCAATTCCACTCAGGGACCGAGCAATCCATGGGGTAGATGTCGAAAAGTCCATCTGTATCCAGGCCTATGGTTAACAAAGGTTTTATGTTGCCTGCTTTTACTTTTGCTAAAGCTAGGTTTTTAAGTTGCAGTGTAATAAATATATAAATTGTTCTGTTGTCACAGATAAATATATAACATACAGTAGACATTAATTATACAAGTAGACATAGAATCTTTTTTATTACGTCACATTCTACTTTCTCACAAAACATTCACAACAAACAATGACGCAATATAAACATATTAGCACATAAACTATTATTGCCCTCTGTGTACAAGAATATTGTGATTAACTTTTAGTGTGAAAATCGAGAAGCAAGAATGTATCAAAGCATCGAGAGATACGTATTTCTACCGGACTTGGTCAGAAGGGCGGGATAGAGATAAATTACTGCATTCAAAGCAACAAAATGAAAGAGACAGACTAAGCTTACGGTACTAAAACAAAATCGGCATAAAATTAATTCAGATCTATCAACATATAGAAAAACAAAACAAAAAAAAGTTGGTAAATCGGAAGGACCAACCAACAGACAGACCTTCAGAAAAAAAACAACCAAAAGACAAATAGGTAGACAAATAGATTATAAATATGTATATAATTTACAATAAATGTATTCAATGAACTAAATGGGGGGTGTGGTATCGTTTCTGATATAACAAAATACTCTTAAAGTACAACTGATAGATTTTGTTTACCTCCATGGTTTACCAGAGGAGACAAAAATTGACAGCCCCCACCTTTTTTTTTGTTGCTTATTTGAGACAAGTGACACGTAGTGCGGGGCCGCCTCACCACCCCCGCACGTTAACCTGCTACTTTAAACGGTATTTTCATCTTTTTTTTTTTCTTATGAATTTTACATTTCCACTAATTCAGCTCGTGTCACGTGACAGCCATTAGAAGCAACTTTCATCTGTCGGACAGCTTCTTCCGGAACGTCATGCCAAGACAATACTGACTCTCACAATCCTATGAGTTAAGGATCTATGATAATGTCAGCATGTTCTAGCTAGCCAAATCCTTTGTACCCTGGACCATTAATACAACGACCCAATGTTTGAATCCCTTGCACATGTCTCCCGTAGCACCTTCACGGCAGTTTCGCTCAGTTCTTGTCAAGGAAATAAAAGAAATCAGCGCAGTAACGTCTTTCTGTTGACATCCTTTAAAATCTCTACTATTTCGAGATTAGACTATTACGCCCCTTTATTTAAATTATCTGACCTTCACCTTCACTCTATTTGTTTGTTTACTTTTAACAAGTGTACAACATTTATTTTTACTGTTCTATTATATGTTGACATTGATCGTTTACAGCAAATTTATCGAAAATTCTAGATTAGATTAAATCACATGCTGTATCAGATTACGATGTCATACATTTTAGACATCGAAATAAATTAGAGACTTTGTTAAATCCAGTTAGTAAATCAGTGAAACAGATTGCGCCAAAAGAAGTCTATCATCATTAGAATGAACATTTAATTGTATTTTTAATCCCCACACTTGAGATGGGTTCCTGCTCTTCCAACATAGCGACACGATAGTATACAATTATTGGAAGCCAACAGAATGTGATTCTGCAGCTATGAATGCAAACATCTCACAGTTCTCCTATAGATTTGTCAAAGGAAAGAAGTCGTACCTTAGTACAAAGCTTATATCAACTCACTCTGTCTGGTAAAAGGTTTGAACACGTTATTTCTCCAGCACCCAATCTCAGAGCAAGTTGAAACTTTGCATAATTATTTTTTGTACCTGACAAACAAGAATCAATTTAACAAATTAACCAGTTAGTTAATTATTGATAATTACCTTATTTTGTTTAGTGTCGACTAAGGGTAAAAAAGGCTTTTGATTGGCTGGAATAAGTTCTTCCCCCTATTTATATTTTGTACTCGTTTTTGTTTCTCCTACTTCCCAGTCTTGGATCAAGTGAAAGTTTTTGCACAATTATATTCCTAGACGATGACAATACACGAATCAATCAAAAAAAAAATAATTTATTAATCAATGAATAGTAATTAATTAATTATATTTTGTATAGAAAAAAAGGAGCTTATTGCTGCAGTCTTATGAAAGCTTTGTTGTTTTTTTAATTATTTTTTTTTTATATTTTGCTTGTTTATTCATTAAATTATTCAACGGGATCTCTACAGTCATCAGAAAAAGGATCGACTTGTCCCGTATGGGTCACTTTCCACGTGACATGTTTCTGACCCCACATTCTCTCGCTCTAATGCAGATTGACTAAAGTAAACCTAAACTTGAATTGTCATGACATCGGAAGAGGAACAGACATGTGACCAAAAGTGCACAATAATGGAAACCAAAAATACGACTAAATTGCTTATTTAATAAATACTATCAAGTGTTTTGTTCCAACACAGTCACGAAGTTGTAAGACTCAGACGTCAAAATCTGGACGTCAAACAGTCGTTATGAAAAAATACAAACTGGAATGCTAGAGTTTTAGTTCGTTTTTGATCAGCATCGTTTTTGATTTTTTACAAAGCTTATATCAGCTCACTCTGTCTGTCTGTCTGTCTGGTACAAAGGTTATATCAGCTCACTCTGTCTGTCTGTCTGTCTGGTACAAAGGTTATATCAGCTCACTCTGTCTGTCTGTCTGTCTGGTACAAAGGTTATATCAGCTCACTCTGTCTGTCTGGTAAATCACAGTGAATAAAATAGCAACACGACGGTCACAATGAAGTCGCTGAGACAATTTAAAAAAAAAAACACAAAGATTCTTTATTTTGCAACTTAATATATACACCATTTACATGTATTATAGCCATTCAAAATTCTTATTGCTAATTTTCGGAATTCTGTTACTCGGGACGCTGACCTACACGATTACCGAATGAAGGTACTAATAGAATTACATCATGGGACAAAAAGTATTTAGAATAAAGGTTTGAGAATACTTAATATTTAAAAGAAAACGGATTAACAATAAACGTAATAAGCGTTAATTGGCCTCCTTCAGTCGTAGAACGACTATGGTTCATCTCAGAGCACACTTCCTCATGTGGCTGTGGAGCCCTATTTTGGAGAGACACTCCCGTCCACAAATAGCGCAGGTTAATTAATTAATTAGTAGAAACCCTTATAGATCTTCCGAAATGGGGAAGAATTGTTTTGGAGATTTTCACGACCAAGTAACCAATGTCAATGACACTAAATAAAACTTCACTGCTGCCAACTCAATCAAAAAAGAATTACAATTTGAGCACTATCTCAATGCGTAGCAGTTGATCTTCGAGTTATTTCTCCTTTTTCACCGCTAGTTAGTTGGCCATTTCAAATACCGGCTATGTTTTAAGTCTTAAAGTGAAAGTCAAATGGTTCTTCCATATTGAACTTGTGATATCATCAGGAGAGCTTAGAAATTGTGATTCTGCAGTGCTAAAAAGTGCAGTGAAATCATGATCTACTTTTTAAGAAATATACAAAAAACAAACCAACAGTTCCATCATTGTGCACACCTGGTTCACCAATAGTATTTATAGTTTATCCGCTATGTATTAAAATCTCCAATATAGAATGAAGATGAATCGGAAACAGAGTAAATAGAATTCAGTACCAATTCATGTCTTTGGATAATTCTTTTAGCAGACAGTTTTCCAGATTGATCAATTTATCAGATTTTATCTAATCATCTAATCTTTCACTTCATCAGATTCCTCAATTTATCAGAACTGTCAATACATCAAATCTATCTATTCATCAGAAGTGTTAATTCATCGGTTCTATCAATTCATCAGAAGTATCAATTTATCAGCTCTATCTATTCATCAGAAGTGTCAATTTATCAGCTCTATCTATTCATCAGAAGTGTCAATTCATCGGTTCTATCAATTCTTCAGAAGTATCAATTTATCAGCTCTATCTATTCATCAGAAGTGTCAATTCATCGGTTCTATCAATTCATCAGAAGTATCAATTTATCAGCTCTATCTATTCATCGGTTCTATCAATTCTTCAGAAGTATCAATTTATCAGCTCTATCTATTCATCAGAAGTGTCAATTCATCGGTTCTATCAATTCATCAGAAGTATCAATTTATCAGCTCTATCTATTCATCGGTTCTATCAATTCATCAGAAATGTCAATTCATCAGCTCGATCAATTCATCAGCTCTAACTTCTGATTGTGAAACTCACACTAAACAGGTCTCTCAACTGAAGGTCATCGAACCTACCAGAAAATCAAGTAATTTAATAACATCAACAATTCTAAGGGAAAAAAATTCCATGACAAAGTATGTGTAGACATGAAACTTACTGGCACAGTTTGTGGAATGACATAACTAATGAACATATGCTCTGTGTCGTATTAGGTAAAACTTGTAGTTCAAGTCAGTTCATTTCTAGGACGGTTCTCGTGTTCTACAGTATAAATGTGTACGTACACAAGGTAAGGCTTTGCAAGTCTGTATAAAAACAATAATGTAGTATATTGCTTGGACTTCATGCCATTATCATTCACCTCATGGATAGTCATTGGTCATCTCTTCTGACAGTTTCACAACTGAATGAAATTCTTAATTTGTATTAGTACTCTTGTTGTCAGGGGGAAAAACATTCACTTCTTTAAGTTTAGAGGTTCGTTAAAAGTAGATTATTAAGTTATTCACCTTTTAACCCAGCCGTGCATACTACTTAGCAACTGAAACCCTAATAAGCCATTAGTGATTCTGGCTGATTCAGGCAACCCGTTCCAGGCTAATGGCACCATTAAGAAAGTGTACTTTAATGAATTTGTCGTAGCCGTTATCTTTGTGTTTTGCTGAGCATTTCATTAGGTTGAGTTCTTTGCATGTGTAATTTATCTTTAAGTGTTTTATATATTTCTGTTTTAACTTTATACCCTACCAATACGCCCTGCAAGACAGTCTTTACTAAAACTGTGTTAACAGTGTCTTAATGTCCTCAACTGGCCACACCATGGCAACTTTTTTCCCCCTTTGATTTTGTCCAAGTATTTTACTTTGATCAATAGGTTAAGACTTGCTTGACTTGAAGAAACTGAGTGGCACTTGTTACGGAGTGTCTGTGTGTATGTATGTATTTGTGTGTTTCTATGATGACGGTGGGAAGATGTTAACATTTAGTTGTGAATGACGCAAGATAGGTGGCATTGTCGTTTTTTTGTTCTTAGGACAGACGACTACAGAACGTGAGACTAAAAGGTTGTGTTATTGTGATGCGTTACATTTGGTTAAACAAATATTACTTAAGTCGAGTACATTTAGTTTATCTCATATCAACTTGGTTTTGTCTATATTATAATAAAAGCTTTATTTAGTACTGGTATTGTTCACAAGGAAGTTATTCAAGTTATATTAGAAGTTTTATAAGCTAAGATATATTACGCCTAAGCGGATTAGTTGTCTACCATCAGTTTGGTGCTACAGTCAACGACCGCCAGCAATAACACTGACAAGGTCATTGTGAATACTGACTTCTTCAAATTATCGAATATTTCTGTCGTCAACTGTTTCATGACAATATATGCGGTGAATAAATAAAATAAAGTAGCATGAATTATGATATAGTGAATTATGAAACAGTACCGGCGATCGTTTAAGATATAAGTGTTAGTGTAATAAATCCCTAACGTATTAGTCAAACAGTCAAACTAAAGTAGAAGCGAAGAAAACTTTTTTTTTCGATACGAGAAGTTCTAGAGAACACCATCCGCCAGACGAGTAGTGAGTACCGTTTCAAGGAATTGCTCGGAAAAAGAGCTGGTTAGAGATCAAGTAGTGCACTTGCTCTACATACGCCACCGAGGGTGACCAGTGACCGTGAGTAAATAAGAAATGCACCAAAGCACGCGTGTTGTAGGCCAGTTGATTAGGGGTTTTGAAAAGATCATGTTAAGAAGTTCTTGTTCTAATGTATTGGTTTTAGAGGATAATGCATGTGTATGAGTGGGTCAGTTGTAAGTTAGTACGTGATGGTTACAACAGTTTACCAATACAAATGAAATGAAGACATGAACAGAGCCTTCTCTTTGAACACTATGCCCCCCCCCCTCCCTTCTTTCTCCTACCTTCACAAGTTTTACTGACTTGGTTTATAAAAGCTTATTTTTTCATTAAAAAGGAAAACTTTTCTTAAATGAAACTGTGGGTCATCCATTTATAAAATTACAAATGTAATCCTACAAAGCACAATTCCAGGTGGAAATGTGTAAAGGAAACTTAAGAGAATAATATGGTTGGATGACACTAAACATTGGATCGGCCAAACCATTTGATGAAACATTAAGAACATTTGAAGAAAGCTGTAAGTCTCTAAGTTTGGGTACCAATTGACTTCAACTGCCTTATGAGAAATGAATTAATTAGTGTAACAACATCTCAAATTTCACATGTTTCATTGCAATGATGACTACTAGATCTAAGACCATAGTCTATGAAAATAATAGTTTAAAATACGAAGCTTTTTTTTTCTTAAAACGTTTATTTAAAAAAAAACAACAAGAAACGCGAAAACAGTTGTAACCTGAAATACAAAACTCTGCAGATAATGTCTGAGGTGACAAGAAGGAGAGGCCATTTGTCATTTTGAAAAGGACGAGATTGTGTCAACTGTCAGTAGGCACAAGGTGAAAGAGACAACAAGAAAAGCTGCCTACTACAACGTCAACCTCTTGTTGTAAGCCTCCATTGATCAACAACACAACAACCTTACCTCACACGCTGCCAGACGTCCACAAGATTTCTTGAATTCCTGACAAATTAGAAGGTCAGTGAAAAAAACAAACTAGAAAACTCTAACGCCGAAGATACACGGAGACCGATGTCTGTGATGAAGTACAATGTATTATACAAACTGAGCGCTGACACTTCTATCTCTCTCTCTCTCTCTCTCTCTTTCACTCACTCCATCCCGTAGACTGTGTCACGATACTCACCTCCTCCACCTTGTCGCAATGTCCTGTGATCAGGCCGCGAGGCACGACAAATGGTGAGCACTGGAGAGGGGGGGTTGTATGGGGGAGTGAGGATATGTCAGTGTGTGGGAGAGGGGGGGAAGAGACGTATCAAAGTACGGAGATAAGTATTTCTAATAGCACTGGCGTGGTGGACGCTGGTCAGTGTCAGCATCATTTCATTCTAAGATACTGGTCACTGTCCAAGACAATTAATGCGGTCACACAATAGGAGCGATGTTTGGTTTCTTTTGTGTGTTTTTTTTTTTGGGGGGGGGGGGGTGAGATGGGTCATTTTTAAGCCACACAAAGTCATAGGATCTAGGTCAGTTACGCATGGCAGTAGGATATTTTAGAATGACGTAACCCACATGTTGGTCAAACTTCTTCTAGCAGTGTGATTGATCAATAGTCATGCTAAGAAAATGATTTTGCATATCAAGAGACTGCTGTGAATTTAACACCGCACAGCATGGGGTGTACGAGCTTCAGAAATGTAGTATTTCTGACGCGACAAAACCACGGGAAGGTACGATCTTTCATTTGGTTAACACACACGCGCATTAGACCACACTTAATTGCTCACACACACACATTATCTCACACTCTTTACGCATACACACATTAGATCACACTCATTTGCGTTCTCTGTCACACACACATTAGCTCAAAGAAGTTTGTGTTAACGATTTACTTAATTCATACTAGACCTAGTCGACGGCGGCGAAGTATACGTCCGCTATTTTGCAGAGCCGTCCTTAAGCCACTGCAACCTATGCGACCGCAGTGGGTCTCGAACTTTCATAGGACTCGCGCTAATTCTAGGTGTAAATTATTAAATTAAAAAATTTTAATTACTTATAACAGATTTCCACCGGCTGCCTGATTTACAAGGAGCTCCTGGAAATCTCCTGAAATTGCAAAATATACGAAAAAGTCCTGGAAATCTCCGGAAATTATTAAAAATCTTTTTTAAAACTCATACAAATCTCCTGAAATAACAGACAAAAATGTTCATTTTAGGGTGTGAATCAAAATGGAAAACGCCAATCCTACGCGCGATAAATAAAAACGGCGTTATGCGTAACCCGTAATAGTGTAATCTGGTGAAAGAAGCTTCTCGCCCCTCAAGCTATTGAAGATTTACTTGAGGTCAACAATACTCGTAGATAGATTGAAACATTTGGTAATTCTTGCTATTGAGCGTGATCTATGTAGGAAATACAATTTTTATAATATACTGTATGACTGCTACAGCAAGGCTCGTAAAGTAATTCTATACGTAGTAAAGAAAGAATAAAATGCAAAGACGAATTTATTTTCTAATACAAACTCTTAAATTTCACTTATTATCCATATCCTACCCAAATCCGTTTCCATAGGGATCCACAATGGTTGAGTCAGGCCCTGCAAATTAGTGACGGGTGAATGCAGAGTAGATTACTTGTTTTCTACCCCCCCCCCTTTTTTATTTTTTGTTTTCGTCGATAAAAATACGTGGGGTAGAAATAAATAAAAGAGTGATCTTTCCATGACTTCCTGGTCACAACAGTTAAGTCCAACCCTGCTATTTTGTGACGGGTGAATACAACTTGTTCTCCCCCCCTTTTTTTACGTAAGGTAACTGAAGTGTGACTTGTAGAAATAAAAGAGTGATATTTCCTTTACGTGGTGTCCAAACTCTAGAGTTATGAAGAGAATTATATATATATAGATATTTAGATGGACATGTCAAGTTTTTTTTTGTTACCTTGTAACCCAAGAAGTTTTCAGGGAGATAGGGGACAATCGGCGGAAAGAATCAAACTTAATCGTTCTAGTGTATAGTATATCATAATAACAATAATATTTGCTCGACAGGCTTCGCAATGGATCACAAAGTAACAACTAACAAAAACATTTCTTTTTTTAAATCTACATGTCACTAGATGATGAGTTCCATGGCTAGGTCTAGACAAGTAACGACCAAATTTCGCGAAAGTTAATTTCGATGATTAACCTATAAACATAACATCAGACTTGTAACAAAAAATATTCTTCACTTCCAGATATTCTACACTTTCAAAAGCTAACCTGAGATCATCAATGTTTCGTCTTCCTTGTCTGTGATTCTTCAAAACCGAAGTGCAGACATGTATTCTTGTAGGGGCAAAAAGGTTATTATGGAATGTCTGTTTGCGTGTTACTATGGTGACGGTAGGAAGAAGTTAGCGCTTGGTTCTGAATGATGCAAGATAGGTGGCTTTGAGGACTGCGGTCTTAATTAGGACAGATGACTCCAGAACGTGAGACTGAAAGGTTGTGGAATTGTAGGGGGTTGGATTTTGTTATAAATGTTATTACTAAAGTCTAATATATCTATGTTATATCAACTTGATTGGATCTATAACCCTAACCCATACAAGATATGATAACGGTTAAGTTGTCTACCAGTAGTTTGGTGCTACAAGTCAACGACTGTCAATAACAAGGGTAACCCACATGAAAATCTAGTTAAGAAGCAACAAGGAATGAGTCGCAAGGTCCATGCAGAGATGTTGCAAATAGTTACCTCCCCCCACCCTTTTGTCTTCCGTAAAAGAACGATTCGGTGGCAGTGGCGTAGCAAGGTACCCGTGGCCCCTCCTATAAGCTGAGTGTGACTGAACCCAAACTGGGCTCTACCGTATCTAATGAGAGAGTACATGTCAATGAAAACAAACTTCTACGCCAGACAGTACACAAAGGTACACCTGTTTCTCACGGGGAAATGGAGAACAATTTCCTCAAACTTTGGATCTGTCCTGTCTTGTCCTGTCATGGATTTTGTGTGTTATCTAATGCTACTTCACTTATTCTAATGCGAAACCGAACACATCAAAGGGACACAACAATTCGTCTGTCTTACTGTGTTACTATTTTTACCGTCGCTGAATAGTAAAAACAATGCACAATATATTTATTTACAAAACTAACAGAATCTCTACTAAACTAAATTAGGTCACTACAGATCATTGGAAGGGTCAATGTCATTCTCTAACATTTCGGGACTCCGAGTCACATGCTGAATCTTTAGATATTCTGAATGTGTAGAGGTCGTCATTGGTTAAGGTGAACTTCCCAGACCGCAACTGTCCTGTTTTACATCAGCTTCTTCTAGTTGGGAGAATGTAACTATGGTTGCAGCTGTAAACTAAACATCTACTGTTTACTCATACAATTATTTCAAGTATTTCAATTAGTCAATAGGCATTGGAATATTAAAAAAAATAAATAACACTTGAACCAAAATAACGGCAAATAAAATTCATCCTATAGAACACTTTCACAAAGTAGACTTACAAGTAGTTATTGTAATTACTTTTATTGTTACATAAATAATTAAACACGTTAGATTTAAATGAAACGCTATACTGACAATTTAAGAGTTATCTTCCTTTAACAGATTAAATTGTTATTTTGCTCGGACACCAGAAATAAAATTTAAGAAAAATAAACATGATTTAATTAAAATAATGTAACAATATGATGCATTTAAACTCTTATAGCCTACACATTTCCTTACTTTATCCCGTGGGCCCGGGCGCAATGAACCCCTTCGCGCCATGGTTGCTACGCCACTGTTCGGTGTGTACGAACGATGAGAGCGGCTCAAGAATCATCTCCTTTCTACCGGAACGCCACGTCTGAAGAGTCTCGAGTACCATTCAAGCCAACTACAAGAAGCATGAAGACAAGCTACTGAGAAGAGACAACAGGCTTCTAGTTAATCTATTCAATGAAATACTGCCTGGTCTTTTTTTTTTTATTCTTTACCTTGTCGATCGGGGGGAACAACTATACATTTAATTTTAAATTGCCAATGAAATGCTTGTACTACTTTATAAATATGACATTACTAATTTAATAGTTTACATTATCATCATTTTATTACAAAAGTCGATCATTTCTTCGCTTATATTTCAATGCAATAGTAGCAGTCACAACTGAATGGAACCACATTTATGTGATTGCTGCTGGAACAGCTTGATTTCACGGACAGCAATTGCTTCTGGAACAGCTTGATTTCACGGACAGCGATTGATCCTGGAACAGCTTGATTTCACGGACAGCGACAGCTTGATTTCACGGACAGCGATTGCTTCTGGAACAGCTTGATTTCACGGACAGCGATTGCTTCTGAAATAGCTTGATTTCGAGGACAGCGATTGCTTTTGAAATAGCTTGATTTCATGTACTCGATTAAAAAAAAGGGGCTAGCCGTACTAAAAAAACAATTAACTGGCACATAGATTATTATTGCAGAACGCCAAACCTTTTGCCAATACAATAATATATACATTAAATGAGGCTTGTTTTTTTTTATATATAAATATAGTGTATGTCCAAGAAAAAAAGTTCATTTAATTTATTTTTTTTAAAAATCGCGTTCAGACAAAAGTGGTATACTTCAAGCCTAAGACTTGGAATGGTAAAAATGGAGTTTTCAATAGTGCTTCTATTCCTTGGGCCCTAAAGGCGGACAGACATACATCACTAAGACGCAGAATTTTCTTATGACGTTGCAACAAAGTTTAAAAACAGGCTTAACCCCACACCAGATATTAACATTCAGCTTACCAATAAAGTATTTGTGATATCTTATCTTGCATATTACAGACGAAACTTCAAAAAGTGAGTATATTCTATGCATTGTATAAGTCAATAAATCAATGAGTTATGCTCTGAAGTAGATACTAGAAATGTCTTTTTAGCTCAAATTATTATCTTAGGTTTATGTATATTATATTTTGTTATAATTTTAAACTGGAAAATAAATAAAATAATAATGCTAAATTTCGAATATCGATTAATTATTTTTTTTACTTAAGAAAATACCCGTAATGCAACATAATAAATAAGCCAAATGTTCTGTTACATTCTCAAAATTGTGCTCAGTTTTCTTGTAAAGAAAAAAAATGTGGGATAGAATTACAGGCTTTCGTAAACCTGGTAGACAAAACATTAAAAAGCAGAATAATAAACTATAGTAGGTTCACTTACACCTGTATGTTGAAGGTCCCTAAATTAATCAAGAATAACGCTCAATATCCCGTGTATTTAAAAAGCGCATAAAAAGAGTGATAGCTTTTTAATTTTGTATTCTTTTCAGCTCATAAATTACACGTTATCGCATTCAGAAAACAATTTTACCAAAGGAATAGTAAGGCGAATGTGACCCGCGGGTCGCCAGCCAATGCACGCGATACTTCAGCAGCCCCCTAGTTCTGCCAATTTCCACTGGCTACAAACAATGTTATTGAACTCTTAGAAACGCTGAGCCACCAGATGATGGGAAAACTGAGCGAAGCTCGAGAGGACTTATAAGGGCAACATTTCTGGGAGCCATGAAAACCCTACAAAGGCGTTACGAAATGATTATAGCATACTGACCTGAAATGATGTCACCAAGGTCTGGGTGGAATTCCATTTTTTATATACATATATATATTCATCCTCACGAGAAAAAAACAACTAGTTTTGCAAACTAAAAATACCTCGTTGCACTTAAATTCCGCGTGCCGAAACAATTAAAATAAACATGGGTGTTAAGTCAAATTAATTATTGTATTGATAATTTGTCCCCCCCCCCCCTTTTTTTTTTCTCTCTTGCTTTATAAAAAAGACCGTTCAATGTGCAAAAGAATTTTTGAAATAGCCCAATAAACTATCGCAGTGTTTCTCAAACTTTTGTCTTTAACGGAACACTTTGCACATTATAAATATATAGCCAATATGTCCTACTTAATTTTTTTTTTATTTAGAGAGAATCATTTACGTGGTGGCCTTCTAGTTAACTATTCCAGTAGTTTGTGGAACGCAGTTTGAGAAACACTAAACTATCGCATAGTAAGGCATAGTTAATTTATTAAGTAACTTGACCAAGTTGGGGCGGGAGGAAGTACAAATGTGATTTATATCAATCTACTTACTACACTGTGTACACAAACACGCGCGCGTACCAGCTCCAATCACACACACACACACACACATAGGAACGTCTCAAAATAGGTTAGTTGAAGAATTATTGAGGTATGGATGAAAGAGAGAAAAAAAGGAGGTTGGTGGGGGGGGGGGGGCGACTCAATTAGCATACCACGAACACATCTACGGGTACAGATTAAGTTCAATTAGTGCTTCTGGTGGTTAGGGGCAGGAAAGCAGGGTGTGTGGTGGAATGAGAGACCTTACAGAGATATTTCCCTGGATTACACTGACCCCGATGACGTGTTCATAAGTGCTGCAATGTGCTTACTGCGTGTTAATGTGCTGCAGAGTACAAAGTTTGATACTGTCCTGCAGTGGGTATAAAGTGTGGTATTGTCCAGGAGTTTGTAGAAAGTTTGATATTATCCAGCAGACTGTAGTTTGTATAAAGTGTGATAATGTCCATATGTTTGTATAAAGTGTTTAAATGTCATGCAGTGTGTCTAAAGTGTTCAAATGTCATGCAGTGTTGTATTAAGTGTTTAATCGTCCTGCAGTGTGTATAAAGTGTTTAATCGTCCTGCAGTGTGCATATAGTTATAAAGTGTGCTGCTTCTAAGCGTTCAACAAACACAACTGAGGTTTCGAACTCGGGCCCTCTGGATAGGTAGCCAAGCGGTTAGTGCCACTCCAGAACGAAGACCTTCAACTTATCAGTTCTAAAAGCACTAAATTGTTATGTTTGTGCTTAGTCTTTCTTCCATTACCAAGACACTTGTACAAAGGAATTGTTTTTAAATCAACTGAACACTAGGTGATTCAGGTCTATATCAAATAAATGGGTTTTGCTGTTTCATTGTTAATAAAGTCATACTATTTAATTCATAGATATGCACCCACTGATTGTCCCATTTAGCTACGTAAATTTAACCATGCGAAAAATGAACAATGTCCATAAAGTATATTTACATCAGCCATGGACCATTGACTCTGTTCGTTAGTAATGAAGGTGTTTTTTTTAGAAGTGTGGCGCGAGACACATTAACCTTGTTGGCTAGGATGAGTAGAGTGGGAAGATATGGAGAAAGAGACGGAGAGAGATATGAAAAGAGAGAGAGAGAAGATGGAGAAAGAGATAAAGACAGAGACAGAAGAAAATAGAGACGGAGAGAGAAATACAGAGAGACAGAGAGAGAAATATGAAAAGAAAGAGAGAGAGATGAGAGAGACGAATAGAGACGGACAGACAGACAGAGAGAGAGAGAGACAGTGACACATATAGAGAGATGAAACAAAGAGAGAGATGAGAGAGACGAATAGAGACGGACAGACAGACAGAGAGAGAGAGACAGTGACACATATAGAGAGATGAAACAAAGAGAGAGATGAGAGAGACGAATAGAGACGGACAGACAGACAGAGAGAGAGAGACAGTGACACATATAGAGAGATGAAACAAAGAGAGAGATGAGAGAGACGAATAGAGACGGACAGACAGACAGAGAGAGAGAGACAGTGACACATATAGAGAGATGAAACAAAGAGAGAGATGAGAGAGACGAATAGAGACGGACAGACAGACAGAGAGAGAGAGACAGTGACACATATAGAGAGATGAAACAAAGAGAGAGATGAGAGAGACGAATAGAGACGGACAGACAGACAGAGAGAGAGAGACAGTGACACATATAGAGAGATGAAACAAAGAGAGAGATGAGAGAGACGAATAGAGACGGACAGACAGACAGAGAGAGAGAGACAGTGACACATATAGAGAGATGAAACAAAGAGAGAGATGAAGAGAAAAAGACAACGAGAAAGAGACAGAGAGAGAGAAAGAGACAGAGAGACGAAGTGAGAGACAGAAAAATACGAAGAAAGATTTAGCTTTCTTCGGGCTGGTTTTAAATATGCATAACCTGTCAAGCTTCAAGGCTGTTTGCAAGTAGAGCATGCCATGACACTAGAATACCTAGGTCGATATGACAACGCAAGGTGACAAGATAGAAATAGGTAGAGAAAAAAACAAGAGCAAAAATCATGGCTCTACTTGTCTTTTAAAATGTTCTCCCAAGTAGGTCAAGTAGTCGTATGTACATGTGCTACAGAGATCTAGGTAAGACGTCGTATGTACATGTGCTACAGAGATCTAGGTAAGTAGTCGTATGTACATGTGCTACAGAGATCTAGGTAAGTAGCCGTATGAACATGTGCTACAGATCTAGGCCATATGTCGTATTTACAGGTAGTACAGAGATCTAGATCAAGTCGCCGTATTTACACCTAGTACAGAGATCTGGGTCAAGTTGTCGTATATACACGTAGTACAGATATCTAGGCCAAGTGGTCGTATTTACACGTTGTACAGAGATCTAGGTCAAGTGGTCGTATTTACACGTAGTAGTCTACATGTTGTAGAGCAGTAATGCCCAAAAGGCCCACGGCCCGCCAATACGTCGGCACAAAGTGTAGAAAATCCCCCCCCCCAAAAAAAGACTTGAAAAAAGTTATTCTTTTCGTACGTTAGGGCTATGTCTCCCCATGGATTTAAGTCTCTAACCTTTGTTTAGTCTATTTAGATTCATTTGTTTCTTAAAAGAAAACAATGATTATCTTTTCAGAGACGAGCATCTTGTGTGTAACACAGGCATGGGCGTAGCTCCCCCCCCCCCGAAATGAAATCCCCCCCCCCATGCTGGGGTGGGGTGGGGAGATGGACTTTAGTGACTGATTTTTTGCTTTGATTTTGTTTATTTTAGGTGAGATTTTAATACTAAACCATCACTTGCCCCAGCGCAGTAAAGGGGGTTTGGAGTTTAAAACCCCTACCAGGAAGTTTTGCAGTTAAATTCCCCTCTTCTATAAAAACAAAACAAACAAAAAATAATGCAAACGACAATCTTCAAATTCCAAGAGCATAGTTAAGGAAGATTTTGATTTTAAAACCCCCTCCAAAATTTACTATAAAACCCCCTCTTCAATATAAAAAAGCAAATTACACACTTCATAATGAAAAAAGCAAACTACACACTCCAAATTCTATGAGCGTAACCAAAGAAGTTTTAAGTTTAAAATATCTCCAGTGAGTTTGAAGCTAATAAAATACCTCTTCAATATAAAAAAAGGGAATTACACACTAAAAAATCTTTGAGAGTAACTGAAAGGGTTTTAAGTTCAAACCCCCCTTCAGCGAGGTTTGAAGATAAAAAATAGCTCTTCTATGAAACAAAAAAAAAGCAAATTACACACTCAAAATGCTATGAGCGTAGCCAAAGAGGGTTTTGAGTTTGAACCCCCCTACATTGGGGTTTAAAGCTAAAAAATACCTCTTCAATATAAAAAAAAGCAAAATGCACACTCCAAATTCTATGAGCGTATCCAAAGGAGTTTTAAGTTTAAACCTTCCTCCAGTGGGGTTTGAAGCTAAAAAAAATACCTCTTCAATAAAAAAAAAAGAAAATTACACATTAAAAAATCTTTGAGGGTAACGAAAGGGGTTTTAAGTTTAAACCCCCGTTCAACGAGATTTGAAGTTAAAAAATTCCTCTTCTATAAAACAAAAAAAAAGCAAATTACACACTCAAAATGCTATGAGCGTAGCCAAAGAGGGTTTTGAGTTTGAACCCCCCTACATTGGGGTTTAAAGCTAAAAAATACCTCTTCAATATAAAAAAAAGCAAAATGCACACTCCAAATTCTATGAGCGTATCCAAAGGAGTTTTAAGTTTAAACCTTCCTCCAGTGGGGTTTGAAGCTAAAAAAAATACCTCTTCAATAAAAAAAAAAGAAAATTACACATTAAAAAATCTTTGAGGGTAACGAAAGGGGTTTTAAGTTTAAACCCCCGTTCAACGAGATTTGAAGTTAAAAAATTCCTCTTCTATAAAACAAAAAAAAAGCAAATTACACACTCTAAATGCTATGAGCGTAGCTAAAGAGGGTTTTGAGTTTAAACCCCCCTTCATCGGGTTTGATGCTAAAAAATACCTCCTCAATATAAAAAAATGTAAATTACACACTAAAATTCTTTGAGCTTAGCCAAGCCAAAGGGGGGTTTTGAGTTTAAACCCCCCTCCTTTAGATGGCTTATTTTTAGTTTAAAATAACTCCATATGGTTTTAGTTTAAAATCCCCCTAAAGAGAGTTTTGAGGTTGAAAACCCCCTTTTCAATATTATTCTAAAGCAAACTACACTCACCAAATTCTATGAGAGTAGCTTAATGGGGTTTTGAATTTGTTAAAAAAAAAAACTCCAGAGATTTTATTGTTTAAAATCCCACAACAGATGATTTTGACGATAAAACTTCACTTTTCGATATACAATCTAAAGCAAACTACAGTCACCTAATTCCAAGAGCGTAGCCAAGAGAAGTTACAAAATTTCTACCAGTGGCTAAACTCCATTAATAAAGTGCAGTAAATAGTCATCTGCCGAAATTGAAAAAGACTAAATGTGGCTCAACAAAGATGGCTAAGACGAATTTTAGGAGTCAGTTCTAGAGATCGGGTCTCAATCAAGGAAATCCTATGCCGAACTGGGAGTCGACCCCTTGGTAAGGTTGTGACAGAGCGTCGCATGAGGTTTGCGGGACATGTATTCCGACAAAATGAATTACGCATAATAAGAGTTGCTATGACATGAAGGCCATTACGAGGAAAGCGCAAACAGGAACATCCTAGTACAACTTCACGCCACACTTTCATAGAGGTCCTCAGAGCACGTGGGAAGAGGCTTCAGACATTGCCAGTGACAGATTTTTGTGGGAACAGCTTGCCGCCCAATGAGCCGAACGGCGCGTGAGGATCTAAGTCAGTAAGAATAGCACATTAGGTTTTGAAATAAAACTTTTGAATAGCAGAACAATGCACTGTAGATACCTCACAATATGTATTTTTTAGGCTTTCAATACCGGAAATAGTGCTTGGCTCACAGTGCTCACCCAGACCCCATTACTGGCATGGGCTGGGAGTCTTCAATTTTTCACAAACATATATATATTATATATATATTATATTTTTATATATATATATATGGCGGGGGGGGGGGGGTGAAAAAAAATCCCCCCAACCCTCCCCCCGAAAAAAATCCTGGCTACGCCCATGAACACAGGACATTTCTGCATCATTTTGAGTCGTATTTTTTTTTATTGACGCCAATGCTATAATGCCGTTGAACATTTCTGAGTTAATAGAATAAGAGAGAGAGGGAAGAAAAGCGGATCACTGAAAGTAGAAAATACCAAAAAACCTGGACAGATCTTTAACTTTGTGTGAATTCGATAGAAAGACAACATATTTGAGTGTTACGAAAGAAGGGCTGGTTTTTAAAGAACATAACATTCAACAGCATTATGGAACCAAAGACAGGAACAAATATGACGCTTTTTTAGCGGCCCCCTAAAGGGGAAAAGACGCTATTAATTGTGTGTGAAATGTCTGACCATCTGTACATCCGTCCCGTTTAGATCTTGTAGGTCTAAACTAGAAAAGATAGCCGTTGCATCAGAACTTTGAATGGACTAAAATATTATGATGTCGGATTTTCACTATCTTTTCTAGTTTACTAGATCTAAACGGGACGGACGGACAGAGATTTTACACAAAACTAATAGCGTCTTTTCCCCTTTCGGGGCCGCTAAAAATGCTTTCTTGTCTATTTCTTTTTTTTTTTCTTTTCAATAATATGGCCCGCGACGTGAGAGTTGGAAATTAAAATTACCCGCATTCAGGGTCGGGTCTCACTGTTGCAGAGGACTTAAACTACATTGTGGGGATACATTTGAACAATAAGTGAGGGACAATTACTTTCTCCTTGTACTTACTAGTACACAAAATAAACTCACTATTAAGTATGAACTTTTATAAACTGAGATATATCTGTACAACAAATTTCATACACGTTATAGGTGCACTCAAAAGTAGTATATAGATAATATATATATATATAATATACATATATATATATATATATATATTTATATATATATATATATATATAAACTTAAAGAAAAAACAAAGCTTAACTAAGGGATCTAATCGTCACATATTTCAATAATGTATGAATAAGCTCCTATTTTCTATTTAGCAAAAATTATTAATTAATTACCCCTAAATGATTAACTAATTCTTTAATTTTTAAAATTTCAACTATTTCCGAGAATGGGAAGTGAGAGGTAAAAGTGTACAAAACCGTTCGTGAAATAACTCCACAAATACAGTCCCATCTCTCAATCAAAAGCATTTATTTCCCTTTTTCGATATCAAACAAAATAATTAAATAACCAATAATTAATTAACTAATATGTTAATTTTTTGATTGATTCGTGTTTTGTTAGGTACAACAAATAATTGTGTACAGATTCAACGTGATCCCAGAATGGGTGTGGGAGACATAACGTGTAAAACAAAAATGTGCCAGACAAACAGACACAGTTCATAGACGCTTTGTAACAAAAAAAAAAAGATAACTGCTTGCTAAAACAATTCAGATCTAGATGTTCTGAAAGATTTATCAAATTTTGTCTTAGAGGAGCAATGTAGTTGTTGTTTTTTTTAAGACCCATATTCCCTGGTGAATCAGGAATGTCAGCCATGTAAGACCACAGTGGATGAACAGCGGGAGAAACAGGATATGCGCTGATGAAACAACCCATCCACCTGGATTTCAGAGGGACTAACTGAATATTACATTGTGACTATCTTAAACTAATGACACTGGGATAGGAAAACACGTTTAATTTTACATTAAGGACATGTGCACCGGAGTTCTGTAGTACGCACACACAAATAAAATAGTACCAAAGTTTTTCCCCCGAGACATATTTTTATTACATTCAGGTTATAACCAAATGGGTAAACTAGTCAGAGAAATAAAACACTGGCTTTAGTGTAGATGTATGTACTATCATAAGCATGAAAAGATATGTTTAAAAACGTAAGTAACCATTTCAGACTTTGTTATCTATAGGAAAGCTATGCTAATAAGATGATAAACATTAACCTAGAACAGAAAACTGTGGTCCCTGTCAATGAAATACCCCCACCCCCTTTACCTAACCAACATACAACCTGGCAACTTTCTATTAAAGACAGTTCTCACCATGGGTATTACAGCCCCAGAGAAGAAGTAATACATATTGTGTGGAGTTACGTATCGAAGGACGTTCAAGTCATTGTAATATTTTCCTAAAGCAGTAAAAACAAGTTTTAGTGTTTCTGAATAATTATTAAAACTAAAAGATGAAGTTCTATTAGTAAATGAAATGTTTAGTCAAGGCTTGTGAGAGAAACGTTCCAGCTAGTAGGTTCGAAGTGAAAGGAAAGCGGTACTAAATGAAAAGCTCTGTCAAGAGAGACTGAGAGGAGTTTAGAAACAAAAGATTGAGAAACGCCGAAGAATAACATTCTTATCGTGGCCATTATAAATCCTTAGTTCTGAAACAAATAAAGGGGGATAATAAAATTATACGCAGGATGTCTGGTTTTATAATGCAGTTGTCACTTTAAGGAAACCACCATCATAGGGACAAGACAGTTTCACAATGCTACAGATACGAAACTTTGCTTCATACAGATATAGATACGAAACTTTACTACACATAGATACGACAATTCACTACACATTGATACAGATACGAAACTTTGCTACCTAATGATATAACAATTTTCTACACATCAATTCAGATGCGACCATGGATGCGACATATTGTTCATTTAGCTATTGCAGCAATTATCAAACTCTTGAACTTACCTCCAAATGTTAAATTCGTTCCAGAAATAAATCCTTCAGCAGCTGTTAATAGTCCTAATGAAAGTTCGAAGTAATTTGAATGTCAAGTCTTCAGTGTGATCACTAGTTTCCTTGGTTTGAAAGTCTCTATAACCAGCTACAAAATATAAACTTCCAAGACAGTCTTCAGTGTAATCACTAGTTTCCTTGGTTTGAAAGTCTCTATAACCAGCTACAAAATATAAACTTCCAAGACAGTCTTCAGTGTAATCACTAGTTTCCTTGATTTGAAAGTCTCTATAGGCAGCTACAAAATAAAACTCTCAAGACAAAGGTCTTAAATGACCACTTATTTGTTTGTGTCAACGAAATGGATAAATTGTCTCTAGTTGTCCAGTTTCAGGCCATTGGAATGTCCATTCATCAGCCCCACGTTTTAACACTGGCAAAACAACAGCCTAAAATATATGGATAAAAGACAAAGCTATTAATGTATTAAATTTTACATGGAGTCTACTAGCATTACATTACATTCGCCAAAACTGCAAATATAGAACTGATTTATAACTGATTTATAATTGAAGGAAAATCGCTTCCCGATTTGCATTAAACTAGAGCCTATGTTTTATGCTTTAAAATGTCTTTATTAGCGATCCCGAAAGGGGAAAGAGGCTATTAGTTTCATGTGGTCTGTCTCTCCGTCCGTCCCGTTTTGATCAGTAAACAGGAAAGAATATTCAAAATCCGACATCATAATATTTTATACCATTCAAAGTTCTGATGCTGTGGCTAATTTTTTCTTTTCTGAAAGCGAAAAATTTAATTTTTAAAATCAACTATGCAAGCAGTTTTTTTTCATAAAAATTCACCATTTTTACAACTATTAACTATTAATAGTAACAGACACGGGAAGCTATTTAGTAAAGGGAATGACTATATGCCATATTTTTAACACATTTATGTAAACGGTTTTAGATTTTTGTCAAAAAAAATTTCTTTTTTTTTTTTAACAATTGTATTGCTGTTAAGTAATTGTCATACTAACTATTACATTTACACAAACATTTTTTTTTTAAATTTACTTTTTTTTAAAAGAGAAATTAAAAAAAAAAAAAAAGCTTATAAGTGGAACATAATTAAAAACAACAATTTCTAATAGTAGTAAGTAATAGTAACGATAGCAGTTCCCATTATTCATTCCTGAACCGCCATGTGGCTTTGTACCCATAGGACACTTCATCCTTTTTTTCTTTTTACGGAATTTTTTTTTCCTTAAGACTTTGAATAAGAGATTGACGCTTTACAAAACAATTAGAATGAGATAATCATTATATGACATCAGGCCAGGTTCACATCTAGATTCACCTCCACTTTCACCTATCCCTTGGTCTGCTATAGAATTAAAATTTGTTTGTGCTATTAGCTTTAAAAAATGTTGTTTTTTATTTTTTACAAAGCTAGAAATTGCACAAATATCATCCTAAACCTTTTTAAAATACACAATAGATCAACACTTGCGATATTCTGAACACCGGAAACACCAAAAAGCTTGCTATATGCTATGCCATCTATGAAAATAAAATTTTAAAAAAATTGCCGTTTTTAAACCTTTAATACGTTTTTGTTATTCGATTTACTAAAAACAACAATCATCAATTAGAATAAAATGAACAAATATTCTTGTAATACTATAATTTTGAAATATATTTACTTTCGTACTTACAAAGTTGTAAATCCAATTGAAATTCCTAAAACTGTTTGACACACCAAAAAGCTTGATAATAACGGATTGGCCTCCGTTTTATGAAAATTTCCAATCTGTATTAAAAGTTATTCGATCTTCAAGTGATAGGGTTACAACACCACTTATATAACTCTCCACAAGTGCAATAGTGACTCCAAATTGTATAGTTTAATCTTCTACATTAGCCCATTCAATAGTAGCGACCTTCCAACTGATCCAATGAACGCATAGCTTATAAATCAATAATTCAATGTGTCGCGAACATACTGGATCTACCTAAAATCAGGAAAATTTTTTCTCTAATTTAGGAAATTGTCTTGGGTCTGAACACATCTGGTTTCAAAAGGTGAGCCCAATGTGAAACTAAGGCTGAGTATAATCGAACAAAACCATCACTATATCCACATAGATGCAGATAAAGCAGTTGAAAATCTAGATCGACATTGCTTGCTCTAAACACACATACAGTTGAACTCAAGATCAGTGACACTGAACTTGAATGCACAAACTTTGGTCCGGATCTGGATCTAGATCTATTGCAGCAAGATGCATTCACCTTACCTTGTAGTTTATCCCACAGTATTCATGTACCACTTTGGTCAACACGTGAGACTGTCATGTTTTATGCTCGAAGATAGAAAGTCAATTGATGGGTAAACCCATAAACTACTGTTTTTTGTTCAGCTACACTGATTTATAACGTACGTGTGGAGGCTTGAAACTTTGGCATCAATACAGACACAATGGGATCAGATTTTTACGTTGTTTATTTTTTTAGTTGTTTTTTTGCATACACAAGTGGTTCGCTAAGACCTGTGATGACCAATCTAAGGCACGAGGGCCACATCCTGACCCTGGAAACTTCAGGCGCAGTGTACAATGAAGCAAAGTGTCGGTTTTATTGATAATGTTGATGCGCCCGTTGAGGCCCGTGTGAGAAACAAGGTGGAAAACAGGCACCACTGGCTGACTTTTGGTTTACAAATCTGACTTGAACTCAATCCGTCTGGTGGACACATTTCTCTCCCACTTTCCATTGTCGGATCAAGTTGAAACAATTATTCACCGCCCTTAACAAAATATGAATCAAAATTGACAGATTAATTTATTTTGTTTTGTATATAAAAGGGAAAATAAATCCTACAGAGCTAAGAGCTTTGCCTCTAAATATACAAGCTCTGTTATTTTTAATGTATTTTTAATTTAGCTTTTTTTTTTTTTTTACCAAATCAAACTGAAATCGCTTTGAACAGAAAACCTTAACTGTACCGCAATAAGAAAACAACAAACGTCTTGAGAGTCACTGCAACACACATGAACGCTAACAGCTGATGTTCACATGATGACAGCACCACAATAGTTTCTGCCAGACCTTTTTGTACTGGATATTATATACTCGATAAAAGGTTACTATCACAAGAAAGCTGGCAGTAATCCGGCGACTTTATCAGGGATGTGTGTACCCTTTAGTGGCCAGTACAATAACCGATGCCCCCCCCCCCTAGAGTCGTAGAATATCGTGATGTTACTTAATCTAGCTCCAGCTGGAAGACACAACCGCAAGGTGAGGGCCGGATTAGTTTGAAACCCGGATATCGGGTCAAGATTATTCTAGACAGTTTAGATCTTAGTAGAAGTCTTTTGCTACGCTTTTCTTACAAGGAGAAATTGTGCGTCGAAGAAGAGAAAAAATTAATTTATGAAGTTCCTAAAGCAGGAAAATGCTTTGCGGCCATGTACCCCGCTGAGAGTGCTAACAACACCAGACCCCCCCCCCCTCCCCCCATCTTGCAAAGAGCGGCGCAAACATGATCTTTTTTTTTTTAGGAGCGCGTCAGTAGTAATAGTTTGAGACATTTGATTTAAACGTCAACAAAATTGGGCTGATAAAATCAGAATCGATATCTATCGATATCTATTGAACACTGAAGGAATATCTGATCAGTAAATGGACTTGAGTATGTTGGCGGTATCACTACAAGGACGATAGTGTCCTTGGGGTGGCAGTAGCACGAGACATCGGCATTACGCTGTGATATTGCACTTGACGTCTACAGTCATCACTGACTGTGTTAACGCGTTCCCGAGACTTTATTTCCCGCTGCCTTCAACTAGTTGTACTGATGTGATATGTAGGTCTAGATCAGTGATTCCCACAGTTGTCTATATAGACCCCACGAGGGTCTACGATAATGGATTTCATTTAAGCAGGTAATTATTTCATACACGAATATATTATTTCTACCTTAGTTAATCCTTTAAATATTTATCTTGTTAATCAAACGAAAAATTGTTGTATTTAATTTTAATACTGATTTAAATGGCTTCATTTTGTCCACATTTAACTGATTTTTAACAAAAAGATTATTTAAAATTTATTTGAAACTGGGATTTATTTCTTCCTTGTCAAACAAGCGATTGCCTAAGTGACTTTTAAGATGATATAAAACTAATTACGCTGGAGGATCATTTGAGACGATATCACCCTGATAAAAAGATAAAGTTTTGAAAAACTTTCGAACTCTCAAAGATAAAGTTCAGAACAGATACCACAAAATCTCTCTTCAACACCACAAGGAGAAGCTGTTGTTGTTTTTTGTGAGCGTTTTACAAGATCTCTTTACTTATAGCCAAACATAGAAAACACTAGAGATAACACCATATTAAACACTAGAGATAACATCATATTAAACACTAGAGATAACACCATATTAAACACTAGAGATAACACCATATTAAACACTAGAGATAACACCATATTAAACACTAGAGATAACACCATATTAAACACAAGAGATAACACCATATTAAACACTAGAGATAACACCATATTAAACACTAGAGATAACACCATATTAAACACTAGAGATAACACCATATTAAACACTAGAGATAACACCATATTAAACACTAGAGATAACACCATATTAAACACTAGAGATAACACCATATTAAACACTAGAGATATCACCATATTAAACACTAGAGATAACACCATATTAAACACTAGAGATATCACCATATTAAACACTGATTTTACCAGCGTTGAAATATTTTTAAAAGCAAAATATTTGACATAAACCTACATCTGTTATTGTTAAACGAGTTTCTTAAAGCAGCAATGCAGTTCAGAGGCACATCTGGGGTAGGAGTTTTAACATTAAAAGCGTCTTATGCTTATGTAATTGTTTTGCAAATGACATATACAGGGGTCACAGATTCTGACAGGGTGTAGTGCTGTGTGCTGCAAACTGTCTAAGGGTCTCTGTGTTTAGGTATAGCTGGAAGGCAGCAGAGGTTTAAATTCAATTTTCCTTCTGCTAGGTGGGTTGCAAGCGAAGGGTAATGAGTCCGTCCTGCCCAAAGCTTAGTCGTTTAGGCGCCAGTTACTTCTTCGCACCTACTCCTGTTGATGAAAACAGTTTCGCGGACCCAATATTTGAGACAAACGTGAAAGATCAAGAAATACACGAGAAACTGCTCTTTGTTAAATACAATGATACTTAAGGCAACTTTATAAATTAATTAATATTTAACGTTTGAAGGATTACTTCATAGAATTTTAATAGAACAACAAATTTCCTTATGAAACTAATATCCGTAGCCATGTTTGATGAACCTGCAAAAACGCACACATTTCCAGTGTGTTTGGTGATTCCAGTATTACTTGTTTTTTAATTGGTTTAAATTAGAACTTTATCCATAAAAAAGTTTGATCTTTAAATGTGGCTTTAAGTTACTTTTTCATTCTTCGACGCACTTAAGTTAGAAATAAGTTTTAAAAAATGGTGTTGGTGAATTTGCCAAAATGTAATATAAGTTAAGCAGGGGCCTACCGTAAACCAGAAAAAAAATGGCAAGGGGTCTACGAGACAAAAAAGTTTGGGAACCACTGGTGTTTAAAATGTGTCGCATGTTGATGCACATGATAAATGTCGAGAATATACTGGATTAAATGGATCTGTGACATGCACTTTTTTTTTAGATGCTTTAAAAACTGTCTGTCGGGGGTCTTGCCACGGAAAAAAAGATGCTACAAAAGGATTCTAGACATCAACTAAAAGACTGCACCATACGAGGAAAGATAAACACGATCACATTATTTTCCCAATGGCCATCGGATCCCTAAAAAGCAAGCTAAGACTTTACGAACATATCACAAGATTCCTAGGGCTCGCAAAAACCTTTCTGTGGGGAACAGTTCCAGGGCAATGAAGGAGAAGCAGACAAGAGGAGAGATGGGAAGACAATATCAAGGAATAGACAGGTATGTCAATGAAACATGGTCAGCAGATCATGAGTGGTGCCCAATCGGTCCAAAATACAAAGGGACAATGGTGATGGTGGTGGTTTTGTCTACACCCTTTTCTGCTTCTTGGAATTAATTGTTACAACGAAGTTTACAACGTTTGAAAAGGTAGAAAGAAAAACTTATTAAGTGCTGGGGCTCAGTAAAAGGACATAGATAACAAAACAAAATTCTATTGCATATATGTATGCAGTTAACAAGCAACAAACAAAAGCAGCTTATCGAGAATGGGTAATGGGAGAACTAACGTGTACAAAAGTTGTAACAGACAGAATAATTTAATATAAGCTTTGTTAAAAGATTCATTGTATTTAAGATATTAGTAAATAGCATCTCGTTATGTAGTGTAGCACGGTGAACATGGAAGCTATAAGATTCCCGGTAGTACCCACTGACATCCATACGTAATGTAACATCTTCTGTACACATGTAAAAGTTTCCTGTCTGGAGATGTTGTTAGGAAGACAATAGAATCAAAACGTAGCTTAGACTGAAGCCAATAACACAAATTACAAAATTAACATCAAGGTAATGGTACTTAAATAGTTCACAATGCTGAGCGGCCCACACCGTTATGGTTCACTCATATTTAGGGGTAATCAGGTCGATAGTTCTGATCAAGGTTGGTGAATTGACCTTCAAGACGGAGCGAACCTGTTTATGTGACGTAGATTTAGTATTGCTTTGTACAGGTTGTCGACTTTAAACTAAGTCTTGTAGAATAGAATGCTTTTAATCCTGATAAGCAATGTTTAGAATATTTTATTTTTAAAAAAAAGAAGAAGATTACAAAGAGAGTGTTTGTTATCACACAAACTCTGATGTAGCTCCGATGGGTCGGCATTGTAAATAGACAGATTTTGCCACTTTTCATAACAAATATCAGAAGCTACCAACAACCACAATCCTACCGCCCTCCAAATATATAGTATATGTGTATTGCCAGCGACCAATTACACATAATGCACAACGTCCTGCTAACCAAATCTAGTTTTAAAAAATATGTTAAGATATATACATACAACATACAATTTAAACTTTTCTGTTAACTTTTAGTAGATAATATAGAAATCACACACAAAAAAGTACTAAATATATTTTTATAACATTTCGACAAGTGACAAAATTGTTTCAATGAATGATACAAAAAAAATTACTAGATAATTATTTCCCTTTAATAATATGAACCGCCATAAATAAGTGTTTTGTTTTTAAAGTAGTATGTTAGCTCTCTATAGATATTGAACAGCAAGCAAGCGACAAAATCTCATAAATCTAGCACGCAATTTAGGGAGAATAAATACAACTTGAGACTTAAAAGATATTTTTTGGAAATCCGGATGGTTTAGGTAGGCTAGATGTTAGGCTGATAGGATACCTGATCGCTCCCCACAAGTTGCGATGCTGCAGGTCAGTGTTGAGGCCTACTATAAAGATCGGTCTCATTCGGGGTAGGTGGTTGAAGTCCTTCTCGGGGCTTATGTCTCGCAATATATTCTTAAATTGCTACACCTTTCTTCTCTCAATAATCTTGGTACCTTATTACACTTTTATTGTGTGTGTTACATGTTATGTTGACCCTCCTTGATCTAAGTAAGATTGTAGCACCCATACCCCCCCCCCACTTTTTTTTTTCGTGCTTTAAGAATATTTACATAACTAGATTATAAGATATTTTTTTAAAAAGCAGACACTGAGACAGTTCTTTTACACAAAATAAGAAGAAGTACAAGTAAAAACATGTTTTAGGTGACATTATGAATGAACAAAGGTGAATGTAGAGTAGACCTATAATTAATTTAACCTACCCAGGAGTCTATATTAGTACATGTATATAAATATACTATAATTTATAATATAAATATAAGAAACGGGGGTTATTCAACTTATTGCAATCTGTACAGAGATCTACCTTGTAACCTAGACTTATTGGAAAATGATCAATAAACTTAGTTCTCTAGATCTATCTCTAATTTATACAAAAGACCTTTTCTAAAGTTTAAAGTAGACCTAAGCATTTTGTCTGCACTTACCGTAGGTTCTAGACACTTGACACGGTGGCAAGTATTTTTTAAAACTCTACGTTATGTAACCACTTGACTCTCACCCTAGATCTAGATCTAGAATCTATGTAATTCATAGAAAACTAGATCTAGATCTAAAGAATTTATTTATAGAAGTCTATTTTTTTATTTCTCTTCTCAGTACTTTAGGTCTTCACTAAGAAGTTCAACTGTTCTGCATCATTAATAAGTTTCAAATCGGCACAGCTGAAGTCAAAACACACAACAATCAAAGACACTCTAGAATCTACCACACGGTGCGATCACTTCCGAACACACCTAGACGACAACAACACACACGGCGCCCGTTAGCAGAAGTGACATAGGGTTACAGCGCACAGAGGTTACGTGACGTAAGTGCTCATGAACTTGACCTAGATATGACGAGTCTATTAATAGAGCCGAAGGTTTCAGAAAAGCCCTCACTGCACAGTCACACATTCCTGCACAGTTATCAAGTAGTCTAAATGCGAGTCACATCCTAGTGTTGGTGCTTCCTAATTGATCAATACGTCTGTGTGTGAGTGTGCTATGTGTGAGTGTGTGTTTTTATAAATAGGAATAAATTACGTTTACGATAAGTATATGAAAAAAAAAAGGAACTGCTGAATGAAATAATAAATGAAATAATATCAACCAATATAAACAGGCCTTTTTATTTTTAATATAGCCCAGTGACGTCACTAGCGTGGGTGGGCTGCAACAACTATATGAGTGTCTATTAAATTTTAAAATTCAGTTGTTTATTACAATTTATTATTGTTTACATCCTTAATCTTCGGAATCGAAGACATTGCCATTAATATATTGTTCAATTTACAACAATCCAACCATAAGTAAATTACAACGTATTTTTTTCAGGATTTCAAACTTGAGAACTTATCATTAACTTCACCAAAGTTAATGTCCTTAACTATCGCATTTTTAATAAAATTGCCTGCTGTGAAAGTGTCGTTTGTTCCGTTGTCTCAAAAAGTTCGTAATTTAAAAAAATTATTTTTCCCCATGACGACATAGATAAGCAGATGGTAAAAAAGTGTTGAACGTATTGTTAAATGATTTAGAGATATTCTTAAGGTCTTAGTGGCATTGGAATCCTGCACTCTCAACTATTTTTTTGATCAAGAATAACTTTTGTTGCCTTTAGATCTCTTCTCAGTCATGGTATTTCTGTTTGAATGTCGCCATTTGAAAAATCATCATTTACGTCACTATTTTGAAACGGATATCTACAATCATCTACAAAACTTCGTTGGTTGTTGAACTAAAGAATGTTTCGTTTGGATTGCTCCATATTTATCTACTACGTCAATGATTAAAGAAACAATCAATGAAAATAAGAATGAACCACTTTTTCTCTTCGTAAATAGTGAGTCCGGCATCTTGGGATTGCTCGCCTGACATTTTCTTTTTTTTTTAATCACAGTGCTTTTTTTTTTTTATAACACTTTGCGCTAATGTGTTATGTTATTGTTAAAGAAAAGGTTTAATTAGTCACCATTTTGAGACTCTTTGTTTGTCAATAGTTTAAAGATTGACCTACTCTTGTGTATCTTTGTACTCTTCTGTATCTTTTTGTTTATCTTTGGTCTTTTAATACCAAAAAAAAAAATAATTAAAGATAGTTAAAATAAAAGATCTTAAGCTGCGCCCTCTAGTGGCAATAATTTCAGAACGAAAAAAGTATTTCAATCGTATTAAAAATGCTAGGCAAAAAGCATTTTCTGAGAAAGAGTGTTGACGAGATAGATTGAGTATATTGTGATATGATCTTTGAAATACTTATTTAGTAGATTGAATATATTGTGATATGATCTTTGAAATACTTATTTAGTAGATTGAGTATATTGTGATATGATCTTTGAAATACTTATTTAGTAGATTGAGTATATTGTGATATGATCTTTGAAATACTTATTTAGTAGATTGAGTATATTGTGATATGATCTTTGAAATACTTATTTAGTAGATTGAGTATATTGTGATATGATCTTTGAAATACTTATTTAGTAGATTGAGTATATTGTGATATGATCTTTGAAATACTTATTTAGTAGATTGAGTATATTGTGATATGATCTTTGAAATACTTATTTAGTAGATTGAGTATATTGTGATATGATCTTTGAAATACTTATTTAGTAGATTGAGTATATTGTGATATGATCTTTGAAATACTTATTTAGTAGATTGAGTATATTGTGATATGATCTTTGAAATACTTATTTAGTAGATTGAGTATATTAATACAAAGGTGCTGACAGTCATTCTGACTCCAATATCTTGTACGTCGCTTGCTAAAACATTTAAAAACTTTCTAACATGACAGATGTACTTTCAGCTATGAGTTTTATGTATATAACTTTTCCATCATCTCATGGACATTCTTTGTTCAATAAAGACTCGTTGATAATATGGTCACAAAATGTCAAATATTCTGTTGTTATAGAAACAGTCCTTGCACTATCTCCTTCCATTGTTTTTCTTCTTTACATCAATCATAGCCACGACTTCCTTGTCCATTTTGTTTCTAGCCGGACGATCTTGTTTTCCAATTTTCCAATCCAGATGAATTCTTCAAACGTCGGACTTATAGCCACACATTAAATTAAGTTACTAATTTTTATTTCATTTCTATATAATTAGTTGAAAATAGTCGACAACAAAAGAATACAATTTTTTTTTTTGCTATTGAGTGACTAAATCGTCCCCATTAGGAAGCATCAGAACTATCCTTGGCACGAGCCAAGAAGAATAATCCCCTAAAATATTCAAGTTTATCATTCGACTGACACATTGAAATATTGATTGCCTTCATATTGACTAGAGCTTCTTTTACAGAAAAATGAAATAACATCATCATCTTCAGAAATCTTGATGGCCGCTTATTTACTTTCCAATTCTACCAAATTTACGTTAATTAGTGAGATTTCAATAATATTTTTTTGCCTGAGGAATGTCGTCAGTTGTTAAACAGTGACTATTGGCTGGCATTCTGATATTACGGTGGTAGTTACAAATTCATTAGATTAGATTAAAACATTTTTAAAAAATCTAAACAGTGTTGAAATACATACATGCATCTGGTATATATCTGAAAGTAAGGGTTCACAATTTCCTTGATATATTAAGTATGATATAGCATTTTTAACATTTTGACAGAATTTCATTTAATAATTAAACTGTTTAGTCGAAAGGAAAAAAAAAGTGGATAGATCTATTTATTAATTGTGAATCACAAATTCCAATATTTAGCCATTTTCGTTTATTTTTTAAATTGTCAGTTATTCAAAAAGTGCATTTTTTACTTGGGTGTCACCCCATAACGGGTGTCACCCGGTGAGGACAGCACCCCCCTAGTGACGCTACTGATATAGCCTACATTAGTGATCCCCAAACACGACTCACGGGCCTAATCCGTACAGCGACGTGGTATCATCTGGCCCGCCAGATTGTTGAAACACAAACTTAAAATCGGCCTCGAAGTGGTCCACCCAGGTAGGTAAAAAGACAGGTTTCAATATTTTCAGAAAGAATATCAGAATGAAACTCTATCAAAGGCAAATGACAGAGAAGATGGAGAAAGAAGGTTGACAGATCCTGTGTGGTGTTAAAAAGTCATCTCCCTTACTAAATAGCCTCCCCTGATTGTTACTATTAATAGTGAATAGTTGTAAAAATTGCGTATTTTTATGAAAAAACTGCTTGCATAGTTGATTTTAAAGATTAAATTTTTCGCTTTCAGAAAAGAATCAGAACTTTGAATGGTCTAAAATATTATGATGTCGGATCTTTTCTAGTTTAGGGACGGAGGGACGGACAGACAGAACTAAACTAATAGCGTCTTTTTCCCTTTCGGGGGCCGCTAAAAAGCGTATCTTTACCTACGTTTTGGCCCTCACTTTTTCTCTGATGGATTTGTACCATTACATTTAACATTTGTGCGTTTAAGAAATGCTATTCTGAATGTAGAATCTACCAGGAAAAGTTGAACTGATCTTTATTTTTCTGTGGAACATGATAATAAGCCAACATATTTGATTTATAAAGAAATAGTGGCTGTTTTTTTTTTTAAATATTAACATATTTACTGCATTATTAAACAAATACGACGACATTCTTGATTGGAGCCGTGAATAAAAAGATTGTTAATTAAACTACGTCTAGAGATTGGAGGATCGATGGGAATATTTTCCCAAAAAGAGATATGAAAATGAGTCGGTGTTAAAAGGCTAGCTACAATGTTGCTCACATTTTAAGTAGAGATGAAGCCATTTTCTGACGCGTAAAAAAAATAACCTTCGAATATCCTATTAATTAATGTAAGATCTAGATCCAATGGTTTCTAATTAAATAGTTTCAGGTCAATTTCATTTCATTTTCCTATCTTTTTGAAGTCGCTTATGAGTTAGAGAGAGAGAGAGAGAGAGATGATACTGATGATGATGTTGACAGTCAAGTAGATAGATAGATAGATAGATAAGTTACCACTGACTCATTGATCAATAGATCTCTTAAACTGTCCTTCTGATCATCATGAAATTTCGTATACAGATTTCTTTCACCTCCTAGGCGCTTGCTATGAGCCGGTTTTGACATATTCACAATCTGACCACCGATATTCGCGAAAATCAGCAAGCTTTCTGTCAAAACTTTGTATTTTATTTTTAGTATTTCCCCAAAAGGTCTTGTTTTATGCTTCAGTAGGTCTCACAGCATTTGTTCTCTCAGTATAAGATATTTATAGCAAGGAAACACCAAGGGAAAGTTGGGAAATGCGATAAAAAACGCACACAAATAGAAACAAATGTTAGACTCGACATTCCTTTGCTGTAGTGGCAGATTTTTAAAATGACTCTTTATTTAAGTTAGAACTAATGAACTAAACTAACTATTGACTTTATATTTGAATTTAACAAGAAAAGAAAAGTATTTTCTCGACATGCGCAGCTTCTTAGAGTTTTATGTGAGTGGTTTTTTTTTTAACTGCAACATGTAGACAGTTTTACCAGCTCAACATCTTTATATTTCTTTGTCATTTTAGTCTAGCTGGATGAAGCTAACCAATTTTTTAAATTTAATAATGTATATTGCTATTTTATAATACGGTTCGTTGATTTAATGAAATATCTTATTAGTTGAAAATTGAAATTGCAATATGCATATGGTATAAAGACATTGGTCTACAAGTTTTTTTTAGTCTTAAGAAATTCTGTTGCTCATTTGTGGTGGTGTTTTTTTTTTCTCACATATCTTTCTAAATAAGACATATTTTTTTTTACTTTGCTTGACGCAGAACAAGTCGTTCTATAGTAATCTATATAATGCATTGCAAAGCAGGAAATTGAGAATCATTTCGTAATAAGGCTTGTCTTCGAGTCCGAAGATTAGTGAGGAATGCAGTATTTCCCGTGGCAGCGCAGCCCCAGTTGTGATCTACATATTGTTATAACTCTGCCATGCGCACCGCCATCCAGGCTAGTGCTAGAAGGTGCGCACTGTGATAGACTAGACCTAAAAGGATGTCAACATTAGAGAAGAGAACGATTTCCGCCCAAGTGGAGAGCCGAAGTGAAAAGACTGTGCCTAAGAAAGATGATGTTTTGTGAACTTGTGATGTCGTGTAAATAAAGATATATGTGCCTCGTTGAGTTGCCTCACTTAAGTTATTACAATTGGTGTCAGAAGTGGGATTATAGGCAACTCAACGAATAGAGGTTGGCTTTGATTACAATGACATATTTGAAGCTATTACATCAGCTCTCAATTAAAGAGATAAGACAAGAGCTTCGAGACCGAGGTTTAAAATCCCTCGGTAGCAGGGAAACGCTCACGGCTCGTCTGCGGCAAGCTCTGATCAATGAAGAAGAAGAACCGGAGACCTACACATTTGAAATTGAACTTGGGATTGATGAGTTCATTGGCAAGATCCAGGACTTTGTGGATGCATTTGATGAACAACTGAACATGATTGGGAACATGCTGGGAAACATGAGCAGGAACATAATGTTGAACAAAGTAGATGAAAGTGGATTGCAATTAGAAGGCCGAATAGACCAAAGTGATAAAATTGTGTCGCAAGCAAAAGGAGGAATAAACTCGTTAGGGAAGGAGCAGTTGCCTGGTCAGGACTGTGGCTGCACAAACAGTCGTGATGGAAGCGCTGGGGATTGGAGCGCTGTCTGTGACTGTGTTGTGGGCAAGTCTGACGGGGATGACTTTCAGGGCGAGAAACGTGACAACGATTGCTGCGACGATCTCAATGGGATGTGCCGATTCAAAAGGAAAGAGAAAAATAAAGAAACAAGAGAAGTCTGTTATGTACCTGAAACCTTTGTTCCTCGTATACCTGCAACGGGCCGGACAGATCAAGACAACGTTGGGTCTGCGTCCAAGCTTGCTGCTGTGGACCTTAAAGACCTCTGTTTATCTGTCAGTACCTTTGATGAGAACTCAAGCCATGAAAGCCTCAAGACCGTTTCTGAGTCCTTGCCTTTGATGTCGAGTGAAATTGCGAATACGGGCCCCAACAATGGCCGAGAAAGAAACAACGTATTTGACTTTGGCAGCGGCATAAGAGAGAACTCGATGCTTGACAACTACATCCAGGCGATTGACATGAACTGTATATGCGGCGTCCTGCGGGGACAGCGGGGACAGTGCCCATGCCAAGAAACCCAGCTACAAGATCTGAACTTGACAGAAATGTGTACTTCTGCCCACTTCAGTGAGAATGACTTGAACGGTGGTGAATTAATTCCACCAAAACCTGATGTAGTGGTGGATGAACATTACAAGGATGCTTCATGGGCATACCTTACAGATGAGGCTGAGAAAGACTATGTGCTTGAAACCATGGCTACAACTGTGTCACGAGACGTCCATGGAAAAGGTCCGCTGACTCAGCGTCTTAGAACAACAACCCTGGAATCTACAGTGATTGCCACAACCTCCATTTGTGTTACGTGGCTGCCAACCCTAACCTCCAGTAACTCTCCCTGTGTCAGCTGGCTGGCATTAGCGACTATCGTCATGAGGTCGAAGCAGCGACGACGATATCGTCTCAATCGTAGACTGGCCAACTGGAAGAAGAGGAAGCGACGACCACGGGAAACTGTGCAGATGGCTTCGCGGGCCACAGGCACCCTACCGTCTGTGGTTCCCACCGATCAACCTCCACCTAAACTGTCAACCCTCCACTGCACTGTTTCTTTTCGGGACGAAAAGCTCTAAGAAGGGGGCAATGTTATAACTCTGCCATGCGCACCGCCATCCAGGCTAGTGCTAGAAGGTGCGCACTGTGATAGACGACCTAAAAGGATGTCAACATTAGAGAGGAGAACGATTTCCGCTCAAGTGGAGAGCCGAAGTGAAAAGACTGTGCCTAAGAAAGATGATGTTTTGTGAACTTGTGATGTCGTGTAAATAAAGATATATGTGCCTCGTTGAGTTACCTCACTTAAGTTATTACAATATTTTGCCACATCCAAGTCAAGCATAACCATTGTCCGCAGGTGGTCGATTTAGATTTTCTTTTCGCCGTCTGCTTTTGTCCTCGGCAGCAGATTTTCTTTTGGTCTCAAATGTGTATCCCGTGGCCTTCGTGAGTGACCTTCAGCTGTCTCGTTCTGAGGCCGCATGCAACCAGGTGCTCTCTTCTATGTCAGCCAAGGAAAGTTGACGCCTAAGCTGGTCTTTGAAGCGTTTTCTTGAGGCGCCTCTGTTACGTCGACCACCTTTTAGCTCACCAAAAAAACACTGCCTTTGGCATGCGTTCGTCTCCCATACGGGATACTTGCCCTAACCCAGCGTAACTGTCGGACCATTAGAAGTCCCTCTATACTGTCCATACCGCGTTGGCAAGGACATCGCTGTTTGTAGTGCGGTCTTGCTATCGTATGTCCATGATGGAGCACAAGCATCTTTGGTGGAAGCGCTCAAGAAGTCTTAGTTGTTTTCTGTATAGTGTCCATGTCTCAGAGCCATATTGAAGGGTTGAGAGAACCACCGCCTGGTAGACATTGATTTTTGTAGGCAGGCGGAGCGATTTGTTCCACCAAACTCTCGCCTGAAGGCGTCCAAAAGCGCTACTGACCCTGGCAAGACGGTTATCAACTTCCCTTGAAAGTGAGGCTTCATTTGACACTATACTACCTAGATATGTGAAGTGGTCTACCTCGTTAAAGGGCTGTCCGTTTACGGTGATCCTTGGGACTGAGTATGTTTTATTGGGTGACTTCTGAATCATTTCGTACTTTGTCTAAAAAGGCCAGGCATCCTTGGAATGCCTGCATTTCGCACTTTGCGGTAACATATGTAATGAAATATTACAAAATTGTGTAGCTTATGCAAGTGATGGGGCATTATTCATCTTTAAATCTCATTATACAAACTGTAAATAAAATACAAACCTTAGCCAAAAAAAAAAAAACCGCCTCCTTCAACAGATTTATGAAACAAATGCTTAGCAGCATGTTAAGTTCTTATTATATAGGTTCTCTGGCTTTCTAAAGAGCATTGTCTTTCATTTCTGTTGAGCTATTTCAAATCAAATGATTAAACAAATAATAAAACATTCATGACAATGATATTACTTTTTTGTGTGTGTAATCTCTGTAAGTTATTTTAAGTAATTTCTAATAGCTTTAAAATAAAAATATCTGTTTACGACAGCGTGTAAATAAATCAATAAATGATATTTTATTTAAATTGGTTTTCTTAAGTTTCTTTATTAGTACTTGTCAGGGAGGGGGCGCTGGTGGAGCAAATGTACGAAAAAGGAGGCGGTGGGTTTAGAAAATGTTGAACACCACTGATGTAGACTATTTCAAATATATTTATGAAGGTTGAACACCACTGATGTTGACTATTTTAAATATATTTATGAAGGTTGAAAACCACTGATGTTGACTATTTTAGATATATTTATGAAAATTGAACACTACTGATGTAGACTATTTTAAGGGCATTTCTGGATGCATACAATAGTGGATGTACATGTTTTCCTAAGCGCCATTTTGTATAGCATACAAGAAATAAATTGTAATTTAACTGGTAAACTTGTACCATTTCTGTAACTAGTTCACGTTTTCAAATATTGTTTGTATGATTATACAGACGATACTGATTTGTTTAAAGGAGATACTGAATATAAAAAAGCTTTACAAAAATGGCCTTTCAAGTAAAAGAATGAATGCTACAATAACACACGTCTTTTTTTAACCCACCATAAAGGTCATAGACAAAAATAGCAACATGGGCTTCGATTATTTCCTTTTTCTAACACGTCATTGAAAGCATTATATAAGCCCACCCATCCCATCGTAATTGTTGGAAGACTAACTAGATAATATATAGTATGTGTATCTGTGTCTATTTACAAAAAGTGCTCTTCCATTCGGAAGATTGAAAATAGAAATGACATAACAAGAGTCAAGGTATGGATTTTGTAGTATATAAGTACCCCCTGGAAAGAGACGATTGTTGAGCGGACGTCATGGGAGCCCGCGTCAATTTCAAAGGCGTCAACTGAAGGTGGGTGCAACCAGGTACTGTAGTTAAGATACAAGGGTCGCCAACAGGTGATGGGTGCTGCTAGGTTCAGTAGTCAAGGGTCGTCAGCTGGTGATGGGTGCTACTAGGTACAGTAGTTAAGATACAAGGGTCGTCAACTGGTGGTGGGTGCTGCTAGGTACAGTAGTTAAGATACAAGGGTCGTCAACTGGAGGTGGGTGCTACTAGGTATAGTAGTTAAGATACAAGGGTCGTCAACTGGTAGTGGGTGCTACTAGGTACAGTAGTTAAGATACAAGGGTCGCCAATTGGTGGTGGGGGCTACCAGGTTCAGTAGTTAAGATACAAAGGTCGTCAACTGGTGGTGGGGGCTACTCGGTTCAGTAGTTAAGATACAAAATACAAGGGTCGTCGACTGGTGGTGGGTTCTACTAGTTTTAGTAGTTAAGATACAAGGGTCCTCAACTGGTTGTGGCTACTACTAGGTTCAGTAGTTAAGATACACGCTTTGTCAACTGGTGGTGGGTTCTACTAGGTTCAGTAGTTAAGATACAAGAATAGTTTGAATCGAATCTACTTCATTGAATTATTTACTAAAAGTATAAATCTGTTCAGAGGGAAGTACATGGAACAGCCCAACTCGTAGACGTATAGCACAACGACTCACGACACATAGACCTACAAACACACTCGCATAAGCCTACAAACACACTCGCATGGACCTACAAACACACTCGCATGAGCCTACAAACACATTCGCATGGACCTACAAACACACTCGCATGAGCCTACAAACACACTCGCATGAGCCTACAAACACACTCACATGAACCTAAAAACCATCACAAACATGTGACACATTAAAATACGAAGCATAAAAAACACACGCATACACATACAAAACATTTTTTTCATAAACAACATTAAGAAATATAATTTGGTTTAAATATTAAGTTTATTACCCTATGAATTCTAACAACAGCAGCTCACTATATTAATGTCATGGACGTATATATTACACAACTCCATATAGGGTTAAATCAGAACCTTTGGTACTTGAAATAGCATATAGGACTAATTGATGATTTTTCTAAAGGTTTAGATAATAGTGAACAAATAGATGCTATCTTACTAGATTTTTCTAAGGCTTTTGACAAAGTTCACCACCATAGTTTGCTTAAAAAATTAAAATATTTCGGCATTAATGGTCCACTGCATCAGTGGATTAAAGATTTTCTGATAGGGAGAGAACAAACTGTAATAATAAATGGCTTTAAATCCACACCGATAACAGTAAACTCAGGTGTACCTCAAGGAACAGTCTTGGGTCCGCTTCTATTTTTAATTTACATAAATGATTTACCAAATAGCATTACTTCAGGAACAAAAGTCAGATTATTTGCAGACGATTGCATAATATATAGAACAATAAAAACAACACAAGACACAGATATTTTACAAAGAGAATTAGATGAATTACAGAAATGGGAATCAAATTGGAGCATGTCTTTCCACCCAGAAAAATGTCAGATATTAAGAGTAACAAAAAAACTAAAACAAATTAATTCCACTAATCTTATTCATGGCAAACCAGTAACACAGACTAAAAACGCAAAATACCTTGGTGTTATAATAAATGAAAAACTGTCATGGAATCCACATATTGATGAAACTATAAAAAAAAATCAAACAAAGCATTAGGATTTATTAAAAGATATTTCTATAAATCTAATAAGAACATAAAACTAAAATGTTATTTAACCTTGGTTAGGCCAATAATAGAATATGCATCCTCCGTTTGGGACCCCTCAACTCAAGAAAACATTAAGAAACTGGAACAGACACAAAATAGAGCAGTGAGATTCATAACAAATGAATACTCACATTTGACTAGAGTAACACCTATAGTAAAATCACTAAATTTAAAAAGCCTTTAGGACAGAAGACTCAAAAGTAAAGTAGCAATTATACATAAAACACTGAACCATAATCTTCAAATACAAAATCAAAACTTAATAAAATACTCTAAAAGACACAAAGATAAAGGCACATTCCTCGTCCCATTGCTAGGACAAAATTGTACAAATACTCCTTCTTCCCTAGTGCTATTAGAGCATGGAATGGGTTGCCTGAGCTAGCCAGGAAAACCAGTGACTTGGCAGAATTTAAGTCCTTGGTTAATATGCATGACTAAATGCATGACGCGTAGGACGTAATCATCTTCTTTTTTGAAGTAATGTCTGTATTATATAAGATAAGATAAGAAACCATTCTTTCTAAATTCTTCCTTTCCACCAAAATTTTGTTATTTTTTTTACCTAAAAAAAACCCAGCATTAACACCATCTATGACTGACCTTATTAAACGGCATGTATTTGACTGACCTTATTAAACGGCATGTATTTGCGCTTTGAGTTGTAAAAGTTACACTCCCTTTTAAAAAAACAACTTAAAATTTCCCTGACTTTTTTATTGTTTTGTCGTAGAAACAACTCCAATGCACATCTTCTTTAGATCAAATAACAATCCAGAAAGCTCCATACATCTTATCGCTTGAGGACCTAGTCTGGAAGTAGTCCTTGACATACAGAACGTTGGTAGTTGAAAGATGGCACATTGTCAACAGTTACCTAGTTTAGCATTGAGACATACACGGGATCTGAAACACTGTTATAGATTCAGACACAAATAAACAATCAAATAATAGACACACAAAAAAGTACAATCTCTTGATAAAAACTGTAATCGGAAATAGAATCCTATTGAAGGAAACAAATAGATTTTTTTTCTTCACTGTTCAATAATTCAGTAAAGCAAGAACTTTATGAGCTTTGGAAGTGATGTGAGCTAACGCTTATATTATCAAGATGACGTTTTGGTGGTCTAAATCAATTAGACGTAGGATATTGAAGTTTCCAGTTTTGTATCAAAGCTGAGAACATATTCGATATTTTTAGAGCCTCGCACCTTATTAGATATCCATAACTAATTTTCTATGAAATCATTTCATTTTCTTTATGCACACATTCTCTCTTTATTGTTATAATTAAAATATATGAAGTCTAAAAAAAAAAGCTATCACGCGCATTGCATTTCGGGATTTAAATATGTCTGTCTTGTGCCTCTAGTTTTCCCGCCAGTTTAGGGTGACCTTCACGCCAAACAGGAAGACGAATCCTTACAAAGGAGTACTTTAAAACAAACCACTCGGCTTCCAACGTATGTAATAAAACATTTCGGTAAATAAAAAGCTACGCAACTAAACTCAGGGGCGCGCATGGTTGGGGCCGCCTGCGTGCGAAATTTTAAAATGCCGCCCACTTCACCTATCTTTCTCTAGAAAAAAAAATCATCAAGACTGAACTGGACGGTGTACCGAAAGCGCTCTGCGATTTAACTCTTTCTCTCCTAACTGACGATACCAAACGTTGATTCCATCAGAATGTGGTAAATAATTACGGAGAGAAAGAGTTAAAACCATTTTTAGAGAGCATTCGTTTTTGTGTTTTTTTCTTTCCTATTCGCACTGTTGTCGTATCCCTCGTGTTCTCAACCTGTGGGTCGCGACCCCCTTGGGGGTCGATTGAACATTTGCCAGGGGTCGCTTAAGACCATCGAAAATATGAATTGTTATTGTCTACTCTTCTATTATTGTATGTGTGTGTCGGGGGAGGGGTCGCGGCAGAGTGGGGTATTGTAAAAAGGGGTCGCCGAGCTTAAAAGGTTGAGAACCGCTGTCTTAGAGGTTTTATTTCATATTTTTAACTTTGTATTTTTGTTTATTACGAAGTCACAAAGTCCTCCTCCAGTTGTATCAGTAATTGGGTGAAAGCCAAGAAATTGTTGATGTATTTCTACATGAAACAAAAGCATTAATAATAATAATAGTGTCTCCTATATAATTTTAAAGTTTTGTAGAATAGTTCTTTCTGGAGATAAAATGGAAGATGCGGCAGATGCCCACTCAAGCCCTCAAGGGGTTTTATTTCCGGGGCCCCGGCACATTTCGGTGTTTTCAGCTTTAAAAATTCTTTCTCCTCGCGTGTACAACGCCTTTTTTTTCTTGTAGCAAGAATGTCAAAAAAGGCCAATATAAATATGTTTTCTTTCAGAACGCACTATACATCCTAGTAAAAAAAAAAAAGGCGAGGGCCATATTAGGTCTACTAATAAAGAGGTAGCGCTGGCCAATAGTATTCTGCAACGGAAATAGAACAAGAAAATCCGAAAGAATCACATTAGCGGAGACGTTTTGAAATGTTTTCTTCAAAAACGTTTGACCCATCTTGTTGCATACGCCTATCGCCAAAAAAAGGTCTACACTTGACTTGGTCCTTTTAGGAGATGAAACGACGTCTCCTATTTCAGATGTTTTAATTTTGTAAACATTGGCAATTATATTATTTTAATAATATTTAGACATGGAATAATGACAACAATGAAAATAAAACTTTGTTTTCGTGCCCACCCTTCCCGTTGTTAGTCAGTAGTTGGTTTGAAGCTCCTAACAGCTAATACAACTGAACCGATGTAGAAGTTCTATTTTGTTTATATATACACTTTAAATAAGTTGAACAAACGTCTCTAGTGAACTATAAAACTGTTATTACAATATAGGCCCTACACACATTGAACTTGCTTAATTCACAGCCATTTAAAATAGAAGTGACAATGTTGTTAAACATGGCTTTAGAGTTTATTCTCAATCTTAAAGGAAAATAATAGAGTGCTTTCACTTCTTTATGGTTTGGTTCGAATTCAACACTACATCTATCAAGGGAAAACTTTTGTTTGAGGTTTTTCATTTGTAACAATATTAGGCTTAGATTGGCCGTCATTTAGATGCATACTTCTAGATGAACAGGTAAGCTGGACATTTAAAAAAAAATAATCTTAAAATGAGAAAATATGAAATAAAGAACGCATATAAAAATACTTCCACTTTATACACATAGGTCAGTGCTGTAGTATTCTTCAAAGCCTCCAATTCTAATAGCATTTAGATTCACACGGTTGGTTGTAATTCAAGACAGTCTGAAAAATAGTTTTTTAAAAAGTAAGGAGAGGGGTGAACTAAAAATATTTAAGCACATCAATTTTATGGTTTCTTCGGACTAAAATAGTCTACAAAATCAACAGAAACGTTAGTCTGGCTAGTGCTGTTCATTTAGTGCCAACGAAGTCTGGTACTACTCAGTTGGACCAACAAACAAAACAGTTCTGTTGGGTGCATTTACATGTTCAGTATACTTGAAATCATTTTTTGCACCTGATGTGATGTAAAGATATACCCTCCCCACCTCCCACACACCTTTCTCAGTCCACTTACTACTTACTCTTCATATCACTGACTCGTAGAAAATATCTACTTCAGCTCGAGATACACACACACACACCCACATACATATATATATACACACACACACACATATATATATATATAATCACAAACACACATATATATATATATATATATATATAAACGTTTTGAAAAAAAACAAAACAAATCTTATCTAAGGAAAAGAAGTACACATTAAAAAAAAACAGCCAAACAAAACAAACATATATCTCAATACTGTATGGTTTATTTTTCTTTTTCGATATCGAACAAAATAGTTAATCCTATAATTCTTGTATGTATGTGTGTATGTATATTTATATTTATATATATATATAAATTTTATTTCAAAAACGGCTCTAACGATTTTCTTTAAAATTTCAAGTTACGTGCATATTAGGGAGAAAAAAATCGCAACTCATTGGCCACATCGGGAAAACTCGCGGTCGACCGTTATATCGGTTTGAAAATGGCTCGTTATCGAAAAATTAATTTTGGCAAGAATGTTTATGAATGAAATTTTCTATATGACGTCAATGGGAAAAAAACTTGACACCGCTTACGTCACTAGGCTTACAGCAGTACACTAAAACATTTCTTCGCAAACAAGAAAAAGTTTTAATGATTCAATTGGCGTAATTAAACATTTGCGCACCATCTTATTGTACATTGATCCATTATGAAACTATGGAAGAAAAATAATGAAATTAAATATCTTTATGTATGATTAGTTATTGTGTTTTAAAGGCTTTATAAATTGTTTACACTTCAATTGCGTACACACGTAGGTAGCTTTTACTTTGTTATTATTTTGCTGGTGAATTATTGCAATGTGTTTAAGCTTCGAAGTCTACTGTCCCATACCAAAAAATTGGAAATGGTCATAACACAGCTTATCTATGCCTTACTTGCACAACCAGGGCCGGCCCTAACATTTGCGGGGCCCTACGTGAAATGGATTGCGCGCGGACCAGTAAGGGTAGGGATAAGGATAATAAGTGAAAATAAAGATTTTGAATTAGAAAATAAATTCGTATTTGCATTACATTTTTATTAAATGAAAGTTGACGATGCCGTTTTTTTTATATCACGCGTAGGATTGGCGTTTACCATTTTGATTGAAACCCCAAAATGACAATTTGTCTTTTTAAGGACATTTTTATGAGTTTCAGGAGATTTCCAAGAGCTTCTTGAAAACAAGGAGACCACGGGAACCCTATTATAAATTATAATGGTTTAATTTAATAATTTACACCTAGAATTAGCGCGGGGCTTTAGAACCTTCAGGGTCCACTACGGCAGCATAGGCCTAATGATGGCCCTGATGATATCCAGCTCGCGGTCAACGAATTTTCATCACGCTGCTGCTTTTTTTGGTTAACAGTAAAAAAAAGTCATGTTCCAGAAGTCACCCAATAAAATCTACTCAGCCCAAAGATCACCGCACATAGACATCCCTTAAAGTAGTAGATAACTTCACATTATCTGAGAAGCATAGTATCAAATGACGCATTGCTTTAAAGGGAGGTTGATATGAGATCAGGGATTGTCGTGCTTTTGGACGCCTCCAAGCAAGAGTGTGGTGAAATAAATCGCTCCGCCTGTCTACAAAAATCAGTGTCAACCAGTGATTCTCTCAACCCCTCTATGTGGATCTGAGACATGAGTATTTTATAGAAAGCAACTAAGACTTCTTGAACGACTTCTTCAAAGACCACAATCCAAACAGCGATATTCTTGCATAATGGTATGAACTTCTTATAATCCGACAGTCACGCTTTGGAGGGCACTTATTCCGTATGGGGGACGAATATATTTTTGGCAATCTTTTTTTTTAGTAAGCTGAAAGGTTGTCGGACTAACAGAGATGCCTCACAATAACGCTTCTTTAGAATACTAAGGCGATGCTTTTAAGTCTCTTAGGAAATTATGCGCGATTTTACTTTGTTACTAGGTGCACGTTTTACACTATAACGTAGAGACTTTGCATCACTTGATGATTCTGACTAAAGCCATAATAATAAGGCTTGTGTTCGAAACCGAAGATTAGTGAGGAATGCTGTATTTCCCTTGGCTGCGAAGCCCCAGCTGTGACCTACATATTTTGCCACATTCAGGGCAAGCATAACCATTGTCTGCAGGTGGTTGATTTAGATTTTCTTTTCGCCGTCTGCATTTGTCCTAGGCAGCAGATTTTTTTTTGGTCTCAAATGTGTATCCCGCGGCCTTCGTGAGTGACCTCCAGCTGTCTCGGAGGCCGCATAGAACCAGGTGCTCTCTTCTATGTCAACCAAGGAAAGTTGACGCCTAAGCTGGTCTTTGAAGCGTTTCCGTGGGGCGCCTCTGTTAAGTCGACCACCTTTTAGCTCACCAAGAAAAAAAGAATGCCTTTGGCATACGTTCGTTTCCCATACGGGATACGTGCCCTACCCAGTGCAACTGTCGGACCATAAGAAGTCCCTCTATACTGTCCATACCGGTGTTGGCAAGGACATCGCTGTTTGTAGTGCGGTCCTGCCACCGTATGTCCATGATGGAGCGCAAGCATCTTTGGTGAAAGCACTCAAAAAGTCTTAGTTGTTTTCTGTATAGAGTCCATGTCTCAGAGCCATAATGAATATATTAATTGCAATATTAAATGTCAGAAAGTAACCATTTTAGAAGTTACACTGCAAAGACTTTCTTCCAAGCCAATTATAGCCCATTGTAAAACATTAAGACGTGAGCTGTGGTTTTCTTTAGGCCTACTGTTGGGGGAACTTTCTATTCTAATTGCCATGTACAATGACATTGAGAACTGACAGAACGAAAAAGCAACTCTTCGGATTGATAGTCTTTACCCGATCGTTCATTTTCGTAATAACAAAAATATTCCCAAAATGACTTCGGGTATATATTCTTCCTTAACAAATTATTCATCCCAGCGAGGCTCGGTCACCTGATATTTACCATTAATTGATTAATTGGTAAATTCTTCTTTTTTTAATTGATCCGTGCTTTGTCAGGTACTGTGAATAATTGTGTGATGATTCAACTTGATCAAACATCGTGTATACAATTATTATATCAGACAGAGTTGATTTATGTGGTATGTCCAGTGGTGCATACAAAAAAGAGGATAGGCGTTTATCCTCCTTATTCGACCATCAAATCCTCCCCCACACCTAAAGTTGAGGGGGAGAGTTAAGTGTTGGTTTGCATAATTTGATGCTTATTGCTAAGGACATTCGCCCTCTGCCTCCTACGGGACCTACGCTAACATATTATGTGCGAAGCGGAGGTATATTTTTGGAGAAAGAACCGGTTCGTGTAACTACTTAAGTATTGCTTTTGAAAACATGCTATTTATAATTATTTATACTATTATGAAAAGGCTTATATCAATTGAAACTTTCTGTCTGTCTGGTACAAATATTGAACAGCTTTCTCTCCCACTTTCCTTTAACGGATCAAGTTGAAACATAACACAATTACCCATTGTTCCTAACAAAACATGTCTCTTACACTACTGAGATATATGGCTATAAATGTGGAGCTTTTCCCCCTAGATATTTTTTTTTATAGTATTTTATATTTTGCGTATTTTAAATGTTGCGACGTCACCCTCTTTCCTTATTTAAAATTCAGCATGTGTATGCAAAAGGTAAAGAAATCTAGGAGCCTGCAGTCGGCCCAAATCGTAAAAAAGAAGGAGGGTACCTGTTTTAAGAGTTTTTAGTAGCTTGATAGGGCCACATGAACTTCCATATGCAATTCCTCACGGCGCCCTGCTTTATACGCATAAAAAACACCATCACGCGCCTAGTCTAATTGCAACAAAGTCTAACCTGATAATATAAAATAAGATAATAATTGTGATGCTAATACAATTTTTAAGAAACTATACCGAACAATCAAATGAATTAGTAAATTTAAACATTGCATTGGAAAATGAATAGATTAAAGCTTCACAAGGTCAAGGTAATGTTTCCTAAAATGTGTATATCGGTAATTTAATGTTATGTAGTCCAGAAATAATGTAGTAATTGAATTGTCTTTAATTAAGTGATGTATTTATAACCTGAGCCAAGTCGAAATAAGATCGCAAGGGACATAACTCATTTAAAAAGTAGGAAACACACATTTCACACTGAATCAGGTGTGATGCTGAATTTATTTTATACAAACAATAAAAAAAAAAGTAGGACTAGATCGTGTGACAACTGAAGTGATTGGGTTTAGAAAATTCTTGAACAAATTTATCGCGACATTTTTAGCAGCGTAAAGATGATGCAGTCTTGGTGTTAATGACCTTCCAGACTGATCCATTCTGTTTGTATATGTGTGAAGTATCTAGACCTATGTGTGCTTGTGTACATGAGAGTGTGTTGAATACTGTTACACCTTATGCAGACGTAATCATATCTTAATTGGATTTCGTCTTATCAATACAACAAATCTGTGTCGCTATGCATACATCTAGAATATATATTTCCTAGTTCAATCATTTTCAAAAAAAACATTTCGCACATCTTCGCGTCTAAATCTAAAGGCCTATTATTGGAATTTTATAAAGTCGAGAAGATCTATACATTCGCTAAAGCAGGATTCTTTCTCGGGGCTAAAAAGAAAAAAAAAAGGGGGGGGGGCAGAAAATTTCAATTTTAAAAGTTGCAACATTCATAAGTAGGAGAAAAATAATCGCTCTACAAATTGTAAAAAGTTGGTGGTTTTTGAAAAGTATGTCTAATGATTGTCTGGTTTATTTTTACGATTCACTTGTTGAGAGTCATAAATTGTAGACATTTAGTTATAAGAAATAAACCATCATTTGCTGATAAGATTAAACTATATAGCATTGGAGAAGCATTGATACTTACTCAGTTTATTCTGAAACATGGTCAACGGACAAATGTCCTAGACATTAATTTGAACCAATGAATAATGCTGGTAGTTGCCCAACCAAACAAAATAGTATGTGGCCAGAATAGCCAAAAAGATGCATGAAGCCCCCCCCCCCCCCCCCCCCCCCCAAAAAAAAAGACGCATAAGTAAAAAAAAAGGAGCATTAGACATCCCCCCCTAAATAATTTAAGATATGATAAGGCTTGATACAAGTCTCTTTCTCCTCTGTCTCTCTCTAACCTTCTTTCTCTCTCTCTCTTCTCTCTCACTCTCTCTATTGCCTCTCTCCTTTCTCTTTTCTCTCTCTATCTTGTGCGGGATTGTAAAAAGCTGCCCCAACCTTGTCAACAATCCAGGCGCTGTTCCTCAATGGGTCGTTTTAATAATGGCGAGAACCGCACGCCTGGTATAGAGAAGAAAAATGATAAAGTTTCCCCTTGTGCTCGGCCTTCGGCCGCGTCTATAGTCTGCGAGTCTTGTTCTCTTTTGCTTGCCAAAGCTTTCAAAAACCTATTGGCTCAACTCTACCTGTTTCGAAACAAAAAAACACTTGCCGAAAGAGTTGTAGCAATTGACCTCGCAGACATTTTCCAGGCCCTAAACATTAAAAAGAAAATTTGTGTTACCTGTCAGAGGGCAGTCTTGCCACATCATAAGAACATTTCTCAGTGGACACTGTTAAAGGACTAAGAATGAATATAGTTTCCCTATAATTGAATCTCAATCCTGACTGCGCCACAGAATGAATAGTTGTTCATTTTTAGAATAATAGTAATAACCAAGAGTAGCCAAGTGTGCACTACCCCCTAGACGCCTCTGTTACAAAGTAAAAAGTAAACTTAATTATATAACCCAAGTACAGGAGAACTCTTCTTTCATTTAGTAAAAAAAAATAATAAAACCAACACAAACACAAACGTCTATTTTTTTTACTTCTTACATTGTTAATAATGTTTTGTTTTTCCTTGGGTCAAAGGTCGAATACAGCCAGACTTCGTTGATGTTAGTTCCCTCCAGGAAGACCTAGCCTCCGGACCTTAGTCTCGTAGCCGCAGTGAGGTCAAAACTTGTCATTCAGGGCTATAAAGCAGTACTTCACAGATACAAGACTAAACCCTTACACTAAAACACCTACACTAAAACACCTACACTAAGACACCTACACTAAGACACCTACGCTAAACACCTACTGGACTAGTAGTAACTCGTATAATGACTAAGGCAGGTCAGAGACCGAGTGAAGGTCAGAAATATTCTTAGTATAGAAGATTGAACAAAACAAAAAAAAAAACATTTATATATATATATTTATATATATAATTAGATGAAGGGGTCAGGCAGTAAAAGTTTATGTGCGGAATTTCAGCTCGATAGGATCATGAAAAGAAGTCAAAATAAATTATTCATATTTTACAAAGCTTACATCAACTCTGTCTGGTAAAAAGTTTGTACCCATTATTTCTTCCATACCAATAAACAGATGGAGCAAAAATATTGCACAATTATGTCTTGTACCTGACAAGAATCAATAAAAAAACAATTACCAATTAGTTAATTAACTATTGGTAATTGATTATTTTGTTTGGTATCTCGAACAAGGGAAAGAGAAATACTTGACTGTAGGGGTGGTATAAGCTGAATTAGTCCCCTTTATAGGTCGTCGTCTGAGGCTAAGTGAACACAAACATAAAATAGAAACGATAACTATACAATCTTCCAAACTCTCTTCCCTAGCAGAGTGGTTACCGTGTTTGCTCGAGAAGCTTGAGAAGGCTTAGCCACAAGTTCGAATTCAGGTCGTTCACTATTTATATTTTAAATAATACATTTAAAAAACGATCACCCAGATACCCCGTTCTTTCTCCCCCAGCCCTTAGCGTATTGAGAAAGCTAAAAGTATGAAATTGCGCTAAACAAAATGAATTAGTAAAAATATTCCTACTTGTACAGATTTATTATTGTTTGTCTAGATTCTAGATCTATTACAAATTTCATTACATGACTGATCCAAACTAATTGATACAAATACGCTTTATATAAAATTTATAAGATAATTATAAAAACCTACTGTTTTCATAAGCACTTCCCTGACACAGTGGTTAGCTTGTGTTAAATGTTAGCTTAAGGAGGCTGAAACAGACTTGAGTTATCGAGTTCGTATTCAGGTCGTTTCAATGTTAATGGTTTAGAGTTTTTGTCCAGATGAAAAACAGTAAATTATCAGTCGGAAGTTATTACTTAAGTTGACTAACCAATATGATGCTTGTCGTTTCCGGTCGCTTAGTATAACTAATAAAGTATTCAAGACAAACTCTTGAAATGTAAAAAAATGTGTAATCTAAGCCAAACTATTCTTTGTTTGCCTTGAACTCAATTCATTCAATTTATTTACTCCGGCTTTGTTATTGGATAGCCTACTATTTCTTCAGATCCAAACTCTGAGCACAAAAATAAATAAATACGATTCTTCATTCTTCTGCATCATCTAAATGAAAAGTGATCCACTGCTGTCGTCAGAGGGGCGAGAATCGATAGCATGTATTTATCGTTACGTACGCAATGTAAACAGCCTCACACCGGAAGCAGTCTTCTGACACCACGTGGTGGACAGAAATAGAATCTGGTGATATAATTTTAAACTCTTAACATAGAAAACTACAAACAGATTAAGACGAAACCTATTGATCGGTTTTTAAAAATAGAAAAGATCATTTTTCTCTCTTTAATTGTACACCTGCTTATAGCATTTTGGGAAGTTTTCAAAGGCTTCTGTTGAATCGATTATGTTGTCTGTTAGGTAATATGTTCTTTTTTATGTTTACAGAATTTATTTTTGTGTAAGTGTAGGCTATATAAATATATATATATATATATATATATATATATATATATATATATATATGTGTGTGTGTGTGTGTGTGTGTGTGTTTAGCACGTCATCCAAGGCTATTAGTGAAAATATATTTTTTTTTGAAAATTCTCGAAGAATTGTCTGGCATCATCAGATCCAAGTGCATTAGATTGGATGCGTTTGCCCGGAGCGCTTAGGATCCTGTATGTAATGTGTATTATGTGTATTAGTTACTGTCCTACCCCATGATACTTACAAACTTGTTTCAAGTTGCCAGTTTGTTATTTCATCTCTAAAACTCATTTCTAAACCAACGCTGTAGGAGATTTGGTTGGTTTGGTGTCCCTACGACAAACAGAACAATTGCTCTGCCTGTCTAGTAAAAAGTGTGTACACGTTATTTCTCCCACACCCAATCGCAGATTAAACTGAAATTTTGCACATTATTTCTTTTACCTGACAACAAAAGAATCAATTTAAAAAAGTAACCAATTAATTAATTAACTGTTAGAAATTATTTTTTTTATCAAACAAGGGAAAGATATTGTACTTGACAGATGTGATGGTATAAGTTGAATTAGTCCCCTTGAGGAATCTTGAGCCCTGAGTGAGCATTTTTTTTTTATGCTTTTAAAAAAAGATCATCGACACAGTCAGCAAAATACCCTTTCTTTCCTCCCCTTTTCACCACTGGTCCAGACAAGTGATAGGACATCATAGCGCAGTGAGACAAGTTATAGGACATCATAGCGCAGTGAGACAAGTGATAGGATCATAGCGCAGTCAGAAAGCTAAAAGCTAATCAAGCCAAACATTATCTCCGGTATTTAACCTCCCCCCCCCCCCCCGGTATCTCCAGTGCATTATTCTTCTACTCTTCTATTACAACATTGTAGTTCAAAACCAAATCGTCTATTCACTGCAGTTTATTAAAGGATCCCAGCTACTGGTAGAAAATGGTAACTATGGTTTAGCTTTATTTTTTTGTTGGAGGGAAAGGGAAACGTCAAAACTCCTTTTGGCTACGCTCATAAAATTTAGTATTTGTTTTGCTTTTCCTTTTGTTGCAAGGGAGGGGGGTAGTTAACCTCAAAACCCCTGTTGGCTACGATCATGAAATTTGGTGACTGTAGTTCGCTTTACATTTTTTCATCGAAAGGGGAAGTTTTATCATGAAAACCATCTGTTGAAAGAATTTTTGTTCAAGACGAAATAGAAGGACGTGTGCAATGTGTTAGATCGTCAGGTTGACAGGAATATTTCATTTGTTTCTATGCGAAACTCATTTCACGTTGATTATCTGTACATTTATAAATAAAAATCATATTCAAGTTTGTTCACACAATGGCATAGCAAAATGTGTTGAAAGTTTAATAAGACTATAGAACGTACTAGATCGGTTTAGTTGTACTATCTGCTTGGAGCTACAAACCAACGACCGAGCCACGACAGGTCCAAAGAATCTCTTTCCACCCACCTTGATTTCCCTCACAACCCAGATTGATTACTGATATTATAAAATTGTATTTAAAAAAGAAGATCTTTCTGATAAAAATTTATAGCAAAAGTTTTATAATTAGAACTCGAGAAGAAATATCACAATGAACAATTTTGAAATCCATTTGGCGACGTTTTATTTCAGTTTGATGTTTTGATCATCTCTTGTTACTCACAAAACTATCTAGATAAATACTTTTGTCCTGGTAAAAAATTAGACATCATCTATATTATAAAGTAGAATGTGAGGTGTATGTATGTATGTATGTATGTATATATGTATGTTACTTATAGACATCAAAACCGCTTGACCAATCTTGATAAAACTAGGCAGGAATGTTCCTTGGGTACTAACTTAGACCGTAGTGTATGTATTGTAGCCCTAAAACAAACTTAAGACCCTCAAAAAAATAAAGTTGTCCGACTCTATTACAGCTATAGTATTTTATGGATCTAGGCCATGGTTAACAATGTTGACATGAGAAAAGATCGAAAGGATTTAGACCTAGATCTAATTTTAAGAAATACACTTTGCGCACATAGTTTTTTACTTTGACACATGAAAATACAAAAGAATATCGATTGATTTCATTGTGTAATAAAATTAACCTTCAATTTTGTGTTTCAAAAGCATTTTTTACATAAATTAGTTCCTGATATCTGTGACTACAGATTTCCTGGCGAACATTCTTTCATTAGACATTACCAATTGGTTAGACATTAACAAATCTCTCTACTGAGTCTATTCCTAGGTCTAGGTCTAAACCTCTTATTGAACTCTAAGATGATAAAACTTCTTTTCGCAAAGATAGTTTTGTGCTTTAACACATAAACATACTAATTATTGTCCATTCATTTGATATTTTAATCAATTTAACATTCAAATTTGTTTTTCTAAAGCATTTTTAATACATTCGTTCGCTGTTCTCTAAAGTTGCGTAGTCGTGTTGAGATAGGCCTATATTCATTCATGAAAAAAGGTCACGCATGCGCAACACAGAATGAACTCTATAAAAGCCTATTTTTAACTCTAGATTAGTGTAGATTTAGATCTATGTCTACCTCAAGATCTACTTTATTCTTTAACACATGAACATACAAAATCTTATATAAAACAGACGTTACTTCAAAAAAGAAGATGATTACGTCCTACGCGTCATGCATTTAGTCATGCATATTAACCAATGACTTAAATTCTCCCAAGTCACTGGTTTTTCTGGCTAGCTCAGGCAACCCATTCCATGCTCTAATAGCACTAGGGAAGAAGGAGTATTTGTACAAATTTGTCCTAGCATAGGGGACAAGGAATGTGCCTTTATCTTTGTGTCTTTCAGAGTATTTTATTAAGTTTTGATTTTGTATTTGAAGATTATGGTTCAGTGTTTTATGTATAATTGCTACTTTACTTTTGAGTCTTCTGTCCTGAAGGCTTTCTAAATTTAGTGATTTTACTAATGGTGTTACTCTAGTCAAATGTGAATATTCTTTTGTTATGAATCTGACTGCTCTATTTTGTGTTTGTTCCAGTTTCTTAATGTTTTATTGAGTTGAGGGGTCCCAAACGGTGGATGTATATTGTATTATTGGCCTAACCAAGGTTAAATAACATTTGAGTTTTATGTTCTTATTTGATTTATAGAAATTTCTTTTAATAAACCCTAATGCTTTGTTGGATTTTTTTGTAGTTTCATCAATTTGTCGATTCCATGACAGTTTTTCATTTATTATAACACCTAGGTATTTTGCGTTTTTAGTCTATGTTACTGGTTTGCCATGAATAAGATAAGTGGAATTAATTTGTTTTAGTTTTTTTGTTACTCTTAACAACTGACATTTTTCTGGGTGGAAAGACATGCTCCAATTTGATTCCCATTTCTGTAATTCATCTAATTCTCTTTGTAAAATATCTGTGTCTTGTGTTGTTTTTATTGTTCTATATTAAGTCTATTCATCTCAAATTTTAATCAAATATATGTAGGCCTACAAGCAAATGTTTTAATTTGAAAAAATGGATTTAAGCCCATTAGCTATTCTGATTTGATAGCTTCATTCACACTATTTTTACATTGACACATTCGCTTTGCTTATTACATTATTATTTCGTTTAATTGTGACTATATCGACAGTAATGCGCAAAATAGACCCGCGGGTCGCGGGTAACATATGTCTAGTTCTCTATAGATATGATATGTATATATATTTTTGTTTTATAATTGTAATTTTTTATAAATTGTACAGACGTTCAACTTACTAGACTATATAATTTCTAAATAAATCAATCAAAACAAGTTTGATTCAAAAACTGGTTTCATTTCTTTTAAACGTACGAACATTGATGTCTACGGCTATATGTACAAAAACATTTATTGTTTGTTCTATTTTAATTACGCTATCCCATTAAAGAAAAAAAAACTCTTTAAGGCAGCAATTACTATTTTGGTCAAGTTATCTCACAGTGAATCGAAAGAAGGATTTTGTTGTTCTATTTATATCAGGGGAAAAAAAACACGTCGAATTTCGAAACTGTGACAGGTTTGTATGAAAGAAATACAATTTATTTTAAAATGCTTCCTTTATATTGGACAAAATAAAATAAAATACATAAATTTTTCTTCTTCAAAATAAAAATACATTTATATTAATGGGTCGTTGAACAAGTATGTTATTGTCTGAAGTTTGAATCAGAAGTATGTTATTGTCTGAAGTTTGAATCAGAAGTATGTTATTGTTTGAAGTTTGAATCAGAAGCACTAGCGGATCCAGAACTTTGGAGTGGGGGGAGCGATTTTTTGTCCAAACCATAGCCCTAATGCCCAGTAAACCCTAATCTTAAACGCGCGTACAGATTATATATAATTAAAAAAAAAACATGATTACAAAGAGAGTTTGTGTTATCACACAAACTCAGAAGCGGCCCCCAACAAAATCACCGGTGCGGACCGCACCCCTAGCACAACCCTCACCCACTGACGCCACTGCTCCAAGATACCTACTTCTTCCCAACAATTTTGATTAATATATTGGATTAGACGTAGAGGTCTAGTAAGATATTTTTAAAAATGAGCCTGAACAACTTAACAGGTTTCCCATGCGATCATCACTATTACCCACTAGAAATACTAATCCAGATCACAATCGCTCTATTTACTTAATAGGTCTAGACTAGATCCAGAACATATAATAAATAAATAAATAAATATATATATATGTATATATATATATATATATATATATATATATATATATATTTATATATATATATATATATAATCTAGATCTAGACAAGATCTAGATTTCTTGACTAGTTCTAGATATGATATAATCTAGATCTAGAATCTAGATCTACATCTACACTTGATCTCTAGACTAGTTCTTGATCTAGATCTAGACTTGATCTAGATAGAACTACAACTAGTATCTAGAACTAAGATCTAGAACTACAATTCATACTAGAGTTAGAATTGGAATCTAGGCTAGAACTAGATTTCTAGACTATTTCTAGATCTAGTTTAGATCTGGATCTGGATCTAAACTAGAACTCGAATCTAGACCAGGTTAGAATGACCAGAAGCTAGATCTAGACTAGGTTTAGGTCTAGACTAAATAGACTTTAGATAATGATCCAGAACTAAATCTATAGCCTAATGTAGACTAGATCTAGAAATAGAATCTGGATCTATTAGAGCTAGATCTAGGTCTATATTATGATCAGGATTAGTAGGCGTACTACTGGGTTATAGTGCCCTTATGCTGTTCGCATCAGTTTCACTTCTTGATGTGATACTACTGCTTACATGATAAATAAATATGCCCCCCTAAGCTTTTAGAAGATAAACTATTTTCTTAATGGATTATAAATGTAAATTTTGTTCAAATTGTTTAATACAATTAAATCTAAATCTAGATATATGTTTGGCCTCTATTAATTGTAATTTAGATTGTTGTCAAGTGTATAGCCTAATGAGGATATGTGAAAACTGCGCGCTATAAAAGTAGTTCATTTGTTTTTTTAACTTTCAACTACAACGAATTTCGTATTAAAATTATTTTTAAAAACAACATTTGAATCAGTATTCTATTCCATGAGTTAGTTAATAAATGGAAAATCCATTTTATAATGATCCATTGATACTTTTTCCATTGTGACCTAAAATGCAATTTTTTTGTACCAATGCGCGAATCTATGAGTGAAGCTTGATTTATTAATGAAGAAGTCTTTGACCTTTTTAAAAGACTTACCTCCCCTGAAGTTTTTCATTTAAAAGTGGTGTAAGTTTTTGAAAAATCTGCTTGCATATACAATTTTAAAAGCTAGATGGTTCAATTTCAGAAAAAAAAAAGTAGCCATTGCATCAGTACTTTGAATGATCTAAAATATCATGATGTCTGATTTTCATTTTCTCTTCTAGTTTCTGAGATCTAAACGAGACGGACGTTGGGACAGACGGACAGACAGGCCACACAAAACTAATAGCGTCTTTTCTCCTTTCGGGAGTTGCTAAAAAAGCAGAGTTTCTCAGCCTTCGACGAAAAAAAAAGCCATGTTGAGGCCTTTCTCTTGACAGCTAAGGGTTCTGGGCGAAGTCCCGACGCCTAAAGCGTTTTCTTGAATTCTTCACTGCAAAAACGCATTCTCATGACATTTACAGCTCATTATTCATCCTATTAAAAAAGGACCCCTTGAATAATGTTTTACTTGAAAAATATTCTAATATGAATTTATAGGCCCCTAATACATTGCAAATACAACCGATTTGTTCCTTGAAAAGATAAGATACCCCACATATTTAGTTTTTGAGGATAGCCGCGAAAAAAATTATTAGAAAAATAATATTTAAAAAAACGCTTATTTGTAAGTTATACATTTTGTTCAGAGGGCTAGAGTGGGGAGGTCAGTAGAAGCAATCAATCCCCCCCCCCCCCCTCGAATCAGATACCAGAAGTGTAACGATATAATATAAAAATAAATGATATAGTGATTCAACTAAGTTTGTTCGCAAACTATGATTTCTAAATAAAAGTAGGACCGCCCCCCCCCCCCCACTCAAAGGGTTTAGCTGGTAAGGTTAGTAGATGTATTCGCCCACCGCCACACCACCAAATCGGCTAACAGGGGAACGACATAATATAAAGATCGGTTAAAATATCAATAACAAGTTTTAATTATATAGATATTTAATTGATTCTGTTAACAGCTACAAATAAAATGAAACTCTCCCAACTCGAAAGTTTATGGTGGTGGAAGGGCGGGCTTGATGCCAGCACCACCTCCCCACCCCTCCAAATCGGTCAACATTCTAGAGGAGGGGGGCGAAATAATCTAAAAATATATTGAAATTTAAATAATTAGTGTATATTATTAACATAACTAATAAATTCGTTTACAAATTTTGTGATTTCTTTACTAAAATTTGTCCGCCGCCCCCCCCCCCCCCGGCCGAGTGGGGAAGGGCGATCGCCCCTACCGCCCCCCCCCCCCCCCCACCAGATCCGCCAGTGAAGTCAGAAGTATGTTATTGTCTGAAGTTTGAATCAGAAGTTCTAGTTTTACCGTACTTGTTTCCGACCACAGCAATAGATAAAGACAAGATTACAGAATGTCACGTGATAATAAAGGTCAAGGCTGTTTAAACTGTATAAAAACTAAATAGAATGTTACATTTCTAGAACCAACAATCAGTTTAATTTAAAACTAAAAATATCTTAGGAATTAAGAAATAAAGTTCTAGATTTTTTTTTTTTCATTTTGGAGAAACTAATTTTTTTTAGAGAGGATATAAACACTAGTGAAAAAAAGTAAGTTTCAGGCTTCATGTTAAGAGGCTCTATTATTGTAATTAAAATATTGTGTGTTTACAGCGTGTGTTTACAGTGTGTTTTTCATATGATTTCTACTCGAGGAATAAAACTGTTTCATTTCATAGAGATGAAAGCTTTTATTTCTTGACCTGTACAAATTATCTCCTGAAAACTTCGGACATGGGAAATCAGATTTAAGTATTGAAAAATACCATTAATTTATAAAAATTCTGAGCGCTTCTAAACCCTACAGACGAACCGCAAACATACAAGAGTGCAAGAGCAAGGATTTGTGAATGGCGTAAGTGAAATGGTACGATAGCTGGGACGGGAAGTCTGTAAGTTTCATAACACCCAAACAGAAAGGACGAGTGGTGGCAGCTAGACAGAAAGAATCAAGCAATTCTGGCACGTTTTCGCACGGAACACTGTCCGATAGGAGCCTATTTTGCTAGGATCCGAGAGAACCACTATCCAAGAAGTTGACACTATTACTTGGAGGATGAGACTAACTATAAAACACACCCTTAACGAGTGCAAGGTGCTCAGAAACGATTTCATTGGTACGACTTGAGAACGATAGAACGGGAGCATGCGGAGGTATTGCCCTGTATGGAGACAGGCAAACCCAACAAAACACTGCCATATGCCTGCCTCGTGCTACAAGAGAGTGTTAGCACGGAGCATTAGTGCATTGGGGCGCCTGGATGAGCATATCGGAGATATCTCTTGTTTTTTTTTCTTTAGCTTGTGTAACCTATACGTAAGTACACTTAGAAAATACCGCAACAAATGAGCCACTAAGCAACGTCACCATGTCCTAGCCTCTCCAAGTTCAAAGATAGGCAATGTCCCAGCCTCTCTAAAAAAGAAGTCCGTGTCTCAGCCTCTTGTTATGGCGTGTGTGTGCGTGTGTTGATGGTGAGAAGACGTTAACAATTGGTTGGTAGCTATGCAGTGTGAATGATGCAAGATAAGCGCAATTGTCGTAAGCTATGTTGGCTATGCAAGACGACTCCAGCATGCTAGAGTTTTTGTAGTGAGTTCAACTTTTTGTTCAAAATACCATTTTATATTATTACTAAAGTCTACTACATTTATTTCATTTCATCTCAAGTTGAATTAGTCTATACTGTAATACAAGTTATATTTAGTATTGTTCACACACAAAAAATATTTAAGTCCTTTCAAGTTTTTAAAACTCAAAATATAATACGCCTACAGCTGTTTAGTTGTTTACCAGCTGTTTAGTTGTTTACCAGTAGTTTAGTTGTTTAGCAGCTGTTTAGTTGTTTACCAGCAGTTTAGTGCTACAAGTCAACGACGATGAATAACACCTATCCAAGTTAAAAAAAAAAAAGGTCTCCATGTTCAACAAGAAAAACATTAAAAAACTACTTCGTAGTTGTATGGATTAGTTTGGGTCAGTCATGCCATTCAATTTGTAATAGATCTAGACTAACAAAGTCTGCGATTAGAAATATTTTTACCAACTGTTTTTGTTAAGCGCAATTTTATTCTTTTAGCTTTCTCAATACGCTTTGATTCTATCAGTTGTCTGGACCAGTTGGGAAGGGATTGGGGAGGGGGGGGGCGGAGAAAGGACGAACGACATGAATTCGAACTTGAGGTCTATAGCCTCCTTGACATCCTCAAGCTGATACACTAACCACTATGCCAGGGAAGTGCTTTTGAAAATAGAAAGTTTATAGTTGTTAGTTTCGAACTTTTCTTTCTACAACTTATTCCCCCTTATTAGTCAAGTACTACTTTATTCCCCTGTTTGAGATACCAAACAAAATAATTAATTGCCAATAGTTAATTAACTAATTGCTAAATTATTTAAAAATTGATTCTTGCTTTGTCAGGTAAAAGAAATAATTGTGCAAAGTTCTAGCTTGATTCGAGATTGGGTGTGTACAAACTTTTTACCAGACAGACAGACAGAATAAGTTGATATAAGCTTTGTAAAAAAAAAAATAGGTAATGTGCCAGGTTTTCAGACTTGCATGGCCTTCTATAAAGGTGAGAATGTTGTGACGCTGGATGCAAATTATTTAAATTCTTTGATATTTAAAAAAAAAAAAATATTTAAAATTGCATTGTTTGTACAAAATGTCCTCATCTTTAATTAAGCGTTGTAATCGTTCAACTATATTATTTAGGTTTTCCATTTTAATTAGTTTACTATTTATTGTTACCGCATCCCCTGGCTTTTTCCATCACGTGGGCTGTTGGGGTGTGGGGCTGGAACTCATGGAATAGAATCTAGATTATTCAAGATTGTAAGCCCACGCACCAAATGTTTACAAAACTGTTTGAATGCTAAATGAGGTGGGTTGATTCTATGAGCGATGTTGAGTCATTTGGCAGCGGAGAGGGGCTAGTTTCCCCACACGCCTCAATTTTTTCCTTTTTCCTAACCAGATACTTGACACTTAATGTCTTAGTTTTTTGCTTTCTAATTTTAGCAAGGCACACACACACACACGAGCAAGGAGTTAGCAAATAAATTTTATCACCAAGAGAGAAAAAAATATGGGAATGGGGATAAGTTGGGGCGGAGGTAGGTCATTGTCATCTTTATTTGTTCAGACAATCGATAGAAGAGCTCCAAGGTTGCCGGAAGTGATTATGTTACAAGTGAATATAGATCTAGTAGACGACATTTGAATTCTAATTGAAATCTGACCGCCAAGGAAAACTAGGTAATAGAATTTTTCTTTTGTTATCTTATCCAATTATTTGTTTGCTAACTCAGGAATACAATTTTAAAAGTTAGTTTTATTTATATTTTATAACATTGCACAGTCCATACTAAACAAAAAGGTTGGGAAAGGTAGCAAAAAAAAAAGTTATCTTTTAAACAGCTCTCAAACAATCTTAACTCAGAACGTACTTTGTGCTGTACGAAATAGATCTACAAAGAATTCGAATTTTGAACTGTACTGCTGGATCAAAATGTTAATATACTCCTAAATACAAGTAATATTATAAACGACAAGGTTGATTTACTAAACACAAACACAGACTTTATTTAAACCATTTAGATAATGACCAGCAACACAAAATTCCTACTCTTCTAATCATGGAACTAAGAGTCCATCACTGTTATCACATATCAACATCCTTCTTTCTGTAAAAAAAAATTACATTGTACATCTGAGTACAAATTTTATAAAATAACACATTAACATCTTTCCCTTTTACAAACCATAGAATTAGAAATCTAGCCCATGATTTAGAAACAAAACAAGTATGACTGAAAAAGTAAAATATACATATCATAGTATCTGTGCTAACATAGTCAGCAAAGCCATTCATCTGAATGGTTTGATAGTAGTTCAAAAAGTGTTTCAGGGATTCTCCTTCATCATCAAAGCACCCCTCAGACTCTTGGGTTTTTGTTATGTTTCCTTTCCATTCAGTGTCATGTTGAGGTACCTTCTTGGGATCTGTTTTTGAACCATTTTCAGCTCAACCAGAGTTCTGTCGCAAATTTTAATTTTTTTTCAACAGTAATATATTCCCTTTGTTTAGGATACCGTCTCCTACATTGGGAGGTTCAACCCCCCCCCCTCTCAAATTAAACTCCCCCAGGGAGGGTGGTGGAATTTGTGATTGATTTTTGCTTTGATTTTGTTTATTAAGATGAGATCGTAATGCTAAACCATCACTTGCCCCAGCGCAGCCAAAGGAGTCTAAGTTTTAAATCCCCCTCCAGGAGGTTTCGAGGTTAAAATCCCCCTCTTCTGTACAACAAAAATAATGCAAACGACAGTCACCAAATACCATGAGCGTAGCCAAAGATTTTCAGCTTAAAACCCCCTCCAAAATTTTGTTTACGATAAAACCGTTTCTTCAATATAAAACTAAAGCATACAACATTCAACAGATTCTATGAGCAAAGTCAAGAGGGATTTAAAAAAAACAACAAAAAACCAGATGGTTTTGAGTTTAAAACCCCGCTCCAGCGGGATTTGAAGCTAAAAGCCACCTCTTTAAAGCAAACTAGAATCACAAAATTCTATGAACGTAACCAAGGGGGGTTTGGGTTTAAACCTCCCTTCAGAGTGTTTTAATTAAAAAAAAAACCTCCATATGGTTTTGAGTTTAAAACCTCCTACAGAGAGTTTTGAGGTTAAAATCCGCTCTTCAATATCATTCGAAAGCAAACTACAGTTACCGTATTCAAAAGGTTTAGAAAATGTAAGCAAACAGATGCTATCTTATTAGATTTTTCCAAAGCTTTTGACAAAGTTCATCACCATAGTTTGCTTAAAAAATTAAAATATTTTGCCATTACTGGTCCATTGCATCAGTGGATTAAAGATTTTCTGATAGGGAGAGAACAAACTGTAATAATAAATGGCTCTAAATCAACACCAATAACACTAAACTCAGGTGTACCTCAAGGAACAGTCTTAGGTCCACTACTATTTTTAGCGGCCCCCGAAAGGTGAAAAGACGCTATTTGTTTTGTGTGGCCTGTCTGTCCGTCTTCCGTCCGTCCCGTTTAGATCTCAGAAACTAGAAGAGAAAATGAAAGTAGGACATCATGATATTTTTGATCATTCAAAGTTCTGATGCAACGGTTACTTTTTCTTTTTTCTTTTCTGAAAGCAAAAAATCTAATTATTTAAATCACGTATGCAAGCAGTTTTTTCATAAAATACACCTTTTACAACTATAATTTGTCCATCGTGGTTCGATGATGACCACTTTGTCATCCAGGGGACTGAGAGCTCTACACTGGGGTTTTATGCCTCCTCATGTTGCTGGTGAGACCTATGTGAGACCGGAATGTTCGGCTGCACACTAGGCAGGTTATTCCAGCTGGAGCTAGTGCCATTGGCCTTGCTTTTCTTCTCTGGCATTTTTCTTCTGCCATCGTTGTTCTCTTTTCCTCAGCAACCTGTGCGCCAGTTTTCACAGCGCGACGTCATGATGCTCTGTCATGTGCCTCTGTCTCCCAGGTGGCTGGTTCTATGCTGAACGCCTTTAGAGAAGCTTTGAGGGTGTCCCTGAAGCGCTTTCTTGACCACCTTGCGAGCGCTTTCCTTCGCTTAGATGGCCATACAGGAGTCGTTTAGGGATGCGGCGGTCTTCCATTCTGCAGTCATGTCCTGCCCATCGCAGCTGGGACTGCATCAGGATTGTGTGGATGCTTTGCAGACCCGCTCTTCGAAGGACTACAGTATCTGGTATTTTGTTTTGTCATTTGACATTCAGTATTTATAGACATGTCACGTGGAAATAGTTCAGTTTCTTTGCATGTTTCCTGTACACTGTCCACTTTCTGATGCATGGAGCAAAGTTGGGAGGATGACAGCTCGATAGATCCCTAGCTTTTTATTTGTTGTGATACCTCGTCTGTTCCAGGCATTTTTAGACAGTCTGCCATAGGATGCAATATATATATACAATATATAGAACACTCAACCATCATTCACCTCTACAAGAGAAAGGGAAATAGGCAGTTATGCGATAACCATCGTGGCATATCCTTCCTATGAATTGATTGCAATATTCTGGCTAGGGTGCTATTAAACAGACTACACCACCACCTAGAAACTGGCCTACTTCCGGAAAGTCAATGCGGCTTCAGGCAGGGTAGAGGCACGGTTGACATGATGTTTGCAGTCTGCCAATTCCAAGAGAAATGTAGAGAGTAAAATTAAAATCTCTATACCGGTACTGCATTCATAGATTTGACTAAAGCTTTTGATAATGTCAGTCGTGAAGGCCTTTGGAAAATCATGTCCTAATTCGGCTGCCCGATCAATTCATAACAATGGTGCGCCAATTCCGTGATAACATGCGAGCAAGAGTCCACGACAACGGAGACTACTCCAAGCCTTTTGCTGTCTCAAATGGCGAGAAGCAGGGCTGTGTGCTGGCTCCAACGCTTTTCAGCATAATGTTCACCACTATACTGAAAGATGCCTTTCGCACAGAAAGCATTAGAGTTGGCATACGCTATCGCAGCGATGCAAGTTTACTCAATGCTGAGAGACTCAAGGCAAGGACCAAGGTAAACTACGACTGCATCAGAGGCCTGCTATTCGCAGTTGACTGTGCCCTAAACGCCGCAAACGAAGAAGACCTTAAAAATAGCTTGTCACTCTTCGCTAATGCCTGCAAAAATTTTGGCCTCACCATTAATGTAAAAAAGACAGAAGTGCTGCACCAACCTCGCCCAAATAAATCTGTCACAGAACCAGACATTCTCATAGATGGCCAGAAATTAGCAAACGTCAAAAAGTTTGTCTATCTGGGAAGCACCATATCAGCAAACGCCAACTTAGATGATGAGGTTGACTTCCGTGTTGCTCGTGCTTTTGGCAGACTTCAAGAACAAGTGTGGCAACGGAGAGGACTCAGCATTTCCACAAAACTGAAAGTCTACAGTGCTGTAATTCTCCCGACACTCCTATATGCATCATAGTCCTGGACCCTATACTCCCGCCACACCAAAAAGCTAAACACCTTCCACCTACGCTGTCTAAGGAGTATCCGACCACATACCAGAAACAGAAATCTTAAAGCTGTCCAACATGTACAGTATCAATGCGACAGTAAAAAGGTCCCAACTTCGATGGGCGGGACATGTAGTCCGCATGCCAGACAATCGCCTTCCCAAGCGACCTCTGTACGGGGAGTTGTGTGCAGGAAAGCGCTCCCAATTGTATATTTTCAGTATCACTAAGTCAAATATATTTATAAAATGTACAAGAAATGTTCACAACAAATATAAATATTAGTTACAGATGTTTTTTTCTGGTTAACTAGCTGCTAAAATTAAAAGAAAACATTTATGTTTGTTTATAACGGCTAAGAATGCACTTTGTTTGTAAATATCAGGCACATTTTTTAAAATGGACTTTTTATGCAGCGAATTTCGTACAGTAGCGTAACGCCGCGGCATGATATGGTACTAAACTAATTCCTTAAAAATTTTTAAATAATCAGATTTTATTTATTTTTTGTTTAGTGCCCCCATCAGGATAAAAGCCGCTTATTTTTTGTGCGTTTTGTTTGTTGGTCGGTCTGTCCGTCACGTTTATAAAACTACAACAACAACACTAAACGCTATTTAAAATCTGATTTAACCTTCAATGTTCCTTTCAAAACATTACAGTAGTTTTAAGTATCTATAATAGATTTTTTCGGATGTTTTGTGAAAAACAAATCAATGCCAACGAATGTTTGTTTGCTTTTCTAATTTATATTACATGTGATTTCCTTCCTATGAACTATGAAGAACTATGAAGTAGTTCTGGAAGTTGTTTTATATAAAAAAAATATAGTTTAATTATCGATATCCGATTGTTCCGTATTTTCAACTTAAAACAAATTTATGTCAAATTACTTTTTTTTTTTAAATATCGACAATAATAAATAAGAAAGTAATTTACTTGAAACGATTATTGAAAAACACTTTTTAGACTTAAATTGTCTTACAAATCGTCGCCAAAATTGTTCCGAATTTTATATGAAAAATCTACTAACACAAATAACTGTTTGAAATCTTCTTCTAATAAATAAAACAAATAATCTTTTTCTCATTTACGAATATCAGTTGTTCCGGATTTTATGAAAAACATTCTAACCAAGCAGGGTTTTAGCCTGCTCGCCGCCATCCTCCGTCGTCCAGCGAGAAGTTAATTATTTTTAAATCCGAACATCCGAAACATGTAAAACAGAAATAAAAACATTTTTTTTTACAGAGGCAAATGAATGTTTGAAACATTATTACTTTTGGCAATCAACATTAAATAGCGTCTTGAATATTCCTTGCGAATAAGCGGATCCGAGAGGGATCCGACTCCGACGCGGGCAGCCTCTGAGTTTGTGTGATAACACAAACTCTCTTTTGTAATCTAACTAATTTTAAATACCGAAAACGTGCTGGGGGAGTTGATACAAGTCTGTTGATCTGATGTAAATCTGCGACTACCAGTGCTAGAGTTAATACAGGTCTGTTGATCTGATGTAAATCTGCGACTACCAGTTCCAGAGTTGATACAAGTCTGTAAATCTGATGTAGATCTGCGACTACCAGTTCTAGAGTTGATACAGGTCTCTTAACTTGATGTGAACGACTTCTTGCAGTTACACTTCTTTGACTTGTATTACACTGCAGTAACTTTCGGCAATATTACTATCTACCACATTCAACTCTGTTGATGGATTTAGCAAAATTTCTGGCATTGTTTTAATAAAACTAGATTTAGTCTGCTTTGATAATTAATACAGTTCTTACTTAACTAACGTGTTTCCGCTGCCGCCACGTTCACACACACTTCCTAATCCGCTAAGGGAACTAACTCTTATAGAACATTCCATCCCATTACAACACTATAGATTATTATTATTATAGCTTTTATATAGCGCTACTTTCATGCTTATAGCATGCTCAGAGCGCTTTGTTCCTATCTCATTTGTGGACCAGTTGGGGGGAGGGGGTATCTAGGAGTTGGTTTTCCGTGCTGCCTTTAGGCGCTCAGTAAACACAACTCTGCCCGAGTCGGGTGTCGAACCTCGAGCCAAGACAAGCCAAGTTCAAGCGCACTTGGAGGCGTCTGCTTCCCACCGTGTTTCTGATTGGCTCCGTTTTGTTCTTAGAATCCAAATCCTTACATTCTACATTTTAGTCCTATAAGTGTCCAGGGATGAAGTGCTTCATAGTTCTTCGTATAGATATGGAAAGTAGCCAGGAAAACCAACGACTTAGCAGAGTGTAAGTCATTGATGAACATGCATGACTAGATTGAAACATTGAAATGTGTAGAACGTAATTAGGCCTACCTACTTTTTTGAAGTCACGTCTGTAATATATAAGATAAGAAGAGACTAAGCTGACCTCATTCGCATTGAGCGCAGTTCTTAGATTTCTATATGCAACTTGAAGCTGAACTGAACGTCACTAATAATTTGAACGTGTGTCAGAGTTTTGAGTTTAAGTGAAACGTCCTCTGGTTGTATGAGATGACAGGGTCATTTCCTGGAAGAAATGTTACACTTAATCTGATTCTAAGATTCTGTAGACTTAGGGATAGATGACATATATGAAAGTGATCTGCTCAACTAATAAAGTTCTTCAGAAACAAAATATAATGATATAAAACTCACATTCAAGACTATAAAAAATAAAAAAAAAAGAAAAACAAGGTTACATAGACAGTTTGTAACACAAACTCAAAATCGGCCCCCAAAGTGGTTCACCCAGGAAGGTAAAAAGGCAGGTTTCAATATTATCAGAATGAAATTCTATCAAAGACAAATGACAAAGAAGAATGGAGAAAAAAGGTTAACAGATCTTGTGTGGTACCCCAGCGGTCCAGCAGACCAAAGGATAGGTGTAAAATAATATGAAGTCCAGAATACACCTGGCCTAACTGATGTCTTATAAATCAATATATAATTCATCTAATTGTTTTGTAACGGGTCAATCTCTTATTACTCAAGAAAAAAAAATTTCCGTAAAAAAAAAAAAAGAAAAAAAAAAGGATTTCTTTGGTAAGTTGTTCTATAGGGAATGTATGCTGCTGCAGTTCAGGCGTTAATATGAAAAACTACTTATTAATTGTAGTTTTAAATTATATCCAACTTATATGCATACTAAATAGATTTTTTTCTCTTTAAAAAAATAGTAAACATTTTTTTATGTCAATATTGTACTTAGTATAACAGAACTTACATAACTAAACAATACAAATGTAAAAAAAAATATTTTTTGACAAAAAATCTACAACCGTTTGCATAAATGTGTTAAAAATATGGTACATGTATTATATTACCCCTAATAAAGAGCCTCCCGTATTTGTTACTATTAATAGTGAATAGTTGTAAAAGTGGTGTATTTTATGAAAAAACTTCTTGCATAAGTGATTTAAAAAATTAGATTTTTCGCTTTCAGAATAGAAAAAAGTAGCCGTTGCATAAGAACTTTGAATGGTCTAGAATATTATGATGTCGGATTTTCAATATCTCTTCTAGTTTAGAGATCTAAACGGGACGGATGGACAGACGGATGGACGGACAGACAGGCCACACAAAACTAATAGCGTCTTGTCCCCTTTTGGATGCCGCTAAAAATTAAAAATTGAATTTATTTTCTATATTGATGTTGATGTTTTGTTGCCGGTTAGGCGTGTTAATTGTGGGTTTTTTTAAACAGATTTTTAGTTTTGTTTACAGGTTTGTGCAATTTTTTTTTTCGTCTTTGCATTTCTCTTTATCTCTCTAGATCAACACTTGATTTCTGTATATTCATTTTAAATTTTTCTCTTCATTTATATTTTCATTTCTCCTTATCGCTTGCCCTTCCTTTTTAATACACACCATGACATCATGACCGCATCTCTTTCCCTATTGACTTATTAAAATAGGTAGCTTATCAACACTTCCGGTCCACTGGATACTTACAGAAACAAACAACAACTAATGTGTTTTATAGGTTGCCTTCCATTTTAAAATTAAACAACAACTCAAAAGTCCTGTGCCTCTGTTTCTATTTGAAGTTCCTTTTGTCCTTTGATAATATCTGGAGTCTTTTTGTTTTGTCTCAAGTCTCCAATATCTATAGAGAAACCATAGTCTCTGAGTCACTGGAAATCCCAGGAATAAAAAAAAAAAGACTTTAAAAAAGCAGTCATGATACAAGCCTACACAAGTAAGTAAAAAGATAAACAAGGTGTTTACAACGTAGTGTGATTAGAAGGAGATTGAGTTACAAATCTTACTATGTTTAGAGTCAAACCTTGTCTTTCTATCTAGCAGCTGATACGCACGTAATGACTTATATAATCAATTACCTACTGAAAATAAAAGTGTGTTTTGAGCGGATGAAGTAATTAAAAATATATGATATTCACTCGATAAGAAAAAAAAATCGAATCACGAAAATAGTATCATTGTGAAACGAGTCCTTTGGGTGTTACCACAAATAGATATTGTTACCAAGGGGGGTTAACCGTGCCAAATATGATTACAGGACATGATTAAGGTTACTGTTGTCTTCTGGAATAGGAACGACTAAACAGTGTTGTTAACATGTTATGCCACCGTTATGCAATGCCGAGATTTGCATTTCCTTGCTCTAATTCAATGTAGTAATAGCACAGTGTGGGTGACTGAACTGGTAATTATAATTAAAAAATAAAAAAGATGGTATCAAGGGGAGGCAATGAAATATTTCAGTTCAAGTAAAATGGTAGCGTTTTTTTTAAAACTCAGAATGTAAATGGTTAAAGAAGTTTATAACTTTGTTATTTACCCTTTACCTATCCACTAGTCTGTTGGACCTTTGGGGCACCAGGCAAGATTTGTTGACCTTCTTTCTCCATTCCTCCCTGTCTTTTGCCTTGTTTAAAACCTCTATTAATGGTAGGCCCGTCCATTCTTTGATGTTGTTTACCCAACTTTGTTATACATTATCTAATAATACATTTTAGAAATAACCAAACTATTTCTTAGACCAGGACTTATGGCCATAGTGTCCAATGAGAATATGAGATCAATTGTCATTGGCCTTCTTCAGTCGTAGAACGACTTTTGTTCATCTCGTAGAGCCACTGGCGGATCCAGAACTTTGGAGTGGGGGAAGGCGATTTTTTTCCAAACCCTAACCCTAACGCCGAGTAAACCCTAACCCTATGCATAAACGTGCGTACAGCATATATATATATATATCTTTATATATATTGTTACGAATCTCACTATCCAGACTCTCTGCAAACTGCACCATACACCACTAACTTAAGGAACTTGACAACTCAGGGCTCCAAAGTAACGTGACGCTTTAATAGTTGAATAAATAACAGCCAATACTGTACAATTGGCAACACGTACACTGTACAAATATCTCTCCGATAACACCGTTCCGCCGTATCAACTCTTGCACTGGCCTCTCCGTCTCGTTCCGGGCTTGCACTGGGTTCAACAGTTCAGGACTGACTTCACACACTAGGCTCGTTGTGTCGGACTCGATCACAGATCAAGATCAAGACGCCAGTCGTCTCAACTGTACTTGACAGTACTCCGCACTGAACCGTCGTAATGCTCCGTACAGAACCACACCGTTGAATTGTGCTGTAGTCGATCGTGTTCTGAACCCCTGCAGTGAACCTGCTCTCGTGAACCGTCTTGACTGCGACACCTCCGCTCTTTATAGAGTGTCCCTGCTGGCCTTCTAGAACCGGGCAGAACGTCGCTCGACCATTCGGGGTGGTCATATGACTACATCCCTCGTGACGCTCCTGAGCACTGTTCACGACGCCGATCCTACTCGAACCTTCATGTCACACTCGTATCGGCTGACCGTCGTAACTCGTCACGGTTGACCGCTCATCTAGCGCTGGCCTGGGGCGATTTGCGTCGGCTGACTACACTCACACCACTACCCCCATCTGTGCCACCACCAGGCTTATAACAATATATATATGAGAATAAAATAGAGCAGTGTTTCTCAACCTTCGGCGAAAAAATAAAAAAGTCATGTTGAGGCCTTTCTCTTGCAAGCTTGGGGATCTGGGGGAGCGCTGTAAGATTCTCCCATGCCCCGACGCATGAAGAGTTTTCTTGCATTTTTTACTTCGGTGGGGGGGGGGGGGGGGCGATCGCCCCTACCGCCCCCCCCCCCCACCCCGGGATCCGCCAGTGCGTAGAGCACTTAGTAAAACGATTCTCCGATTTACATCGTTATAAACAAAATTAAGTAACAACGAATTAATTTTCATTTGGCTTGAGGACCTCTTGAATCTCTTGAACAGACTCTCTACATATTCGGGTATTTCTGCATGTAAGCTCCTATTCTCTTGAACTTGAGATATTCTGACTCTTATACTTCCGCTAAGCCTTTTTTTCGTGTGAAGGGGCTGTTAGGGCCGGGTAAAATGTTCCATGCGTTGTCAGAGCGAATGATCGTTCTATAGTCCCAGCACATAAGCTTACACATATGTGAACAAACATTTGGAATATTGAAGAATAAATTGTAATCGTCGCTCACCTCACCTAAGAGTAAAGGCATCAACAACTGAGAATCGCAACATCTCGTTTAGCAACTGACATTACAACTTTGCAAATTAAAAAAAAAAACAATCGTAGAGTTTACACTCACATTATTATCCTTTGGTCAAAAAAGTTTATAGTAACTGTAATTTTACTATGTGCAGAATATGTAGATCATTCGATACCTTTAATATTGCAGAAAATTGTGCTGTTTGAACCACAAGTTAATATTTAAAAAAATACTAATGAATAATGGACTATATAATAAAAAGAAGATAGTAAAGAAATTTAAAAGAGCATACTAATGGGGAATAACCGCAAAGATCACTGTCATAAATCTATGCTGCAATGTTTATCTCACCTTTTCCATATATGAAAATGTCATTTATTGGTGACCGTCATTTCATCCTTGGTCTCTTCATCCCCAATTAAATTTTTTTTTTTCTTATTCATTGTTTGATTGTTCTATTAAGGCTTTGACTTTAAGCCCTCATTTCATCTAATATATAAATATGATTATGTAGAATGCTTTTTTTATTTTTTGACATGTTACTAATGCGCTTATAGTGTTTTCCCTTCCACTTTACATTCTTGATGGTAACTCTTATAATATATTGTAAATCTGGGTGTGTACTTAGCTATAGCGCTTCTATTGAATGTGGGGGGTGTAATATTATAATATTATCCTGCGCATGACGTAATGATCAAAGGCCAAGGTGTGCTGGAAATAGTGGAGATCTTTTAAGAGATGAGAACGATTAGAATACTTATGATCATGCCACTGATAACTCCTGACGACCATCTTTCACTTTATTTTATTTTTCAATCGCTCTTTCTTGATAATGGGCGCGTCATTTTTAGTCTAGAAATAAGGTTTTATTATTTTTTTCTACTAAAGTCTGACTTCACCCATCCTCAGGATATCATGTCGCCTATATAAGTTTTGCTTTTATTTCTTTAAAACATTGAAGTTGTAAATTGTGCTATAGGCAAAGAGAATTACAAAACATTGTTAAGTAATATGAATCGATGGATCGTCTTCGGTACTAACAATCAATAGCCTATCTATCTTATCTTACCTATCGATCTTATGTAGATGAACACAAAAACACTTTTTTGTACATGACCTCTATACATGTAAAATTTTTATAGTTTTAATGCAATTTATTTTTATCTTATCAAATGTGTTACACTTTTTGTCATGTCAATAAAAATTAATATATTAAATATTGCTTATTTCACGATTTTACAATTACTATTTGTTAGATAAAATGATCAGAGGATGAAAAAAACGGGATGAAATGACCGGGGGACGAAATGACCGGGGGACGAAATGACCAGGGGGATGAAGTGACCGGGGATGAAATGACCGGGAACCAATTAATTATCACTAATTAATTACCTTGTTGGTTAATTTTTTGGATTGATTCATAGCACATGTTTTGTCATTGACTATGAATAGTTGTGCAAAATTTCATCTCGATTCGAGAAAAGGATCAAAAGTTTCGCCTTTTAATATACATCGCTAATGAATTTACTTACATCGCTAATTAATTTACTTAGCCCTACATCGCTAAATTAGTTTACATCGCTAATTAATTTACATCACTAATTAATTTATATTACTAATTACATAAGAAAAATGTTCCAGTGTTTCAAACTCTGTAAATTGAAAACTAACAAACGCAAAAATGCACTGTTCAACTTACTTACAGTATAGCAAAATCAATACTAGGGCTACAGTCATGAGAGCAGGTTGCTCCATCAGATAAAGTTCTGCTGAAAACCCTACATCGAATGACAAGTTAATAAATTGAAGCTCACACATTCCACTGTGTTGTCCATGATCAGAGAATTTTCAGCATGACCACTTAACATTTTCGATGTAGGCTTACTGATGCTCATGGAATGATATCTGATCTGACTGATTTCTGATCTAATACCAAATAAGAGATCGATTTTCACTGTGCCACTCAAAAGATCCTGTTAAAAAAAACGCACACACACTGACACACACATATAACTAGACTTTTGTCTATTATTTCAGTGGTTCTCAAACTGTGGTCCGCGGACCATGAGACGTCCGCAAGAAGACCAAAAGAAATCCACAGGAAGATGAAAATTGTATATACGATTAAAATAACTTCTTCGCTCAAACCTAGTTTATCCGATCAAATAATTTGAATACTAATCATCTCACTCCTCACTACTGTTTAATATGTTTATAACGTAGGCCTACTACATTCTTCACTTGGATAGTCCCAACTAGGTACTTGAAACGTTTTCTGTGTGGACAAACTCAAATCTCAATCACATGAACTCATACTAATACAAGAGCAGCTTATTGAACTATTCACAAACAAGGAACTTAGACCAATGTCTGAACAAGGATACGGGGAAACCCATTAAGTCTGGTTACAAAAACATATTCCAACTGTATATCCTTCATTAGGGGTCATTTTAAAGAGAGTACAGCATGGGTTCATTGACATAATGAACTTCATCACAATTAAAAGAAACCGACTCGAAATTTATGCTCGTTGAGTCGGGCACATACACTCTCATAAAATCTCATCAATCTCAACCTTTTTTTTTTAAAAAAAAATTAAAGAAAGTAAAAATTATAAACTCAAAAATACCCCTTCAACAATTGATTTACATTTGTCATTTATTTATCATGCATTTATGTAGCTTGTTTTCACTCGGTTGCCCGGGGACTTTTTGACTATATAAAGGGGTCCCGGGTTTTAAAAGTTTTAGAACCTCCGTATTATTGGTCAAATTTCTGCATTAAAACTTTGCAGCTTATGGCCAGATAAAGGTCTGTTGTAACAAACTTATATATTGTCCATATCTAAACAATTTTAACTGCAATGACCACTTGACCATATAGGCCTACATAACTGCCGTACTGCCCAACGAACATAAAATCTCTGATCTAGCATTTGTGTCTTATTTAATAATGTATTTGTCACGTACGCTTTGTCTAAATTTAGCTTGTCGCAGAATTTCAGCTACCTCGAGGATATCCAAGTAGACAGAAACCTTTTATTAGAATAATTGTAATTGGTCAGAGGTGTTGACTGTTGTATGTTAAGTTGTATTTTATTGGTTGGCCATGCGACGGAGAGATGTTAGTCACGTGGTAACGCTCTAGAGCCCGGGGAAGATTCTAGATTGCCTCCAGTGTCGAGCGGAACGTGTTAGAGAGAAGATGTACTAAAGTCTCGTGTTAGAACTCAAAGGAAGAAGACATAATTATATTACTGTGTAGATCATTTATTTATTAGAAATATATACACATCCTATTCTATTCAAGTACATTTAACCATTGTAATTATTTGTGAATAGCTTTTCCAAGTTCTGAATTTAAGTATTTGTATTTGTCAAAGAGAAGTTTCTTCATTGAATTTAATAATAACATACTTAGATCGTCTTATCTACTAGCAACTTCTAGATGATCCTCTTATCAACTGGCAACTTCTAGATGATCCTCTTATCAACTTCTAGATGATCATCTTATCAACTGACGATTTCTAAATCCCCGGCAATTACGATCATTGATTGTGCTGTTCAGATCAAGATAATCTTCAACGTGACATCTTAGATCGTAACAGTATTATGTTTATCATTTATTTATATTTATTCTATTTGTTAATACTATAAAGATTGGCCTGCCAAGATGATTGCTATTAAAAAGAAACATTTAAAAAAATGGTGCTTAATTGTTTGTGTATTCTGTTGTTTACAAAATGTTTCACCGAGAAGTCAGTACACGATGTTATGACACTCAATGTAGTTGATTGAAATACTTAGCACGCATGTACTAATAAATCCTGTGTAGTAGGAGACCCTGCACAGAAACAAGACACGTTTCAGTTTCCTACCTCTGCCTGACTACCAATTATAAACAATACATGTGTGTAAATATTGAGTAAAGTGGTATAGGTTTGTCTTGTGGTTAAAGATGGCTGACTTAGACCAATTACTCGGGAGCTGTTTGAGAGTCTAGTACGGGCGTAGTTTGAGTTTGATGTCCCGGGCACCGTGGTGCTCGCGTGGAAACTGTTATTTGAAGAGACTATTAAACCATTAGGAAAGTCAAAAAGAACCTTCGTTGGGGTGCCTAAGGACCGAGTCCAATGCACTGGCAGAGATGAAAACAAAAGCCCCCAACAAACATGTCACTATCCGCACACCATTCCTCAAAGGTCGTTTTTTTTTTAATGGCGGACACCTCCATGGCTGATGCGGTACAGAGAAGGAATATGGGGGAGTTTCCCTGATGTGCTCGCCATTGGCCTCGTTTCTAATCGAGCATAATATATCGGATGTAGTAATTTATATCTGCTTGAATCTTTCTCAGACTCTTCAGACAGGCAGATGGCGACACGCTTCCTTAGGCCTAGAGTTTCAAGAGTCATGAACTCTACACTTAGGACAATTAGAAAGAAGAAGAGGAGTTCGATGCAACATGCAAACACAAGCAAAACAAAGAACCAAGTTCAGGCGGATGAATGACACAGTGCAATACGTAAAGGCGACAGTCGAGTCTATGTCAGTCACCTTAACATAAGCCAAATCCTACTATCCGTGACGTCACTAAATGTCACATTCAAAGTCCGTCAACTATGGTGTGTCGCTATGCTAAGTGGCTAACAAAATAGACAAACATTATTTTCAATGCCATGAAACGATATTCAATAGTTTCACAAAACATTTTGTTATGTGTCAATTCGAAAATGTAGTTGCCCATTCAGTAGATTCTTGGTTGAGAGTTTAATTGATTAAATAATAGTTGGTTCTTTTAAGCGAGTCAACAGTTTGTAATTGGACATATCCAACTGTCCCATTTGGAGGAGGATAAAATACAATGGTTTTGAGTTTCACTGTTGAAAATATTGTTTGGAGATTCACTTACCTCTGTCTAGTTAAAGACTATTTATAACCTATTTAACAAATGATATCAACTGAAACAAAACACAAAATACATCCTTTTTATTTCATTACAAAATATATATAATACAAATCATCATAGCAACCAGTTTATGCAATAACAAAACTATTCCATTAAAAAAATCCTATAAGCCATAATAAATGAATGCTTGATTAATGACTTTTGCATAAATGCATAGACAACTTAGTGGACATACTGGTAGTAGAGAAACTAGTGTTGTCCTTGTGTCCAGAGGACATAGAAGAGAAACTAGTGTTGTGTCCAGAGGATCAAGTAACAACAGGTCAAAACCCTGAACACAAGGAAAGTTTGTATGATCAGATCAAGTGTCTCCCAAACATTTTTGACAACTAAATGTTTCCTTTTTGTTTCCTCCACTTGGTCTACACTCTTACATTTAATGTATACATCTTTTTGTACTGGTCCAGTTGGATTTGAAAACAAAAGGTGAGTCTTAGCAAACATTAATCAAGACAGTATGTTGATCCTCAGTATTGTCCCTATGTATAGCCATTACTAACATATCTTTTATATTGAAACTTTGCTGCTGACACCATTGTTTCCTCCACAAACATGCCATAGATTCAGCCTGTCAGGTCTCTGAAAAAGAGCAGCTGAACCAAGACTGTCTAGAATTAGAAATAAACTCAAGAAATAGATGTGACTGATAGATATAATAAGAAGTGACTGACTATAATTAGAAGAGATTTAGAAAATATGGGTACAAATGAAGTACAACACAAACAAAAGATTATCTCCCATCTAGTAATTTTTTTTCTGACCCATCAATTGGTCATCTTTGAGTGAGAACTCTAATACAGGGGGTGGTTCAACTACATCATTTCATAAGTTGTCTACAACCAGCTTAATAGATTGAATGAGTAAAAGAGACGGTGTTAAATATTTTGTACTGAAATACTGTATATATCTATTGAGTTTTTCTATCAAGTGTGAACCTAGAGTACACAAGGACCACTGTCTAAACTGGTTTGGGTGTAATGGACATTCCCAACAGAGCTAACATTCTGTTCCCCTTTGTTCTAGTCCCAGTCCACAGAGATAGCTAAAACTAGGGAGACAAGTTGGGTGCCTAAAGAATACTTTGAAGAGGTTCACATTTTGTGATCAGCAGTATAACAAAGTCATGAAGTGATCGTGAACAGACTAAAGACTAGACTACATCTTAGTGAACATGTTTCCTAGTACATGGAGATCTTGTGTCTGTAAAACTACAAGACAAAACAAAGACTTGCCATTTTCTTCAGCAACTGTACTAGAGGAATGAACTCTTTCTCAAAATATGTCAATAAATAGATACAGACTTCCTCACAGCCTGTAATAGTTCACCAATGCTGTAATAGTAATACCTAGCAATTAAATCTGGTAATAAATGTACAATGAACCAAAGAAATGTTTCCATGTGCAGATACAGTCCACAGCCAGGAAAAAAAGTAAATTCCCCCCTTTCAGACTTTGAAATCTATTGGGCAGATGATGTAAAGGTCATCTGTTTATGTGGCTCACGGTTAATGAGGGTGTCATGTGGCCAGCACAATGACTGACTAACTTTATTTTTCCCCAACTATTGTCAGATACCTATTAGAGCTAGGTGGACTCAGAGGCGCCAAAAGATCCCAAAATTTAAAATCCCAGTCTTCACAAGAATTTGAACCTGGGACTCCCGGTTTGGAAGCCAAGCGCTTTACCACTCAGCCACCACGCCTCCAGGAAATGCAAAAATATGATTAACTTGTAACACTTTTAACAACATGAGCAGCTACAAGTCCGAATGAGATCATTTCAAAATGGTTGAAGTCAAAGTTCCGTTTCCTTGACACATCTTATCAAATACAAATGCATAGCTTAACAAACAAACAGGAGGAGGAGGGGATGGTTAGGACACTAAGAGACATAATTCTTTCTATCACCAAATTTTTCCTTCAAATTTTCCTACGGTCACCAGAAGTACAACTGATTGTCTAGTGTATGCAAATGTTGATGGCTCCCTTAAGGAGTACAGTGTTTTCAAGTACGGGCCCAGAGAGTGGGTCTATGAACAAATACATAACTATTTCTAAAAATTATTCACTATAAAATCCACAAATTTCATTGTACAAAAGGAAAAAAAAAATTTGTAAGAACTAGTAATTCATTGTTAAATCAAAAACAAAAAAAAAAACAAGTATTCTATTTACAGAATTTTTTTTTTTTACAAATAAATAATGTTTATAAATACAGGAAACTTAACTCGTACATTGGAAGTTTTTGTGTGTGTGTTTTGATAAAAGTAGTTTAGTCAACAAAGTGAGACACTCTGGTTGACCCACTGGACTTTACTGGTGTTGGAAAAGGTGAGAGCTAGAGACTCCAAGATGATATGGTTCCTCCTCCAGGTGTTGTGAGATAACACTATGAAGCTGCTGCTGGTATTAAGACTGGAGTCTCCATGATGATACTGTCCACTCCCTCTTCTCCATCATGTAGTACACACACAATGTCACCACTGACATTGATTAGACATTGACCCTGCAGGGGAAGAAATGAAACTGCAGTTAGTACAAGCTCAACTTTTGAAGATAATACACAATTGATGAACATCAATAAAAGAGTGTATTCAAACATATTTAAGCAAGACTAACAACAATTTTATATTACAGAGTGACTTTGTGATAATTCTTTGGTGGTTGTAGTTCAAGTTGTAATGAGCCTACACAGATGAAATTAAATAGTAATGTATTCATTAAATGACTATCTCAATTATCATGATAGTAATAATGCAATTCTGAACTATAATGGTTGTAACTTGAAGAGTTTGTATTTTATGAAAAATGCATAGATTAATGAAGAGCTGAATGAAACCAGTTGATGAAGAACTCTAAATGGACACAAATATTGCTTACTTTATACATTTTCTCAGAACCAACCCTTTAATAATCTGAACTTTTCATCTAAGAATTCATTTTATTTCCCTTCTCTAAATGGCTTGCATCATTATGACATTGTCTCTGGCATGTCACTAGGAGGAAATTATTGTCACCATGGTTGAGTAAATGTTGAAGACAGAACATAACCGCTTATTTAGAATTAGTCTAAGAGCAGTGTAAATGGTGGGAAACTCTAAGAGTGTAAATTGCTAGGAGAGTCAGATGTGGACTACATTTCTTTAACATAGTTTTTTTTAAAAAAAGCCCAACTATAAGTCAGTCTTCTTATTTTGAATGAGCAAAATTAAAAGACATAACTTTATTTGATAGCTCAAACTACTTCATTCAACTGTTGTGTATAGCACAATGCTCACATTTTGTGTTTTGATATAAAAAATTAGCAATGAAATACTTGAGCCTAAGAGCTCATCTTCTTTCTACTGGTTTTTTTTTTCTTTACTGATCTTCCCCTCCCATTCTTACTGGCACCATGGAACGTAATCAGCATTGCATGAACCATTACCTGATTTTTCTGGGGGTTGTTTTCTAAGATACAATGAGTCATAGTGTAGGCTAGTAAAGCATTTCCCCCTAGAGCTGCTACATGGGCTCTAACAATGGCCATCACTTCCAGAATGAAACTCTGCATGAAACCTCCAACACCTCCACTCTAAAAGAGTTACACAAAAACATACAGGTATGTTAGATAACGATTTGAAAAAAAACTGCTGGATCATACATTCATTGATAATGTGGAACATAGTTTTTGTTTATTTTAAAATTTTTCTTTAGTCTAACCTGTGTTAATTAATTAATTAATTTCTATTGTGATAAAATTCTCAAATTACTGTTGATTTCTAATGTAGGAGCAGTTTTAAAATTTATAAATATGAAGAGATCCTCCATCTGGTACAGAATGTGAAAATAGACCTACCTTAATTTGTGAAAAGAAGGTGTTTATGCATATTTTTAATATTATTTCTACAAATGTTTCAAATAAAAGTGACAATACCACAGATTAAAATGCCAATCATAGAAGCCTACTTTCTTCTAAACTGCCTGGATGCTAATTAAGCAACCAAATAATTTACCTCCTTCACTGCTGTACTCTCTCTGATAAAGAAAAAGTTATAGTAGCCCAAGTACTTGTCAATACGACCATTGTAGATAACATTTAGTGGAGTTAACTCAATGCCCATTGGAGGCTGCAAGAGAAAATGGTGGAAGTGTATTTATGAAACAAAAATAAAACTTTGTTCCCATTAGACAGTACCATAAAATGGAAAGTATCATAGAATACTAGATAACAATAGAATATAAAATATATTTACAGGTATTTTTTGTCTGGAACTTTCTTTAAGTTGGCGTAATGCTGTAATTTGATATAGATGAATTCATATAGAATTTTTATAAGAATATATCTTAACAACATTTTTTATATAAAGTATAAGAGTTAAAACTCAAAGCTAATAACTCTAAGGGTTGAGAAACAGAACATACATCGTCTGAGCTGACTGGCTGTGCTGCCCAGACGTACTACAGGTGGTGGCTGTGTGTGTGCTGCAGACTCACCCACACCCTCTAGTGTAAACATCATGTCATCTGTTTGGCTGGGAGCTGCTAGCACAGCTGAAGCTAAGGTAAAACAAACATAAGAATCATAAGGTCAAATCAAATCATTCTTTGATTCAAATGAAAAATTTCACTTTCCTAAAACCTTGGTACAAATCTTCTCATTCATCATCATCATCATTCCTTTGAGTTCCTCATGGAACATAGGGCCTCGACAAAAACACGCCACTCTCCACGGTCTCTTGCTAGTTTTTTTACTTCCCAGCTCTTTCCTGTCCTCTCAGCTTCCTCTAGTTTACTGCGTCGCCATGTTCTTTTTGGTCTTCCTCTACTTCTTGTTCCCTGGGGGGTTCCACTCTAAGGCCTGTCTAGCTCTGTTGCTGTTGTATTTTCTCAGGGTGTGACACCAATCCATCTCCACTTCCTCTCTAAGATCTGCACTTCTATATTTTTCTGTCCACTCATCTCCCACAGTTTGGTGTTGTCTACTTTGTCATACCAGTGTATTTTTAGGATATTTCTCAGGCATCTGTTGATGAAGGTCTGTACTTTTTTTGTTGTCGCTTCAGTTGTTCTCCATGTTTCAGAACCATACAGTAGGACAGCCTTGACATTAGAGTTAAAGATTCTTAGTTTAGTCTTGTTTGAGATGTGAGATTTCCAGGTTGGTTTAAGCTGTGTAAATGTGTGACGTGCTGTTCCACCTGATACACTGACTACACTCCCAAGGTATATAAAATTTTCTACTTGGTCTATGGTCTGAGAATCCAGTTCTTTGTCTCCAATTTGTTTGTTGTTTACTTTAAGTACTTTTGTTTTTTGGTGGTTTATTTGAGGCCTCTCTTTTTCCTACTTCGCTTAAAGCTGTGACCTTTTCTTGCATATCCAGTAGTTTGTGTGATAATAAGGCTATGTCATCAGGGAATTCCAGCTTTTGTGTGAGAGTCCATTGGATTCCTTTCCCTGAGTTAGAGTAGGCTTCTTTTGTGACCCAATCCAATACTAGAAGGAACAGGACTACTGTTAGACTACTGTTGTGACTGGAAATTCCTTTGACAGCTTGCCACAGTGGGTTACTTGGCAGGTGAAACCATCATAAAGGTTCTTGATTATGGTTATTATTTTTATTTGGGATCCCATAATGTCTCATTACAGTCCAGATAGATTTTCTGTCGATACTATCAAAGGCTTTTTCAAAGTCGACAAATGTTGCATAGAGAGGAGTTTGCCATTCGACACATTGTTCTATAATTATTCTGAGTGTTGCTATTTGGTCAGCACAAGATCTCTCTTTTCTGAATCTGGCCTGTTCTTCCCTTAGGTGTCGCATGCTCCCTTTATTCTGTTTAGCAGGATTCTGCTGAAAATCTTGCTTGTTACTGACAACAAAGTGATGCCTCGTCATTTCTCTTATGCCAATGCCTGATGTAAAATACCTAATGACCTTAGTTTTACCTTAAGCACTTAGAGAGAGCAGTATTTTATTTTTCACAGTGAATTTCCATATGGCAACTGAACCAGAATGTCATTTTTTTCAAATATGAACTCTTTGTTTTTTTCAGGGCATTCCATTAGGATTGCACAGTTTGTTATGAGGACTAGTTTCTAGAGTAAGCAATGGAAAGAATTATGTCCCACAGAAACTCAAGACTTCCAGGGATAGAATGAAAGAATGGCTGGGTATAACAATGATATTATTTCCATTTGAAATGGATAATGTTTAAATGTCAAAGTTAAGTCAAAATGATGATCTTCAGATAGTAGTATTAAGTTTATGTTAGAAACTAGATTTTTTTGTTTTCCAATTCTTCATCTGCTATAAAGGACTGATAATTACATGTAACTGACGTAAGTAAAAAAAAACAAAAAACAGCAGTACAAGTTAAGACTAACAGACATTGAGTTATATTGTACACAGGACAAGTCTAACTATGATGTATATAATAAACAGCACTCTACTTGGTCTTGATGTACTCTGAGTCCGAGCCAACAGTTTGGTTGTACTAGCAGATGCTGAGGCTGGCTGGCTAGAATCTTGCAGTCCCAGACAACATCCTGTCACAGCAATCTGTAAGAGAAGTTCTGTATGAAGTGTTTGTGCACTACTAACGTGTGCAAGCTAAAAAGTGGCTACAACACTGTTGTCAACTTACAGTCACTTCATCTTCATCAGGGAGATCCACATTGAAACAAATATCTGTCAGACAGCAGGGTTTAAAATGTCGCAACTTAAAACATAGTCTCTGAAACATTCAAAATATTATTTTTAGAATAATATGGATTAAAAGAAAAATTTCACAAAAAATTATTCGTGGTTTTTTCTTCTTTGATTTAATAACCATTAGGAACAATCATTGGTATATCAATGATGGCTTTTTACGATTTTAGCTCAAGTGTCTTGTTATTTTTCTCAGTCTGCAAAGAAAAAAACCTGCACCTTGCCTTGTACAAAGAATATTTAAAAAGCTGTTCTTGTGTCATAGTCCTTCTCCATAAATTTGTGGCTTTGAAAATGCACAACAAATGCTTCCATGGCAGACAATGAGTATCTTATTTAAGTTTGTTTCATATTAATATGTCTAATATATTTAACAAAGATTTACTTAAAGAATGTTTTTCTTAAAGAGTTTGCTGAAATATTTAGCAGTTGACCAACTGAAGAAAGTGATATAAGACAAAAATTTACAAACTTAATTAAAAATTATTCTAAAATGTATGTTTAACAGTTTCATAAAAACAAAGCGTGAATAAAATAGGAAAAAGATTTAAAAAGAAAAATTCCAACACTTTACCCTCAAGATAACATTGAAAATTTGAGAGAACTCTGTATTGTTACTAGCTGTAGGTTGTAGTCGTACCAAGACATGTTGGGTAAACATCTGGCAATAGACCAAACATCAAATGAACAAGAACATGAAACAATAGTAGGAAAATAGTTACAGAATATGTATTTACCAGTTAACTATGCAAAGTGGGGGACATTGTTCTGACTATAGCTAATGCCCAGGCATTCATCTCATTTCTATGAGATGATCCATAGCCACTTTGCAACTTAAGGAGGCCATAGAAAGTATGACAACTATACTATATATATATATATATATAGTTCGTCCATCGTGATTTGATGATGACCACTTTGTCATCCAGGGGGCTGAGGGCTTTGCACTGGGGTATTTGGGGGGGGGATGACAAGTGACTTGCGCTGGAATTTGGATTAAAGTGAGGAGGATTCGCGCAACACGTCGACCTCACTCTCTCGCCCTAAAGCCCGTCCTTTTCCGGAAGCAAGATTTGGTCAAGACGTCCGGGGACAAGTTTGGGTGCAGTGGATGACCAGAGACTTTCTGTGTGTCTTGTCCTGCTCTTGAGTACTCCACAGCACTGTGCTGGTAGTTGCCTTTCTGTCCGATTAGTCTAGTTTTGTGACGTTACGCACAGGCCGCCAAGTCCAGACTTCACATGCTAGGTTTGACAGAACCTCAGTGTACTGAGTGTCATGGACACGTCAGATAACCTCTACCTGGTTTAGCCGGCCAGTCAAAGCGTTTCTGGGGTGTGGCCGCTGAGCATGCTACAGCTTCTGGGAGCCACAGGTGAGAGTTGGGTATTTTGTTTTATATAGCAGAAAGGGAGCTAAACCCTGTAATTTTGAGATAAATGGCAGTAATTAGCAGCTCTTTCCCTTAGATAAGCTTTGTTTTTAAAAAGGATTTTTTTCTTCTATTGCTTGTTAGTTTCAAAAAGTAATGTAAAGTTGGTTGATCATAGAGCTAGCCACATCATACCCATATATCACAGAAATAGATTTACTCCATAGACCTCAAGTGAAAGTTTTTTGTTCAATAAAAGAACATCATATGGCCCAACCTGTAAGTTACCAGTAATTCGTTCTGGTGCTATGCCAGTCGGTATCTGTGTGTTGCAAATTTCAAAACCTTCTGGTGGGATGACATCATGTAGTATCAAGTCCACAGCTTCATCTTTCAGGTCATCAATCTGTAACATACAACACACACAAGTGTTAGGGCTGCAAAAGGTTACAAATAACCACAAATGTGCCTTGATGAAACTCCAACAGTTTTTGTTGTTTGTTTATAAATGACAACTTACTACTAAGATAAATGTATTTTTATCTTTAGTTGACTCCAAAAAGAAATTTCCACTATCATCTTCCTGATCTGTGAGGTCATCTGTGTTGGCACTATGTGGACTATGTTCACTTTGACTTTCCTAGTAATATAGAAACATATTCCTATGAAGTTTAAGTGTACTATGATGGAAGTAAGTTAATGAATATAAATACAAAATATATTTCATAACTACAATCATTCATTATTGCACTATATAAATTTTAACAACTTGTTTGGATTTGATATTTTAGGACTTGTTTTAAATCTCAAGACATATGCTTGCAATACTTTGTATCATTCAATCAATCCAAGTAATGCTATTAGTGGGAGAAAGTTAAGGTTCATACAAACCTGGGAAAAAATGTGGGGAATTGTAGAAAGATAAAAAAAAATTGATTTTACTTCGCCAGCTCTTTTGAAATGATATAATTGACAAAAATAATTTGTTGCTTTTATATAGTGCAACTTTCATGTTTTTTTTTTAGCATGCTCAGAACACTATGGCCCAATCTCATTTGTGGACCAGGGGGGGCATCTGGGAGAAGGTTTTCCGTGCAACCTTTAGAGGCTCAGTAAACACAACTCTGCTCTAGTTGAGTGTCGAACCTTGAGCCCCTTTGATAGGTATCCAAGCCAAGTTCAAGCGTACTTAGCCTCTAGACCTCACATCCCACTATATCCTTCATTCTAATGTCACCACTTACCACTTTATCTGTTCCAAGTCTCTCACGATGCAGTTGTACTGTCCTAGTGATTCTCTTCTGTAATGTCAACATATCCTGAGTTTCTTGAGCTGTGGCTACCTGGAGAAGAAAAGGAGTTTTAAGTTATATTCTCTGCAACTATTAGAAGCAGGTGTGCTAAAGTATAGCCAGATAGTATGTACTTACATCTGTAGAGATCTTGGGTTCTGGAGGAGGAGGAAGAGGACCAACAAATGCTCCTGTTGCAGTCTAGTACAAAAATACAATAGAGTATTTATTGCTGAGCTACTAGTCAATTGGAATATATTAGAAAAAGTAGTCTTGAATGATTAAGATAAACATATGACATGTTTTTCAGGAAATGTAATAAGAAATATGAAGTTGACCGATTTAAAAAAAAAAAAAAAAAAGATTGAATTAAAATGAACATTTTCAAATGAAATTAAAAAAATTGTGTTACACTAAGCACTCAATGTCATGTTAAATAAAACTAAACTACTCACTGCAACAGCTGCCAGCATGTTTTCTCCTAAACAAATCTGTATCCGAAGTCCAAACAAACAATTCAGCCCACGAATCTGGTAAAATTAATACATCCATCTACCATGAAAATTTCAACAATATAATAAAATGACTTATAAATAATGTTGGAGACTTACCTTCAACTTGTTGATAAGCTGATTGTGAACTTCATATTCTAAAAATGGTAAACTCTAAAATGAAAAAAAAAAAATAAGTATATCATTGACATGTGAAAACACAAAAATATGTAATATTGACTGTCAGAACATGAGCACAAATAACTTCAAAAAATTACTTTAGTTTAAATGCAACTTTATATAAAATCTTATTTTTCTGCTATAATTTCAAAAAATAATTCTTTAAACCAAATCTTGTGTTCTGATAGAATTTAAAAAATACTACAGTTTAAATGTAACTTAGAATAATATAATATTATGTACAGATAATTTGTGTTGGACAAATGTACAGTTAAATGCAACCAACATAGCAAATTAAGAAACTCACATCACTAATATCTCGAGCTGTCTGTTCAGAGTTTTTATTTTTACTTTTAGGTCTGCAGATTCTAGCATAAGGGAAAGAGAAGAAACTTCTTTAGAAAAATGTCATTTCACTATAAAGAAGAACATTGATTGAACAAAAACTATCACTATATTAGTAAATATTGTAAACTATTGTAAAAACAAAAAAATTAGCTAGTTGGGGTCTACGAAAGCACCCCAGCCTGAGAAATGCTGCTTTAGCTAATACAGCAACTTTCCACAAAAACCAATAAATAAACCTACAGTTTTATTAAATGCTTTGTTTTTTCTCTTATCTTTGTTTTTTAAATGAGAAGAAATCTATTTACTGGATATTTTATAGAGTCATCTTCCTATACACATTTCTTATTTATCATAGTCAATAAACATCAAATTGCTAAAAACAGTTACCTCGCTTGTATTAAACAACCTTTACTCCAAACTGGCATTGCTGTTGGTGGATCTATCGTAGTAAATAACACTTCTGGGACATTTTTTTTTCTATGACAAAAAAACATTATTTTTAAACAAACCCCCAAAAAACATCTACAAAATTGTTGCATTAGAAATTAAACATTTAAAGAATCATATCTCTTAAAGAATACAATTGTTGCAAATTTCTCACCTGCATATTGAACATTTTGTTAACTGAATGTCAAAAGGGAGATTGCCATGGCTATAAGGGATATGACACAAAGAACACTTAGAGACTGGTTCCTCTTGGCTGTGGACAGAAAATGTAATGAAATGAATTATTTGAAAAGTAAGTTATATAATTACATTCTCTGAAGAAGTGGATGTAATTATTCTGACAAGTAACATCTTCATTAAGTGATTTCAATGGAAACAAGTGACCACTTCTTCATCTGCTCTAGGGTTAATTAATAGACTTTAATAACAAAAAGAATGGTTACCTATTCTCTACCAATGCTTTGATCTGAGCTTGGTTAGCCAGGCCTATATCTACATAAAGATGTCGTTCTTTTTCTCTTTCTATGACTACAGGAGCAGCCTTGTCCACTGGTGCAATGCTAGACTGCACCTGAGCAACAGGGCTGACAGGGAATGGGATAGAACTCTGTGGGCCTCTAATGTCAAAGTTCAAATTAATCTTTGCTGCAGTTCCCATAGCAGACAAGATAATCACTTCTTCACTGAAAAATCAAGTTATAGAATTTAGTCCCACATTCAACATTGATTTAACACTGACATAAAAATTATGTTATTAATTCTCTACAGCCACGTATGATACATAAATTCAATTTGGATATCAGTTCTTCAGCATATGCAATTTCCACTTTTAAATTAAAAACCTGTTAAACCTTACATTGATGTGACAGCCCAGAGCTCCTAATTAATATTTGATTAATTTCAAGTAATAAAGTACATCTTTTAGAAATAACTTACTTATTTTTTTAGAGTAACAAATTAACATTGTCTTAACTTAGAAGACATAAATGAGTACAATAATTACAATGCAAATATGTCTACACATTGTTTAAAACCTGAATTTACTTATGAATAAAAATAATGACACAGCATAATAAAAATGCATCTGCTAAATCAGCTGAATGTTTATTTCTATAGAAATAATGTACAAACAATTAATACAGAAGTTGCTTCTCTTAACAGGCCAAGTCTTTGAACTGATGGATGTGTATACGTGCTACAACTGACCAAATAGTAGTTTGTTCCTGGTATCCCAGCACAGCATGACAGCCTAGTTTAGCTGCATGAGCTCTCATCTCAGTCCTCACTTCACTCCACCAGGCATCTCTGGTCTCAGCTTCCTCTGAAAGGTAATCAACATGGGATTTGTAATACTTAGCAAAAACTTCTCATGGACATTTAGTGCCATCTTTTCTTCTCACATCCACATTTGTGTCACTTTGAGCAGCCAATAGATGCAAGAAAAGTTGCTGGAGTGTTTGGTTGTCTATTTCTCCATTTGTCATGAGATGCACTATTAACAAGTCTCTTTATCTATCATCTTCATTAAGCTTAAAAAAAAAAGGACCAGGGTAACTTGGTTTTCTAGGAGTCTATCATTGTTGCTATTAAATGTAAACTAAATGTACACACATCCTAATTTTTCTCCAACAAAGTTTCAAAGTGATCAAGTGAGCTTGAAATATAGCAATAGATTGATCAAAACAAAGATATTACATACACCTCATTGTTATATAGAATTCACACGGCAAGAGTAAAAAGGTTAGTTGATACAGACCGATCTGGAAGCAATATTAGGAAAAAAGTAGCAGATGTGTTGAATGTGTGACATGTTTAATTCAACCATATATATTTTCTTTTGCCAACCTAGAATAGTATCACAACAGGATCAGCTGTGAAATATTTTTACATCCTTTAAATGCTGCTGTTTGAAAAGCTCGTTTTATAAATTGTATAACCTGACTGACCTGGATTGTGAATCTTGTCCAACAGTTTCACTGACCTAGCACAGACAACACCACCCAAGTTGACAATAAAGTTGGCTGGGAAACTTCGCATAGTAAAAAAAGGGTACTCCTGAGAGGAAGGAATTACAAAATAGTTGGTGTTGTTTGTATCAATGAGTCAACATGAAGTTGTTGATACAGATACAATTGTTTAGTCTTTATAAATAGTCAACAACAAATTCACACATCTCAAGAGATAAAGTTTTAAACAAAATATAGTATGAACATAGATAAACAGATGACAACTTTTCTTGAAGTATTTTTTTTTGTGCTTCAGATTATTTCAATTAACGTGTTCATTGAATGTGACCTAGTTTAAACATTTTCACATTTCAAATACTTGTCTAGTCATAAGAATGAACTTACCAATAAATCTATACTTTGCTGCACCACTGAAGTCTTTGAGTATAAAGGGTTAGGCAAGGCATTGGAATTAAGCTGCATCATTTTAGTACTGTTTCCAGCTAGATTTGTGACTGAAAAGAAACAAACTTTCATGAAAGAAGAGAAAAGAAACAGCTATATCAACTCTAGATATTTTACATGGCAGCAAATATTATTTTAATGCTATGTCGCATGATAAAAGAAAAACAAGCAATACAAAAGCATAGAAGATTTGGGAAGTGATTAAGACAATACTTATGATCATACATTTATTTTTAGGATACCCTTATCTTTGAATATTTTCTTGCCACTTAACTATTGATAGGGGTGTGATGGCTGAGTGGTAGAGTGCTTGGCTTCTGAAACAAAGAGTCTTGGGTTTGAATCTTGGTAACGACTGGGATTTTAAATTTCTTGATTTTTAGGACACCCCTGAGTTCACTTAACTCTAATGGATACTGGACATAGTTGGTCATTATGTTGCCTACAAGATACCCTTGTTACCAATGTGCCACAGAAACAGATGACCATTAAACATCTGCTCCATAGTTTGCAAGGTCTGAGATAAAACTAAAATATTGCTTATAATAAAATCAAAATTCATAGGGAATAGAAGTTGGATAAAGAATTACACTGGACAATGCTTTAAAATGTTAGAAAATGTGTACAGCTTAGATTTATTTAATTCAATTACTTCACAGCATGATACATTCATTTATTTTTAGTGCAAAGCATATATTATGATTTTATTAAACATAAAAGTGATTATAGATATATTAAAAAATGAACTTTTCAAATCACCTTATTTTAACATCCTAAGAGTTACAGTGAAAGTTTTTTTTTATTTGCGTGCTAATTGTTTGAATCTATGTCATTTTCTTATCACATTTTTTTTCTGCCTATTGTAAGTTATCCTGACATATATTTTTTTGCTAAAGAACTGGACACAACAGAATGAAACAACACATGTTTTGGAAGATGAAAATAGGAACTAGTGAAATTGTCTTAATGGGGTGTCGCCAAAGAATGCTGGCCCTGTCCTTCATAGCTGCATTCTCTGAGAGTTACTGCAACCTCTATTAAAGAACTACAGTATGGATCTGATCTGATCAACATAATAATGAGAATGAGAAGAAGATGTGTTTCCCTCTAAAGTTGAAGTTTCATAAACATTTTGTGTTAGCAATTGAATCTTATGTAGTATATGTTGTAGTTAACCATTGTTTCTTATCTCCCAGTCTCTTAAGAAGTGACAAGTATTTCGTTCTATTGACTGAAATAACCTGCACTGAAACATTCAAAGCAAACCCATAGGCCTACATTTCTTACCCTTGGGTGGTGAACCAATTTCTGAATCTGACATTCTCCTATTAACATCTGGGCCAGGTCCTATTCTAACAGGAGATGTGGAGTTTCTCTGTGCCAGCTGGTGTACAGGTGGTGAGACTGGTGGTGATGTTGATGCTGAGCATGCTGGAGATGATGCTTCCACTGAACCAAGTTCACATAGGTGTGATTGCGGCGTTAAGGTGTTGGAAGAGGACAGGGTGAACTCTTCAGGGAAGGAGGAACTGTAAGGGAAATTGAACAGGGATTGGTTTGGGCCACCACTCGGATGAATGAAAGGTGGAGCGGAAGGCGGTGGGCTTCTGGAGTAGCATGAGGAGGACTGGCGAGAGAATGGTCCTGACTTAGGGGAGATGGTGGATGGGGAAGTGGAAGGTGAGGGTCCAGGACTGGACAGCTGCCTACACACTGGGGCATGTCTATCCATTTTTGTAGGGAATGTGTTTTGGTGGTGCAGGCTCACCGTGTGCCTCCGCATGCTACATAATAATATGGGTGGAAGGGAAGAAAGAAATTAAAATGCAAAATAAATTACCTCAAAAAGTCAAAATGCAACACATCTCAACTGATTTTAAAATGTTAGGAATGTGTATATATTGTCTTAGAAAAGTGTTGTAATTATCACCTCAATATCTCTTTTAGCCATTTTTTTTCCTTAACAATATTATTTATTTTGTAATTAAAATGTTTTCGTTACTAAATGGTAAGAAATTCAATGTGCTAGTTTTAACATAAATATGTTTGGATTTTATTAGCAGAAAATTACTTCTATTATAAGTTTAGTTAATCTTTCAACTCAAAATGTAATTACTCTTAACTCAATTTTGAAACACTTATTGGCAACAGTGTAAAATGTACAAGAAAGTTTTTTTAAAAAGTTAGTTAACAAACACAAATAGATGTAGTAGTGAAACTGTTAGTCTACAATTCAAACATGGAGAATAAGGATTAGAAGTGGCCAAGTTTTAAACAAACCAGTAAAGATGTTTCAAGTGTAAACAAAAGAGTTATTTTTAAATAAAATGATAAAAGAGATTTAAAAATTGCATCTTTTACTCTCTAGACTTTAATTTTTCCAGTTTAAATGGTCCTCGTTTAATCAGATGTTTTCTTGAAATAATATATAGAGTACATGTGATCAAGCAATGATATATTTCAACTATTGCTAGATGATATGATATGACAATATTTAAACTATCGCTAGATAAGTCTTGACACTTTGTATTTTAACTATTGCAAGATAAGTCTTGACACTTTGTATTTAAACTATTGCTAGATAAGTTTTGACACTGACACTACAATAAAATGAAAGGTACAAAAGATGAGTCTAAGACAATAAGATGATTAACCAAGCCCCTCTAGTATCAAGCCTATCAATAATATGTACATTTCTAATAAAGCTTCAATGTAAAACATTTATACAGATCACTGTGAAAATATGATACTATTTATTATACAACAGACTCATGATCATTTTTTAAGTACCATCAATTGGTTGCATAATAAATTGCATAGTAATTAAACCAGGTGACTGCTTTATGATGTGCACTATAATGCTCAGATGTGGACTTAATTTGGTCAAAGCTTGAAGCAACACAGGGATAGAGCAATCACTTTGGATACTGAGCTGGCAAGCTATATAATGTGTACATACAAATGCTACACTTATCTATACAAATGATCTTTACATATTTTCACATATGTTTTTTTTTATAGACACATGATGAGAATTTTACCATAAACTTCACCAACAGCAAGAGGAAAAAAAAAAGAGATATTGCGAGTGTGTTTCATCACGGTTGCAAGTACAATCAAGCCTAACTCAGTGACTCTTTCAAATATTATCATTGGTGCATTCATTGGTGTGAAATATTTGCTTAATAGTGAAATATGAAAAAAAAAAGATAATATGTGGGTTGTTGCAAAGAAAGAGTCCATCCAATTGGGAGAATGTTTTGGAGATCACTTTTACAGGTAAGTGAGTATGTAAAGGGTTGTTATGAGATTTTGTCAATTGACAGGCAGATGGGAAAAGGAGAGGGGTGGGAGTAGAATCTCAATTATTTTGATCAGTTCATTTATTTGAGCTACAAACTTGTTCCTTAAATGTGTTTATATAGAAAGTAATGAAATTTTATTTTATTTTTGTTTGTTTCAAAAAAGAGTTGTTCTCTTATTTTGGCTGCCAGAGAGAGAGAGAAATTCCAGTTACAATCAATCATAGTTAACTGTTTGGTCTGACACTTAGTACTAACAGATATTATCTGCTATTCTCAGTTATATTATTATAATTTTTTTGTTTGTAGCTATATATGTAAGAGGTTAATGATGTAAAGATTAATTAAATTTCACGATTATCTAGATAAGTATTTTATAATGCTAATTTTAACTTACTACAACAATTGAGAATAAGTCAAAAAAAAAATTGTTACCTCTAACACTCACCTAAAGCAGCAAGGAATGGTCTTTTTCTTTTACTATAAGTTTTTTTGTGAGCTCACAAATATTGACAGGTAATAAGGAGGTAATAACTTAAAACTACAGTTTATGGTTAAGATTATGATTTTATTTTTCATTTGTTACATTGTCTTGAAAAGAATTGTTTTTTTTTTGGAAATTTTAATCAAGCAATAACTTACAAAGGTCAGACAGAAAGCCAAATGAATATTACAATAGCTATATGCAGTAGAGTAAGTGCATGTGTACTAGTATTTAACCAAAAATGATAAAATATTTAGAATTAAGACTATCCTCAGATGTTAACAACTCATAATTAAATAAACACAAAAGGTAATTCACATATCTAAGTGGATTTTTTTTAATGTACAAAAACTTACTCCATTCCTCATTGAAACTAAATCTTCCAAAAATAATTTCAAAGAAATTGTGTACTCTAAATGTCAACTAATGTACTCATGATTCAACTGGCATACAATTGGAACAGATGACAACTTTGTGAGAACTAGATAAGGACGAAGTGATAAATTATCTTCAACCCCTTGGTAAATTATTAATTTAGCCTGCAAGGCTCAACAAGAGAATAAAACTCCAGAGCTACAAAACTGTGAAGCTTAATAATGTCTGAATGACATAATAACTAAGTAATCATTTTAGCTTGGTGAAACAGTTTTATGTTCCTAATTGAAACCTTTAGCTATTGACAGCAAAGAGCAGCAATGAACCTAGCGTAGAGTAAGATTTAGTGATTCTAAACTGTATTCTTAGCAAATCAATAAAAATACAGCTTCTGTCTTTTGAAAACAAACTGAGGGTGGAGGCTTTTAAGTCTACTTATATTTACTCACTCTTTGATAGGTGAAACAGAAGATGATAGAGGCACTGCAGGAGATAACTGGCCAACATGGAGTCTTATAAGAGCCATAGCTGTACCAATGCCTCTCACAACCACACCAGACTCTCCTTCCAGGTCAAAGTTCTGGAAATAACTGAGAAAAACAAAAAAACTCGTGTTTCAATGATAGACTACAACATAAATTCAATATAAAAAGAATTTTTACATGTTATCTAGATAAAATTTCTATCTTCAATCACATTGTCTTTGTAAGAATTCTGTAAAATCTATAACAATATGAAGAAATATTGTAAGCTTTACATGGACAAAAAATAAAAATTCATAAAATTACTAATGATTGTATCAAAAATGAAAGAAATCATCCAAATTTGGTCAACATTTTAGCATGTTAACAAAAATAAAAATAAATAAAAATCAAAGACTTATAAATCTTTATATCTGACATATTTGATTTAACAACGTGATTAATAGATAACTCTTAGTTCTAGAAATGTTCATTGTTACCCTAAAACTGCATTGCCACCCATTTCCATGACTTTCACTCCCAACTTTCTCTGCAGTGTACCTTTAGAACATTTTAAAAAAATGTATACAAGTTATTATAATTATAATCTATCTCTCACAAAAGTCAATTTAGCAGCTTAAATGCTGAAACAAAGTAAAAGTACAAATGTATCAACCTGAAAGTTTTGAAAACAGTCTCTGTCTGGCTTCATTTGAAGCCCGGGGAGTTCGAATCTTCTCTATCCACTGATATTCAGGGTCATCATTCACCACAAGCTCTTCAACAAAGCCCAGTATACTCTGAATATGCCAGCCACATGGAACTTCACAGCCTGAAGAGTTATTTCTATTACTAACACTATTTCAATCTTTCAAAGCATTTTATGAGTTAATATAATGAAGTTTAGTTTCAAGCAAAAGTAAAAAAAAAAAAAACCTACTGCAAAAGAATTGAATTCCACATGAAGATTGTCTAAATTTATTGAAATCACTAAACAACTCAACACGAACTTGCACATTCAGCTCTCCCCTAAGACCTACAGGGACAAATTAATTAAGATTTTTTCCACCGTTCAAATGCATTTAAGAATATCAATCTAGATTTATGAAGACATAGTCAATTCTATTAGGATTTGAAAGATTGAGCTTTTAAATCTTTTTACCATGCATTGTATCATAAATTGGAAACCATCCACTGATGATGTTGGAGTTTTCTCTTGACAACAATGGATTCAAATCTATGTACACTTTTCCAATGGGATCATGAGCACTGTAAGTGTCATAATCTAAAATCCTGGAAAAAAACAACAAAAAAACACATTTATAAATAAATGTATCCTCTGGAAAGTATTGAAACAATGTACAAGAACAAATAATAATACTATTATAAAGTCATCCATTTCTATAGTTTACAAGATTCAATTCAATTACCAAAATTTAACATTTTATCAAACTGATTAAAGTAAAATTTCAATAAGTGCTGGGTTAGTTTGTCACCTAGCAATGTATTAAAATCTGACTAATCAACTCAGAACTCGCATAAATAGCTATTACAGCAACCACCTTCACTTATTCTCTGCAGATACTAACATCATTTTGTATGAATGAGTGACTTATGAAGTGAACAAATACCTGAGATCCAATGGTTCATCCTGCAAAACTTCGTCATCAACCTGTCAAACAAAACTATTTATGCATTAGTTGTGTTCTAACATTGAGACCAGAATTCGCTATTTAACATACAGTTGAGTATACAAATAAAACCAGTGCACTCTGGATATATACTAGTACAGAAAAGTCAGAGTTCAAAATGAAAATTGATTAGTAGTACAAACCTCAAACTTAAACCATTCAGAGTTCCACTGTGGATTCAGTGACTTTTTGCAAACATCAGTCTTGAATGTTTCTTCACCAAAACGGATCTACCAAGAGATTATTTAAAACTTTAAGAATATGGAAAAGATACTTTCAATTTTTTAAAAATATTTTGTTTAACTTGTGACTGTACAATTTAAAGGGATTGCAGTTCTTTACCAAATGATTAATTAATTATTAAAAAAAACAACAACTGTTTCTAGAGATTAACTAGAAGATGATTGTCTACAACACACCTCTACAAAAGCATCAGTGAGTTCACTGGCTCTATCCATCACTGGCAAATCTCTTGCTCCCAATATACGAACTTTAACCCTTCCTGGCATCTTTAGGAAGTTATTGATGCACATGATTAAAAAATAATATTACACTCATCCAATGACAACAAAATGAAATAAAATATATTAAAACAAATTTAAACACAAATAATGCATAAAATTTGACTATGAGAATGTTGACACTGTATTCTCTTTACATTTAATATATTTTTCAAATAATAAAAATTAATATTTCATTATAACTAGAGGGTCAGATTTTTTAAAATAATCATTTATATTAGCAAAATTTAAAAAAAAATGAGTTTGGTGCATTTGTCTAACAGAAGATGAAGGTATCTTTTTTTCTAGAGAAAAAACAAGTATTTGTCATGTACTTAGGGCCTATGAATTCATATTCGAATATTTATCAAGCGAAAGCATTATTCAAAAGGTTTAGACAGGCCTATTACTAGAGGTTTACCTTAATATGAAGATAATCTTACAAGAAGCCAAATAAAGGCTTACTTATGCTAAATGTACCTTGATTGTCATGTACACTTTATTTTATTTCACTTAATATGAACTGCCATTTTTAATAGGATAGACAGTGAACTGTCGATTTGAGCATGTAGCTTACAGTGCTAGACCCCTAGCTGCTGAAGAGGAATTTTTTTTTCTGACATATATTTATATGTGTGTATATATATGTATGTATTTATAATACATATCTCAAGAGACGATCTTATCTCTTTGCAACTTCTTGTGTGACTAAACAGGCCAATCCTTGATACACAGATGTGGTCACAGGCTGGTATCTGCAATCCAGGACCCTTCCGTTATGCTAGCTCTCCATGTGGATTGATTCAGTGCCACTTTTTCCCAACTGTTAGTGTTGATTTTGAAGAGCTTACTGTCATGTTTGCATATATATATATATATATACTTAGGGTTAGCGTTTACATGTGGTTAGGGTTATTGAAAAAAAAAAAAGAAATATGCCCCAATTCCTAAAAAATTCTGGATTTATTCCAGTCAGGTGTACATATTTTTCTTTCCAGTGTTTATTATACAGAAATTTATTTCTGTGAGAAAAGTATTATATGATAAAATGTAGTACACTAATATTTAATGGACCATAATGAAATCTAAGCTTTTAAGTGTAAAGGGGTGTGTGTGATAATACAAAAGTTTGTAACAGTGTTTCCTTGGAAATTTAACTGTAAATATATATCAATCTCTCTCTCTCTATATATATATATTTATTTATTTATTTATTCTATATATTATATATATATAGCTTTTAATTTATATTTGATATGTATACTAGAAAGTTAGGGACACAATAACAATAAAAATCTGTGTTCCTATATAAAATCTAAGAAAAATCTAAGAAAATATAAATAGACGAAGCTCCATTAAAAGGAGATGATAACTTAACACATATCAGTAATGATAAAGTAAAACTAAAGCAAATATTTTAAATAAATATGTTGCATCAGCATTCTCAAGGAACAAGTTTCACAAGTTGTGGTATGCACTCTGGACCTTTGTTTGATGGTCTTGATGGCCCTGTATTTAAGCCTTGCCTGGCCATTCAGTGGAAGGTTTGGCATTGGGCTACAAAGAAGATCTATCTAATAATCTACAAATCTGAAGGGACATCAGAAACATGTAAAAAAAAGTGTTTAGATAGAGAAAAGCCTTCCTTACACCCAGAGCAAAATATATATATCTGGCATTTTGGAACAAGAGGAGAGCTAGGTGTCCTTTGTCTCACCTGTTAGGAGGGTTTGTGGTAAACCTGGAACAACAATGGTCTGGGAAGTGTGTTGACATGCTAGATTTTGATATGACAGGGATTGCCTGAATAATGGCAGGAAGGTGACGGACCAGTTAACATAGAGATAGAACTAGACTGAGTTTTTGCAGAATATCTAATCTAAGCGAATCCAAGGCCAGACATATGTTTGAAAGTTTCTACATTTGTGTTTGTTGTGATCATTAACACATCATTTGACATCATTCGTTAAACATCCTTAACTGTGGCTTAACTTCCATAGATAGACTGATTACTGATCATAGATATATCTAGAAATAGTAGAATCTAGGAGTAGATCTATTCTAGACTCAACCTTGCTCGTTAGTTTAGTCACTTTGACTTTTAAGTCTCTTTAGTTTTAGTTTGACTGACTCAGACAGTCACTCCCTGTAACTTACAGCAATATAATAATATATAGATCTAGAATTATATCAAATATATGAAAATATGTAGATCTATTATTAGCATAATCAGAGATACAAATCAAATGTAAGTGGGATAATTTATATAATAATGCCACTAGATTTTTTCTTTAATTTTGTACTCCCGACGGCCCCATTAGGCTAGGACATTAGTATCATTAGTCATTATTTAAAAATTATTTTTATTTATATTTATAGTCGAAAATAGGTGACTGTTAAGAAGACAAGTCACAAAGTAAAAAAATTATGCCAAAAAAAAACATTTTAATTTTAACATCTCTTTTTAGTAGATCTAAAAAAAATGTCCAATATGCCAATAGTATAATAACAGATTAATGTGTTACTCAAATATTTAAATTTTACCTTCAGACGCTAAACTATTTTCTACTTTCAAATCATAATCATGTCATAGCTTTAGCAGACAACAAAACGGTAAACAGAGCAGTTACCGACAATAGCCGAAAACAAACATTGACGTAAAGTTCTATATCTATAGATAAGTGACAAAAGTTAACTCGGTTATTAAACTAGTGATCCTCATAGACCCGCGGAAAAAAAAAATTAATAGTATGTAAGTGTGTACATAATCTTTATTACATTCTGACCCTTCATTCTTTCGGAAGACGTTTATTGTGCCCTAGAATAGGTTCTTCCTGGAGTTAGTGGAAAAATTGTAGACTCCCCGCCATTGCCAGCAAGGGGGTCTGGGGGAATGCTAGGAGCTCCCCTAGCGCGGGGCGGAGCCCCGCCGCCAAGTAGGCTACTATTTCTGGTATCGAAAGCCAACATAATGCATATTCTGAGGTATCTACAGTGCATCTTCCTACTATTAAAAAGTATTATTTCAAAAACCTAATGTGCTCTTCTTACTAACTTAGAACCTCCCGCACCGTTCGGGGCATTTGCCGTCAAGCTGTTTCCACAAATAATCTGTTTCTGGTAATGTCTGAGGCATCTTCCCACCTGCTCTGATGACCTCCGTGAATGTGTGGCGCCAAGTTGTACTAGGATGTCATTGCAAGCCTTAGTATGCGTAATTCATTTTGTTGAAGAACATGTCCCGCAAACCTTATGCTACTCTCTGTCACAATCTTACTCCCAGTTCGGCATAGGATTTCCTTGATTTTAGACCGGATCTCTATAACTGACTCCTAAAATCTGTCTTAGCCATCTTTGTCGAGCCACATTTAGTGTTTTTCAATTTCGGCAGATGACTATTCACCGCACTTTATTAATGGAGCCCCGCCACTGCTAGAAATGTGTAACCTCTCCTGAATACGCTCTTGGAATTAGGTGACTGTAGTTTGCTTTAGATTTTATATCGAAAAGGGAAGTTGTCTCGTCAAACTCATCTGTTAGGGGCAGTGGCGTAGCTACCAATGTGCGGGTGGTGCGGGCCGCACAGGGCACCAAGTGGAGAGGGGCACCAAAATTCCCCCAGTGTGTACATGTATTAATTTCCTATTTCCCTGATCGTTTCAGTACAAACGACTAATTGTATGGACACGAACAAACATAAACTACTGTATTTTAAACATGAAGTAACGATTTATAAACTAGTCATGTCGCTATAGAACAGTTTGAATCTAATTTACTAGATTTATTTCGGACACACGGTACATTTTGTTACTACACTGATCAATACTCTGTAATATAAAGAAGAAGATAGGCCAACCTTATTTACTTCATTGTTTAGTCCATTTGTTTAATCTAGATATTGAGTTAACAAATACATGTATATTTATAAACTCTAGCTCTAAACAATTGTCTTAGTTTATCATTTTTAATGATTCTTTATAGTTTAATTTTTGAAATAATTCTATTGTAATGTCAATATTTTAAAATAAGCTAACCTTTGTTTTCTACGAGTTTTTTTAACTAACGAATTAATTTTAATACTGTAACGTAAACAAAATGATGAACAATGCTCAAGACTGACTAGTCTGGCTGGCGCCTCAAAACCCTTTTGCAGCTCACTCGGAGAAATCGGCATTTCTGGTTCTGTCCGGTCTGGGTAGACTATAAGGACCCCATACCCAGATCTATCGGGGTCCCTCATTACCGACCCATCGGTATAACAGACAATGGCATCTGATGGGTAGGACTTTAGTGTAGCTGATGCCAAGTTTTGGAGTATGGCAGGTGTTAATCGCCTCTTGGTGGCTCCCTCTTGCCCTATAAGGGACATGTTTATTTGTGGGGCCGGCATTCTCCTCCACGGAGGGCAAGTACTAATTCTTCTAATTGGAATTCAATCAGTGGAGAGTCCAGCTGATTTTGACAAATTGGCGCAATGTGGAGGAACGATCGCATTTGTATGCGGTTCCTCTCTTTCCACTGTTGCACTAAGATTGTGGTGGGTAGCCTAGAGTCGCCCCTTTTGTAGCACTCGTAGGCGTAAGTACCGCCCTCTCCCTCTTTAAATGTAAAGGGGCCACGTTTGTTAAGATTTCAGCAGCGTTTGTTGGGCTTGTCCGAAAGGTGCCACAAATGAACCTTAGTGCCTGTGATTGTACTCGGTCAAGTGATTCGAGGGCAGTTTTACTAGCATATACTTGAACTGTAGAGATGTACTCAATTTGTGATCTGACTGCCCCTAAGTACAATGTGCGTAGCATGTCTGCTTTGTCACCCCACTTTGTGCTGGCCAGCTTTCTTAGTAACGCTAACTTCTCCGAGGTTTTTCTTTCAACTTCCTGGACGTGCTAGAACATTGACAACTTTCTTTCCAGGGTTACCCCTAGATATTTTGGCGTGTTTTCACGTTGGAGTCGCAGCCCACCGAGTTGAAGCTCGAATGGAGCCTTAAGAATGTCGATCCCTAGGCTGAACAGGGACCTGGTCGTTTTGGCAACGTTTATCTGAATCTATCATTTGTCGCATTACGAGGAGATGGTTTGCTTGTAATGCCGCTTGTATTTGGTCGGCTTTCTTCCCGGTTGACCAGAGGACAATGTCATCCGCATAAAGCAGTTTCTTTGACCGCAATGAGGTGCGTTTCTTAAATTTCTTAACTCTAAAGAAGCATCGAGACAATTTCAAGTCACATCATTGCCAGAGTCCACCGACTATAGGCGAGCTGTTATTGGGTATGAATTTACTGAACAATTAAAAGCAACAAAGCATGATGAGACGGTTATCATTGAATCCAGAAAAAAATGTGAGGCCGACATCCTGAATGATGAAAAAGAAGAAAATACTTCAATACCGCAGGTTCTAGAGACTTTAGGACAGCACACAAGCATGTCTTTTGTACACTCCTCAAAAATTCATACTGAAGAAGCTGAACCATCAGACAGTGTAAACAATACAGAAAGCAGGATAATGAACTCTAGACTGAACGACATTGGAGATTGGCCTGATGTCATCACAGATAATATTCGCGTTACACCTTGTCACTCAAGGATCTGAAACAGTTCAGCGAATGGACAGTCAATTCAGAGAGGCGTATAGACATCAAGAATCAGCATAAGGAAAGACAAAAAAGCTTTCAAAGGTTTGGTTTTACCGGCAAATGTCAAACGGCGAGAAAGCTTTTAGAAAGTGGATGTGTTATTCGCCAAAAAAAAAAATAGAATCCTTATTTTGTTTCCTCTGTATACTCTTCTCAACAAGATCAAGTACCAAATCTTCATTTAAATCCAAACATGGATTTAATGAGTGGTGGAGGTTATCCCCGAAAACAGAAAAACATGAGACCAGCAGAGCTCACAATCAGTCATCGCTTGCTTGGAGGGAACTTGAAGTTCGCCTGAGAGTAGGGAATATACAAATACAAAATGAATTTATTACAATATTGGGGGATCACGCTAAAAACAAATCATACAGCAAGTAAAACAAGCCAAATATTTCTCTATTATTTTTGACAGTACACCTGACATCTCAAAGCTGGATCAAACTTCCCAAATTTTACTGTGCGTTGCCATGGATAATGACGGGGTGCGGGTTTGTGAGTCTTTTGTTGACTTCATCGACACAAAGGACAATCATGCTGCTGGAATCGCTGAGATGATTCTAGAGAAACTGCGTTCGGTTGGTTTAGACATAATGGACTGCAGGGGTCAAGGCTATGATAATTCTGCGGTCATGAAAGGTCAAAACTAAGGTGTCCAAAAACGTATTCTAGAAGTCACTATTTAATGCCTGCTCAAACCTTTCTCTTAATTTAGCAGAAATTCGAGCTGCTAAAGCTGAAGTCTATTCGGTAACATTTTTTGGTACACTGGACCGTTAGCACTCCTTTTTGTCAACTTCAACACACCGCTGGGATTTCCTCATCAAAATAACCGGAACTAGCCTTAAACGTTTAGTTGAGACCCACTGGAGCGCCAGAAGAGACGCCTTCAAGATGATTAGGGATACATTTTCTAAAATTATAGAAACCCTGGAGACACTAACTAGCAGAGCTCAAAATTCATCGACTAGATCTGAAGCAGGTGGATAATTGGTTTCTAATCAGTCTTTTAATTTTCTCACCTATCTTGGATTTTGGGCTCCTGTATCAACTGAAATTAATGATGCGCAATTCTACCATCGAAAACAAGGATTGTCTATTCGAGACTGCTCACTCAAACTAAAAACATTAGAGACATTTTTAAGTAGTAATCGAGAGGACATCGCTGAAGCCAGCATTATCTTTGCCGAAAGCGTGTGCTCAGATCTGAGAATCAGTACAGAACCTCAAAAACGTATTGGACAAAAGATGCCTGGTGAGAAAAGTGACTACTCTGTACTTACACACAAAGAAGAGCTACGAAAGGAAATTTATTCTACCTTGGACAGGATTGTTCAAGAAATAATAACCCGATTCGATCAACTTCATGATGTAACAGATATGAATTTTAGCCGCCTTCCCAGCTATTAAATCCTCAGGTCGAAATCAATCTCGATAGTACTCCTAGCGACATTGATAAAAACGAATTTCTGCTGGAGCGAAAGAGGCCTCAACGGTTTCTCACAGTTTCACCAGAAGCCTCCGCACTTCCAAAACAAGGACCTGTTGAGCTCTTGAATTTTTTTTTTAAATATCAGCTAGATGATTCAGTCCCGAATATCGTCATCATGATTCGCATATTTTTTACTATTGCGGTAAGCGTCGCTAAATGCGAGAGAAGTTTTTCCAAACTTAAACTGATCTAGAATTACTTGCGATCAACGATGACAAATTTACGACTCACTAATTTGGCCATTTTGTCCATTGAACAAGAGCTGGTGGAAAAAATTGATTTCGATAAAATTATTGATACTTTTGCCAGCAAGAAAGCGCGTAAAATTCATTTGTAGTATGTTTATGTAAAAGGGATTTTTTTGAATTAACAATATTTGATTAATGAATACATATTATTTTGAACAAAAAAGTATGGTTTTGCAATGTTATTAATTACTTAGTTCTTTTTTTTTTGGGGGGGGGGGCATCAAGATGAGGTACCGCACCAGGCATCATATACTCTAGCTACGCCACTGGTTAGGGGATTTAAATTAAAAAATCTCTGGAGTTTTTTTTTTTTTTTTTTTTTTTTAAATTCAAGACCCCATTAGCTACGGTTATAGAATTTGGTAACTGCAGTTTGCTTTAGAATTTTATTGAAGATGAAGTTTTTCCACCTAAAAACGCTCTGTAGGGGAATTTTAAACTCAAAGCCATCTGGAGGAGAGGGGTTTAAACTAAAAAACCTTTTAGCAACGCTCATAGCATTTTGAGTGCGTAATTTACTTTTTTTTTTTTTTTTTTTTTTTACATTGAAGATGTATTTTTTAGCTTTAAACCCCGTAGGCCGGGGATTTAAACCCCTCATAAATTTTAGAGTGTGTAATTTTTTTTTATATTGAAGAGGTAAGCCTATTTTTTAGCTTCAAACTCCACTGAAGGGGAGTTTAAACTCAAAACCCCTTTGACTACACTCATATAATTTTAAGTGTATAATTTGCTTTTTTTCACATTGAAGAGGAATTTTTTAGCTTCAACCCCCACTGAAAGGGGGTTTAAACTCAAAACTGAGTCGAAACCCATTTAGCTACTGTCATAACAATTTTTAGTTTCAACTCCTACTGAAGAGAGAGGGTTTAAACTCAAAACCCCTTTGGCTATGCTCATAGAATTTTGAGTGTGTGATTTGCTTTTTTTATATTGAAGAAGGGGTCTATTGTAAATTTTGGAGGGGGTTTTAAAATCAAAATCTTTCTTAACTGTGCTGCTTGAATTAAGAAATTGTCGTTTGCATTTTTTTTGTTTTGTTTATAGAAAAGGGGGATTTAACTGCAAAAAACCCTGGTAGGGGGTTTTCAACTCGAAACCCTTTGGTAGGGGTTTTAAACTCAAAACTCCTTGGCTGTGCTGGGGCAAGTGATGGTTTAGTATTAAAATCTCACCTAAAATAAACAAAATCAAAGCAAAAATCATACATATTAGGCCTACTCTCTAGACTCTCTATCTAGATCTAGCCTATAAATGCAAACGAAAAACAAGAATCTTTAGCGCCCACCCCTTAGCCATATGGGGTCTGCGTGCAGCATTGTAGGCTGTACTAGGCTAAGCTCCCACAACGAGGTCTGTGAAGTAGTCCGTGAAGTTATAAACAAGGTTTAAAAGACAGTATGTGTAGAAACACAAACTCAAAAATCGGCCCCCCAAGTAGTCCACCTAGGCGGGTAAAAATGCAAGTTGCAATATTTTCATAAAGAACATCACAATGAAATTAAATCAAAGACAAATGAGAGAAGAATGGAGAAAGAAGGTTGACATATCTTGTGTGGTGCTCCAGCGGTCCAGCAGACCAAAGGATAGGTGAAATTGAATGTGAAGTTTGATGTGAACCTGACCTAACTTATGTCTTTTAATGAATATATAATTGATGTAATTGTTTTGTAAAGGGTCAATCTCTTATTCAAATCCTCAAGAAAAAACATTTCCGTAAAAAAAATAAAAAATAATAAAATTCCTTATTGAAGTGTACAGTTCTGCAATGCGGAGCTGCAGTTCACGATAACAGCTTCGTCCAGTAGAGAGAGAATACAAGAGCTCCGCCTCAAGATGGTCGTCATGACATAGGCCAGATCACAGGACGAAAGGGAGACAAGCAGGATGTTGGTGAAGCTTTTGAAACTGTGCTGGGACAGGATAATTAGATTTAAAAGATTGGAGTAGAGCCCTAAGAGGCAAATAATGTTAATGAGAACACAGTTGATAACTAGGTTAGCCAAGCGGAATTGGAAGGTTGCAACAATATCGGTCTGGTCGTTGTCACTTGAACTGAGGTGTGTTAAGTTGGTACTAGAGTAAGACATTGTGTTAGTTGACATGGTGAGTTCCTGCTACCAACAGTACGTTTAACTAGGCTAGAGTCTGTCACAATAAAACAATAACGACTTGTTGGAATAGTTGGCTTATCAATTATTCCCGAGGGTTTGTTGGAATAGTTGGCTTATCAATTATTCCCGAGGGTTTGTTGGAATAGTTGGCTTATCAATTATTCCCGAGGGTTTGTTGGAATAGTTGGCTTATCAATAATCCCCGAGGGAATGTTCTAACATTTATATCATCAAATTATACAAGCGAAAAGGAAACCGCCAGATCTGCGACAACCACAGAGGAATATCTCTTCTCTCTATTGCTGGGAAAATCCTTGCACGCATCCTACTAAATCGTCTCATGCAACACATAGAATATGGTCTACTACCAGAAAGCCAGTGCGGCTTCAGAAAAGAGCGTGGAACCATTGACATGATCTTTGCAGCAAGGCAGCTCCAGGAAAAATGCCAAGAACAAAATGCTGACCTGTTCTCAATATATGTCGACTTAACAAAGGCATTCGACACTGTTAGCAGAGAAGGACTCTGGAAGATCATGTCAAAGTATGGCTGTCCACAAAAATTCATAACCATGGTGAGACTATTTCATGATGGCATGAAGGCTCGTGTCCAAGAAAGTGGAGAACCATCAGAGCCCTTCGAAGTATCAAACGGGGTAAAACAAGGCTGTGTCCTAGCACCTACACTGTTCAGTATCATGTTCTCCGCTATGCTGACAGATGCATTCACAAATAGAGAAAACAACGGGATAAATATATCATACAGATTTGATGGTGGCCTATTCAACCCGAGGCGGCTTAAAGCAAAATCAAAAACAAATGCAGCAGTAATCAGAGACTTGCTATTTGCTGACGACTGTGCCCTAAAGTCTTATATCTACCTGCTCCTGGGAAAGCCTACTCGGATCCAAGCATCACTATAAATGGACAGGATATAAATGCAGTGGACAAATTCACATATCTTGGCAGCACACTCTCCAGAAATGGAAAAATCGATAGCGAAATCGACCTGCGTATCGCCAAGGCCAGTGCATCCTATGGCAGACTGTCTAAAATTGTCTGGAACCGTGTCATCACCACAAACACAAAGCTAGGGGTCTATAGAGCCGTCATCCTCCCTACATTGCTCTATGCCTCAGAAACATGAACAGTGTACAGTAAACATGCAAAGAAACTGAACCACTTCCACATGACATGTCTGAGAAAAATACTAAATGTCAAATGGAAAGACAAAATACCAGATACAGAAGTTCTTCGAAGAGCGTGTCTGAAAAGCATACACACAATCCTGATGCAGTCCCAGCTGCAATGGGCAGGTCACGTCTACAGAATGGAAGACCACCGCATCCCTAAACGATTCTTGTATGGCCAACTAAGCGAAGGAAAGCGCTCGCAAGGTGGTCAAAGAAAGCGCTTCAGGGACACCCTCAAAGCTTCTCTGAAGGCGTTCAGCATAGACCCAGGCACCTGGGAGACAGAGGCACATGACAGAGCATCATGGCGTCACGCTGTGAAAACTGGCGCACAGGTTGCTGAGGAAAAAAGAACAACGCTGGCAGAAGAAAAACGCCAGAAAAGAAAAGCAAGGCAAACGACACTAGCTCCAGCTGGAATAACCTGCCCAGTGTGAGGCCGAACATTCCGGGCTCACATAGGTCTCACCAGCCACAAGAGGAGGCATAAAACTCCAGTGCAAAGCCCTCAGCCCCCTGGATGACAAAGTGGTCATCATCGAACCACGATGGACGAACTATATATCATCAAATCATTCCGTATTTTAGATCACAGAAGTCAGTCAAAAATCATCACTGTTTGTAGTTCGGTTGAGCGTGCTGTTTTGAATAGACTTTAATTTTAGCAGACGAAATGGTACCACCAAGCGTCGTTAAGTGCTCTAATGATTATTAGATAATCTCACTCTCAATTCGCATACTTTTATCTCTGCTCAATTTGTTGTGCGAATTTCGATCTCAAGCTAGTTGTTGTGGAGCCTTGAATTCGATCCTCTAATAATCATCTATAATTGAGGAGAAGATGAATCAGTAATGACAAAGTTATCCTTACTATTGTGACGTCGTGATCTCCTTTGTCTACTAGTCAATACTTTAAATTGTCATCTTGTAATTCAAACTTTACCAGAAGAAAAAGGGAATTAATCTCTTAAGAAAAACGTTTTAGGATACTTAAAAAAAAATCAAAGACTATACCTCCTTTACACAACTTGTAAAGCGATTATTTTTTAAAATTTAAAAACCAATTCACGTAAATAAGAGGGGGGGGGGAGAGGACAGGCATTTCCCCCCCCCCCCCCCGTCGCTACGGATGGCTGCCTGGTCGTGCGGTTTGCGCGCTGGACTGGTAAAAATTGATTTTTTTTAAACCCGCCAATAGACATATATGTCTATGAACCCGCCATAGACCCGCCGTATTCCCCCTTCCTGAATCCTACTTAAACAAATGTATACAGTTACCAAACTTTATAATGTTCATTTAGATCTAGCTCTAGAACAGGATGTGCAAAATGTTCCTAAACATATGCCAAATTTATCAAACTCTTGAATGGATTCGTAATACCCGGAAATACCCGAAGACATATAGTCTAGATTTATCTATCTATCTATTCTCTCTCTCTATATATATATTTCTGTCTATTTTTGTCTATATATTTCAGGAGATTTGTTTGAGTTTTCTCACATAGAATTAGCGCGGGTCCTATGAAAGTGCGGGGCCAATGCGGTCGAATAAGTGCGTAGACCACTGCGGTCACCTAAGGCCGGCCCTGCAAAAAAGCGGCGAGTGCTACGCCGCCGGTCTAATTCTCTAACCAAATTTTATAAATTTCTTTTTATACTTAAAAAAATTATAGCGTCAAGCCAGAGTTTTCTCAGTGTTCCCACGATTGAAAGATTTTAAGTCTAGTAGCTCTAGACATACGCTTAACTAGGATTCTTTCTCGTGCGGGGGGGGGGGGGGGGGGAGCGGGTTAAAAAATCTTCCAATGATATGCTTTTACATTAAGTGCCACTGGCGGATCCGGGGGGGGGGGCGGAAGAATTTTAGTATAGAATTCACACAATTTGTATACGAATTTATTACTTATGTTAATAATATATACTTATTATTTATATTTAAACCTATTTTTAGATTTTTCGCCCCCCTCTAGTATGTTGGTCGATATGGTGGGGTCGGGAGGGGGCGATGGCATCAATTCCGCCCCCCCCCCCCCATAAACTTTCTAGTGGGGGGGGGGCGGTCCAATTTATATGTAGAAATCACAGTTTGCTAACAGAATGATTAAAACTTGTTTTTGATATTTTAACCGATCCTTATATTATGTCGTTCCCCTGTTGGCCGATGGGGTGGGGATCGAATACCTCTACTGCCCTTCCCACCTAAAACCTTTGGATGGGGGGGCGGTCCTACTTTTCGGAGAAATCATAGTTTGTGAACAAAATTAGTTGAATTAATATATAAATTTTATATTATGTCGCTCTCCTTCAGGTATTTTTGCCGATTCGGTGGGGTAGGGGGGACGATGCATGTACTGCCCTCCCCACTCCAGCCCTCTGAGTGGGGGGGGGGGGGCGATCCTATTTTTATGGAGAAATCATTGTATGTGAACAAAATTAGATAAATATGTATATAATATAAACTACGTGAACCCATTGTATATTATGTCGCACCACACTCAAATCTCAAATTTTATCATTAGTAAATATAAAATGAAAAAGGGTTGTACTAGGTGGGAGGGGCGATACATGCAATCACCTCCCCCCCCCCCCCCCCAATGGGATAAACCAATACTTTTTTCTTATTGTATTATAGTTAAGAAATTACAAAATACAAAAAATCTGTCACTAATATAATTTATACATGCTATAAAATTAAGTTCTTTTATCGAGTCGCCCCAACCCTATTCTTTAATGCCAAATGCAATCATTAGCAGAACTTATAAAAAGGAGTGAGGATTAATCATTTTCACTCTATCGCCCCCTCCCCTTTCCAGACATAGTTTATGTAATTTCACATGAATTTATCTTAATTATTTTAAGAAAGACTTTGCTTTAGAAAAGTTATAATTCAACGAAATTTTTCAGTATAAGAGTCAAGATTGAGATGAGTTCTAAACTAATCATTCTCTAGTCCTTTACTCAATCTGATATTTTTCTAGTTAAATAAGTTTTGGACTATAACTCACAATTTATGCTTGAATTTTATTAAATATTATTTATCGAAAATTTTTTTGCGGCGGCAATCCTCGAAGCCTTAATCTAAAGATGTAGGGTATCTTATCTTTTCAAGGAACAAATCGGTTTTATTTGCAATGTATTAAGAGCCTAAAAATTTATATTAGAATATTTTTCAACATTATTTAAAAGGTCTTTTATAATAGGATAAATAATGAGCTTTAGGTCAGGTGAATGCGTTTCTTCAGTGAAGAATGCAAGAAAACGCTTTTGGCGAACCCCACTGATAAATAATCAGCTGTAGATGTCAGAAGGATGCGTTTCTGCAATGAAAAATGCAAGAAAACGGGGCTTCGCCCCGAACCCCACCGATAAATAATGAGCTGTAGATGTAGGGAGAATGTGTTTATGCAGTGAAGAATGCAAGAAAATGCTTTTTGCGTAGAGGCTTCGCCCCGAACCACACTGGGGAATCTTACAACGCTCCCCCAGACCCCCAAGCTTGCAAGAGAAAGGCCTCAACATCTTTTTTTTTGTCTGCTGTACGCATGTTTATGCATAGGGTTACGGTTTACTCGGCGTTTGGGTTAGGGTTTGGAAAAAAATCGCCACCCCACTCCAAAGTTCTGGATCCGCCAGTGTTAAGTGCTAAAATCTTCCAATGATAGGCTTTTACATTACGTGTTAAAATCTTCCAAAGATAGGCTTTTACATTAAGTGCTAAAATCTTCCAATGATAGACTTTTACATTAAGTGCTAAAATCTTCCAATGATAGACTTTTACATTAAGTGCTAAAATCTTCCAATGATAGAATTTTAAATTAAGTGCTAAAATCTTCCAATGATAGACTTTTACATTGTGCTAAAATCTTCCAATGATAGGCTTTTTCATTAAGTGCTAAAATCTTCCAATGATAGGCTTTTACATTAAAAGCTAAAATCTTTCAATGATAGGCTTTTACATTAAGTGCTAAAATCTTCCAATGATAGGCTTTTACATTAAAAGCTAAAATCTTTCAATGATAGGCTTTTACATTAAGTGCTAAAATCTTCCAATGATAGGCTTTTACATTAAGTGCTAAAATCTTCCAGTGATAGACTTTTACATTAAGTGCTAAAATCTTCCAATGATAGACTTTTACATTAAGTGCTAAAATCTTCCAATGATAGAATTTTACATTAAGTGCTAAAATCTTCCAATGATAGAATTTTACATTAAGTGTTAAAAGTCGGTGCACAAGTTTTTGAGCCAATACTGAGAAATTTTCTGAAGATGTAGGTATCGAGGATATTTTTAGATATATTCGTAGCCTCGAGGTTCCGTTGTCACCATCCCTTCGAGTCCATTACAATGGGATGTCTTTAGAAATTTCTATAATTAGTTAATCATTACCTGTGTTATATATATATTATATACATATATATATATATATATATATAGGGTTAGGGATTATAGATAGATACAGGTTGTATATATATACATGTGTGTGCTATTAATTCTCTGAATTTGAGGATAAATGAGGGTTTTTATTGTTTATCAAGAAACAGCAGTTCAAATATAGGCTTAAAGGTAATTATTATTATTATTATTATCATTATAATATTTGTTATTATTATCATATTCTAAAAAATTACGACGAAAATAAAGGTAAGTAACTCAATGCAAAGATGAACTGTTTAAAAATACAATAGTGTCCCCTTTGTTGTAAATGCTTTTTAACAACTTGCTGTGATGTTTGTTTGTAAAATGTTGTACATGTTTCGTATGTTCCTTCAGAGTTGAAGATAGTTTACTTCCTAGTCCAAACCTCCCGAAGGACTACGGAGGATAGGAGGTGGCAGGGTTTGAACCCGGGACCATCGATAAATTCAGTCCAGCGAGCAAGCCAAACGACCAGGCAGCCATCCCATATCTTGGGACGATTGGGATTCCATGGGATTTATGACCCCAGCGACAGAAAAATTAATTGAAATAGTTCTAAAAACTGGCTAGTCTCAAACTGACTTTCTTTGTATTTTCAAGTCACATATTTCTACTTCTGATAGCGATTTTTTTTAAAATTAGTACTTTGAAAGTTATTTTAAATTTTCTGTGAATCTTTTTTTTTTTCATTTAAAAAGAAGGGAGAAAACTTATTTTAATAATTTTTGGTTCGATTGCGAAGAACTAGACAATATGACGTGCTGGGGATCATTTTTCTTGTCTATAAAATATACACCACTGAGGTTAGTGTGATTTTAAAAATTAAAATTTAATAAACGTAGTTATTAGTATAGCTTTTTCGTCTATGTTTCACTTTGTGTTTGATAAAGGCTTATGTGTCCCTTCAACGGTGCATTACATTCAGTAACTGTGGCTTCAAATAATTACATAATAAAGCTTCAGTATTCTGAACAACCAGCATGTTCATTTTAAAGATTATGAGTATTTTTAGCCTTGCTTGAAATAGACCCAGTGGTTCTTAGGCCGTGAATTTTTTTTCATGACATCATAGCAAGGTTATGAGCATGGTCAATAACGAGTCTGGTTTCTTATTGAAACAACAGGAATACAATGAATCTACAATTATTACCCCCCCCCCCCCCGGCTCACGTCTGCTGAGAAGCGCCCTCTTATTTGTACGTCTTTCCGGTTGCTTTGTTCTGAATGCTATTATGTTGAAATAGAAACAAGTTCGTCTTGATTTGCTTCAGAGTGACCGCTACAGCTATCCCCCTTGTAACCCGGAGATCTGTTCAGCTGAAGTCATTAGCCGTTAAGATTCTATCGGAAGTAATGCCCGGATTAAGAGATCGTCACTTGGCAATGGTATCCGTCGACTCAGTGGATTAGAAGGTTTAAGAGAAGGCAGCACTGGTCTCCATCTACCCCGGATAAGGACCTTGGTCGGGCTCGACATAACAAAAGATTCATTTGATTATGAAAAGGGAGGTTAAAACTATCTGCAGTGTTTATCAGAGTGGCAGCCCTTTGATATTCTAGACAGAAGTAGACCGAATCTGCTTCAAATAAATAAATATGTTACTTCGACTGAACCACATTTCAAATGCAGAATTCACCAGGGTAGTTTGAAAGACAACGTATCGGAATCTACGTACACCGCATATTGCTTGTAAATATCGATGTATGTTAAGAAGGGAACATTCTTTAATTCTAATCACATATCACAACGTGGACAGCGCCTTTTGAATGTTTTAAATTATGTCTGTATAGCTAGGCTATATGTATATAGTGACATGGTGTATATGAAAGTATCTCTAGATGTTGATTGTTTAAATGTTGTTGCGCAGATATATTTTCTGTGTTACTCTTTACTCCAGTCTAGTCAACCCTCAAACATATTTTGTTACTATTCACATGTGTGTGTGTTTACCTTACTCCAGTGATGCCCAAAACTACAGACCGGGGGCCACATCCGACCCTCGTTACTTCTGACCACAATGCATTATTTTATTTAAATCAATTTATTTTTCCAACCTAACATTTTTTTCAAAGTCTGGCCCATCTCATCTCATCTCTCTCTCTCTCTCTCTCTCTCTCAATGTAGATCTACAAGCCTAATCATGTAACATTTTATTCTACATCTATTACACTCATTATAAAAGAGCGTTTAATATCACTTTACAAAATCGTAAGGGATAAACGAAAATCTGTTCGGGTACCAATGGTGGGGGAGGGGCTGAGGGGGAATATTTCTATTTGCATAAAAGTAGTTATGCTGTATCTGTTTAAATATGTTACCTACACGGTGGACTACAAGTGTAACTAGATTCTATGACAAGCTCCTTTGTGCTAAAGGATTATCCCAATGATTCTTGTGCCTAGAGAGCCATTATTCAGTGTATCTGAGCTATGGGACGTCGCCTAGCAGACTTCTGTCTTGTTAGTTCAATGGTTCTTTACATTTTACGCCATTGACAAATCTAGGGAGTACAATATGAATACGATTAACTGCAGATTTGAACTTCAAATAGTTGTTTTCTGGTGCTCAAACCGTTCCGGTCCTTGAGACGCCTTGCGAATAAGATCAGGGTCCTCAGAAGGCATTCTAGGAACCTCTAACACCTGTGTCAACCTTTCGTTCCGGGTATTTGATGTGAATATGAGAAAGAGATTCGGAAGAATTAACACACATTTTTCTTTTTTACATATTTCTTCATTTCTTTCAATCTAGATGTGTATACATTAAAATTGTAAGCTATACTTTACACCGAAGCTATCTAAAATATGCACAGACACTTATCAAACAGACAGAATTAACAGACAGACTTAACAATGAGACGTGAAAGATGTTACATAAATTCATGAAGTTTTCAATCGTCTGAATCTTGTCAAATATGAAAGTAATCAAATATTTTTTTTAATGTCATATTTCTTTTTAGTGTGTATTGATTCTCGGTCATTGGCTTCTAGTCCCAACAGCTAGTATAGCGGCTAGTACAACAGCTAGCACAACAGCTAATTAAACTAAACCGATGCAGGCGTATTACATTCTGAATGTACACCTTGAATTAAACACGAATAAGCTTCTTATATAACACAACTCAATAGAATATTTATTTATGATTTTTTACGGTATGACCCGCGACCTGAGGGCCTTAGATTGGGTATTATTGATCTACTAGTTTGGATTAAGATTTATGTCATACATGATGAATGTTCCATTCACATTTTTTTAAAAATGTCACAAAAATAAAAGTAAATTGTGTAAAATGGATTTATCCGTTTAGCCGACATGTTCATATCAAATTTAAAATGCTGTGAAAACGGTTTTACCCAATTTGTTAGAAAGTTCTTTAGTAGAGATACAATTAGGTACTTTTTGTCTATTTTTAGGCCCCTTTTCTGTCTGACGTCCATTTCTTGGTCTCCCCTTCAACTCCCACACCAGTCTTTATCACCTTGAACTACTATTCAGCCTACACAACCAAACCATCCTGCCCACCTTTTTTCATGGGGTAAATCAGAAACACGCACATACACTCCAAAAACATTGTGTTCCACAGCTATAAATACATAAACTGGCCAATGAAACCATTTGTGTTTACTTATTTTAATATGCCATTTCAATCGATTCAAAACAAGTTCCCTTTCATATAGGACTATGGGGCAGATGATGTAAAGGTCATCTGTTTCTATAGTCCACGGTTAACGAGGGTGTCACGTGGCTAGCACAACGACCAACTGCCTTTACTTTTCCCCAACTAATGTCAGGTACACATTACAGCTGGGTGGACTCAAGAGGCGCCCTAATGATCCCGAAAGTAATAATCACCAGGATTCGAACCCAAGACTCCTGGTTGGAAGTCAAGCACCTAACCACTCAGCCATCAAGCCTTCGGTACTTCAGAAAAACACTATGGCTGTTGATGATTCTGTGAGTTTAATCTTCAACATACAGAAAATGTAAGCTCTTCATTATTTTAAGAATCTAAACCAATGCAATATTATCGAACACTGATCCGTACATAGAACGTTTAGGAGCTTTAAATTCTTAGCCATCATTCTATTTTTATTTCTACTTTGTGGTGAATTCATAAAACAGTGTGGCTGACATTTCAACATCCTTTCTAATTGCTTCATTTCAATCATATATTAGAAATATGGCTGCTAGGTCGTGCGGTTTGCGCGCTGGACTGTCGTTTAAATTTATCGATGGTTCCTGGTTCAAATCCTACCCGCTCCCATTCCCCGTCGTCCTGCGGGAGGTTTGGACTAGGAAGTTAACTATCTTCAACTCTGAAGGAACATCCGGAACATGTAAAACAAACAAACAAACAATAGTATAAGAGTGGAACATTTTTTTATACATTTGCTATATCTGAGAAAACAACAAGATGATCTTCAAAGTCTTAAGTTTCTCGTTCCGAAGTGAAGAGGATGTGTGACTAATTACATTTTGTTATTAACAATGTCAAGGATGCTATATTTAAATTTTGATAAACGGGCCACATTTGAACGATCAACCTAACATACTTTTTTTAGCCCGTGAATTTGTGTATCCGTGACAATGACATTTCACGGCCCGCTATCTCTTTCCGTCTCTTTCTCTCTCTCTCGCTTCCTGGAATCCTCATTTTGGTTTAACCCTGGCATCCTATATTCTCCCACATAGACTTTTGACTTGATTTGGAAAGACCCGCTTCATAAATTTAGTAAAACGTTTGATGATCAGCTCTCCCACTCCCGCCAACAACAAAAAGTGAGTCCTTTGTACACATTCGCCGTTCCCATTTCTACATTTCTCTTGGTATTTTGTTCTCTGAATAAAAAGAAATATCAATTTAGTTTTATTAATTGTAATCGTTTATATGGGCCCATTTGAATGTAGCGAAATGACAATGGATCTAAATTTACCTTTTAATGCTATTAGGATTTTATTGTTTTTGACAGTAACATTCCTTGCTCTCTCTTTCGAAAAAAAACGAAAAAAACCCATCTCTTAGATCTATCTTATTCATGGTATTAATAAATAAGTAGGGTTAGGGAAAGAGGAGTAAAAAATGAATTTGTGTGTTTTTTAAAAGGCTTAATATATGTATAATGCGGCCTTTTTGGGAAATACCGAAAATGAAATACAAAGGTTTTATTTATTTTTTATGTAAAAAGGAGAATAAATCTTAAAGTATTGAGAGATATGGCCTTAAATGTGCAGTTCCTTCTCTTATTTTAGCTTTTTTATTTTTTGTTAAAGTATTTTTTATATTTTGCTTGTTTATTTTTGGGTCTTTTTATACTGTAAAGCAAAAATTTTTATACCAAGGAAAGTGTGTGTGTCTGTTTGTATGTGTGTGTGTGTGTGTTGTACAAGATTTGATAGCTCAAGCGCAAAGTCAATGAAGTTTTCTGCATAACAATTAAAAATTACACCTTGATCAGGGTCTTTCATCTGTGGCGTAGCTAGGACTTTGTCATCATTTTGAGACCCTGGGAGGCTTGACATCTTTGGGGGCCCCCCTTAAGCTGGGGCCCGAGGGGAATTTGAAATTCTCCTCCTCCCTCCCCCCACCCTAGCTACGCCTCTGTCTTTCATTATTTGTCACCTATGATTCATGGTTGATTATTCATCGCTTGAGTTTTTGAAAATCGCGGAAGCAATAAATAGGTCAATTTGATTTCAAAATTCCAACAAAATTTCTTTGATCTGCCTACTTATCGATAGCTTTCTGCTTTAATGATACAGATCGATAATCAATTAGCAATGAAAAAAATCTGTGGACCTGTGAATATTGTCTTTCAACAAATAAAATAATCCACTTTGTAACAAATTGATAGTCAATTAGCAATAGCAAAATCTGTGGACTTCGACAAACAAATAAAATGATCAACTTTCTAACAGAATATTAAAGTGAAAATAAAATCTCTGAAACGTCTATTTATACAGGACAAGTAGCAAAAGGCAAGTTCTCCTTGTAGACCTTGCAGTCTTTAGGGCAGATGATGTCAAGGTGATCTGTTTCTGTGGCCAACCGTTCTCATGTGGCCAGTACAATGACCTAGCACCTTTACTTTACCCAAGGTGCCCTAAGAATCCAGAAATTTAAATTCTCAGTCTGCACCGAGATTGGAACATTCGGTTCGAAAGCTAAGCGCTTTACCTCTTAGCCGCCACGCTTGCATGTAAGCACCCTTATCTTATCTTGTAGATTACATCCTCATCTTATCTTGTAGATTACATCCTTATCTTATCTTCTAGATTACACCCTTATCTTATCTTGCAGATTACATCCAGGGCCTGTCCTACAGGTTGCGGGGCCCTATGCGAAATGGATATCGCGGGGCGTAATTTGAGTTGTGATAAGGATAATAAGTGAAAATTAAGATTTTGTATTAGAAAATAAATTCAACTTTGCATTTTATTTATACTTTACAAAGTACAAAATCACTGTCAAATTAACTTTACTAGCCATCTACAGTAGATAGTAGTTTTCCAACAAAAAACCGATACAAATTCAGATCTGCATTTTAGATTTACTATCGACTAGCAAAGTATCGCTTTTGTTTTTTGTTTTTTTTATATAAGAGGTCGAGATAGATTTAGATCTATATTTGTATGCCAGTGACTATTGAAGTAAATTAAGTATTTGAAGTTCTTGTTTTGGTTAAAATTCGGCTTATTATTACATTTTTATTAAATGAAAGCTGACAATGCCTTTTTTTTTAATCGCGAGTAGGATTGGCGTTTTCCATATTTAATGACACATCAAAATGACTATTTTGTCTGTTTTAATGTTTGCATCAGTTTTCAGAAGATTTTTATAATCTCAGGACATTTTCATGACTTTTTCTTATATTTTATAATTCCAAGAACGCTTTAATAATACGTTAAAATGGTTTAATTTAATAATTTACACCTAGAATTCGCATCGCGCGGGGCCTATGAAAGTGCGGGGCTCACTGCGGCGCATAGGTTGCAGTGGCCTAAGACCGGCCCTGATTACATCCTTATCTTATCTTGTAGATTACATCCTTATCTTATCTTGTAGATTATATCCTTATCTTATCTTGTAGATTACATCCTTATCTTATCTTGTAGATTACATCCTTATCTTATCTTGTAGATTACACCCTTATCTTATCTTGTAGATTACCCACTTATCTTATCTTGTAGATGACATCCTTATCTTATCTTGGAGATTACATTCTTATCTTATCTTGTAGATTACACCCTTATCTTATCTTGTAGATGACATCCTTATCTTATCTTGTAGATTACATCATTATCTTATCTTGTAGATGACATCCTTATCTTATCTTGTAGATTACATTCTTATCTTATCTTGTAGATTACATCCTTATCTTATCTTGTAGATTACACCCTTATCTTATCTTGTAGATTACCCACTTATCTTATCTTGTAGATGACATCCTTATCTTATCTTGGAGATTACATTCTTATCTTATCTTGTAGATTACACCCTTATCTTATCTTGTAGATGACATCCTTATCTTATCTTGTAGATTACATCATTATCTTATCTTGTAGATGACATCCTTATCTTATCTTGTAGATTACATTCTTATCTTATCTTGTAGATTACATTCTTATCTTATCTTGTAGATTACATTCTTATCTTATCTTGTAGATTACATTCTTATCTTATCTTGTAGATTACACCCTTATCTTATCTTGTAGATTACACCCTTATCTTATCTTGTAGATTACACCCTTATCTTATCTTGTAGATTACACCCTTATCTTATCTTGTAGATTACACCCTTATCTTATCTTGTAGATTACACCCTTATCTTATCTTGTAGATTACACCCTTATCTTATCTTGTAGATTACACCCTTATCTTATCTTGTAGATTACACCCTTATCTTATCTTGTAGATTACACCCTTATCTTATCTTGTAGATTACACCCTTATCTTATCTTGTAGATTACACCCTTATCTTATCTTGTAGATTACACCATTATCTTATCTTGTAGATTACACCCTTATCTTATCTTGTAGATTACACCCTTATCTTATCTTGTAGATTACACCCTTATCTTATCTTGTAGATTACACCCTTATCTTATCTTGTAGATTACACCCTTATCTTATCTTGTAGATTACACCCTTATCTTATCTTGTAGATTACAGACATTGCTCTAAAAGAGAAGATAATTACGTCCTACACATTTCATGTGTCAGTCTCTAGTCAAGCATGTTAATCAATTAATCAGCGCCCTTATACCGAGACCGTATTGTGAGTTGCAAAGTTACCTATCGCCAACACTGCTTGTTAAAACGTATTTATCAACTCTGTATACCTTGGTTGAATCTTGAACATGCGATTTTTTCCCACAACTAATTCTTGGATCAAGTTGAAATATTGAACAATTATTCTTTGTCGATAAAAACTTATTAATAAAAAAAATAACCAATTATTTTATCAAGTAGTCGTAATTAATTAATTTATTTTTGCATAGAAAATGCACTAAACTTAGGGGAGATTAGCATTTAATTAAGTCGATCGCTAACAAATTTAAACTAACAATTGTCTATAAAAGCTATTTTTATAAGAACTTCAATATCTCTGTGATATTTAAATATTTTTTTATTTGTTTATTTGTTTGAGTAGGTACTTGTACGAAATTGAAGAATTTCTACAAAAGAGTTGGAAATAAGTGCTTAAACTACGCCATGTGGGACCTGCGTGCCAATGGGTTGAATGCCTATGATTTGGTTGGAAGTAGGTTTTAGTGTGACCCTAACCCTTTTAAATTTGTACTTTTCTTGTGTCTGCCAAACTTGACCTATTTGTTTCTCCTCGAATTGTATCAACAGACTTACACTTTACGTATGGCATCTAATGGCTCCACACCTTACAGGTGGCAAACTTGACTAAAATATATCACAAACAGACTACTCAGTACCTGGGTGTTGGCCTCCACTGACAACAAACTATTTCACAACAAACTTGCACCTAAAGGTGGCTTGATCTAAATCTGGATACTGTTAATTGTTTCTGTACTAGCAAATGAATAGAGCCCTCCTATCACTAAGGTTGTCACTTAACTATATATAACTATATAGACCTGAGTTTACTTCATCGATACAGCAAACACCGCCATTAAAACAGACATTAATCAGTGCTTGTTTTTTCGTGGGGCCTGACATCGCGTGCTAATCATCAGGATTTAATCCTTTTATAATCTTTTCCCACCGCGGTTGCCCTCGTGTTTTATCTCCCTTTGGTACAGCGAACTAGAGATTAAAGGATCGCAAGGTGAAAGTAGTTTTGACAAGAAACTGTTCTATACAAAAATAATAACATACCCAAGCACTTAAGTGTCAATCCCAAGCGATAGTAAAACTCTGGATTATATGGATTAGCGTTGAGGGGTCCTCCAGAGCTCACGCTGCTCGTCAGCTCATAAACACATGTATACATTTAAAGGGAAGTATCGTACTGTTTGGTGAGAGATGAAAGTCCATTGTTTTTAATCTTGATAGTAAGTTGACTTGTATTCCTTGGGAGCACATCAGCATGGAAATCTGTATGTTCAACACTAAGATTGTTTCCATGATCATTAAATGCTTTAAAGAAAAGTTTTTTTTGATTTCGTTAGTTTGTGTTTCCTATTTTTTAACTAACCAAATGAGCCTACTAGGCTGTTGACAAAAGGTTATGTTGTGTGATTACTAATAAGGTTAACATTGCAGTGCTCATGGGTTAAGGTTTGGGTTAGGGTTATCAGAACGAGATTTAAAATACTAAGTAATGAAATACAACTAATCATCTTCATGCGTATTTCCTGAGAAAATCAATTAGTTTCATATTTAGAGAGTGAAAGACTAAATAAACATAACATTTTAAACATGAAATGATAAATACACAAAAATAACTTCTAAAATACTCAGAAAATATTTTTTTCAAAAGGCACATTTCTTATTATTATACTAAGACAAAGTCATAAATTAGAAAATGTTTTCTGAATGGGCCAAGACAACAAATGAGTTAGAAGGTAGAGTAGGAGTCTCTATTTAATACGCACCACACGGATGTGCGTAGGACCTGAAAAATGAAGCAGGCGATCCGAGCAATGGAACATTTTTTGAAGTCACAATCCGAGCAATGGAACATTTTTTGAAGTCACAATCCGAGCAATGGAACATTTTTTGAAGCCACAATCCGAGCAATGGAACATTTTTTGAAGTCACAATCCGAGCAATGGAACATTTTTTGAAGCCACAATCCGAGCAATGGAACATTTTTTGAAGTCACAATCCGAGCAATGGAACATTTTTTGACGTCGCAATCCGAATGTTTTGGATTGTGTGTGTATGTGTGTTAATATGGTTACAGTGGGAAGAGGTTAGCGATTGGTTGTGATTAGTTGTGAATGATGCAACATAGGTGGCAAAGTCGTCACTTGGTCTTAGTTAGGGCAGACGACTCCAGAGCGTAAGTCTGAAAGGTTGTGTTAATGTAGTGAGTTAGATTTTAAGAAATATTATTGCTAAAGTCTACTACAGTTATTTGATCTCATTTGCTTGACTTTTTCTATATTATAAATAAAGTTCTATTTAGTTTGTTCACAAAATGAAGTTATTAAATTTTTTCAAATTAGATATATTAGTAAAGATAGATTACGCGGCCTACAACGGTTTAGTTGTCTACCAGCAGTTTGATGCTACAAATCAACCACGGTAACAAGACCGAGCAATGGAACTTTTTTTTTGACGTCAGAATTCAAGCAATGGAACTTTTTTTGACGTCAGAATTCAAGCAATGGAACTTTTTTTTGACGTCAGAATCCGAGCTATGGAACTTTTTTAACGTCACTATCGAGCAATAGAACATTTTAAAAAAGATCTGCTTGTGAAACATTCCTTCCCTTTATAAATTAATATTAGTTGGTGGCTAAAATTGTCTCTTTTCATTTTCAGAAGTCTTTCACGGGAACCAAGTCTAATAGAAAACATTGCCATTGACCTCGGGGTTGGGCTGAAACGGGAATGTTCACAACATTACTTAGAAATCCTATCAGTATTTATTTGAACAGCCAACCTGGCCGCCTGGAATACTTGTGTCACTAGAGTAGGCTTTCTGTCAACTAACTGACAGCCCCATTCACAAAACTTCTACGATGTCCCGTGGTTTTCAAATGTTTCATTTTCTGAATGAAAACAACTTTTTGTGAGATGGCTTTACATTGTGGGAGCCTTATTCTGTGCAAATAATTATAGGCCAATTTATTTCAATCATTGTTTTGCTTATGGGCTAGTACTAAAAGGGTAATATCAATTGCACGCTTGAGGTCATAGTCCAGAGTTCAATGCATTGCAAGACCAATTTGAAACACAGTCATCTTCTCTGTGATTACATTTCTATTTTAAAATCTGCCTTTCTATACTCTTGTCTTTCTCAACTCTTTTGTCTTTCTCAACTTTTGTCTTTCTCAACTTTTGTCTTTCTAAACTTTTGTCTTTCTCAACTTTTGAGATTTTTCAACTTTTGTCTTTCTCAACTCTTGTCTTTCTCAACTCTTTTGTCTTTCTCAACTTTTGTCTTTCTCAACTCTTCTTTCTCAATTCTTGTCTTTCGCAACTTTTGTCTTTCTCAACTTTTGTCTTTCTCAACTTTTGTCATTCTCAACTCTTGTCTTTCTCAACTATTTTGTCTTTCTCAACTTTTGTCTTTCTCAACTCTTGTCTTTCTCAACTCTTTTGTCCTTCTCAACTCTTTTGTCTTTCTCAACTTTTGTCTTTCTCAACTTTTGTCTTTCTCAACTCTTCTTTCTCAACTCTTGTCTTTCGCAACTTTTGTCTTTCTCAACTTTTGTCTTTCTCAACTTTTGTCATTCTCAACTCTTGTCTTTCTAAACTATTTTGTCTTTCTCAACTTTTGTCTTTCTCAACTTTTGTCTTTCTCAACATTTGTCATTCTCAACTCTTGTCTTTCTCAACTATTTTGTCTTTCTCAAATTTTGTCTTTCTCAACTCTTGTCTTTCTCAACTCTTTTGTCTTTCTCAACTCTTTTGTCTTTCTCAACTTTTGTCCTTCTCAACTCTTTTGTCTTTCTCAACTTTTGTCTTTCTCAACTTTTGTCTTTCTCAACTTTTGTCTTTCTCAACTTTTGTCTTTCTCAACTTTTGTCTTTCTCAACTCTTGTCTTTCTAAACTCTTGCCTTTCTAAACTCTTGTCTTTCTCAACTCTTGTCTTTCTCCACTCTTTTGTCTTTGTCAAATTTTGTCTTTCTCAACTCTTTTGACTTTCTCAACTTTTGTCATTCTCAACTTTTGTCTTTCTCAACTCTTTTGCCTTTCTCAACTTTTGTCTTTCTAAACTCTTGTCTTTCTAAACTTTTGTCTTTCTCAACTCTTGTCTTTCTCCACTCTTTTGTCTTTCTCAACTTTTGTCTTTCTTAACTCTTTTGCCTTTCTCAACTTTTGTCATTCTCAACTCTTGTCTTTTTAAACTCTTGCCTTTCTAAACTCTTGCCTTTCTAAACTCTTGTCTTTCTCAACTTTTTTGCTTTCTCAACTTTTGTCTTTCTCAACTTTTGTCTTTCTCAAATTTTGTCTTTCTCAACTCTTGTCTTTCTCAACTCTTGTCTTTCTCAACTCTTGTCTCTCTAAACTCTTGTCTTTCTCAACTCTTTTGTCTTTCTCAACTCTTGTCTTTCTCAACTCTTGTCTCTCTAAACTCTTGTCTTTCTCAACTCTTTTGTCTTTCTCAACTTTTGTGTTTCTCAACTTTTGTCTTTTTCAACTTTTGTCATTCTCAACTCTTGTCTTTCTCAACTCTTTTGTCTTTCTCAACTTTTGTATTTCTTAACTCTTGTCTTTCTTAACTTTTGTCTTTCTCAACTCCTGTCTTTCTCAACTGTTTGTCTTTCTCAACTTTTGTCTTTCTTAACTTTTGTCTTTCTCAACTCTGGCCTTTCTCAACTCTGGCCTTTCTCAACTCTCTTCTTTCTTAACTCTTGTCTTTCTCAACTCTGGCCTTTCTCAACTCTCTTCTTTCTCAACTTTTGTCTTTCTCAACTTTTGTCTTTCTCAACTTTTGTCTTTCTCAACTTTTGTCTTTCTCAACTTTTGTCTTTCTCAACTCTTGTCTTTCTCAACTCTTGTCTCTCTAAACTCTTGTCTTTCTCAACTTTTGTCTTTCTCAACTTTTGTCTTTCTCAACTTTTGTCTTTCTCAACTCTTGTCTTTCTCAACTCTTGTCTTTCTCAACTCTTGTCTCTCTAAACTCTTGTCTTTCTCAACTCTTTTGTCTTTCTCAACTTTTGTGTTTCTCAACTTTTGTCTTTCTCAACTTTTGTCATTCTCAACTCTTGTCTTTCTCAACTCTTTTGTCTTTCTCAATTTTGTCTATCTCAACCCTTGTCTTTCTAAACTTTTGTCTTTCTCAACTCTTTTGTCTTTCTCAATTTTTGTCTTTCTCAACTCTTGTCTTTCTCAACTTTTGAAATTTTTCAACTTTTGTCTTTCTCAACTTTTGTCTTTCTCAATCTTTGTCTTTCTCAACTTTTGTTTTTCTCAACTCTTTTGTCTTTCTCAACTTTTGTCTTTTTCAACTCTTGTCTTTCTAAACTCTTTTGTCTTTCTTAGCTTTTGTCTTTCTCAACTCTTGTCTTTCTCAACTCTTGTCTTTTTAAACTCTTGCCTTTCTAAACTCTTGCCTTTCTAAACTCTTGTCTTTCTCAACTTTTTTGCTTTCTCAACTTTTGTCTTTCTCAACTTTTGTCTTTCTCAACTTTTGTCTTTCTCAACTCTTGTCTTTCTCAACTCTTGTCTTTCTCAACTCTTGTCTTTCTAAACTCTATTCTTTCTCAACTCTTTTGTCTTTCTCAACTTTTGTCTTTCTTAACTCTTGTCTTTCTTAACTTTTGTCTTTCTCAACTCTGGCCTTTCTCAACTCTGGTCTTTCTCAACTCTCTTCTTTCTTAACTCTTGTCTTTCTCAACTCTGGCCTTTCTCAACTCTCTTCTTTCTCAACTCTTGTCTTTTTCAACTCTGGCCTTTTTCAACATGTCTTTCTCAACTCTTTTGTCATTCTCAACTTTTGTCTTTCTCAACTCTTGTCTCTCTAAACTCTTGTCTTTCTCAACTCTTTTGTCTTTCTCAACTCTTGTCTTTCTAAACTCTTTAAATTCTAAACTCTTGCCTTTCTAATGTCTTGTCTTTCTCAACTCTTTTGTCTTTCTCAGCTTTTGGCTTTCTCAACTCTTGTCTTTCTCAACTCTTTTGTCTTTTTCAACTTTTGTCTTTCTCAACTTTTGTCTTTCTCAACTTTTTTGCTTTCTCAACTTTTGTCTTTCTCAACTTTTGTCTTTCTCAACTTTTGTCTTTCTCAACTTTTGTCTTTCTCAACTTTTGTCTTTCTCAACTTTTGTCTTTCTCAACTTTTGTCTTTCTCAACTTTTGTCTTTCTCAACTTTTGTCTTTCTCAACTCTTGTCTTTCTCAACTCTTGTCTTTCTAAACTATTGTCTCTCTCAAATCTTTAGTCTTTCTCAACTCTTGTCTTTCTCAACTTTTGCCTTTCTCAACTTTTGTCTTTCTCAACTCTTGTCTTTATAAACTCTTGCCTTTCTAAACTCATGCTTTTCTCATCTCTTGTCTTTCTCAACTCTTTTGTCTTTCTCAAACTTTGTCTTTCTCAACTTTTTTCTTTCTCATCTTTTGTCTTTCTAAACTCTTGCCTTTCTCAACTCTTGTCTTTCTCAACTCTTTTGTCTTTCTCATCTTTTGTCTTTCTCAACTCTTGTCTTTCTCAACTCTTGTCTTTCTAAACTCTTGTCTTTCTCAACTCTTTTGTCTCTCTCAACTCTTTTGTCTTTCTCATCTTTTGTCTTTCTCAACTCTTGTCTTTCTCATCTCTTTTGTCTTTCTCATCTTTTGTCTTTCTCAACTTTTGCCTTTCTCAACTTTTGTCTTTCTCAACTCTTGTCTTTCTAAACTGTTGCCTTTCTAAACTCATGCTTTTCTCATCTCTTGTCTTTCTCAACTCTTGTCTTTCTAAACTCTTGCATTTCTAAACTCTTGCCTTTCTAAAGTCTTGTCTTTCTCAACTCTTTTGTCTTTCTCAGCTTTTGGCTTTGTCAACTCTTGTCTTTCTCAACTCTTTTGTCTTTTTCAACTTTTGTCTTTCTCAACTCTTGTCTTTCTAAACTCTTTAAATTCTAAACTCTTGCCTTTCTAATGTCTTGTCTTTCTCAACTCTTTTGTCTTTCTCAGCTTTTGGCTTTCTCAACTCTTGTCTTTCTCAACTCTTTTGTCTTTTTCAACTTTTGTCTTTCTCAACTTTTGTCTTTCTCAACTTTTTTGCTTTCTCAACTTTTGTCTTTCTCAACTTTTGTCTTTCTCAACTTTTGTCTTTCTCAACTTTTGTCTTTCTCAACTTTTGTCTTTCTCAACTTTTGTCTTTCTCAACTTTTGTCTTTCTCAACTTTTGTCTTTCTCAACTTTTGTCTTTCTCAACTCTTGTCTTTCTCAACTCTTGTCTTTCTAAACTATTGTCTCTCTCAAATCTTTAGTCTTTCTCAACTCTTGTCTTTCTCAACTTTTGCCTTTCTCAACTTTTGTCTTTCTCAACTCTTGTCTTTATAAACTCTTGCCTTTCTAAACTCATGCTTTTCTCATCTCTTGTCTTTCTCAACTCTTTTGTCTTTCTCAAACTTTGTCTTTCTCAACTTTTTTCTTTCTCATCTTTTGTCTTTCTAAACTCTTGCCTTTCTCAACTCTTGTCTTTCTCAACTCTTTTGTCTTTCTCATCTTTTGTCTTTCTCAACTCTTGTCTTTCTCAACTCTTGTCTTTCTAAACTCTTGTCTTTCTCAACTCTTTTGTCTCTCTCAACTCTTTTGTCTTTCTCATCTTTTGTCTTTCTCAACTCTTGTCTTTCTCATCTCTTTTGTCTTTCTCATCTTTTGTCTTTCTCAACTTTTGCCTTTCTCAACTTTTGTCTTTCTCAACTCTTGTCTTTCTAAACTGTTGCCTTTCTAAACTCATGCTTTTCTCATCTCTTGTCTTTCTCAACTCTTGTCTTTCTAAACTCTTGCATTTCTAAACTCTTGCCTTTCTAAAGTCTTGTCTTTCTCAACTCTTTTGTCTTTCTCAGCTTTTGGCTTTGTCAACTCTTGTCTTTCTCAACTCTTTTGTCTTTTTCAACTTTTGTCTTTCTCAACTTTTGTCATTCATAACTCTTGTCTTTTTCAACTCTGGCCTTTCTCAACTCCCTTCTTTCTCAAAACTTGTCTTTCTCAACTCTGGTCTTTTTCAACATGTCTTTCTCAACTCTTTTGTCTTTCTCAACTCTTTTGTCTTTCTTATCTTTTGTCTTTCTCAACTCTTGTCTTTCTCAACTCTTGTCTTTCTAAACTATTGTCTCTCTCAAATCTTTAGTCTTTCTCAACTCTTGTCTTTCTCAACTTTTGCCTTTCTCAACTTTTGTCTTTCTCAACTCTTGTCTTTATAAACTCTTGCCTTTCTAAACTCATGCTTTTTTCATCTCTTGTCTTTCTCAACTCTTTTGTCTTTCTCAAACTTTGGCTTTCTCAACTTTTTTCTTTCTCATCTTTTGTCTTTCTAAACTCTTGTCTTTCTCAACTCTTGTCTTTCTCAACTCTTTTGTCTTTCTCATCTTTTGTCTTTCTCAACTCTTGTCTTTCTCAACTCTTGTCTTTCTCAACTCTTTTGTCTTTCTCAATTTTGTCTATCTCAACCCTTGTCTTTCTAAACTTTTGTCTTTCTCAACTCTTTTGTCTTTCTCAATTTTTGTCTTTCTCAACTCTTGTCTTTCTCAACTTTTGAAATTTTTCAACTTTTGTTTTTCTCAACTCTTTTGTCTTTCTCAACTTTTGTCTTTTTCAACTCTTGTCTTTCTAAACTCTTTTGTCTTTCTTAGCTTTTGTCTTTCTCAACTCTTGTCTTTCTCAACTCTTGTCTTTTTAAACTCTTGCCTTTCTAAACTCTTGTCTTTCTCAACTTTTTTGCTTTCTCAACTTTTGTCTTTCTCAACTTTTGTCTTTCTCAACTTTTGTCTTTCTCAACTCTTGTCTTTCTCAACTCTTGTCTTTCTCAACTCTTGTCTTTCTAAACTCTTGTCTTTCTCAACTCTTTTGTCTTTCTCAACTTTTGTGTTTCTCAACTTTTGTCTTTCTCAACTTTTGTCATTCTCAACTCTTGTCTTTCTCAACTCTTTTGTCTTTCTCAACTTTTGTCTTTCTTAACTCTTGTCTTTCTAAACTCTTGTCTTTCTCAACTCTTTTGTCTCTCTCAACTCTTTTGTCTTTCTCATCTTTTGTCTTTCTCAACTCTTGTCTTTCTCATCTCTTTTGTCTTTCTCATCTTTTGTCTTTCTCAACTTTTGCCTTTCTCAACTTTTGTCTTTCTCAACTCTTGTCTTTCTAAACTATTGTCTCTCTCAAATCTTTAGTCTTTCTCAACTCTTGTCTTTCTCAACTTTTGCCTTTCTCAACTTTTGTCTTTCTCAACTCTTGTCTTTATAAACTCTTGCCTTTCTAAACTCATGCTTTTCTCATCTCTTGTCTTTCTCAACTCTTTTGTCTTTCTCAAACTTTGTCTTTCTCAACTTTTTTCTTTCTCATCTTTTGTCTTTCTAAACTCTTGCCTTTCTCAACTCTTGTCTTTCTCAACTCTTTTGTCTTTCTCATCTTTTGTCTTTCTCAACTCTTGTCTTTCTCAACTCTTGTCTTTCTAAACTCTTGTCTTTCTCAACTCTTTTGTCTCTCTCAACTCTTTTGTCTTTCTCATCTTTTGTCTTTCTCAACTCTTGTCTTTCTCATCTCTTTTGTCTTTCTCATCTTTTGTCTTTCTCAACTTTTGCCTTTCTCAACTTTTGTCTTTCTCAACTCTTGTCTTTCTAAACTGTTGCCTTTCTAAACTCATGCTTTTCTCATCTCTTGTCTTTCTCAACTCTTGTCTTTCTAAACTCTTGCATTTCTAAACTCTTGCCTTTCTAAAGTCTTGTCTTTCTCAACTCTTTTGTCTTTCTCAGCTTTTGGCTTTGTCAACTCTTGTCTTTCTCAACTCTTTTGTCTTTTTCAACTTTTGTCTTTCTCAACTTTTGTCATTCATAACTCTTGTCTTTTTCAACTCTTGCCTTTCTCAACTCCCTTCTTTCTCAACTCTTGTCTTTCTCAACTCTGGTCTTTTTCAACATGTCTTTCTCAACTCTTTTGTCTTTCTCAACTCTTTTGTCTTTCTTATCTTTTGTCTTTCTCAACTCTTGTCTTTCTCAACTCTTGTCTTTCTAAACTATTGTCTCTCTCAAATCTTTAGTCTTTCTCAACTCTTGTCTTTCTCAACTTTTGCCTTTCTCAACTTTTGTCTTTCTCAACTCTTGTCTTTATAAACTCTTGCCTTTCTAAACTCATGCTTTTTTCATCTCTTGTCTTTCTCAACTCTTTTGTCTTTCTCAAACTTTGGCTTTCTCAACTTTTTTCTTTCTCATCTTTTGTCTTTCTAAACTCTTGTCTTTCTCAACTCTTGTCTTTCTAAACTCTTTTGTCTTTCTTAGCTTTTGTCTTTCTCAACTCTTGTCTTTCTCAACTCTTGTCTTTTTAAACTCTTGCCTTTCTCAACTTTTGCCTTTCTCAACTTTTGTCTTTCTCAACTCTTGTCTTTATAAACTCTTGCCTTTCTAAACTCATGCTTTTTTCATCTCTTGTCTTTCTCAACTCTTTTGTCTTTCTCAAACTTTGGCTTTCTCAACTTTTTTCTTTCTCATCTTTTGTCTTTCTAAACTCTTGTCTTTCTCAACTCTTGTCTTTCTAAACTCTTTTGTCTTTCTTAGCTTTTGTCTTTCTCAACTCTTGTCTTTCTCAACTCTTGTCTTTTTAAACTCTTGCCTTTCTAAACTCTTGCCTTTCTAAACTCTTGTCTTTCTCAACTTTTTTGCTTTCTCAACTTTTGTCTTTCTCAACTTTTGTCTTTCTCAACTTTTGTCTTTCTCAACTCTTGTCTTTCTCAACTCTTGTCTTTCTCAACTCTTGTCTTTCTAAACTCTTGTCTTTCTCAACTCTTTTGTCTTTCTCAAACTTTGGCTTTCTCAACTTTTTTCTTTCCCATCTTTTGTCTTTCTAAACTCTTGTCTTTCTCAACTCTTGTCTTTCTCAACTCTTTTGTCTTTCTCATCTTTTGTCTTTCTCAACTCTTGTCTTTCTCAACTCTTGTCTTTCTCAACTCTTTTGTCTTTCTCAATTTTGTCTATCTCAACCCTTGTCTTTCTAAACTTTTGTCTTTCTCAACTCTTTTGTCTTTCTCAATTTTTGTCTTTCTCAACTCTTGTCTTTCTCAACTTTTGAAATTTTTCAACTTTTGTTTTTCTCAACTCTTTTGTCTTTCTCAACTTTTGTCTTTTTCAACTCTTGTCTTTCTAAACTCTTTTGTCTTTCTTAGCTTTTGTCTTTCTCAACTCTTGTCTTTCTCAACTCTTGTCTTTTTAAACTCTTGCCTTTCTAAACTCTTGCCTTTCTAAACTCTTGTCTTTCTCAACTTTTTTGCTTTCTCAACTTTTGTCTTTCTCAACTTTTGTCTTTCTCAACTTTTGTCTTTCTCAACTCTTGTCTTTCTCAACTCTTGTCTTTCTCAACTCTTGTCTTTCTAAACTCTTGTCTTTCTCAACTCTTTTGTCTTTCTCAACTTTTGTGTTTCTCAACTTTTGTCTTTCTCAACTTTTGTCATTCTCAACTCTTGTCTTTCTCAACTCTTTTGTCTTTCTCAACTTTTGTCTTTCTTAACTCTTGTCTTTCTAAACTCTTGTCTTTCTCAACTCTTTTGTCTCTCTCAACTCTTTTGTCTTTCTCATCTTTTGTCTTTCTCAACTCTTGTCTTTCTCATCTCTTTTGTCTTTCTCATCTTTTGTCTTTCTCAACTTTTGCCTTTCTCAACTTTTGTCTTTCTCAACTCTTGTCTTTCTAAACTATTGTCTCTCTCAAATCTTTAGTCTTTCTCAACTCTTGTCTTTCTCAACTTTTGCCTTTCTCAACTTTTGTCTTTCTCAACTCTTGTCTTTATAAACTCTTGCCTTTCTAAACTCATGCTTTTCTCATCTCTTGTCTTTCTCAACTCTTTTGTCTTTCTCAAACTTTGTCTTTCTCAACTTTTTTCTTTCTCATCTTTTGTCTTTCTAAACTCTTGCCTTTCTCAACTCTTGTCTTTCTCAACTCTTTTGTCTTTCTCATCTTTTGTCTTTCTCAACTCTTGTCTTTCTCAACTCTTGTCTTTCTAAACTCTTGTCTTTCTCAACTCTTTTGTCTCTCTCAACTCTTTTGTCTTTCTCATCTTTTGTCTTTCTCAACTCTTGTCTTTCTCATCTCTTTTGTCTTTCTCATCTTTTGTCTTTCTCAACTTTTGCCTTTCTCAACTTTTGTCTTTCTCAACTCTTGTCTTTCTAAACTGTTGCCTTTCTAAACTCATGCTTTTCTCATCTCTTGTCTTTCTCAACTCTTGTCTTTCTAAACTCTTGCATTTCTAAACTCTTGCCTTTCTAAAGTCTTGTCTTTCTCAACTCTTTTGTCTTTCTCAGCTTTTGGCTTTGTCAACTCTTGTCTTTCTCAACTCTTTTGTCTTTTTCAACTTTTGTCTTTCTCAACTTTTGTCATTCATAACTCTTGTCTTTTTCAACTCTGGCCTTTCTCAACTCCCTTCTTTCTCAACTCTTGTCTTTCTCAACTCTGGTCTTTTTCAACATGTCTTTCTCAACTCTTTTGTCTTTCTCAACTCTTTTGTCTTTCTTATCTTTTGTCTTTCTCAACTCTTGTCTTTCTCAACTCTTGTCTTTCTAAACCATTGTCTCTCTCAAATCTTTAGTCTTTCTCAACTCTTGTCTTTCTCAACTTTTGCCTTTCTCAACTTTTGTCTTTCTCAACTCTTGTCTTTATAAACTCTTGCCTTTCTAAACTCATGCTTTTTTCATCTCTTGTCTTTCTCAACTCTTTTGTCTTTCTCAAACTTTGGCTTTCTCAACTTTTTTCTTTCTCATCTTTTGTCTTTCTAAACTCTTGTCTTTCTCAACTCTTGTCTTTCTAAACTCTTGTCTTTCTCAACTCTTTTGTCTTTCTCAGCTTTTGTCTTTCTCAACTCTTGTCTTTCTCAACTCTTGTCTTTTTAAACTCTTGCCTTTCTCAACTTTTGCCTTTCTCAACTTTTGTCTTTCTCAACTCTTGTCTTTATAAACTCTTGCCTTTCTAAACTCATGCTTTTTTCATCTCTTGTCTTTCTCAACTCTTTTGTCTTTCTCAAACTTTGGCTTTCTCAACTTTTTTCTTTCTCATCTTTTGTCTTTCTAAACTCTTGTCTTTCTCAACTCTTGTCTTTCTAAACTCTTTTGTCTTTCTTAGCTTTTGTCTTTCTCAACTCTTGTCTTTCTCAACTCTTGTCTTTTTAAACTCTTGCCTTTCTAAACTCTTGCCTTTCTAAACTCTTGTCTTTCTCAACTTTTTTGCTTTCTCAACTTTTGTCTTTCTCAACTTTTGTCTTTCTCAACTTTTGTCTTTCTCAACTCTTGTCTTTCTCAACTCTTGTCTTTCTCAACTCTTGTCTTTCTAAACTCTTGTCTTTCTCAACTCTTTTGTCTTTCTCAACTTTTGTGTTTCTCAACTTTTGTCTTTCTCAACTTTTGTCATTCTCAACTCTTGTCTTTCTCAACTCTTTTGTCTTTCTCATCTTTTGTCTTTCTCAACTCTTGTCTTTCTCATCTCTTTTGTTTTTCTCATCTTTTGTCTTTCTCAACTTTTGCCTTTCTCAACTATTGTCTTTCTCAACTCTTGTCTTTCTAAACTATTGTCTCTCTCAAATCTTTAGTCTTTCTCAACTCTTGTCTTTCTCAACTTTTGCCTTTCTCAACTTTTGTCTTTCTCAACTCTTGTCTTTATAAACTCTTGCCTTTCTAAACTCATGCTTTTCTCATCTCTTGTCTTTCTCAACTCTTTTGTCTTTCTCAAACTTTGTCTTTCTCAACTTTTTTCTTTCTCATCTTTTGTCTTTCTAAACTCTTGCCTTTCTCAACTCTTTTGTCTTTCTCAACTTTTGTGTTTCTCAACTTTTGTCTTTCTCAACTTTTGTCATTCTCAACTCTTGTCTTTCTCAACTCTTTTGTCTTTCTCAACTTTTGTCTTTCTTAACTCTTGTCTTTCTTAACTTTTGTCTTTCTCAACTCCTGTCTTTCTCAACTGTTTTGTCTTTCTCAACTTTTGTCTTTCTTAACTCTTGTCTTTCTCAACTCTGGCCTTTCTCAACTCTCTTCTTTCTCAACTCTTGTCTTTCTCAACTCTGGCCTTTTTCAACATGTCTTTCTCAACTCTTTTGTCTTTCTCAACTTTTGTCTTTCTCAACTCTTGTCTTTCTCAACTCTTTTGTCTTTCTCAACTCTTTTGTCTTTTTCAACTTTTGTCTTTCTCAACTCTTGTCTTTCTAAACTCTTTAAATTCTAAACTCTTGCCTTTCTAATGTCTTGTCTTTCTCAACTCTTTTGTCTTTCTCAGCTTTTGGCTTTCTCAACTCTTGTCTTTCTCAACTCTTTTGTCTTTTTCAACTTTTGTCTTTCTCAACTTTTGTCTTTCTCAACATTTGTCTTTCTCATCTTTTGTCTTTCTCAACTTTTGTCTTTCTCAACTTTTGTCTTTCTCAACTTTTGTCTTTCTCATCTCTTGTCTTTCTCAACTCTTTTGTCTTTCTCAAACTTTGTCTTTCTCAACTCTTTTTTCTTTATCATCTTTTGTCTTTCTAAACTCTTGCCTTTCTCAACTCTTGTCTTTCTCAACTCTTTTGTCTTTCTCATCTTTTGTCTTTCTCAACTCTTGTCTTTCTCAACTCTTGTCTTTCTAAATTCTTGTCTTTCTCAACTCTTTTGTCTCTCTCAACTTTTGCCTTTCTCAACTTTTGTCTTTCTCAACTCTTGTCTTTCTAAACTCTTGCCTTTCTAAACTCTTGCCTTTCTAAACTCATGCTTTTCTCATCTCTTGTCTTTCTCAACTCTTGTCTTTCTAAACTCTTGCATTTCTAAACTCTTGCCTTTCTAAAGTCTTGTCTTTCTCAACTCTTTTGTCTTTCTCAGCCTTTGGCTTTGTCAACTCTTGTCTTTCTCATTTCTTTTGTCTTTTTCAACTTTTGTCTTTCTCAACTTTTGTCTTTCTCAACTTTTGTGTTTCTCAACTTTTGTCTTTCTCAACTTTTGTCATTCTCAACTCTTGTCTTTCTCAACTCTTTTGTCTTTCTCAACTTTTGTCTTTCTTAACTCTTGTCTTTCTTAACTTTTGTCTTTCTCAACTCCTGTCTTTCTCAACTGTTTTGTCTTTCTCAACTTTTGTCTTTCTCAACTCTGGCCTTTATCAACTCTGGCCTTTCTCAACTCTCTTCTTTCTTAACTCTTGTCTTTCTCAACTCTGGCCTTTCTCAACTCTCTTCTTTCTCAACTCTTGTCTTTCTCAACTCTGGCCTTTTTCAACATGTCTTTCTCAACTCTTTTGTCTTTCTCAACTTTTGTCTTTCTCAACTCTTGTCTTTCTCAACTCTTTTGTCTTTCTCAACTCTTTTGTCTTTTTCAACTTTTGTCTTTCTCAACTCTTGTCTTTCTAAACTCTTTAAATTCTAAACTCTTGCCTTTCTAATGTCTTGTCTTTCTCAACTCTTTTGTCTTTCTCAGCTTTTGGCTTTCTCAACTCTTGTCTTTCTCAACTCTTTTGTCTTTTTCAACTTTTGTCTTTCTCAACTTTTGTCTTTCTCAACATTTGTCTTTCTCATCTTTTGTCTTTCTCAACTTTTGTCTTTCTCAACTTTTGTCTTTCTCAACTTTTGTCTTTCTCATCTCTTGTCTTTCTCAACTCTTTTGTCTTTCTCAAACTTTGTCTTTCTCAACTCTTTTTTCTTTATCATCTTTTGTCTTTCTAAACTCTTGCCTTTCTCAACTCTTGTCTTTCTCAACTCTTTTGTCTTTCTCATCTTTTGTCTTTCTCAACTCTTGTCTTTCTCAACTCTTGTCTTTCTAAATTCTTGTCTTTCTCAACTCTTTTGTCTCTCTCAACTTTTGCCTTTCTCAACTTTTGTCTTTCTCAACTCTTGTCTTTCTAAACTCTTGCCTTTCTAAACTCTTGCCTTTCTAAACTCATGCTTTTCTCATCTCTTGTCTTTCTCAACTCTTGTCTTTCTAAACTCTTGCATTTCTAAACTCTTGCCTTTCTAAAGTCTTGTCTTTCTCAACTCTTTTGTCTTTCTCAGCCTTTGGCTTTGTCAACTCTTGTCTTTCTCATTTCTTTTGTCTTTTTCAACTTTTGTCTTTCTCAACTTTTGTCTTTCATAACTCTTGTCTTTCTCAACTCTGGCCTTTCTCAACTCCCTTCTTTCTCAACTCTTGTCTTTCTCAACTCTGGTCTTTTTCAACATGTCTTTCTCAACTCTTTTGTCTTTCTCAACTCTTTTGTCTTTTTCAACTTTTGTCTTTCTCAACTCTTGTCTTTCTAAACTCTTTAAATTCTAAACTCTTGCCTTTCTAATGTCTTGTCTTTCTCAACTCTTTTGTCTTTCTCAGCTTTTGGCTTTCTCAACTCTTGTCTTTCTCAACTCTTTTGTCTTTTTCAACTTTTGTCTTTCTCAACTTTTGTCTTTCTCAACATTTGTCTTTCTCATCTTTTGTCTTTCTCAACTTTTGTCTTTCTCAACTTTTGTCTTTCTCAACTTTTGTCTTTCTCATCTCTTGTCTTTCTCAACTCTTTTGTCTTTCTCAAACTTTGTCTTTCTCAACTCTTTTTTCTTTATCATCTTTTGTCTTTCTAAACTCTTGCCTTTCTCAACTCTTGTCTTTCTCAACTCTTTTGTCTTTCTCATCTTTTGTCTTTCTCAACTCTTGTCTTTCTCAACTCTTGTCTTTCTAAATTCTTGTCTTTCTCAACTCTTTTGTCTCTCTCAACTTTTGCCTTTCTCAACTTTTGTCTTTCTCAACTCTTGTCTTTCTAAACTCTTGCCTTTCTAAACTCTTGCCTTTCTAAACTCATGCTTTTCTCATCTCTTGTCTTTCTCAACTCTTGTCTTTCTAAACTCTTGCATTTCTAAACTCTTGCCTTTCTAAAGTCTTGTCTTTCTCAACTCTTTTGTCTTTCTCAGCTTTTGGCTTTGTCAACTCTTGTCTTTCTCATTTCTTTTGTCTTTTTCAACTTTTGTCTTTCTCAACTTTTGTCTTTCATAACTCTTGTCTTTCTCAACTCTGGCCTTTCTCAACTCCCTTCTTTCTCAACTCTTGTCTTTCTCAACTCTGGTCTTTTTCAACATGTCTTTCTCAACTCTTTTGTCTTTCTCAACTTTTGTCTTTCTCAACTCTTGTCTTTCTCAACTCTTGTCTTTCTAAACTATTGTCTCTCTCAAATCTTTAGTCTTTCTCAACTCTTGTCTTTCTCAACTTTTGCCTTTCTCAACTTTTGTCTTTCTCAACTCTTGTCTTTATAAACTCTTGCCTTTCTAAACTCATGCTTTTCTCATCTCTTGTCTTTCTCAACTCTTTTGTCTTTCTCAAACTTTGTCTTTCTCAACTTTTTTCTTTCTCATCTTTTTTCTTTCTAAACTCTTGCCTTTCTCAACTCTTGTCTTTCTCAACTCTTTTGTCTTTCTCATCTTTTGTCTTTCTCAACTCTTGTCTTTCTCAACTCTTGTCTTTCTAAACTCTTGTCTCTCTCAACTCTTTTGTCTTTCTCATCTTTTGTCTTTCTCAACTCTATTCTTTCTAAACTCTTGTCTTTCTAAACTCTTGTCTTTCTCAACTCTTTAGTCTTTCTCAACTCTTGTCTTTCTCAACTTTTGTCTTTCTCATCTTTTGTCTTACGAAACTCTTGCCTTTCTAAACTCTTGTCTTTCTAAACTCTTGCCTTTCTAAACTCTTGCCTTTCTAAACTCTTGTCTTTCTCAACTTTTGTTTTTCTCTTAATACATGTATTGATATAAAACTTTTCTGTATTTTACTTCCCTCCCCCCAAAACATATGTATCAATAATACAACTAGCAGCTCTTGTTGGATCAAGCCGCAGCGTACTTTGCCTTGTTGCATAGTTTAGGAAACACCCGAACACATTTCCAGTACCTACATGACAAATAAAATGACACTGTCTACTAATTAGGTCAATGTTTTTACTTTTTTCGTAACGCTAAACCTGGTCACATTTTCCTCATGTTTTTTAAAAATTTATCTCCTAACAAAAAAGAAAATGATCTAAATGTATCTCCCCAGTTCTGTCCCTGTACGCTACTAAACTGTCAGTATGTCTACTATATAATGTTCCGCTCCGTCCATGTATGCCGAAAAAAAAAGGGGAGGGGAGGGCTAAATAAGTGTTGTTTATCTAATCATCACCTCACTGACACGCATCACTGGGGCTAGGTCAACTAATTTGTTTGCAAACATATCGGTCAAACACATTAGTCGCTGATAATGGTATTCTTCACGTCACTGTTGAAAGAAAAATAAAAACACATAAGAAATCTAATCTTTAAGAAAACAAGATTCACATGAAAGAACTGCACCCTGCAACCCAGAACAGACGTAACGTCATTGACACTGGAAACCACTGAAGTGTGAGTCTAATGTCTACCCAATCAAGCTGCACATCCGGGCATTAAGTTATTTCAAGATTTTTATTTATAATTTCCTCTGTTTATCTACTATGGTAGTTTATATATATGTTTATATATTAAGTACCCCCGTAAAAAACGTCTGTTTAAAATATTGAACCCGAATGGATGTTACTCTTTTTTAATGTTCTATTTTTATTGTGTGCGGTACTCTAAATTAGAAAGTTCCCCTTTCAGACCTTGCGATCTATAGGGCAGATGATGTAACGGTCATCTGTTTCTGTGGCCTTCGATTAACGAGGGTGTCATGTGGCCAGCATAACGACCAACCGCCTTAGTGTCAGGTACCTATCACAGCTGGGTGGACTCTGATCCCGAAATAAAAAATCCCAGTTTTCGCCTGGATACTCTGTACTCTAGTAAGCATAATTTGTTAGATAACGTCATAGAACAAAATTATTATCCTAGTCTTCCCATTCAATCCATAATAAATGATAGCCCGATGAAGCTCTTCTGTAATCTGGAACTACTTGTTGAAGAAGTCCTCAGTCTGCCAGGCTCAGTAGCAAGGAATACTTTTGAAATAAGTAAATATAATGACATTCAATTAGAGAAAAAATCTTTCTCTCAGGATTACCGAGAACAAAAGATTAAACAAGAGAAAAGTCATTATTATCATAGAGAACAAGTAGGAAATAAGAGAAAAGTCATCTTCTGAGTATGGAGACATGTTTTCTGAAATAGACATTCTTCCTGAGTATGGAGGCATGTTTTCTGAAATAGACATTCTTCCTGAGTATGGAGACATGTTTTCTGAAATAGACATTCTTCCTGAGTATGGAGATATGTTTTCTGAAATAGACATTCTTCCTGAGTATGGAGATATGTTTTCTGAAATAGACATTCTTCCTGTGAATTAAAATGACGCTGTGAATTGACATCTTTATCCACATTGGGTCGTTAATCTAAAGAATTCACGTCGATTGCTTTGAGAGATCATGAAGATTCAAATACAAACATTTTTAGTCAGTTAGGCTCAGTCCCATTGACCAATATTTACTTTCGACGAGTAGCAAAAAAAAAATCAAATTAAATGACTTATTGACTTTATTTCATATTTTAAATGGTGGTGAAGCCATCTTTATTTAGTCACTTTTGGTAGTAGCAGTAGACTACACCTTCACAACAAAAACAAATAAACTTCAGTCTATCCGTGACACAACTGCCTCTATTTGTAGCATGTCACATTGTGCAAGGTCGGGCAACGAAATAATTATTTGCCCGCATACATTAAATGTGCGGTGATTATTATACATTTGCGGTATACTGTGCTAAATAGAGTTTAGGCCTATAACATTTTGATGAGATAATTATGGTTTCCCATGACATACGCACAATAACTCTTTATGAACTATTCGTAATGAATAATCAATGGACCTATTTCTTTAATTCTTAACTTAACTGTCTTAACATTTTGATTGACACTGATGCGCATTTAAGACAGGGGAGCTAATTAAATTTTGTTAATACAAAAAAAAAGTAAAGAACGGGAGATAACTGTTTGGACCATATGTTGACATGAAGTGTTGCTGACGGAGAGAATTCTATGATTATGTTTACTGATTATGTCCCTTTGCGTGACTAAGGCTCACAACTTTGAAAAGATGCTTGAAGATCTTGAATAATAGAGTCAATGTGATAATTCTTTGACTCGATCTAGCTTGCGTGCTGACATCCCAGCAGGATTCATCTGATCTATTCTTCTGATTGCGCTTTTGTCTGCTGGTAGTCGCTGGACGGTCTGTGAACGCATTCACAAGTTAATCTCTGCTGCTGCAGGTGAATGCGGCGATTAGCGTTTGTCATTCGATTTTTTGTCACATTGAGGTCGCCTTACAGCCACTGTACATACGGCACTGTCTTGATCTGGTCTAGTGTTAATTAGAAGACACATGAGACAATCTGGAGACGTTTAATTAAAAGTTTTTTTGTCGTGGGCCAGACCGTGTTAATTACAGGCTCAATGCATGTACGTATGATAGATAGATAATGAAGTATGCATTCATGGAGGGACAGACACAGACTTCAGAACATTTCATTAAGACTTTATCTTCAAGGTATGCAATATCTTACCCAACAGAGAAAGAATACAATGACATGTTTTAGAAATCTTATGACTATCAACACTGGTTCGTACATTATGGTAAAGCACACACCAGAATATATCCATTGCAGCGGAGGCACATCAACATATAATGACCAAATTAAATTTGTATCTAATTATTTTGACTCTCAAAATAAGCTACAAGTTTTTATAACAATACAAAATATTCTTAGTAGATTAGTTAAAGTTTGCAGTTGCTTTTTTTTTTTTTAAGAGTTATTATTACAATATCTTTATTCAGGTCAGTACTTGATGGAACCTGGATCCAGGAACTTAGACAGCTGATCTAAAAAAAAAGACGGATTTTCCTAGAAATTTAACACTGGATGTATATTGGTGAGAAAAGAATTACTAGCTCGTTGGCCTCATGGGCAAAACTAGTTTGACAGTGTGATATGGTTCAACGTGATATGGTTCAGTGTGCAACGGTTCAGTTTGATACGGTTCAGTTTGATATGGTTCAGTGTGATATATTTCAGTGTGATATATTTCAGTTTGATATGGTTCAGTGTGATATGGTTCAGTGTGATATGGTTCAGTGTAGTATACTTCAGTGTGATATGATTCAGTGTGATATATTTCAGTGTGATATGGTTCAGTGTGATAGGGTTCAGTGTGATATGGTTCATTGTGATATGGTTCAGTGTGATATGGTTCAGTGTGATAGGGTTCAGTGTGATAGGGTTCAGTGTGATATGGTTCATTGTGATAGGGTTCAATGTGATACGGTTCATTGTGATAGGGTTCAGTGTGATATATTTCAGTGTGATAGGGTTCAGTGTGATAGGGTTCAGTGTGATTGAATGATCATATCAGTCAGATTTCATTTTACGTTGTGAATCTTTGAGCTGTGCTACTTTCAACTGCAGTTGTGGTAGTAGACTAAATAGGTCTATCTAATGCAAAGAAATATTGTCGCGTCTTTGTAGGCGGTGTTGCATGTGAGCCTACTACCGGGCTACTGCTTATATTTTATCTTATCTTGGAATTTACATAGTTTGCATAATTTACATAGTTTGGTCATAAAAGAAGAGATGATTTCGTCTTCAGCCAACTCAAGATCATCAGGAACTTAAGCCCTGAACACAAAAAGGAAGAGACTAGACAATGTCGTAAATGCAACGAATTTACTTGTCTCATTCACGACATACATATAATTAACAGTATCTAATAAGAATATCTCCACGATGCCTTTGAGCTAAGAAAAGTCGGTGGCTCTCTTAACCATCTTGATGTCTATTTGGTAGTAACATGGTACTTCTCTGCATCAGGCCTACTGACCACCACGTCTTTCAACCAAATTTGCTTATCTATTACCTTCTGCAATAGGCCTACTGACCACCACGTCTATCAGTCAAATTGGCTAAGTTATGTCTCTTGACTTAAACTGGTTACCAGGTTGCTGAATATAAACAATGGGTTTAGAAAAAGTACAATACTACAAATAGAAACAACACTTATCCAAGAGGAATAAATCCGGATATTTACAATCATATCTGCAGGATTTATTTCCCTTTTTCGATTAAAAAATAATTGATTACCATTAATTAATGGACTAATTGTTGTTTTTTTAATTGATTCATGTTATATCAGGAAGAATAAATAATTGTGTAAAGTTTCAACTTGATCAGAGAATGAGTGTGGGAGAAATAACGTGTACAAAAATTGTACCAGACAGTCAGGGTGCGTTGATAACAGCTTTGTAAAAATAGTGCTTTTAGGATTATCTGTTTTCATTGTATTTTCCGTCTTTCTGAAGACGCAAGAGGACAACTTTGACACTCTGTTAGGCCTATGCAGACAACTTTGACACTCTGTTAGGCCTATGCAGAGGACAACTTTGACACTCTATTAGGCCTATGCAGAGGACAACTTTGACACTCTGTTAGGCCTATGCAGATGACAACTTTGACACTCTAGGCCTATGCTTTACGGCCCATGGGATTAGGCGGTGTAGGTGCATATATCGAGCACGCTTAACACTCTATTTTTTTTAATCACGTGACCTAGTTCATTTTTAAATCACCATTATCACCTCATCTAGATCGTGAAATTTATTTCCGCTGTCAAATACCAGCCAGGCGAAAATAATTGGCTCCATTGTTTCCGCAACAGTTTACACAGAGAATAGCAGACGAGATTCCGATAACCGTGATTGGTCAGTGACACTTGCTACCTAATAACGAAAAAGGGAATGGATATGATAAGGAATTATTAGTGTAACCTTTTAATTGCACTTTTCACTGCGATTTTATTGTTTCAATTAACTTAGTCAAAGTTAATCTTTAACTCGTTGATTAAAACCGGAATTTAGCTTTCAGAGTTGATTCATTCATAAATCTCATTCGAATGATTTATGTCAGTGCTTAAAGGAAATCAACTGTTGATATCTTTGTTTTACATCTTTCGGAAGTTCCTTCAGAATTGAAGATTATTACTTCCTAGACCCAGAGGCGTAGTGAGCAAAAATAGGTACTTTTTTTGGCGCCCTCTCCCCCATTTACCATGAACATATATAGGCACCTCTCTGTGTGTGGCACCCCCCTGAGGGTAGCGCCCGGGGCATCATGTCCCCTTTGACCCCCTCACTATGCCTCTGCCTGGACCAAACCTCCCTCAGAAAGGCGCAACATAACAGTTCAAACCCGGGACCTTTGAGATGACTGCCTAGAGCACATACCACACGACTAACAGCCATAGAACTGTTTGTAAGTATGCCACATGATTGATATCCTGACTAGGATCTTTGAGTGGATCTTTGAGTAGAATCTTTGGATACATTCGAACTCAAAGCAACAACTAGGGACTAAATCTAATTTATAATTTATGTAACTAAGCTAAGGATGATTATATTTGTTTTGTGATCTTATAGGTGACATGAATAATTGTTCAATAAGAAATGTCAACAATGGCTAATAGAACTTTCATAATCTTTTGAATTATGTTGGTTCACGTGACACATTTATATGGTTTGAACTTACAGGAATGTTCTTGCCCTGTTAGTAAGGGGCGCATCTACTTTGTCAAGACAGTTGAGAATGAATAGTGTCCAGAGGGATACTGTCATGTCATATCATGTCATATCTTATCATGTCATATCTTATCATGTCATATCTTATCATGTCATATCTTTTAGTTTGTTATGAACCAAACAATTAAGCATAACTATCAACTTTTTTCCAATTACATGCAGTTTTAGTTAGTATTTTTTTTTAATCAGAATTGTTTTATTTTTTTTCCTTTTCTAAACTGCTTTGTGCTGCTTGTCTTTCTGTTTCGTTTTTTCCCCTTTCTTCCCAGAGATCTAATCCAAAGTCCAACTCTAGAACGTGGGCTAAAACGCCATAGAATTTCTTGTTTATAGCCGACTACGCACCATTTAACAATGGAACATTTCTGATGGCAGCTAGCGATATCTTCCAATCTTCGATGATTGATTGTTTCTCTACAAGATTTAGAAGAGATGATTGTAGATCCATCAATCATACATTAGTGTAGGACGTTTCTTTTCCTGTCAATAACATAGAAATTGAGATGGATCCCACTACTGACTCTAAAGTCAAGTCCATGTGGTAAGCAACTATTCTGTCAATCTATGTGGAGAAAAAGTTTTAGTTTACATGCAGGTGACACGCTTTTAAAAACGTCTCAATACCTTTTTTTGTATACACACAGACATAGGTGTAGCGAGCCACTGGCGGATCCAGAGGGGGGCGGTAGGGGCGATCGCCCCCCCCCACTCGGCCGTTCCCTGTTTGCCGATTGATGGGAGGGGGGCAATACCACTACTGCCCTTCCCACCTAAACCCTTTGAGTGGGGGCGGGGCGGTCCGTTTTTATGGAGAAATCATAGTTTGTGAACAAAATTAGTTGAATTAATATATAATTTTTATATAATGTCGCTCCCTTTCTGGTATTTTGGCCGATTCGGTGGGGTTGGGTGTCAGGGTGGGATTTCAGATTAGCTAGGGTATGATATGATATTACGGTCCTGTATCCCCAGCCTGAGCAGAGTAACACAAGAACCTAAAGGTAATAGCATGTAAGCTACTAACATTGCATAACAGTTATTCAACTGAACATTTAGTGAATAACAACAGTTACCAACAGGAACAATATTTAATTAAACTTAGTTGTAATTTTCAAACATATTTACATGTACATCAATATCATTGAAGTTAGCATTTGATTACTAATTAGTCTAGTATCACACCAACAGGTTTCCGTAACACACCTTCACGCTCACACTCCATCTCGGCGCCCAACAGAAACTCAACTCCCTACACCTCAACACCGATAGTTACTACACAACTCCAAGGGCAGAAAGACAACACACTTTCCCATAGCCCAAACCTAACACCCTGAAACGAAAAGAAAACCTAGATCTAGCGATGCCGCTACAAGAAAGAACTTTTCAATAGCGACCCCCGTACCGAAAGATCAGCTTACTTAATAAAACTATGTACTTACGTACCCTTACAAGGGGAACCAAAAAAACCAGCTACCCAGCTCACAAAAGCAGCTCTCTCTCTCTCTTGCGGGAACTAAGGATGACGTAAACACACACACACACCCAATATTCTTGACAACAAAACGCACTTAAAAGAAACTACTTCCTATACCCTAAAACACCAATATTAAATGCAAAGAAAAACTTCAAACGCGCACGACATTGGGGGGAGGGCGATTGCATGTACTGCCCTCTCCACTCTAGCCCTCTGAGTGCAGGGGGGGGGGGCGTTTCTTTTTTTTGTGGAGAATCATAGTTTGTGAACAAAATGAGTTCAATATCTATATAATATAAACTACGTATTGATATGTGACCCATTGTATATTATGTCGTACCACACTCTAATCTCAAATTGTATCATTAGTAAATTTAAATGAAAAGGGTTGTGCCAGGTGGGAGGGGCGATACATGCAATCGCAATGCCCCCATCAGACAAATCAATACTTTTTCTTTTTGTTTTACATTTAAGAAATTACAAAATTTAAAAAATCTGTCACGTATATAATTTATATATACTGTTGTAACTGAACTGTTATGCTGGTTAGTGTAACCCTATGGGTAATCAACCGACACAAAGGACTGATGTAAACATTCTCCATGTAGGTCGACAGTGTTTTTTAGTTATCTGACTATGAACTATGTGTGATATATAAGAAATGTTGGGTCAGGTCTGGCGGACTGAGAGAGGAACAAGAAAGTTAAGGAAAAAGAACATTCATTGTTTACAAGTTGTGTATAGCTGTTTTATTGAGACATTGACTTATGCCCATTTGTAAAGTATTTGATTGTTTTCTCTTCATTAATTATTACACTCATTAAAGTGTCTCGTTATATCAGAGCCCAAGTTGTCTGGTTCTTGAATTAGCCACGTTGTCTTATCAAGGGTTTATAGAGAAACGTAACAATACTATAAATTAAATTCTTATATCGAGTCGCCCCAACCCTATTCTTTAATGCTAATGCAATCTTTAGCAGAAATTATTAAAGGAGCGAGGATTAATCGTTTTCACTCTACCGCCCCTCCCATTTCCAGACAGAGTTTATGTAATTTCACATGAATTTATCATAATTATTTAAGAAAGACTTTGCATTGGAAAAGTTAGAATTCAAACGAAATTTTTAAGTATAAGAGTCGTGATTGAGATGAGTTCTAAACTCGAATAATGTTTTCATAGTCGCCTTTTCCCAACCTTTACTCAATCTGATATTTTTCTAGTTAAATAAATTTGGGACTATAACTCACAATTTATTCTTTAATTTTCTTGAATACTATATATCGAATTTTTTTTTTTTTCGGCGGCGATCCTCAAAACCAAAATCTAAATATGTGGGGTATCTTATCTTTTCAAGGAACTTAGACTTACTTAGACTTAGGTCCTTCCGCGCCGTTCGGCGCATTGGGCGGCAAGCTGTCTCCATAAAGATCAGTCACTGGCAATGTCTGAAGCCTCCTACCACCTGGTGTCAACTGTTTTGAGGTCCTCCATGAAGGTGTGTCGCCAAGTAATACGAGGACGTCCCTGTTTGCGCTTTCCTTGTTTTGGCTTCCATGTTATCGCAACTCTTGGTGTGCGTAATTCATTTTGACGTAGAACATGTCTCGCAAACCTCATGCGACGCTCAGTCAGCAACAAATCGGTTTTATTTGCAATGTATTTAGGGCCTATAAATTCATATTGGAATATTTTTCAAGTACAACATTATTGAAAAGGTCCTTTTTTAATAGTATGAATAATGAGCTTTAGGTTAGGAGAATGCGTTTCTCCAGTGAAGAATGCAAAGAAAACGCTTTTGGCGTCGGGGCTTCACCCCGAACTCCATTGATGAATAATGAGCTGTAGATGTCAGGATAATGCGTTTCTGCAATGAAGAATGCAAGAAAACGCTTTTGGCGTCGCCCCGAACTGCATTGATGAATTTAAATGAGCTGTATATGTCAGGAGAATACGTTTCGCAGTGAAAAAAGCAAGAAAACGCTTTTCGCTTCGCCCCGAATTCCATTGATGTATAATGAGCTGTAGATGTCAGGATAATGCGTTTCTGCAATGAAGAATGCAAGAAAACGCTTTTGGCGTCGCCCCGAACTGCATTGATGAATTTAAATGAGCTGTATATGTCAGGAGAATACGTTTCGCAGTGAAAAAAGCAAGAAAACGCTTTTGGCTTCGCCCCGAATTCCATTGATGTATAATGAGCTGTAGATGTCAGGATAATGCGTTTCTGCAATGAAGAATGCAAGAAAACGCTTTTGGCGTCGCCCCGAACTGCATTGATGAATTTAAATGAGCTGTATATGTCAGGAGAATGCGTTTCTGCAGTGAAGAATGCAAGAAAACGCTTTTGGCGTCGTGGCTTCGCCCCGAACCCTACTTGGGAACCTTATAGCGCTGCCCCAGTTGTTTTGTTTTTCGCCGAAGGTTGAGAAATGCTGCTTTTTGTATTCTCATATATATATATATATGTGTGTGTGTGTGAGTGTGTGCTGTACGCGCGTTTATGCATAGGGTTAGGGTTTACTGGGCGTTAGGGTTAGGGTTTGGAAAAAAATCGCCGCCCCCCCCCCCCCCACTCCAAAGTTCTGGATCCGCTAGTGTAGCGAGCATACCTGACGCCTTGTGCACGGCACACTCCGTGTCCAGATACAACTCAAAGTAATAGAGGCTAATATAATGATATTATAATATATTCAATAGTAGGAATATAATACAAATAACTCCTAATACTTAGAATGTAGGTCCTTAAGTATTACAAACAATCAGTACCTAAGTTCGCGTACACAAAATACAGGACTGTTTTACATGCTAAAAAAAAGACACTGAGTCTCCGTGGTTCAGATTCACGTTTAACAATTTCGTTTAAATCGAATTTTAAAAATTCCATCTTGATACGAGCCCAAATGTATTGCAATGAACAAGAGTCGTTATGAAATATATTTGTATAGAAAACATTGCTCTATATGAACGGTCAAAATGTATGATTTCAAGTCATCAAGATGGTAGGCCATCGAGAACCAATCATCTTAATTTGTAACTCATCTCAATCCACTACAATCAAAGCATTTTTAATGTCATGAAAACAAATCTTAAAAAAAATTTATTACTCTTCAGGGATCCACAATTTTAACTAACAAGTAACATTCAAGGAATACATAGTTGGAAATATTTGCTTCGACAGTTTCTGTCATTCAGAGACGAGAAATGTTGCAATTCTTTAGGTACAGAGATCTGCAAAAGTGCACACAGCTCAGCAGCAATAAAGATGGCTAGAAGAAGAAGAGGGTACAGAGATTAGTTTTTTACCATCAGAAATGTTTGCAAAGAATAGTTTTGAGGATTTATTGAATTATTGAAATCTAAATTTTACGTCCCTCAACTTAAGAAAGCGTAGAGTCTTATTAAAAGTACTCGCTAGAAGCGTAGAGTCTTCTTTAAAAGAGCTTTATGTTTTTGGTGCATTCGCCTTCTCATGAAAACAGGATGTAAGGTCCTACTTAGATGAAATGACTTCTTTTTTAAAACATCGGTAATAATATCGTTTTTATTTGATTACTTGATTACTATTTAAAAAATGGACTTAAAAATATAATGCAGATACAACAGCTTTTTGTCCTTGAAAAGAAATATGTCTATTTCGCGCCCTATTTGTCAGCACCCAGGGAGGAGGGCACGCCCTCCAGTTTAAGAAACGCTGGCTTCAAAATAGCGTGCACACAAAATGACAACTTTTACTATTCTAAACTACATATAAATGGTAGATGTAGATATAACGATATATATTTAAATGTTTATTATTTATTAATCTATATAATTAAAGGCTGTTATAATAATGTTACTCATATGTACAATTATAAACTAGAATTAGATTTGTTAATTATAAAAGATGTTTTCACCAAAAACCAGATTATATTTTCTATGCTTTCTGATAAATAAAGCGCATTGTATCCATCGTAGAGATTACACCGCAATATTTCTAAACGTCGCATCTGGACATACAAGATATCTAAACAACTTTAGATCTGGACCTACAAGATTTCTAAACAACTTTAGATCTGATCTGATAGATTCATTTTCCAGAATAGGTGAGGAACGATTGGATAACGATCTTCAATAGTCTTTGTGCCAAAACGGTCGAGACTTTGCCTGAGGCTATGCTGTCATTTCCTGACAACATGGGTTTAGAGATTAGAGCTACTCGCTCGCGCCTTGTTTGTAATGAGACACGACACTTAACTTAGACAGATTGATTTATTATCAATAAACTTTTGTTTATTGCATTCATATCAAAAGTATTTCTCAATAGCCCAAAGCCTTTACCCAGTCGAGTGGTTGACAATTTCGATTACAACTTTTAAGTGGAAATTAATGACAGTCAATGGTACAGGTCATTTGTTTCTACATGAAAAAACAAAACAAAACAAAAACAAAAAAACAAGGTTACAAAGACAGTTTGTGTGGAAACACAAACTCAAAATCGGCCCCCTAAGTGGTCCACCCAGGCAGGCTTCAATATTTTGAGTAGGAAAATCAGAATGAAATTATATCAAAGACAAATGAGAGATAAGAATGGAGAAAGAAGGTTGACAGATCTTGTGTAGTGCCCCAACGGTCCAGCAGATCAAAGGATAGGTGCAAGTGAATGCAAAACTAGATGTGAACCGGGCCTAACTAGTTTCACTTTCAGACTTTGAGGTCTATTGGGCAGATGATGTAAAGTTTATCTGTTTTTGTGGCCTACGGTTAACGAGGGTGTCATGTAGCCAGCACAACGACCAACCGCTCTACTTTTCCCCAACTAATGTCAGGTACCCATTAGAGCTGAGTAGACAGAGGCGCCCAAGGATTCCGAAGTTGAAAATCCCAGTCTTCACCAGGATTCGAACCCGGGACACCCAGTTTGGAAGCCAAGCGCTTTACCGCTCAGCTACCGCGCCTCTCCTGGCCTAACTTAAGTCTTATAATTGAAGTAATTGTCTAGAAAAGGCCCAATCTCTTTTTTTTTTTTTGGTCAAGAAATTACAATTCATTTAATATCTACTAATTTGTAGTCATTTTCAAAAAAATAAAAATAAAACATGAGTGGTCAAGAAATTACAATTCATTTAATATCTACTAATTTGTAGACATTTTCAAAAAAAAAAATGAAATGAAAAAAAAATGAGTGGTTAAGAAATTACAATTCATTTAATATCTACTAAATTGACAACGCTAAGGTTGTCAATTGTAGTCAACTGAATTTAAGTTATCTTATCTTGTAGACATTTTCAAAAAAATTAAACGAAGCCAAAAGAACTCTGTAGTGTAATTGTATCCAATTAGTTTATGTTTCCTTTTAAGCACTCGGCATTTGTCGTTGTCACTCTATGGCGAAAGAGGACATAATGTATTGAACTTGGTGGTAGTACGAAGAGGAAAAGTTGACTGATTTCATCCAAAGCCTGCATTCTGTCTCGTCAAATAGTATTTTAGACATATAATAATATTTAATTTTACACAACAGAACCACATCTTTTCTATGAAATAATACAGAGAAAAAGGACTTCCTTGATAAGTAGACTCAGTATTATTGCTTTAACAGTAACAATCTTCAACATAAATGAGTTCATTAACAAAGTTGCACAGCAACATTAACAATCTTTCAGGAAATTGACTTTGAAGCAATGCTATGTTCCCAGGTAGTAGCAAGTAATTAGGCAAGGCAAGCCAATATAGGGTTTTATACAGCTGCCCTGTATGCCATACATATTTAAAAAAAAGACTGATCAGGGAACAGGTTAATCCCTTTCACGACAATTTTCAAAGGTCTCCTTGAGATGTAAGAGGGCTACTCTAGTTTTATTAAGGTGGCCCTTGTGTCTGTTAGAGTCATTTTGGGATAGTTAACCAAGCAAAGGTACTGCTGTATCACAATTGTTCAGGGTTCTGTTAGGGTCATGTGTAAATTATTTCAGGATAGGGGTGTCGATTAAAGATTCTTTTTTTTTCTCATTACGAGGGGTTTAAAAAAAATAATAATTAATAAATAAAAAAAAAAGTTAATTTGTTTTAAAATATTACATTATTCATAAAAGATTCTTGACTTTCAATAGTCTGCCCTTGTCTATATTCTTTAGGATTATTGGTTTTGGTTATTTTTGTTTCTAGTCTCTTCGTAGGCTCCATTCAGTTGCGTCTTGTTTTCTTGTTCCTTTGTTTCCCAGTATGTCTAGGATGAGGCTGCCGCTAAGATATAGACATTGTCATAGTGTTCTTGTTAAATTTCCACGGCTTGCCGTGTTCTGTGAGTGTAGTAAAGACACACTTGATGTTGACTTGTGACATGCTCTCCGATCATGTGATCAAAGAGGACGTAACCGCGAGGGAGAAATAATTCTTCAAAAGTGTTTACTTCCCTTTACAAGACAGTTCTTTAGTAGTTTTCCATAGATAAATAAAGTTCAATTTGATTCCTATCCCGCATCTCTCAGCCCAAACTCTCTTTAACCCAGGTACATACACACTCTCACACACTCGCATTACCACTTAAACTAACTGACATAATACCAATAGAGTAACTTTACAGATTGATTACAGTATTTAGATTTTTATCTCTGACAATTTAGTCAAGGACAATAAATTATACAATAATTACAATTTCTATCTAACCAGTAAAGTTATCAATTCTATGTTCAATTATTTGTCTAAATATTAACTCTAGATTATAAAGATTTAAAGATACATTGTTATTAACAACTTAAATTCTACTGTGCCACACAAGACTTCTGTATTCACTCACTATTATTAGATTTAATTTATGAATCATCTTACTTTTGATTTTAGGCAATTTATTTACAACAATAGCTAGGTTAAGGTTAACATTGATGTTACAGTTTGCCTCTAGTAGGTCTTTCATAGTGCATCTAACATTATCAAATATTTTACATTTTAAAAACATATGACTTTCATTGTTACCATTATCTGTATGACATAAAACACATGTGTGTACATTTCTTTTCTTACTTCCTACAGGGGTCATCCCGAAGATTAGTCTGTATGTTATTTCTCTGGCTTTGGGTGTAATGTGCTTGCTGTGTAGATTTATACAAGTGTCTATGAAATCTATTGCACCTAACTCTCTACTCCATTTGATCCTATTGAATAATCTTTCTTGTAACTGTTTCTTAAGTGTTGTATATGTGTCTTTTAATTTACTGTGTATTATATGTTCATTGCGGGGAGTATTCTTGATATGGATCTGTAAAATGGATGTGTGTTTGTACCAAAGTGGTGTGGGGTGTCATTTTTTATTGGAATTATTTTATTTAACCATAAGCCGTAGTAGTATATTGTTAATGGAAAATTGTTTGGGTTCTTGGCTACTTGTCCTATGTATTTTAATCTAAGTGCTTGTATTTTGGTTCTGATGTCCTGTAAGTTTATCCCCCCATCCTCTTTGTTTTGTATAAGTGTTTTGTGTTTAATGTTTCTGATAGTGCTTTTAAATATAAAATTCCTAATGATTGTGTTTATGCTTGGTATAAAAGTTGGTGGAGGTTCTGCGATGTTTGCTAAATAAACTATCTTCGGGATGACCATGTTGTTTACTAGTATTGCTCTACCAAATATAGTAGTTGCTGCATAATGAAATCTTTTAAGTGTGTTTTTGGTTGTCTTTAAAATATTTTTCCACTGTTGTGTGTGGTAATATGTTGGGTTGCTTGTCCACGTGATGCCGCATATTTTAATTTCCTTCTCTATTTTAAGGTTAAAGGGAATGTTTGAGGGGATTTCCCACCTGCCCAATCCCACAATACAAGATTTAGTTATGTTGATTTTTGACCCGCTTGCCCTCCCAAATAGAATAAATTTATCTATGATGTCTTTTTCTGAGGAGGGAAAAATGGTGGTGTCATCAGCGTATGCTTTAACTTTAACTACGGGCGTAGGGCCTGGGATTCTTATCCCCGTGATTCCACTATCTAGCCTGATGGTTTCTAAAAGGGGTTCTAGGCAAAGGGTGTATAAAAAGGGAGAAAGGGGACACCCTTGTCTAACAGATCTTCTAATAGGGATACTGCCACTAAGGGTTTGGTTTATTATGAGTTTGCTTGTGGCATCAGTGTAAACTAGCTTTATGTATTTCTTCCTTCTTCCATCTGTCTTCGTCTTGTCTAGTATTTTGAAAAGGTAGTCATGGTCTATTTTGTCAAAGGCTTTTTCCTGGTCAATAGAAAAGAGGGCTGCTTTCAAGTCTTTGTCTTTACAGTAATATATAATGTCTCTTAAAAAATGGTTAAGTTCGTCGATGTTTTTGTCTGGGTTGCTACAGTATTGGTCTGTGTTCTATTAAGTGTGGGATGAAGGGTTTTAGTCTTAGAAAAATCATTTTCGTCAGGAGTTTGTAGTCGGTGTTTAGAAGTGAGATCGGTCGAAAGTCGCTAGGTGAGGTGTTGTTTTCTTGTTTTTTTGGTAGAAGTGTGATGTATGCTAAGTTTGAAATCTCTAGGTAACTGTTCTGTCACTAACATGTCGCTGTATAGATTTAATAGTAGGGGTCCTATTTGGGGAAAACAGGCTTTGTAAAATTCAAACGTCAGACCGTCTGGGCCAGGGGATTTGTTATTTTGTGTTGTATCTAAAGCAGCCCTCAGTTCGTCTAGCGTAAAGGGAGCGTCTGTCTCTATCTGTTCTGTCATTGGTATTTCTTTGCAGTTCTTTAAAAATACTTTTTGTGCGTTGTCGTCCGTCTGTTCCTTGTCATACAAATTAGTAAAGTGTTTCGTAAATGTGTCTGTTATTTTGTCCAGGTCGTGAATAGTTTCTCCTTTACTATCAATAATGATGTCAATAGTTCTGTCAATTTGAATGTTTTGTTCTGCTGATAAAAAAAGTTTGTTAGGCCCTTAGGTTATTTTTTTACTTTTGCACCTCAATTCCGCTCCTTTGTATTGATAGTTAAATAGTTCTTCTAGTTGTGCTAGTATATGTGTTTTGGCTGCTTCGTCGTCTTCGTGTGTTAGTAAATGTTTAAGTCTTTCCTCTTCTTTTTTCCTTTTTGAATTGACCAGTGTGGCCAGTATTTGGCTTTGCTGCTTAATGGAGCTTTTAATTAGCGTCCATATTTGTGTGACTTTGAAATGGGGTGTGTTTGAGTCATGTATTATATTTTTGAGGAGGTTTGCGATTGTTTTTAAATAGAGCGAGTCATTTAGGAGGTCGTTGTTAAGTTTCCAGATCGGTGTTTTTTGTTTTTTCTTTTTTAGTTTTGGGTTCAGCAGTTCCACTAAGACTCCTTTGTGGTCTGTATATTGTAACGTCTCTACGAGATGTGTTACACTTTTTGTTTCGCACGCCCTTGGCACCTACACTCTATCTATCCGTGTTTCTATTTGGTGTGCCTTGTCCCTGAACGTGGTGACCTGGCCCGTGACCTCTACTTCTTTATAGGCATCTACTAACCGGAAAGCCTTGATGACTCCCCCCAAAAAGTCATGCGTTTTAATTGTTACATGAGGAGCATGACCCTCTGTGTTTGTATTTTGCTTGTCTAATTGGTAATCAATGTAATTTAAATCACTTCCTACTATCAAATGTAGAATGTCACTTAGCATTCCAAAAAACTCGTGTTTCTCTTTTTTTTTGAGCGGGTGCATAAATGTTGACTAACGTGTATGTGTGTTTTTGTGAGCTTGTCCTAATTATTACTATCCTTCCGCTATTGTCTTGATATGAGTGTGTGATTGAAAACCTATTGGATGTTTGTAAAATGGCTATCCCTCGTGGCTTTCTACCTAAACTAAAATAACCCTCCCGGAGGCCCATAAGAGAGACTGCTTTTTTTGGCCTTGTACTCTAACTGTGTGTTGGTCTCTTGTAGAAAGATAAAATCTGGCTTGTATTTCCTTGTGAGGTATGCTATGTATGTGTGTTTATTGTTAAGCCCTATGATGTTGAGTGTCAAAATTTTTATGTCTGCCATTTGTGTGTGAGATTGGTTTGCGTGTTTGTTATTCTATTGTGTGTGTATGTATTTTATCTTTAAGAGTTGCTTTGTTGTTTATGTGTTTGAATGTGTGTTGGGGTCCTCGCCCTCATCTATGACTAGCACTGACGGGGAGTCTGGAAAGTTTAGCTCGAGCTTGAACTGTTCTTCCTCTCTTTTCTCCTCCTCTACCCGGGGATCCTCGTTTAGATCCTCTGATGAGGAAGAGAGAGAGAGGGCCCTCTTTCTTGTTATTTTGGTTGGGGTGGTGGGTGCTGAACTTGCCCCTCCGGATGTTTTCATTTTTTTACTTAGCTTAGATTTGTTTTCAGGACTGTTAGGTGGGGGGAGACCACTTGAAGTAGCTCCCTTAGCTTCTATTTGTTTTTTCCCCTCCTTTGCTGCTTACAACCACTGTGAAGCCATCTTTTTTTAGCTGTTGATCAATCTCGGATTGCTTATTTTCTCCCTCCCCTTTGAGGGCCATGGCATAGGAGATTTTCCCTCCTACCTCCTTTTCTCCTTCTGTGGGGTTTTGGTCCCGTCTGGGGTTCGCCCTATTTGGACACTGGTTTGACCAGTGCTGATCCTGTCCGCAATGCCAGCACTGTTGTCTACGTCCCGGGATGGTCACGAGGACCTTGTAGGTCCTCGGATCGTCCTCGTATCGTAACTGAATATAATGGGGGAGTTCAGTCTGTTTGCGGATTTTTATCCAAGCCGCCCACTTATCTGAGTTGGCTAGCTTGATTGGCTCTATCTTGGAGCCTTCTTCTGCAAAGGCTCCAAAGATTTCTCCTATCTTTGATTTGTTTATGGTTGGTGCTACCCAGTGAAGGGTAACCCTGATTATTTCGTCTTCTAAGGAACAGACATCTACCTTGAAGTCCTTCTCATTCCCGAATGATTTCCTTAGTATACGGGTTCTCACTCGGGCGGATGACGGGACCAGGAACCAGACAAAGGGGTTCTAGAAGCGATAGAGAGAACTCACTTCGTCCGGAGTTAGTTTCAGGCACTCTATTAGGCTCGCCATAGTGGCCTTAACAGCCCCTTGGCCTGACAGCTTTAGAAGCAATGTACCTGGGGTGTGGACAAGTCCACCATCCAGGTCCTTTTTTTCAAGGGTTTATCACAAGTACAGAAACAGAAAAGAGATGATAACTACACTACAAACTACACAGTACTTTACTACACAACCCTCGCGCCGTCCACTCTAAACAGTAACATACAAAAATCCACAGAATCACAAAAAAACAACAACACAGAAACACAATTAATCCACAGAATGAATCTCTTATTCGAATCAACAAAAATTAAATTCGAGACAAAACATAGTTTAGTAAAATGCAATTTACAAGATTGCTGTTCGTTTTAAATTAACTTATAACTAACTAACTTATAATGCATTCCGGGGGCCGCTAACAAGCAAACAACAAAAGTGCTGAGTTTAGTATCGGTGCTTTGACTTCTAGAGATAGGTCAGTGGCATCAGCAAGGTATAATTTGGGCATAGGCAAACTAGGGCCTCCGACTGGCAGTGGCCTCGCACAGATAAAAAAAAAATTATTACGTCACATCCTGTCAAGTAGTTTTCACAAGCAAAAACAAATAATGACGTATTACACAGTCAGGGTTGAATGTCCGCCAACGTGCCCGAAAACTGATGAAGCGTTGGAACAAATTTTATTATTTCTTTTCTAGACAATTAGCTCATCCAAGTCATTCTCAGCAATTTTGTACCGCCCGGAGTTTTATGAGACAAATGATTTAATGTTACACAAAAATATTCGTTGACTGTCAAACTAAGTTATCAAATTTCAAATTTAGGATTTGTCATTTATTTAATATAGGCCCCCTTTTTTAATGATGACTCTAGCATGCATCAAAGTTATACACATGTTTAGGGTGGATATTAAATTGTATGCTCTGGCGCCACTAAGAATTACCTTGGTGTCATTCTATCTCTAGACATCAGACCGTGAAGGGCTGTCAGTAGCAGATCTCAAACTATTTCACTCAATGGTCTAGATAACAGAGCAATTAATCAATTTTGCAGTGTTGAAAATTAATTAATTAAAATCAAACTTAAACAATAATACAATTATAACTTTTTAAATGTATCATATAAATATTCAAAATATTTTATTAAAAGACCTTTGCGAAAATTGTTGAATGTCTTTCTCTCAAGACTGATCGTTTGAAACACAATACTGAACCCGTTCAACTTTTGACCCTGTCGCTGCTATAGTTTGACTATTTGATATGTAGAAGTCTGGTTTTATTGCCACGGATAGAGTTCTAAGAGACTCTGATGTATGTCCACGATCCACGAGTTGATGTACCATTGACTACAAGATCACTTGAGTAGCCCAGTGGTAGGGTGACTGTACACTCTGTTCATTTGATACCCTTAAACTAGCTGACAAAGTTGTCACTATACACCACTAATGACGAGACACATTCCTTTTTAGGCACATAGTTTATGTTGAAGCTTCTTCAACAGGCAGTTGCGTCTGTGAGACGTCAGTTCTTAAGGGTCAGAAGACGACCTCGACCTATACTCTGGGGAGAACATGTCAAGGTTATGAAAAATGTTAGGGTCAACATTAGTCATTCATCTCCTTTTAACTTAATTAGCTATTCTCATTTTTTTATTAATAAAGTAGCAGAACGCATAAGAATAATATCATATGTCCAAAGTTTGAAATCCTCGTGGTTTCCGAAATAGTGTTGCCTACATAAATTGTAAGCGTTGTAAAAGTTTCTTCATGGAAATAGAATCGAAGATGCGGCAGGTTTTCGCTCAAGTCGCCAAGGGATTTGATTACGGGTGGGACGCGGCGCTAAGCTTATTCTGGCCTTTTTCTCTTAGTAAGAAGAGAGAATTTTGAAAAAACTAATATTAATGTGTTTTCTTTCAGAACGCACTATTCATCCTAATAAAAAAAATTCGAGGGCCAAAATAAATCTAATAATAAAGAGGCAGCCCTGACCAATAGTATTATGCGAGGGACATTCTAGGTAGGCCTACATATTGCGTACGTACGTCTGTAATGGGCGTGAGCTTTTTAACAATATTCTTCGTGTTATGTAAGACGTCTCTGTCGCGGAGGTTTTTTGTCACACAAAAGTCGTCACTATTATAAAGTGCAATAGGCGGAAGACATTCGACTATTCTGAGACAAAAAAAATCCAGAAGAATCGCACTAGCGGAGACGTTTTAAAATGCTTTCTTGAAAACGTTTTGACCCATAGTGTTGCACAAGCGCCTCGCAAAAGCGGTCTACATTTAAAACGATCATATTAGAAGATAAACCGCCGTCTCCTACTTAAGAGATTTTAATTTTTGAACATGTAATTTTACTAATATTCAAATAAAATTACACTGAAAATAAAAACATGTTTTCGGCGCCCCCTCTCCTTGTTGCTAGATGGTCGTTGACTTGTCGCTAGAAAAAGCTAGTACAACTGAACCAATGAAAGCGTTTTATATTTTTACTAAATAAGCTTTAAATAACTTGAACAAACTTTTTATGTGAACAAAAAAAAACAATATTATTGTTATTACAATTTTCACAAATTAAATTTGAGATAGAGATCTAATATTAATAAAATTTACTGATATTTAAACGAAATCTAGCTCATCACAAAATAACGTCTATACTCTTTCATGTCTCAAGATTAACGTTCAACATTTGCATTATGCTAATTTCATCATCTTCAATGCACAACCACCAATCAATCGCTTAACCTCTTCTTAACGCCGTTTAGGAAACAAAGACACTATATAACACCTCTTTTTGTCAGGAATTTGCGCCCCCCCCCCCCCCCCCCCACCAATTCGAGATACAATGTGACAATGTTTTAAAACTGACATTCTAATTACTAGATCTACTTACAGGGTGGGCTATTCGACTCGAAACAAACAACCCGCGAAAATTCAAGGTCAGGAAAGAGTCGGCGCTTATGGAAAAACCCGTAGGAAACCCTCGCTTGCCGCTTTGTTTCTCTTCTTAAGTTTCCAAAATAACTTCTTATTGTACAAATATCGTCTCTTTCCTCCCCCCTCCACCCCAGTTTTCAAAGGATAATGGAATCAGTAGAATTTAAATACAAGTTTGTTTTTTTTTAAATTATTAAACCAAAAATTTAAAGAAAAATTATTCTTGGAAATGATTTTGCCGCCCCTTACATTCGGCTGCCTGCGTGCAATGCACACATTGCACAATAGGTAGCGGCGGCCCTGGTTAGGATACTCTCACTCAGAGTCTCCAAACGACTAATTTCAAAACTATCTTTCAGCAATTGATCAAAGTATCAATCAGTTCACGTAATCATCGATCAAAAGGAAAAGTAACAGCAGCTCAATGTTGGCTTCAGTGTAATCCTTGGATTTTGGTGAAATGGAAGCAGCAGCCAGCAGAAGTATAAAATTGTGTGTGTGTGTGTGGGAGGGGTCATCATACAAAGATGATGTAATAAAATCTTGGAAATAAACTATTGTGCAGTTGTGGGCCTTTGCTGTATATTGCTACGTTAAATCAGCCAGATAATATTCACTAAATAAATTGTTGATACGAAATCAAAGTTTCCGACTATTTCCCTACTTTAGAGAAAATGTTTCTGATGAACAGTGCCGAGTGATGCACAGTACTGAGTGATGTACAGTACTGAATGATGTGCAGTACTGGGTGATGCACAGTATTGAGTGATGTACAGTACTGAATGATTTATAGTACTGAGTGATGTACAATACTGAATGATATACAGTACTGAATGATGTACAGTACTGAGTGAGTAGTGTTTCTCGGAGGCATTAGCTATTAAACTACCTATCAAGAGAGATCGAGTTCGAAATCCATCTCAAATTCCATCAGCACATAGCTATAAGGAATTGAACATAAAAAAATAACCTAGAAATGCTACCGTCACCAAATTCCATGAACGTAACCAAGTTTTTTTTAAAAAGAAAGCAAAATTAGTCTTCAAATTTCATGAGCGTGGCCAAGGGAGAAAGAGTCAAATTTCAATAAAGAAAGTAAAACTACTGTCACAAATTCCATTAACATAGCCTGGAGTTCTTTTGAGGTTAAAACCCCCCATCAATGAAAAAAATATTTAAAAAAAGCAAAACTAAAATGACTAAATTCCATGATTGTAGTTGGGGGGGAGGGGTGAGGTTCAACCCCTAGACGACAAAAGTCAAAGGGATCCATTATAAAAGTAAATCTGCGAGAAATTTAAGCAACAGTCTGAGAAAAACTAAAGCAAAATACCCTCTTCGAATTCCCGTAGAAGGGCGAGGTTCAACCCCACACCCAAAAAAAAAAAACCTAAAGCAAAACTATAGTTACAACATGAGTGTAGTAATGAGGGATTTAGAGATTCAACCCCTCACCGTTACACTCTCCTCCAACAAAAAAAGGAATATTTACACTTTGATCTGTGTTCGTATACATTGCTAAAACCCATTAATAAAGTCAACTGGAAATCTCTACAAGAATTCAAGCCACAACCTTAAAAACAAAAAGCAAAACTATAGACATTTGAGGTTCAAACCCTAACCCCAACTAAACCATTTCACACGTTGATCTGTTTTGATTCCAGACGCTGGGTTCCATTCATCAAGTGCAGTAAATAGTGATTTAATATTTGATCTGCTATTTTCGTAAGAAAAATATCAGGATGTTGCTCTGTAGACATCTCATAAAATGCATTTTTTTAAAGTTCCGAATACAGAAAATAATGCCAACACTCCCAAAGCTCCAAACCCTACCAACCCCGCCCCATCTCCACCCCCCCAAAAAAAAAATTCTGGCTACGCCTATGATTGAGTATGACTGACGTCATAAAGTTGAACTAAAACTTTTTCTCGTAAAATACAATGTCTTTTAATATATCTTTTACATATGGACATTGCACTTTATAAATGATGTCCAGACATTGATCTGATTTACTAGAACTGTTTTATTTTTAAAGCTTGTTAAAAGTGTCCAATTTCATTTATGTATACATGTATATCTTCCTTCCAAATATTATATTATTATACTTAGTACTAGTTTATACCTTGATGAGACTAAACGGACTGAAACGAAATCACCAGCACGCACACGCGTATGGAGCACAGTGGAGCGCTGTGGAGCGTATGGAGCGCCCTAATTCGTCCCCCGTCGTCATGTCACAAGATTCCTACTGAAAAAGGATGTGCCTTAGTTTGAGAGAATGGGGGTCGAGGGTTGCAAGAATCCTCAGCGCAAGCCACTTAGTGATATAAATCCCTAAAAACCTGCTCAGTGTGCGACCGAAAGTTCCAGACTAGCCACACGAGGAGTACAAAACCGCAGAGCATAGCCCTCGTCCCTCTGGATGTCGAAAGTGGTCATCATGAATGGACGAACTATATACTATTAACAAAGGGCGTTTATACTCGATGAAACCGGGAAGAGCCTCCACAATATACCTTCCCAGGGACTTCACTTACTTAGATCCGGCCCTACTGTGAATGCAGTTTAATCTATACAAAGCTAATGTTGTAACTTTTTTTTGTTGTCAACAGTAAAATGTACATTCATTATTGTAAGAAAAAAAAACATGTAAAAGAAATCCCCAATTGTACCTGAATTAATGGGTCTAGAATTTCGAGGAGCGCATCATTCGGTAACACAATTGCATGCGGTAATAAGATCTAGCTATTATTTAATTGTCCCAATGATTCTCAAATTGTGTGTTTTTATTGCAGTCGGAACACTGACGTTAAGGTTATTCATAGGTCAGAGAATTGAAAAAATTCTTTGAAGATAGCTTAGCAATGTCATAAAATTGTCTTCAGCGCTAAGCATGCAAAAACAAAAATTAAAAAATTCACATTTTCATGAGTCAAATCTTCTGAATTGTGAAGTTTTAGCGTACACAAAAAATCTTGCTCTTCTTCTCGTAAAGTTTACATTTTAATCTAAAGCCAGAGTTAAGATTTCAAATTGCTTTTTATTTAGAAATACAAGAAAAAAATTGTCTTGGAAAGAGTTTTTATAAGATATTAAAAAGTAGACAAAATGAAACTAAAACTATCATTATTGTTCTTATCTATTTGTAAGTTTGTCTGTTGTTATATTTTAAATTTACTCTCATTGAAATATTTATATATATATATATTCATATAAATCGTGTTCCCCCCGATTTCCCCCTCCCCCCCTCCCCCAAAAAAATATATATATAGTCTTCCATTTTGAAAATAGAGCAGTATTTCACATGACCATACAAATACAGTGCGACCTGCATCTTATGCCACATCTAAAGATTACAAATCTGTTGTCTATGTTTTCTTTTTATCACTTGCGCCTGAATTCGGCTAGGGCTCTTCTTTGGGCTCAAATGTGTGTCCATCGATCCCCGTGAAAGCTTTCTTTCACTTTCAGAGGCCAACTGCTGCCAGCTGATTTTATCTATGCCAGTGAGGAGAAAATGACGTCTGATTTGATCTTTATAGCGCTTTCTGTGAAAATAGGCTTTGAAATAACTAGCAGCTTCAGCCAAAAACAGTTTGTGATTTCAAAGGGAGGCGGAAGTTTAAAAGGAAGTCAGTTTGAACTAAGCATGAGGAGTTGCCAACTATTAACTAAGTATGTGTAGTTGCCAACTATCAACTAAGTATGAGGAGTTGCCAACTATCAACTTAGCATGAGGAGTTGCCAACTATCAACGAAGTATGAGGAGTTGCCAACTATCAACTAAGCATGAGGAGTTGCCAACTATCAGTGGTGAATGTATCTTAAAGCAAATGTATTTTATCGTTTTCTGAAGAATAATATCAACCTATTACTAAGACCTGATCTCTATATATTACTAAAACACTTGTAATACTAACATCCTAGTAAAGATATCCAATTCAAGCAGATATCATAGAAATGGATTTTGAAAATAATTTTTGACAGTATAAATGATGTCATTGACACTACATAATATGACTTGTTACTAACTAAATGATAAAAATACTTTGCGCTACTAGTTAAAAAGCATTACTACAAATTTTTAGAATGCAAAGCTTGACTTACGTTTATTTTCTGCATACCGGATACATTTAAAATATATATAAATATATATAGGCAAAAGAGAGAGAAAGAGAGAGAGAGTGAGAGAGTGACATCTTTCCATAGCGTCTACGTGACTTGTATTTGCAGTTGTTACAATATGTTTAGGAACATTTACAAAATCTGTCTCATTGGTTACAGGGCTTGAAGAGATCGAGTCTGTTGGTCCTTTTCCCACATTTCAAAGATATATCCAAAAAGTAGTTTCTAACGCGACTCTTATAGTCCTATGCTGGTGATCCATTGTACGTGAATGTTACACCGTGGGTTTAGAGTTGCCTTGTGGGTTGGCAGATTGGATTTCCTTGTGACAAGATTGGATGGCGCCGTAGAGGGAATACAAGACTGACGCTATGATTTGCTTTGCAGTTAATGGCAGTCTAATATTCCCGATTTATGACTCTGTAAACTCCAAGTAGCCTCATAATATATGGGCCAGTGATAAACTATGCAAGCGTGTAATATAAACATGTAAAGACTGCTGTAAAATGAAGACTAGTCATAAATAGTTACGTAAACCAGCTGGATTCCACCAGTAGCCTGACTTTGTCATGCAAATGAGAGGACTACACAAATAGCCAGTACACTTTTCAAAAGCTTAAGTTTAAACATTTATTTAGTTGCAACCTCCAGCGTTATTTGAGAATTTGTATTTTAGGGGATTAGTTGTCAATATTTATACAGGGTCGTTGGGTTGCAGTTCCAGACAGATCGTCCAACGAAATCGTTGTAGTGTAATGATCTGTTTATGCCGAACAAGAATAAAACTTCAACTTTTTATAACAACTCTTATATCAACTCACTCTGTCTGTTTGTCTGTCTGGTCAAAAGTTTGTCCACATTATTTTTCCCCCACCCAATCTCAGATCAAGCTGAAATTAACACAATTATTTCTTACATCTGACAACACAAGAATCAATGAAAACAATTTATCAATTAGTTAATTAACTATTGGTAATTAATTATTTTGTTTTCTATCTCGAACAAAGGAAAGAAATCATACTTGGCTAAAGTGGTGGTAATAGCTGAATAAGTCCCCTTTGCAGGTCGTCGTCTGAGTCTTAGTGAACAACACGTAAAAAATGGGACGAAACAATAGAAACAATCTTTCATGTTCCTAAGCTTTTCACTAGCAGAATGGTTACCGTGTTGGCTTAATTATGACGCCTGAGAAGGTTTGAGCCATGAGTTCGAATTCAGGTCGTTTCCTTTTTTTTTTTTTTACTTTTATAAATGCTTTTTTTATTGTTAGATTAGATCTATTACAGATTTAATGACATGACTGATCCAAACCAATTGATACACATATGCTTAATATAAGCTTTGTGATTTTTAAAAAAAGTGCTTTTGTTATTACATTCCATAATAAAGGGGACAGACAATAAGACATTTGATAAAACCAAAAGTAACTAAATTTTAGCGGACATCTTTGCCCACGTGACACAGAGCGTGGAACACAATTTCCCACATGACACAGAGCCTGGAATATCATTGCCCACGTGAGAGCCTGGAATATCATTGTCCACATGACAAATACACTGAAATATCATTGCCCACGTGGCACAGAGCCTGGAATGTCTTTGCCCATATGACACATAAACTGGAATATCATTGCCATATGACATTAAAGCACTGGACACATTAAAACCCAGCGGTAGCTGAACAGTTTATCGATATTCGTGTGAGCAGACGAGAGATGGCTTCATTTTGATAAGCAGAGAAAATTAGGTCCAGCTTTATATGGCTACATTCATTGTGTCCGTCTATACTGTAAAGAACTATCCCAAGCTTAATAAGGCGTATCTTCCATATAAGTTCATAAACCTCTCTATAAAACTCCGAACAAAAAGTCAACGCAAAATCAATCGCACTTGCCTTTCAGACTTTGCTGAAGACATAAATCAAAAACAGCAAATAAGTTGAAAAATAAAAAAAAATAAAAAACAGTCTAGCTGCGTCTCAATGTCATCTGCAGACACTGACCACCAATTTACTATGTTGTAACAGATTTTCACCACTTCTAGTAGATCTAATTGTTTGAGTACTAGAATTGTTTTCACCATTCAGTAGTCAAACGAATGAATTCCATTTCATTATGAATAGACCTCCATGATTCATCAGTGTTTTGTCATATGTTAAAGATTTCCTTTGTACGCTGGAGGTCATATAGAGGCAGTTTAGTTTGATTTAACCCTTGAAAGTCGAGCGCCAAAACTCTTGTTTAGCGGAGAAGCTTTGAGAAGTCAACCGTTTGATCGGTTTCATTTTTATTATTCCTATAGAGCACACAGGATCATCAAGCGTAGACCTGTCATAAAACACAGCAGACCCGGCTTCTCTAGATCAAAACAAAAAATATATCTATGAAAATATTAGATGACGGAGTGTGACATGCGGCAGACATCATGTTTATATGTCCTAGTGGCTTCAAACGACGTCTGACGGCATGCACAGATTTATGCGGGCCCAATATTTCATTTATTTATGTACCACGAGTCACAAATTTGCGTCCCTTTGACTTTTTGTTGAGAAAGTTCCCCTCTGTTCAAGTCGTACGTCTCTAAATATGTGTGTCTGACATTATTCATTGATATCTGTTTGACAGTCCTAAAGAAATGTTGGAAGGAATGAGTTAATCCAGTTAATCATCTGTTTTACACGGTTCTACTGTGTGTGTGTGTGATTGTAGAGGGAATGTGTGTACGTCTGTTTAGGAGAAAAATGAATGCATGGCACGAGTGTGTGTGTATGTGTGTTTGAGATCAATTAAGGCTTTCTGTGTTTTTTTTTCTTCTGTTTTTGATAATTCCACACAACCCCCCCCCCCACACACACACACACACCGAATCTCAAAAGCGCATCCACTTTTTGATTCTCCCTCAATGAGTTGATTGCAGTGTATTGCTGTTCTAGTATAGTTGTTATCAAAACGAGGCTATGTTGTGAGACTGAGATATGGCACCTACCTCCAAACAACAACAAAAAATTCTTATGTTGTCAGATAAAAGAAATAATTGTGCGAAATGTCAGCTTGATCCGAGATTGGGTGTCGGAAAAATAACATGTAAACATTTTTTACCAGACAGACGGAGTGAGTTGATATAAACTTTGTCAAAAAAAAGGCAATCTCAAAAAATGTGTTGGCGATATAATGTAACCCAAGAAAATGAAAAGAGGAGAACTAATAGACTTTTTGAACAACTTTGTGCTAAAACTGTTACAGACGCCATATTGAAAGATCTCTGTTGCCAACTAAAGAATACAATTGGCATTATGTTACAGGTGAAAGAGCTTAGCTTAAAATTTCACAAAACTTATTATTATATGGGTTATTAAATTATTTCGCTTATTAGTATTCCGCATTGTGCACACCGGATACACCAAAACGCTTGTCTTTTTTTTTATGGTTGTATGTATGAAAATCTCCAATAGAATTTGTGTTTTCTAACATCTAATGCGAAAGAATTCAACAAGCGTTTTGCTTAATCTGTAATTCAATAATGTCAGAAATGTTTAATGGGGAATAAAAGTCTGACACCTCAATGTTTGCTACACTTCCAACGGAGTATCCACACTATCAAATGACACTTTTTGTCAATAAAACTTTAAAGGCCTCGGTTCAAACTTTAATGTAAAAATAATAATAATGTTATGGTGTCTCTCTCTTTCTCTGTGTGTGTGTGTGTGTGTTGGCTGAAGTAACACATGTACTGTGTTGATGCCATCACATGTACCGGATATAACAGCAGATAAACAACGGATGAAAGGGAGAAGCGGATCGTGTCAGACTAGATGGGAAGAACAGTACATTGACGTAGGCTGGATCAGCTGTGTGGAGCTACAAGGTAGGCTGGATCAGCTGTGTGGAGCTAAAAGTTAGGCTGGATCAGCTGTGTGGAGCTGCAAGGTAGGCTGGATCAGCTGTATGGAGCTGAAAGGTAGGCTGGATCAGATGTGTGGAGCTAAAAGGTAGGCTGGTTCAGATGTGTGGAGCTACAAGGTAGGCTGGATCAGCTGTGTGGAGCTACAAGGTAGGCTGGATCAGCTGTATGGAGCTGAAAGGTAGGCTGGATCAGATGTGTGAAGCTAAAAGGTAGGCTGGTTCAGATGTGTGGAGCTACAAGGTAGGCTGGATCAGCTGTGTGGAGCTAAAAGGTAGGCTGGATAGGATGTGTGGAGCTGCAAGGTAGCTGGATCAGCTGTGTCGAGCTACAAGGTAGGCTGGATCGGCTATATGGAGCTACAAAGTAGACTGGATCAGCTGTGTGGAGATACAAGTCAAGATCCCTTTACTTAACCATAATTGACTCATAATTTACATGGCGACTTAAAGTAAAAGCACAATTATTCTCGAAGATTATGCCTATAAGTTAGCATGGTTTCTAATCCATGACTAGTGCAGGTCTTTTACTCACTAATAGAGATGATGATATATTCCTGGAATGTTTGGAGGACTTTGTTAGAGGCTACTGTTTAGAGATGGAGAATAGATTTATTCACTCTGAATTTCTGCTACTTTGTTAGAGGCTACTGTTTAGAGATAGAAAATAGATTTATTCACTCTGAATTTCTGCTACTTTGTTAGAATTTTAAAAAATTGAAATCGATGGATCGATCGTATCTAAAAACATAAAGACTAGTTTTGAAAAAACATTCTTTAATTTGAGTTCTCAAGATCTAGTTCATTGCACGAAGAATTGTTTGGACTCGCTAACAATGTGTGCACCTGGCAATATCTTTAGGTCCCTGCTTCATATATATGCATTTTAAACAATTAGACATGACGTTTTCTTGCATAAAATGAAAAAAAAAAGATTTTAAATAGAGTTCAGATTGCATTGAGATTTATTTCCAATTAAATCCGATGCTTCACATAGATAATCTCGAACTAGAACAATACAAAACTCAAGAAAATTGTGAATGTAGCAAAGTGGAAGAAGAGAAAAAGATTCAATCCATTTTTTTATTGATTCGTTAAGCAAGTCGTAATTGTATTGATTAACAGAGCTGTATCCCTTCGAGATTTTCATAAATTGATTTATTCAAAGGTAATCTATTTCAAACTAATCTTAACACATGTCGCCAAGTCGGCACTAGAGTTCAGAGGCGGTGTTATGTCGGCACTAGAGTTCAGAGGCGGCGTTATGTCGGTACTAGAGTTCAGAAGCGGCGTTATGTCGGCACTAGAGTTCAGAGGTTGTGTTATGTAGGTACTAGAGTTCAGAGGCGGTGTTATGCCGGTACTATAGTTCAGAGGTGGTGTTATGTCAGTAATAGAGTTCAGAGGCGGCGTTATGTCGGTACTAGAGTTCAGAGGCGGCGTTATGTTGTGTACATGCCTCCTGTTATATTTGCTGACATGTCTCCTGTTATATTTGTTGACCTGTCTCCTGTTATATTTGCTGACATGTCTCCTGTTATATTTGTTGACATGTCTCCTGTTATATTTGTTGACATGTCTCCTGTTATATTTGTTGACATGTCTCCTGTTATATTTGTTGACATGTCTCCTGTTATATTTGTTGACATGTCTCCTGTTATATTTGTTGACATGTCTCCTGTTATATTTGTTGACATGTCTCCTGTTATATTTATTGACATGTCTCCTGTTATATTTGTTGACATGTCTCCTGTTATATTTGTTGACATGTCTCCTGTTATATTTGTTGACATGTCTCCTGTTATATTTGCTGACATGCCTACTGTTATATTTGCTGACATGCCTACTGTTATATTTGTTGACATGTCTCCTGTTATATTTGTTGACATGTCTCCTGTTATATTTGCTGACATGCCTACTGTTATATTTGCTGACATGCCTACTGTTATATTTGTTGATAATATTCATCTTTATTTGTTTTATATTTTGAAATAAAAAAAATCTTTGTTATATTTGCTTGTCGTTTGATATAACAATGGGGTATATTGTTATTTCGGATAACTTCAACAAACGCTTAATTGCCAAGCCTTAGGTTCCCATATATTCTTTGTAGTAGTAGTTTAGCCCTATATAAACGTTATCTCAGTGAGAAAGAAAAAGCTGAGAGCCTTGGTTTCAATCCTCCTTTCAATAACAACCCGATGAGCCAGTCAAAATGTCCGCCATTAATCTTTTAATGCATTTGAACTATTAGAATGTCAAGTGACGTAAACACGAGCCCTCGACCATTGTCTCAGCAATCAGTTTTCGACTCGCTGATTCCTCAAACGTCTTTCCCTTTGAATCAACAATTTCCAACAACACGACTGCAGTCAAATCTCGGTGCTAATGGATTGCAACAACAGCAGCTCTTTGATTTCAAAAAAAGGGATAGGTTTTAAAAAACACAACTAATTAGGATCGATGACAGATCACACCCCAGTGTGTCGTAACGTTGGGTAGCCGGATTGTTAGGCACGAATCTAATGATACTATTGTGAAAGTTCACACAATTAAATGATACTTTTAAAAAAAAAGTCAAGTTACAGATCCAATAGATTGAATAGATGATACTTTTTTTTTAACTTGAAGTTACAGAACCAGTAGCTGAGAGATTTTTTATTACAATTACAACTCTTATACCAACTCACTCCGTCTTCTGTCTGGTACACAGTTTGTACACATTATTTCTTCCACTTCCCAGTCTCTGATCAATTTGTAGCTGTATACAATTATACATTGTCGATAACTACACATGAAAAAAAAGTAACCGATTAATTTATTAATTGGAGGCGCGGTGGCCGAACGGTAAAGCGCTTGGCTTCCGAACCGGGGTTCAAATCCTGGTGACGACTGGGATTTTTAATTTCAAGATCTTCGGGTGCCTCTGGGTAAACCCAGCTCTAATGGGTAGTTGACATAAGTTGGGGAAAAGTAAAGGCGGTTGGTCATTGTGCTGGCCACATGACACCTTCATTAACCGTAGGCCACAGAAACGGATGACCTTTACATCATCTGCCCAATAGACCACAAGGTCTGAAAGGGGAACTTTTTAAAAAATTTAATAATAAGTGGTAATTAATTATTTTTGTCATACAGAAAAGAGAAATAAACTCTACCCTATTGAGCACAGCTCGAGCATTGATACATTTTCTTTTATTGTTTACTTATTTTACCTGTCAATTTGTTAACAGTTTACTTATTTTACCTGTCAATTTGTTAACAGTTTACTTATTTTGCCTGTCAATTTGTTAACAGTTAACTCATTTCACCTGTCAATTTGTTAACAGTTTACTCATTTTACCTGTTAATTTGTTAACCGTTTACTTATTTTACCTGTCAATTTGTTAACAGTTTACTTATTTTACCTGTCAATTTGTTAACAGTTTACTTATTTTACCTGTCAATTTGTTAACAGTTTACTTATTTTACCTGTCAATTTGTTAACAGTTTATTTATTTTACCTGTCAATTTGTTAACAGTTTACTTATTTTACCTGTCAATTTGTTAACAGTTTACTCATTTTACCTGTCAATTTGTTAACAGTTTACTTATTTTACCTGTCAATTTGTTAACAGTTTACTTATTTTACCTGTCAATTTGTTAACAGTTTACTTATTTTACCTGTCAATTTGTTAACAGTTTACTTATTTTGCCTGTCAATTTGTTAACAGTTTACTTATTTTGACTGTCAATTTGTTAACAACTAAATCATTTCACCTGTCAATTTGTTAACAGTTTACTCATTTTACCTGTTAATTTGTTAACCGTTTACTTATTTTACCTGTCAATTTGTTAACAGTTTACTTTTTTTACCTGTCAATTTGTTAACCGTTTACTTATTTTACCTGTCAATTTGTTAACAGTTTACTTATTTTACCTGTCAATTTGTTAACAGTTTACTCATTTTACCTGTCAATTTGTTAACAGTTCACTCATTTTACCTGTCAATTTATTCAGCGTTTACTTATTTTACCTGTCAATGTGTTTACCTTTACTTATTTTACCTTTTAATTTGCTAACAGTTTACTCATTTTACCTGTCAATTTGTTTACCTTTACTTTTTTACCTGTAATGTGTTCACCGTTTACTTATTTTACCTTTCAATTAGTTCGCCATTTATTACTTTACCTGTCAATTAGTTCATCATTTATTATTTTACCTGTCAATTAGTTCACCATTTATTATTTTACCTGTCAATTTGTTTACCATTTATTTATTTTACCTTTTAATTTGTTTACCGTTTACTAATTTTACTTGTCAAATTGTTTATTATTTACTTATTTTACCTGTTAATTTGTTTACCGTTTACTAATTTTACTTGTCAAATCGTTCACCATTTACTTATTTTACCTGTCAATTTTTTCCCCATTTACTTATTTTACCTGTCAATTTGTTCACCATTTACTTATTTTGCCTTTCAAATTGTTGCATCACCTTCTGACTTGAAGTTTCCCTTTATTAATCCACTCGTTGATGTCTTGGAGATAGTTGATCAACACTAGCTCGAATGATATAGACTATCTATACAAGCTTAGACTATGCCATTATCTTGATCTTATCTCCAAGGACAAGGTGGCTATCTTTAAAAAAAAAAAGTATAGAAAGACAGAGAGCTCTATTTCCGACACCAAACTTTGTTTTGTTACATTCATACATTACACGGTATCAGTATCACGTTATGTATCAGCCCAGGAAGCTCGTCCAATCAGATAGCTATGATCTAACAAGGGGAAAGTACTCGTTCAATATGTGTTTTTTTCACAGTAGGTGATCTGCACAGTGAAAGGTCTAGATCTGATTATATTACACTTTAGAAGAAGACCGATAGCAGTCTGTTGACTCTAACCTGCTAATTAATATGTAATTATCTAGAGATGTCTAGAAATAATTAATAGGTATGTTGGCTAATTAACAGAAACAATATTTTTGACAGTTTAACATGATGAAAAAAAAAGGTGGGCTGTTACTTTTGATTGAAAGAATGTATTTATATAAATAGACATAAACAGACAGACACAATGAATTCATTTTGCTGACACTTCAAGACACTAATTATATCATGAGATATGTACGCGTCAATCCATCACTGTAAATATTATGTCACGCCTGGGGTCCTGGCAATAAACAATTCTCTTTTATCATAACAACGTCTGAACACATGACAGTAAATAGTTCACTTATGTCATAGCCACGTCTGAAAACATGACAGTAAATAGTTCACTTATGTCATAGCCACGTCTGAACACATGACAGTAAATAGTTCACTTATGTCATAGCCACGTCTGAACACATAACAGTAAATAGTTCACTTATGTCATAGCCACGTCTGAACACATAACAGTAAATAGTTCACTTATGTCATAGCCACATTTGAACACATGACAGTAAATAGTTCACTTATGTCATAGCCACGTCTGAAAACATGACAGTAAATAATTTTATTGTGTCATAAGTCATAGCCACGTCTGAACACATGACAGTAAATAGTTCATTCATGTCATAGCCATGTCTGAACACCTGACAGTAAATAATTTTATTGTGTCATAAGTCATAGCCACGTCTCAACAAATGACAGTAAATAGTTCTATTGTGTCGTAGCCACATCTCAACACACGACAGTAAATAGTTCTATTGTGTCATAGCCACATCTCAACAGATGACAGTAAATAGTTCTACTGTGTCATAGCCAGGGAGACAAAATAAGGAATTCTTCTAAGACATACTTACACATTATTTGACATAATTACACATACTTTGACATACTTACCCATACTTTGACATAATTACACATACTTTGACATACTTACACATACTTTGACATACTTTCACTAAATTATTGCCCACTTATTTAGCTATTTTAATTATAACAAATGCTCACTAAAACTTTCCCCTATAACTGCCAATGTTAACACCTGGATCTGGTATAGACATCTTTTCTATGCTCTTCTTAAAAGCTGACATCAATCTGACCTGTTCCCAGTCGTAAAAGCAACAAATCAGCCAGGTGCCACCTAGGTGTGACTGGGCTAGAGTTACCACACCTGTTGAATTGCCTTGTGTAGCATGGACTGTCACGCCGCGTATTGTTCACCAGGTCACATGACGCGAAGAAAGGTGAACGTGATCTGCGAAACTGTTATTTGTCATGGGAAATAGATTACTATGGTTTTGATTAGATTTTTGTTAGAACAAGGTTTCCGAGCTGCCTTTTCAAAGATAATTAAAACAAACAAAAAAATAATAATTTTCTCAAGACTCAATTAAAACTCAGCCTTCAAGGTGTCAAGACGGAGTGTCTTCCGCTAAGCTCTTCAAGTACTGTAGAAGGTTTTATAGTTCAAATGCTTTTAGCTAACGACCTAATTAACACAAGGCTTATCTTCCCTTAGCATACTACACTATATAAAAGAAAATTATTAAATTACGAATAATTGATTAACTAATTGGTTATTTTTAAATTGATTCATGTGTTTTCATCGACAATTAATAATTGTGAAAAGTTTCATCTTGATTTGAGAATGGGAAGTCGTCGAAATTAAGTGTCAAAGATTCCAACCAGACAGACAGACGGAGTGAGTTAATATTTAAGCTTTGTAATATTACCAGATAACCTGACAGATATCCTGACAGATAACCTGACAGATAACCTTGTCCTGCTTAAATCTTAAGTTTATAAACACGGGTAAAGAATGACCTCAACAAAACATCCAGATGTGAGACGAGGATCTGTGCCAAACAAAACATCCAGATGTGACACGAGGATCTGTGCCAAACAAAACATCCAGATGTGACACGAGGATCTGTGCCAAACAAAACATCCAGATGTGACACGAGGATTTGTGCCTTGACTAGCTAACTAACAAAATTATTATTATCGGTAATAGGTTATTACTGATTTTTTGAAATAAAAAAATATAACAATTTTTTTTAGTTAAAAAGAATTTTTGAAACCAAAGACTTCATTCGAAACGATTTCATGAACAATAATACCCTCGCTCGGTTCAATGATTGGTTTAAGAACAGTGATACTTCGTTTAGGATAGTATAGGTTGAGATACATTTTTTTTTAGGGAATAACAATTTAACACTAAACGATGGTTTGAAATCGCTCTTCAGGATTATATTTAATGTAAATAAGATCCAGAAGTTCCATTATCGATTTACGCTGTAGAAGTTTAATAATACAAATTTGTAAGCACATACCATGCCTATTTTTTAGAATCTAATTGTGGTTCACGTTCTAAAGATCTAGGACTAGGCTTATTGTCATTTCGTTGCATTGCTACTAAATGTTTTTTAAGGAAAACTAAAACATGGCTTGAATATTTCTTATTTATGAGTGGCTTCGTCAGGGCTGTTTATGTGTTAGTGTGATATTTATGAGTGGCTTCGTCAGGGCTGCTTATGTGTTAGTGTGATATTTATGAGTGGCTTCGTCAGCACTGCTTATGTGTTAGTGTGATATTTATGAGTGGCTTCGTCAGGGCTGCTTATGTGTTACTGTGATATTTATGAGTGGCTTCGTCAGGGCTGCTTATGTGTTAGTGTGATATTTATGAGTGGCTTCGTCAGGGCTGCTTATGTGTTACTGTGATATTTATGAGTGGCTTCGTCAGGGCTGCTTATGTGTTACTGTGATATTTATGAGTGGCTTCGTCAGGGCTGCTTATGTGTTAGTGTGATAACGCAAATTCTCTTTGTAATCTTGCTTTTTTTTTTTGTAACCTTTTGCGTCATGATGATTGACTTTGAAACATTGTCACGTGATGCATATTTTTTAGTTCAAAGGTCGCACATAAACCTAACAAAAACATCTAGATCTAATTGACATGAGTAGTTCAATATGCATTTTTTTTTGTTGTTGTTGTTTTTTAAAAAGAAAAAAAAATTTAAAACTCGAATTCGTTTTATGTGAAATGTCTGTCCGTCCGTCCGTCCTGTTTAGATCTCGTAAACTAGAAAAGATAGTGAAAATCCGACAACACAATATTTTAGTCCATTCAAAGTTTTGATGCAACGGCAAATATTTTCTTTTCTAATAGCGAAAAATCTAATTTTTTAAATCACTTATGCAAGTTTTTCATAATAATACACCTCTTTTACAACTATTCACTATTAATAGTAACAAACACGGGAGGCTCTGTAGTAGGGGAGATGCAAATATAGTATATTTTTAACACATTTATGCAAATGGTTTTAGACTTTTGGTAAAAAAAATTTTTTTTACATTTGTATTGCTATGTTATGTAAGTTCTGTCATACTATCTTCTACATTTACCCCAAAATAATGTGTACTTTTTTAAAAGAGAGAAAAATCTATTTAGTATGCATATAAGTTGGACATAATTTAAAACAACAATTAATAAGTAGGTTTTCATATTATCGCGTGAACTGCAGCGCCGCAATATGTCCATAAAACACTTAATAATAATAATAATTTTATTTATAAAGCGCTGTTAACAAACAAAATGTAGGCTCAAGGCGCTGTAACAACATTACAAACAAAAACATGAGGGCTAAAATGACAATTAATCTAAAAAAGTTTTAAACAGATAGGTCTTAATGTTCTTCTTAAAAGTGGTGTAGCATGTTGTCTGTCTGAGATCAATGGGGAGTGAGTTCCAAACCTTTGGTCCGTGAACTGAAAAAACCCGCAGACCGTAGCTTTTGAGGGAGAAACGTGGCACTACTAAAAGCGTTGAGTCCATTGAGCGCAGGGCTCTCTGGGGGACATATGGAGTAATCAGTTCGCTAAGGTACAAGGGCATCTCATTGTTATATATACACTGATGACAAAGTGTGGCGACCTTGTAATCGATTCTCGCTTTCACGGGAAGCCAATGGAGCGTGCGCAAGAGCGTAGTAGCTGAATCTTGTCTAGTTTTTTTAAGGACTATTCGAGCGGCGTTGTTCTGTATACGTTGCAGCTTGGCTATTTTGTCATCAGGTATACCTGCTAGCACGGCGTTGCAGTAGTCAAGGCGGGAGAGTATGAATGTCACAGCTAGCGTTTTTTGTTGACTCCGTTGTTAAATATGGTCGGATCTGGCCTAATCTGCGCAGCTGCAGATAAAGAACTTTGCAGAGCTGACTTATGTATGGGTCGAAAGATAGTGTTGAGTCGAAGAAAACTCCAAGATTCCGCACTACATAGACAAAAGGAACATGGCAGTTCGTGATAAAGAGAGAATCTGTGCTTTCAACTTTTGAGACATTGTTCCTAGTGCCAATCTTAATTATTTCTGTCTTGTCTTCGTTCATCTTGAGTTTATTTTCAACCATCCAATCGCTCACCCTTGCAACGGTACTACTGATTTTCTCTGCCAGATGCGACACCTCTGAGGGTACTGATGAATCGTATAACTGTGAGTCATCGGCAAAGAAATGGTATAAGATGCCGGTTGGCCGTATGACACCGCTGAGTGGATATATGTACATCGTGAACAGTACTGGGCCTAGAACTGATCCTTGGGGTACTCCGTACTTCAAAAGTAAGCATGTTGATTCGTCCCGCTAACAACGACACTTTGGGTGCGTTCCGTCAGGTAGGATCCAAGCCACTTTAAGACGACTCCTGCTAAACAAAAAGTTGCAGAGAATCTGGCCATCATAATTTCATGGTCTAGCGTATCTAAGGCTGCGGACAAGTCCAGCATGGAAAGAATTGATATGTGGCCTTTGTCGGAATTGTGAAGTAAGTCGTTTAGTACCCTGACCACTGCTGTCTCTGTGCTACGGCACTTCCTATATGCAGATTGAAATTCTTCCAAGAGACAGTACTGTTCAAGATGAGAAAGAATTGGCGCTAACACGATGCGCTCCAGAAGCTTTGACAGGAAGGGAAGATTTAATACCGGGCGATATTTTTTTAGACATTCCGGGTCAAGACTGGATTTCTTTAATAAGGGCCTGACAAGTGCATGCTTAAATTGCTGTGGTACAATGCCTGAAGTCAGTGAAGAGTTCACAATGTTAGTAATTGTAGGTACAAGCTCATCTAAACATTCAAGGAGCAAGGAAGTTGGAATGGGATCAAGGTCACATGACTTATTTGGCCTCTTTAAAATAGTAATTTTGACATAATCTTCAGATACACGCTGAAACTCGCAAAAAGGAGTATTTTGAAAAATTGGAGAGTGGTCAAGCTGTGATGAGAGGGATGGCATGTCATTTCTAATCTGCTCAATCTTCCCAATGAAGAATCTATTGAAGGAATCAGGAATTTCAGTTACTGGGATAGATGACGGCAAACGTTCGTTATTTGCTCCCCCTAACATTTCAGCGGTGATCCTAAATAGCTCCTTTGAAGAATCAGAAGTTTCGATTTTTTGTCGAATATGACTAGCTTTTGCGTCTCTAATCATACGGTTAACCTTGTTTTTTTTCTAGTATGTATATTTGTCGATGTATCGTCAGACCTGTCTTTTGAAATGTACGTTCGGCACGTCGGCGAATAAGTTTGGCAGTCTTTATGTCTTCCGTCATCCAGGGTGCAGATGGCCTAACTGAGACTGTACTAGTGACAAGAGGTGCATGGCTGTCCAGCAACTTTTTCAAGCAAGAATTGTAATTGCTGAGAACGTCTGTGTTGCTCTGTTGCAACAGCGAAGAGGTCACGTCATTTTGAAGGAGGCAATATCTATGGCTTTAAGTTTACGGGAAGTCACGTTTTTCTTTGTTTTTTTTGCTTTTGATAGGCGCATTTCAAAGTGTACAAGAAAATGATCTGACAAGCCGCGGTCTGAGACATTGAGTTTGGCTATAAGCTCACTTGCATTTGTAACAATCCAGTCAAGAGTATGGCCTTTGACGTGAGTCGGAACATTTATCAGTTAGTCTAAGTTGCGATCCTTTAGCGCATTTTTCAGCGACATCGCGTATGTCTCATTTTCACTGTCAAAATGCAAGTTCACATCGCCTATGACAAATAGATCTTTTGTTGATATGTGACTGTAAAGGAGGTCTTGAAATTCTTCGATGAAAACTTTTGTTGTCAATTTATTTCTCTTGCTTGGTGGTGGGCGGTACAGGAAAATAAAAGTCAGTGTTCTACTGTGGTGGGAAAGGCGAAACTCGCACATCTCAAAGGTGGTGTACGTTGAGCTGTCAGGTCTTATTGTTACATACTTGGCTAGACTATCTCTGTACAGTATTGCTAGACCCCCTCCGCTGCCTGTTTTTCGAGGGAGACTATTTAAAATAAAGCCTGGTGGCGTTAGTTCAGTGGTTCTTGGCTCATCACCAGCTTCTTTAAACCATGTCTCACTAAGGAAAACGATGTCGTAGCTATCATCAGTGATGGTGTCTGCAAGCTCAAGAGCTTTGTAACTGCATGACTGGTCGTTTAGGTGCATTATTTTAAGCAGACTGGAGGATATAGTCACCAGAGGCGTAGCACATTTTGAAGACACCGGAGGAGTAATATCACGAATAATAGGTTTTTGATGGGGACATCTGACCTCTGTTGTGTGAGGAGCAATAGGGGTGGGGTGGTTAATAAAACAGTTTAGTAGGGAACTGCTGAACTCTGTCGTAGAAGAAATGACAGGGGTAGGGGTGGGGTTAACAACACAGTTAAGAGTCCTGGAAACTATGTGACATGTATCTGTTGAGTTGAATTGCGATGGGTTATACCAAAGGCGAATAAGACTTTATGGACTTTTCAAACACTTAACTAAAGAAATTTTTTTTTCTTTTCTTTTTTACGGAAATGGTTTTTTTTTTCTTATTTTTTGAGGATTTGAATAAGAGATTGACCCTTTACAAAACAATTAGATCAAATAGATATTCATTATAAGAGATCAGTTAGGCCAGGTTTGCATTTAACTCCAAATTCACTTTCACCTATCCTTTGGTCTACTGGACCGCTGGGACACCACACAAGATCCGTCAATCTTTTTTTTTCATTCTTCTCTGTCATTTGTCTTTGATAGAATTTAATTCTGATGTTCTTTCTGAAAATATTGATACCTGCCCTTTTACCTGCCTGGGTGGACAACTTCGGGGGCCGATTTTGAGTTTGTGTTTCCACACCAACTGTCTTTGTAACATTGTTTCATTTAAAAATACTCTATTGTAACATTATTGTTTTTGTGACGCACATGCTTGACTAAGGCATCGTCTCAGAGTCCTGGATAAATTGGTTCGTTTTTTTATGACGTATTTTTTTTACATTTTCCCTTTTGGTTGACTCTCACTTCATACACACACACACAACAGCAACAACACGCATTCCGAGACAGCAGAAATTTTGGACCCCCACAACGTATTTAACCTGTTAAACGCCCTGCGCCGCTGAGCATTCTGCTCTCATTAAATAACTCAATAAACGTTGGGGGCGTGTATCGATCTGACTTTGAATAACTCTGCAGGAACCAAAGATTATTAGATCAAGGAAAGTTGTCTATTTATAGCTGACAGTGCCGATACAACCAAGAAGAAAGATTTGGCCCGGGCCAATCAAATCTTCGACCAAAACTTTTCATAAAGTGAACGTGAAATTAATCAAGTGGAAAAGAAAAATCCAAACAATTTGACCAAATAATTGAGACCTTAACAAGTAATTTTTAATTTGCAGATTTTGTGTATGAGCCCACACCCAATGACGCAGCTCAATGGAGGTGTCGGGGGAGGAGGTGTGGGGGAGCTCCACGTACGCAGAACAATCGCCCTTTCGGGTCCTTCAAGTTCAAAGTGCATGTGAAGCAAGAGTCCCGCTGTTTCTTTGGCCAGCTGTTTTATCAAGAGAGTGATGTGTTCGGTTCCTAGAAAGCTAACAAAGACTCTACGATTGTATTTGTATGGCCCCTAAGCTAAAAGAGGCTGAGCATCAATGTACTAACTAAGGGATGGTGTTGCAGGTACAGTTGTAACTCATAGTAGCAGTAGAAAAATATTTAAATTTAAGTTGGGTGGCGTCAAAAGAAGTGGGCGTTGTCCGCATATTAAAATGAACAATTAAGGTTAGCGTAAGTCTTATATTTTCAAACAAACCATTTACACCCCCACTCACACTCAATATTCAAATAAACATTAACTTGATTAAGTGAAAGAATAGTTGAAAACTTTTCAAATGTCTTCACTGTACAGACTTGGATTTGATCCCTGGGTAATTACTGCCCTGACAAAACGCTGTGACTAATATCTATTGCTTCCTCTCCTTTCTCAAACACTGCAATATTTGTCTAGTCTAGTGTATTAAAAATGTAATACCCAAATAACGATTATTACTTGACAGTAGTGAGTAGAAACTTTTAACCTCAATCTTGTAGGTTTTTCAATTGGATACAAAAAACATATAACTAGACCCACTTTGTATACCGTTAACCGTAACAGATGACCTTTTCATCATCTGCCCTATGGACCACAAGGTCTGAAAGGGGAACTTTTATCTTTATTTTGTATACAAGTCTGAATTTAGTTACAGAGTAGTGAGCAGCAGTTTTAAAATCTAATCTGCAAAATATGAGAAATTTGACTCGTCACAAAGAACAATCAGCAGATTTCAATTTGAAATTTGCCAAACGAGATGGAAGACAGAGGTTGCAGGGTGCAGACGACAGAAAACACCTCTTCAATAAGGCCAGCAGGTGGTCCGCATTGTATAAAGATCTAAAATCTGTATCTACTGTATAATCGCTGGTTCATAGAAACTGAACAAGTTCAAAGAAGGTGATGGAGACGTTTATTTCAATGCACTCCCCCCCCCCTCCAATTAAGTTAGCACCTCTTCGCTAAGTGAACACCTCGTGCGGACAAAATAGTTACAGATGGTTTGGGTTCAACGACCGATGAAAAACTTGCCTCCTTTTGGGAAAATAGGAAATTTAACAGTATACCCCTTCCACCCTTCTCCCCGTGTGGAATTTGTTTCATCCTGACACGAGGCACTGATGATTTTAATCTGCAAATGTGGAGCTGTTTAGTGAGACTGATTATTTTAGCCTGCAATTGCGATGTTGTTTAGTGAGACTGATTGTTTTAATCTATAATTGCGATGTTAAGTGAGACACACGAAGGGACCTCATCGTAGGTAAATACAAATACCATTGGGCCTATGAACTCTGAATCATACACACACACACAAATAAGTGACAAGGTTCCACAAAATGTGTCCTACACACACACACAAATAAGTGACAAGGTTCCACAAAATGTGTCCTACACACACACAAATAAGTGACAAGGTTCCACAAAATGTGTCCTACACACACACAAATAAGTGACAAGGTTCCACAAAATGTGTCCTACACACACACACATAAGTGACAAGGTTCCACAAAATGTGTCCTACACACACACACACATAAGTGACAAGGTTCCACAAAATGTGTCCTACACACACACAAATAAGTGACAAGGTTCCACAAAAATGTGTCCTACACACACACAAATAAGTGACAAGGTTCCACAAAAATGTGTCCTACACACAAATAAGTGACAAGGTTCCAAAAAATGTGTCCTACACACACACACACATAAGTGACAAGGTTCCACAAAAATGTGTCCTACACACACACAAATAAGTGACAAGGTTCCACAAAATGTGTCATACATACATTACGTTTATTTCATTGTACATATTATCAGTGTATTGATCACTATAGGTATAAACGGTTGACAAATATTGAAGATTGATAAATGTGTGTACATAGATAATATAGACCAAGGAACAAATGTATTGCCTCAATACTAGAGCACTAATGTGCTTCAAGGAGTGAAATGAATTAAAATAAAAACAAACAATTAGCCTCAGAGATAAGTTTTCTAGCTTCGTATTTTGGTAATAATGCTCTTTAATTAGTAAAGGAGACTCAAGCCTGATATGTGGACTAGTGACTTTTTTTTAATCTGTAGGCCTACCAGCAGAACTTTAATTGGTGCATCATTTAACATGCTAATTGAAAATGATTAATGAGCTACTTGTCTTGCAATTTTAGTTCTATATAGCAACATAAAGCAAGTAGGTTATGAACAACTTTAAACAAATTATCAGTCAGCACACTAAAAAGTTAGTTAATATCAAGTTATAACAAATGTTATGTTAGGGCTAATGCATAACTTTGGTTGTAACAAATTCTTACATTGCAAACTGGAATATTAAAATTTGAATGTTTATCTCCTTGGTGATTCTATCGAGCTAAGCTAGGCTCATCCTTTACCTTGAAGTCACACCAAGTCGATTGATTTGTGTAATTATTTCTCACAAAGTCATTTAATTTGTGTAATTTCTTACTTGTACAACCCCCAGGGACAGTTTGACAACCAATAAATACTCCATACATCTCAACAAAACAATCTTGTGGGACATAAAGTCTAAGCTTCTCAAGACTGTAAACCAGTCAAACTTTGGTTTTCACTATACACATTTAGTTCAACATCAAATAAAACAAAAGGGCAAGACATTCAAATAACATGGTGTACAGAATGGCATACAATTGGACTAAAAAAATTAATAAAACCCAAATAAATAGAGCAGCACAAGGCATTCAAAGTTATGTACGTTTGTAAGCCCTTATATTTTTGTAATGTCTACGGGTGTTCACGTTAGCGTTATCGATACGCAAACAGTTATTGTAGAAACAATGGCACTTTATTTTGGCATTTTTATAGGTATTGCTTTTCATTTTTGTATTAATAAAATAAAAAAAATTACCTATATAATTTGTTGCTAGAAATGTTGAACATTTGAGATAATAGTGTTGTATTGAACATATGAGATAATAGTGTTGTATTGATGTTATGAGATGATAGTGTTGTATTGATGTTATGAGATGATAGTGTTGTATTGATGTTATGAGATGATAGTGTTGTATTGATGTTATGAGATGATCATTATGTATAAAAACATTGTCCATTTAGGGACATCGTAAATGTTGCAGCAGGATTCTGCATTTCAATGTTGACACTCAGGTCAATGAGAGAACTGGATCACTAACTCAGCACGAACTGAAAGATATCACGTGATAGGGTGCCAGATATCAGAAGCAGTCAAGACGATCTTTGAATGCAGGGAAACAATATCAAACACACACACACAAATGTAGATCGTTGAACAAACTAGTGTTGGCGAGATGTAACGTGACACCGCTAAGATCTACCAAGTCTTCATGCTATCAGGGACCAGGACAATGCTTATGCTACAAATTAGAATTAGGAGAGAATGATATGCTCCAGAATTCGGACTTAAAGAATTATTTTTAATAATCAATTAGCCGATTACTTTTATGTGGCAAATCGTTACCAAAAAAAAAAAAATGTTTTGTTAGGAAGAAAGGGTGGAAGGGGGGGGCGGGCAGACACTAGATGTTGCCTTTAGAAATAGTACGAAGGCAGACACCATCAAAATCTGGTTCAATGGCTGTTTGTGTTTAACTAAAGCGTAGTTAGTGGGATCAATGACTGTGGTCAGCTATAGCTTGGTTGGGTTCAATGACTATTTGTGTTTAACCATAGCGTGATTCGAGGGTTCAATGACTATTTGTGTTCAACCATAGCCTGGTTATTGGGTTCAATGATTATTTGTGTTTAACCATAGCGTGGTTATTGGGTTCAATGACATTGTGTTTAACCATAGCATTGTTATTGGTTTCAATGACTATTTGTGTTCAACTATAACTTGGTTGGGTTCAACGACTATTAGTGTTAGACTCTACTTTTACTATCCCTTGGTTATTGGACTTAACTCTAATGTGGTTAGTGGCTTCCAAAGAAAGAAAGTGACAGTAGATGGACAATGACGCACAGAAAGTACAAGATGGAAGAGGCAGGAAAGTGACAAGTCAGCAGAAGATACCAGTGGGATGGGATACTTGAGTTTATTTTCCAGTTTGTTGCTAGACGTATGAGTAGTGATTTCCTTTTGAAGTATTTCTTGTGTGCAAGTTGTCTACTTTTGGTTAGATAGTTGGGATTCAATGCTCTATCACTTCAACCAAGCTGATATGATCTTTACTTACATACTACTAAATGTTCCTTCAGCTCCTCGGACTCTTAGGACATTCTTTAACATCTTTAATCCAAATCTAAATGTGAAAGAGTTCTAGTTTCTTAGTTCATAGATTTGAAACAGTTTTGACGGTATAAAAAAAAAGGTTCGAATAATGGGCAACCTTCATGAATCTAAAATAATTCAAAATCACAACATACATGATCTCCCTTGGATTGTGAAAGGTTACAAACACCGTGAACTCATAAATACAGGTAACAATAACGATAAATTATCTCAAGTTCCCATATTAAAATCTCGGCTACATTGCAATTTTGACATTTAAAACTAATTTTCTTAAACAAAATGTTTTAAATCACCTTTCACAATTTCCAGTTAAGGTGTAGCAGTAGAACTGAACTTCACGCAATGATTTTTGTTTACATTTCATTCATTCATGTCTTTCTTTTAAATAATTCAAAGTACAAGTTGTTTCTTATTGATATAAATCTTTATGTGCAGGGCATATGAACTGGGATGCACAGTTAGATTCTATCATTTAAAAAACACACAAAGGAAACGTACATCAAGAGTGCCATTATGTGAAATTATGGCCATGGATTTCATTTGCAGTAGAGAGTTCTTAGGAAGGGGACATCTTCAAGAGTGATAACAATAAAGGAAGCACCAATGTAAAATAACATCATGCCAATGGACAAATGCCTTCTTTTGTAACAAGTCTTTTGGGATCATCCATAATTCAAATTGTTGGCTTCACTAGCCAAAGTTATATAAACGTAGCGTCATATACCCTATGAATTGACTTCACGTCTGTAGTTTTGGTCGGAACTGAAGTCAAATATCCGTAATCCCTGAGGTCAGCAATAAACTTAGAACGAGGCACACACGTTTCTGACGCGGGCTTTGTAAATTGAATAAGACTTGCAGCGTCCTCAACAGTTGGCACAGCCAACCAGCTTAAATCAGACTGACTTTCGGGGGTGGCCCTAGAACGGTCGCTGACTTTGATATGGTCACATGGATTCGATCTATGATCGCTCGAGTGAGTTTTAAGCTTGGAATCGGATCCAACTAGATCATGTGATACGTGTTTTATAGGGCGCTGTGACGTAGTAAAGGCAGGTGGAGGCCTGGTTTGATAAGTCATTGTTGGATGAATATCACATTTGGTTTGATAATCTCTGTTTAATAGCTGTATTGAAGGTCGAGCCGCCGGAAGTTCTAAAGGGGTCAAATGGGTGCCCTCATTGGCGTCAAGCCTACAGACCGCTGCAAGCCTGCTCATGCATTGGTCCAGCTCGCCTGAGTACGCGTCGAAATCGGAGTACCTTCCGGAATCAATACTGTCACTATGAACACTTGCTTTGTCAGCAGGCTGGGTAAGGCCTTGGCACACATTTGGAACCACTGAAGGTAGAGTGAGAGTCTGCTGAGGTATTGCCAGATCTGACTCGTACAGAAGTAACGCATTACCATCGGGGTCGTGTACGAGGTAGTTGTTGGGCGCCATCATCTGAGGGCGCGAAGGGAGAATGGCGAGAAGTGACTGGAGATTGTGAACCGGAAAAGTCAAGAAAGCGTCCTTCAGAGGATAGGGCGAGACCTGAGGACAGTGCTTCAAAACCAGCTCACAGACTGTCTGATGCGTGGAAGTATTATCACACGATCGAAACTTCCCGATTGAGAACAAACTAAAACCTGGCTTCCTGCTTTCCATTTCTGTACCCGTAATTAACCTGTAAAACTCGACCATTGCGTTGAACCGCCTAACGAAGAGATTGAATCTCACGAAGCCGACGTTGTGAGGGGAGATGCCGACACTCCACAAGGGAAGCTGGCGCGACAGGGAGTAAAATTCGTGCTTCCCCAGCACATTTGAGGAACCAGCCTTCTGCAGCTGAATCGTGTGGTGGTGACGCCATGGCAATCTGCGGAACTTTTGCCTGACATTGTCCACGGACTTTGGTCCGAACTCTGGTAGAAAGACAATGACCGCCAGAGATGGGGAGCTTATTTCATTACCCTGCACTGAATAGTACGGGACCACGTGACTCGAAGTCTTCCCAAGTAAATGTGCCACGGAGTCTGTCTCTTGAATATGCAGGTAGGTCTCTAGGCACTCTACGCTCTTTAAGAACGGTTTCAATATGCGATGCATGTCTTTCTGCCTTCCGTTGGGCACGACTATTGTCAGAGAAGCCGAAGGCTGTGGAGAATGTTGTTGTTGTGCAGTCTGCTTGTCTGCTTGCTGAGGTCGTTCAGCCATAGTGTGCTGCTTTAGTAGACATTTTCACAGAACCACCTGGACAGGAAAGAGGAATAAAGTTATCTAACATGAGTAAGTGAGAGTTATCTAAAATGAGTAAGTAAAGAGTTATCTAACATGAGTAAGTAAAACAGAGTTATCTAACATAAGTAAATAAAACAGTTATATTAATAAATGTGATCAAGACAGAGCGTCAATTAGATTATTGTTATATATCGAAATAATATCGAAAATCAGAAAAAGTCTTAATTTTTAGTGTGTTTTTTGTATGTTATAGTGTGCACTGCTGGACAGTATAGTATTTAAAACTGAATGGCAAGATGGTTGCTTATAGGCCTATGTGTTTTTATTGTCTGGAGACTGGAGATATTACAAACACTGGGGAGGGGGAGGGCGCATAGATTGCTCACATAGAAGCAGAGCTAACTGGCAAGGATGTCGTAAATAAATGTTTACAAGACCTGCTGTTGTTTTAATGTAGGGCAAAGGTCATTTCACACTACGTGACAACGCTATTCCGTCGATAATCAATATAACAAGTATGTGTTTAAACATCTACAATTAACATATGTTAAAAAACCTACAACTAACATTTGCTAAACATCTACAATTAACATATGCTAAAAAACCTACAACTAACATATGCTAAACATCTACAGCTTACAACACCTGTTTAACCTGAATATATAAAGAAATAAACTCCTTCTAAAATGTGGCCGTGAGTACCAGGTGAATTCAACTTTCGTGACTCGATTCAAACTGGGTGAACCCTGTAAAGTCATCATCTTAGTGTTCCCCCCCCCCCCCCCCATTCCAAGCCATTTCAAGTCACTCATTCAGGAAGAGGGGAGAGCTGAGGAATGCTTGCAGTTCTCTTTCCCCCCTGCGGACACCTCGGAGACGCTCAGTTTATGACCAACTTGTCTAGACCAACATGTTGGTTTTTTTTTTCTTCCATTTGTTTCTTTCTCTACCAGCCTTCCCACAGAACTCTTTATAAGACAAGATATATCTGACACCCTATTCACTCTGTAAAATAAGAGGATCTCTGTGGGTTAAATGCACAATAGCTGACTGTTTTTGTAATCCTTACTTAGCATTGTCTACTAGTGATTGCCTAACAAATATCTCTAGCAGAGTAACACCGTACAGAGCAACCAAGGTTCCCCACTGGGCTGCAGCTCTGACTTAGCATTGATCACTTCCTGTGGAGTGTAAAAAGATTTAGACAAAGCTCATTTTGTGTGTGTCAAGGTCAAGGTTAAGATCAGTATCAAGTTCAATTAGTTAAACAAAATACACATTATTAGGTCAGGTATTCGTCAGCGGTTCTAATCATTTTGGTGTTGCACGTCGTTTCATTGAGCCTCTTTGATAAACTTCGTCACCAGTTGATTCAGTGGAGCACAAACTTTTACAACTTAAGGAGCAACTAAGTTTGTGACACGCCTCTGAGGCTTCATAAGCACTGGTCAAAGGGATAACATAGCACCTTGTCACGAATTTCATCAGCGCGATATGATGGAACTGCAGCTTCATTGAGCACTGGTTAAAGAAATCAGCACATTGTCACGAATCTCATCACCGCGATCTGACAGAACTGAACTTTTGAGACTTCATTAAGAAGTGGTTAGAGTGATCGGATAGCACCTTGTCACGAGACATAGTTAAGGAATCTCTGGTTGATGTCAATTTCCCGTTTTCTTGCGGGCCATAAGCATTTAGGTTAGTTAAGAATATATACATATGCATGACTAACTTAAATAAATTAAACTTAAAGACATTCCATTTTGAAATCACTCTCGGAAATCAAAACTAAGTAAGTGGTCAACAATTCAGTATCAGTTTGGGAAAAAATAACTTAGCTGCGTAATAAGAGTGACTATTGAACCTACTGACCATGTAGCCTAGGACGTGGAACAACTAAGCAGTTTTTGCGATCAAATCGCCATGCGCTCTAGTCTTCCAGACTGATCATTAGTTCGTTTATTTGCCCTTATGCGTTTCCACAAAGCTGAAATAGAAATGTTGAAGAGTGTAGAGTGATATTTCCTTCCTTTTTGTTTTTCTTACATAACCAGCTGAATGAACGCCTGTGTTTGTCTACTAATTGATATGTGGCATGGAATGTATTAGGGTCTAAATCTACAGCTAAATATAAACTGAGAAGATCAAGAATAGTGAGAGAGTGTATTTAGAACTATTCTGGGAGCTGCTGGTGGATGCAAAGGTACAAACGTAAAAGCGTGGGCGAGCATAAAAAAGTAAAAAAAAAAGATAATTAAAAAAGGTTCCGGCCCAAAATAAAACAACAACATCAACTATTGAAACGTCAGGGGAAATTAGAATTCACGAGTTTAATGTGTTTGTGGGTCGTGAAGAATTATTAGAGAAATAGATAGACGCATATCAAATATTTCAACATAGCACGAGTATCAGGCCTATTAGGAATCACGAGTCACGTGAATCAGGCCTACTTTACCTTTTGGCAGAGCAAGGTAGAGATGGCAGGGCACAAGACAGGTGGGAACACGATCGAATCTTACAAGAATTGATTTAGGACATTTTGAAATTTCCAAACAAGGGTAAAGTGAAACAAATCTTGGAGCAGATGAACAGATAGGCAAAGCCACTAAATAGGCTTATATAGGCTCTATTGATAGAAGTGAATAGAGGTTGGAAAAAGTATTCGCTTTTTTTTTCTTCTTCTTCTGTGTTCTCATTATTATGTTGGAGGGTTCAGATATCTGAGATAAACTGCTTAGTGGCTTCTAGATCTGGCAGCTCTCCATATAGTTTTTCGTCTATAAGGGTGTTTTGGGGACATTCTGTTATTCGGAACTCTTGATGGAGAATCAGTTTTAGCTTTGAATAAAGTGTAACAATGATGAGTTCATGACAGTAGTTTCGTTGTTACAGACTACAATCATTTCTGAACGTCAATACATGGCCCTGGAATGATTTCCATCGCAAGCTCTATTTCTTTATGTATTTCTTTTCCGTCCTAATAAAATTAAGGCGCAAGTGGAATACCCATAACAACGGCGGTACCCCACCAAGAAGACAGTTCAAAAAAACAGCAATCCAAGAACATTGTTCAGCTCTGCGGCTGACTTATTGAAAACTCGCAAGAGGAAATCAAAACAAGATACAAAAAAATTCTTTGAAAGAAATCTGGGTGTGGGGGGAGAGAGAGGGAGGTTCTGCAGCACTGCAGGGGTCAAGTCTCTGCTGTTTGGAACTGACGTGACTGCTCTACGTATTGAAAGATTTAACACTTATTGGGTTGAAATGTTTCCATTAATTTGTGTTTGGTGGACCATCAACAATGTACGTGCGACTCGTCACCTGTACCACTCATGCCCTTCTTTATGTCATCAAGTGTTGTTATGCATCACAAGATCTAGCACAAGACCTTTTAGAGGAGGACCAAAACTACTTAATACTCCTGGACCTAAGGTCGGGTGTCGAGATCATAGAGAAGGCGGGGGGGGGGGGGGGGGGGGGGGAGGGGGGTGCCGGCCTCCAAACCTATATAAGTTGGACCATTATTTTTTTTCTATGGACATTTTGAAAGGGAGAGTACAACTAAATGTGTTTGTAGGTTCTCATTCTGAATAGTTTAGACACAAACTAATGATTTTGTTTTTCAAAATGTATTCAATGTTTTATCTCTGTAAAATACAGTAAGAGATTCGCTTAAGGTGGCAATCTAACAAAAGAGTTAATATTTAAACTAACAAAATTATAAAGAGAGTTTGCGTTTTCAAATAAACTCAGATGCGGCCTCCAGTTGCTCCACCCATGTGTCATATGTTTGAAATGCAGGTAAAGAGGTATGTTGCAATATTTTCAGCACGATTATAAAAAGCTTAGAAGTACAAATGATCAATTATCATGCTCACCTTATTCCCTTCAAACCTAATGAAGGTGTGCACGGCGAAAGTGTTGTCGACGTATTTTTATTGTTGGGCCGGCTTACGTTGTTGTTCTTCTTGCATTCTTTAATATTTCCAAGAATGCAAAGAACTGGGTACTATGTGACTCAGTGTGATCCTGGCCTAACTATGTCATTACATGATCATCTAATTGATGAGACCCCAAAACACACATACACACCTCGAGAGGTAATATAGACATTTTGAACTTGACTAGTGTCTTGTCTTCATCCCCCCCCAACACACACACACACACATGCCATTCAGTGTTACAAGAACACGGAAGCCAGTTTTTCTTTTCACATCAGTGATGCCCAACTTACGGCTCGCGGATTATATCCGGTTCGTGTCATGGTGCTGACCGACCTCTGCAAACCTTTGCCCGAAGTACATAATTAAGCCGAAGAAGCTTGGTTCTATTAGTCTCAAGCAGTTTTGGTGGTGAGCCGGAAATGTTTAGGAACCCAAAGGTCGTAGAAGTCTTCAAGTTTGTGGCGATCAGTTGAGACTGGCCCTTCAGCTACGATCTGTCTCCATCGCTATTACTACAAACTACAGGGGTTGTGTTTCTTGGATATTCTTAAAACAACAAAAATGAGTGATAAATCAAAGTGAGTGCCTCTCTCTTGTTGCTTACTCTATCTGATAGGTCCTATATGATACTTAACGTTTACTTTGAGATGACCTAAAGGACTTTTTATCGTCTGGATCTACAAACTCTTGAGATAAGCCTTACCTCATACAAACTTTACACAGTACATTGTATCAACACTGGGGGTCAACGTTGTCGGAGTAATGTTTTTGTGTGTAGCAGACGTCAACAGGGGAACTACGTTTGATCCCTCGGGATATTCTAGTTGGCCCCGTCCTCGCTGAGAGCGTTTAGCGCGCAGCAGGGAGGATAATTCGGCGACATTTCTCCGGTATCTTCCTTTATGAAAGCGTAGTCTTCTCTCCCTTTGAGTATCAGTTACAGTCGTCAGCAGTTATGACAGGGGCAAAACTTGTTCTGGCGTTTGTTCAGTCTTTAGTCGCTGATTCAAAAACTTTTTTATGCCAAAGAATTTTGAGTCCTGATGTTATTAACAAAGTGGCAATCGTCAGATCCCTGCTGGAATTTTTAAGAACTGGAAAAAAAATGAACAAAATTATTAGGGCAGTGACACTAACAGAAGTAGATTAGGTGATAGCCGGTCAAGGGAGAAAATTTTCATAGGTAGGCAGAATAGTTGTACTGACTCCATACTCAAATGTCATTCATACAATTATATTGTGTTCTGTATTATCATTATTTTTAAAATATTAATTGTACTTATTGTATAATTTTAAAAAATAATAGAAAAACTCTCTCGTCCTTTTGGATTAAAATGAAATCCTATTTCGTACACCACATTGAACTGTTATACTGCGATTGTTAAATATACACAGTGTTGTATATAGATTGTCCGCAAAAGAGAAAGTATGCAATATACATCCTACAGTGAATATTATTTATATATACAATTCATATTGGAATAAAAGGACGGAGAGACGGCTTGTAGTGAATTTTGATTGTGCCCTTCTTTCTGTAATAAAGTGTTGTTGTCTAACAGGCCTGGTTAACTTATTCTATACTGTTCGTCCTGTTAGTGAGCTGTATTAAAGAACTCGCGAATATCATTTCAAGTAAATAGTTTATTCAAACAACATTGCCACTCCACTAGATCTACCAACCACCAACATACTCCACAGGTCCTGGGCAGCCCGGGCAACGCTTCTTAGTCTCAACATGGCGCCTGGTTGGACGGTTGTTAAGGGAGACGATTAAGCCAACTGAGAAGGAAAACTACAACCGCGTTGGGGTGCCCATAAACTTGGTACATTTGTACTGGCGGGAATGTGAGAGAACCCAACAACCTTGTCACGACCCAAACACCATACCTCAAGGGGTCGCATTTTTACGGATACCCACAAGGCCGCTGTGGTAAACCACAAAGAATATAAGCGTAATATTAGTCAATTATGCGATTTCAGACAATCATTTGACAATTTATTTTTTTATAAAACAATATCCGGAACAACTTTATAGTTAAAGAAATAAAGTCAGTATAGAGGTTTTCATTTAGCATTTATATGCTATTTGCATTTTTAAAAAAAAACCGGAACAATATATGTTTTTGCAACGTTTAAGCATGAAAATTAAATGTAATATAATTTAGAAGAGCAAACAAACATTGGTTGGCATTATTGTTTTTTTTCATAAAAACATCCGGAACAATCTATTATATATATTTAAAACTTTTGAGATGTTTCGGAAGGAACATTAAAGGTTAAACCAGATTTTCAATAGCTTTCAGGATTGTTGTTTTTGTTATCTAAACGTGACAGACAGACCGACCGGCAAGCAAAACGCACAAAAATAAGCGTCTTTTATCCTGGTGTGGGCACTAAACAAAAAATAAATAAAATCTGATTATTTAAAAACTTTTGAGAGAACGGATTAGTACCATGTTTTGCCGCTACTTGTTACGCTACTGCATGAAAGTCGCTGCATAAAAAGTCCATTTTAAAAAATGTGCGTGATATTTACATACAAAGTGCATTCTAAGCTTTTATAAACAAGGATTAATTTTTTCTTTTAATTTTAACAGCTAGTTGACCAGAAAAAAACACCTTTTTTATATTTGTTGTGAAGCTGCATCGCATGGTGAAAAAATATTTTTCATTTCTCTTCTAGTTTTCTAGATCTGAGTGTGACAGATGAACACTTTGCACAAACCTAATAGCAGCTTTTCTACTTATGGGGCCGCTAAAAACATGATAAATGAATGGTATGATAAAATATACATCAGAATTTAACAAATTTAAATAATTAAATTCAACACATTTTGTTTTCCTTTTTTAAGCCTATTGGCCATGGGCACGAATTCATTGAAACATTTCGCGCTATGGATGCTACGCCACTGATGCAATCAACTGAAACAATTAAATATTACATAATCATTCCCCCCCCCCCCCCTCCTTCCTCCTACAACCCAGTTTTACCCATAAGTTTTCCTTCCTGCTCAGTTTTAACATTCCCAGTTGGTCGAAATTTTCAAAATGCACCGCTTTGACCTCCTTTGTTTAATCGTTTTACTTGAACTGAAATAACATTCTAGGCCATTAAAAAGTAAGTAGTTAAAGTAACACAAGATGAGAACTTTAGTTTCTTGTTAATCATTATTAGCACTACAGCAATCCTTTGAACATGACACACTGCATTCAGTCCATTGAAAATGTGAACGAGACGGAATCGACACAAATAATAATTAGAAGTAACAATTCCTTTAGTGTCACAAGTCTTGTGCCGATTGCCTTTTTAAATAGAAACATTTTAACACTTGGGCCACAAGTCTCGATACCAGGTCGTAAAAAAGATGTCGTAAAATCTTTGTCTCAGCATATTACAGCGCGTAGCACAGAACGACCCTGTTACGACAAAGACACAAATCAAAGGAAGATTGTCGTTGAGAGCAGTCATCCTTAATGTCGTAAAATATGATATATGGTATATGCTACACAGGTTGAGTAATAGATCATTGTATTGAACTCGGTAACTGGAGCGTGGAGCTGGCGCCTTCAGTTTTATAGTTTTAAAAAAGGTGACAGGGCTGGTACTGCAGTCTGGAGCTAGAAAAATACCCAGAATAGTGCAGCTGTCATACTTCCCCCCCCCCCAAAAAAAATACACAGACTCGTTGTTTTGGAAAGTATGTTATAGCAATATATGACCAGGAGATTAAAAAGAAAAAGTGCATGGACACAGGAAGATGAAACTGAAAGAAAACTGAAGCGGTTGCGTGAGAAGAAGTCGTAATAATCCGAAATCCATCAATATCCTAACAGAATGTATCAAATTTTGAAGGGGGAAAAACTGCATTTTCCTTTAAATTAAATTGATTTTAAAAAATTAATACAGGCAGATAAGAAAACATAGATTATGTGGAAAAGAAAACCAAGAAATACTAATGCTGTCATTACACAAGGTCAAATGAATTGTTGATCTAGTGTGTTTCAATATCTAACATTCAAAACTGTTTCCGAGTCGTTGAGCTGATGTTCTTTCATTGGCGCAATCAAGACAGTGGAAGTCAGCACAATGTGAAATATCACAGTTTGTTGTTAGAAATTAGTTAATGAAAATTGTTGTTAGAACAAAATTGTATAAAGAAATTGAAATTCCTCTTCATCTATAAATATAAAGACTATTTTTAAAACACAAATAAAACATTTGATGTACATCATAGCAAGTTGTTTCAACAACTCTATGAAGTTACAAGATAATGAAAGTTTTGACCGAGAAATGTTTTTTTCAAATAATCTCCTCATACCATATGGTAAATGTATTGAGCCAGTTCTATGAACAGCAATGTGCTTCTAAGTCTAACTGTCAAAAAAGTAAAACTTTAATTGGGTTTGAGTATCTATCTTTGAGTAAATAAGGTTAAACCAATTCGATTAACATGTATTTATTATGGAATTTTTTTGTGAAAATTTACTTGCTTTCTAAAAATAGAAATCATATTTTTACAACATTACATCGTCTCAAGGAAACTACCTCATCAATTATATTACCACCTTAACAACACTACCACCTCAACCACTTTAGCCACACTATCACATTAAACACTTCATCACTTTAGCCATGTTACCACATCAACCATTTCATCTCTTCACGGATATTATTAAATTAACCACTCCTCTTTAACCACAGCACCACATCAACCACTTCATCTCTTTAGCCACAGCACCACATCAACCACTCCATCTCTTTAGCCACTGCACCACATCAACCACTTCATCTCTTTAGCCACAGCACCACATCAACCACTTCATCTCTTTAGCCACAGCACCACATCAACCACTTCATCTCTTTAGCCACAGCACCACATTACCACTTCATCTCTTTAGCCACAGCACCACATCAACAAACTTCATCTCTTTAGCCACAGCACCACATCAACAAACTTCATCTCTTTAGCCACAGCACCACATCAACCACTCCTTCTCTCTAACCACAGTATCACATTACCACTTCATCTCTTTAGCCACAGTACCACATGAACCATTCCTTCTCTTTAACCACAGCACCACATCAACCAGCCATCACTTTAGCCATGCTACCACACTATCATAGACTAAGATTTGTCAATGAAATTTTCCTTTTAAAGATTTCTTTAAACCTAGAGTTTAACCAATGTTATGAGAAGTGAAATATTTAGAAACCAGTACAAGCATTGGTTCATTGAATCAGAGGCTGGTAGTGTTAATACTCTGTGACAGCTCAATATAATAATTGTTTAATGGAGAAATACTTCAGAACGAAACGTACACACTAAATACACAATACAAAGACTTTCTAAAAAGCAATATGCTAAATTATACTCATTGACACTCGGAAATACATGTATTTTAAATACATGGGTTTACTTTCACAGTTCAAACATACATCGCTTTTTTTTTTTTTTGGACTCCGGCGACGAACGATGGAGTGAGAGGGAAAGAGAGGGAGGGAGGGAGGCTAATTGACAGGACAACATTTGACCAATGTCAACATTTCCTCCTCAGAGAAGGCTGACAGTTTAAACAGAAATACACTCGACAACACTCCACCAAAACTCCACCCGCACTCTCCAGTTGAATGTAAAGTCAAACACAGGTAAGGTCAAACATTTTGTTTGATTTGAGCCAGTGACCAGGAAATCACACACTGATCAGACATCGACGAGGAAAGTAAATGTAGATACTAGTTAGACTCTTTGGTGTCTTCGAAATTGGTTAAAGACATTGACTTAATGGCAGAGCTATCACTAAACATTTTAGCTGTGAAAATGAGAGGACTAACATTGACAGACTGACATGTGATAGACTTCTGGGAGAGAGAGAATGTGAGAAAGAACGACAGACAAATAGACTGTCAGAGAGAAAGACAGACAGACCGACAGACAGAATATTGCAATTTTTTAAAACCCCTACAATTTTAAAACAAAAAGGTGAGATAAAATTTGCCAACTAAAAGTGGCTGCACATTTCAGCCGAGTGATCCCATTCTAAACAATGCCGAATGGTAATAATAAAGTAGAGTAGACAATGAAGCTTTGTCGTTCAAACTCTAGGAGGTCTGAAGCGATACCACGGTACAAGATCTTTGTAACCTTGACAAGGACCGCCCTCTTATGTCACTGTGTGTCCTTGTGTCGGCTGTACAAGACACCTGGCTCATTGAGACACATGCATGCATCTCTGGTGTCTCTGCGTGTGTGTGTGTGTGGATAGAGGTGAGAAAGAAAACGACGTCTGTGGATTGTTTTATTGCCCACAAAACGCCAATACCATTACAGCTCAAACAGGTTTCTTTAGTGTAACACCCGATAGAGTTAGTTGTATCCCTTCATCTTTGTCTGAAATGACACACAAGCCTTCAAGTTGGTCATGGGCTAGTAATAGAAACTATAAAGTAGCAGTCCTCAAACTATAGGGCACCCCCCCCCCCTTTTTTTTTCATCTATCGCCTTAACACAATGATTTGACCTGCGGGCCAATTCAATTTCCGACACACGTGTCGCGGGCCACATGACCGAAAAGGTACAAAAACGAAATGAAATTGACCTGAAACATTTTTTTTAGAAACCTGTTGATCTAGTGCTTACATTAATTAACGGGATATCTGAAAGTTATCTTTTTTTAGGAGTCAAAAAAAGGCTAAATTTATGTACTTAAAATGTGAGCAACACTGTAGCTAGCTTTAGCACCGAATCATTTTCTTGACGTCTCATAAATCCTCCAATTTCTATGCGTAGTTTAACACTTTTATTCTCGGCTCAAACCGAGAATGCCGCCATATTTGTTTCATTATGCCGTTTATGTGAAGCTGTTGTTTAAACAAAACAATGTTGGCTTATTATCATGTTTCACCAAAACGTAAAGATCTGTTCATTTTTCCTGCTAGATTCTACATTCAGAGTCCGCCTGTAGTTTATTCAGCTCTCCCATTACATTTCATTTTCTACACTTTATGCCGACGTTTCGGTGGGCCGGATGGAACTACGTCGCGGGCCAAATCTGACCCGCGGGCCGTATTTTGAGCATCACTGCCTTATCAGGATGAATCACGTCAAAAAGTTGTTAACACAATGAGTTGAAATCGCAGGGTAAAGTTTCAAAGAGTTGAGGGTGCTTCAAAAAATCAGTCATCCGCGACTTAAATTAACTTTCTATAAAGGAACTAGACAATAGAGTGTATATAAGACTCAATGAAATTCAAATTTATTTATATTTCAACAGGAAAATTATACCTCGAGAAATTGTTTGATTCTGTCTTTCTGTCCGCCAGTCAAGTTTAGATAGTTAAGCAAAAAGAACCCCCCTAAGGACAGAATCCATTGCACTGGGTGGAGATGGAAGAAAACCCTAACAAACATGTCACTATCCACACACTGTTGGCCAAGGGACCCTTTTATGGCGAATTAGGTACAGAGAACGAATTTGGGGGAGTTTATCCAGTGTGCTCGGCTTTTGACATCGCTTCTCATCATCCGAGAGTCGACGCATACGAGCCATTGGTAATAGGGATGTAAAAATTTACACCTGCCAGGATCTTTCCCAGACAAAAGTTTGTTCAGACAGGCAGAAGGAGGTCAAATTCGAAAGGGTTAGAGTTCCAAGAGTCTTATACTCAACTCTAATGACAAATACGAAGATCTGCTTGCAGGGAGACTGCACCAGGCGACACATCTAGCGACACATCTAGGCAGAACAAAAAGAAATTTGTAGAAGAAAGCAGGGTAATGTTTGAGGAGGAAATGTCTTGTTCTAGTTAACAGTAGAGTCTAAATAAGTCTTAGGAAAACCTTAACCTAACTTGTCTTATCCTTAAAACAAGCAAAGTAAAAAAAAAATCAACAAACCTTATATAGAGTAAAAACCGCACAATATATCTCAATACTACAAGACTGACCCCTTTTTAATATAATACAATAAAATAATACCAAATTAATTAGTTACCACTAATTATTTAACAGTTTTTTATTTGTGCTCATTTTCAACGTGATAAGTACCAGACAGACAGACAGACAGAGAAACTATTATCTGACCAAAGAACTCAGCCAGACTGCATTAAAATATAGAGACCAAAAAAAAAGATCTTTTCACAATTTGAAGAGAATGTTATGACAGAAACATTTCGACCGACAAATTGTCGCAGACTGTCGAGCGTATTACAATAAAAACATATGGATGGATCATCTGTTTTCTTTTATACCGGAATAGGGAATTTCCAAGTACAGGTGAAGTACTGACTTCATTATTTATAATGCATTGGCAACTTTTTTGACGTTTTTTTTTTGCTACACATTCTAAATCTGCGAAGACAATTTCCCGGTAAGCAATATCCATACTTCTAGATCTCTATGTCACTTGTTGACTTCAAGGGGACCAAGACTGAATGGGAACAGTGAGGTTAACATGACTTCAAAGGGACCAAGACTGAATGGGAACAGTGAGGCTAACATGACTTCAAGGGGACCAAGACTGAATGGGAACAGTGAGGTTAACATGACTTTAAAGGGACCATCACTGAATGGGAACAGTGAGGCTAACATGACTTCAAAGGGACCAAGACTGAATGGGAACAGTGCGGTTAACATGACTTCAAGGGGACCATCACTGAATGGGAACAGTGAGGCTAACATGACTTCAAAGGGACCAACACTGAATGGGAACAGTGAGGTTAACATGACTTCAAGGGGACCAACACTGAATGGGAACAGTGAGGCTAACATGACTTCAAAGGGACCAAGACTGAATGGGAACAGTGCGGTTAACATGACTTCAAAGGGACCATCACAGAATGGGAACAGTGAGGCTAACAAGACTTCAAAGGGACCAACACTGAATGGGAACAGTGAGGTTAACATGACTTCAAGGGGACCAACACTGAATGGGAACAGTGAGGCTAACATGACTTCAAAGGGACCAAGACTGAATGGGAACAGTGCGGTTAACATGACTTCAAAGGGACCATCACAGAATGGGAACAGTGAGGCTAACAAGACTTCAAAGGGACCAACACTGAATGGGAACAGTGAGGTTAACATGACTTCAAGGGGACCAACACTGAATGGGAACAGTGCGGTAGTTAACAGTGTGTTATCGTTTTGGTTATCGGCATTTTTTTAAATTTACAGTCAAAGTTTTTTTTTTCTTTTTTCACTCGATGACTTTTTTGGGAACTGAGGCAATTAAAAGGTCAAGTGTGACCTGGGTACATCCATCATGTCACGCTTGAAAACCATTCGACGTGCATGAAGTGAAATTTGCATAAACTTAAAAATGTTTCCCTCCCCCTCCCCCGGCCACCTTTCTATTTTCACTCTACGGGGACACTACTAAAAAAAAACCTTTGCGGTACTTGACCTTCCCTTAAAGTGGCCGCCCACAAGTCTATCAAGTGGTATATACATTTGGAAAACTCTTAGAAGACAAAATGTTGATGCGATGGGTTACCTATGTTGGTCCTAGTTCTCTGTGGTTCATTTAAAACCGTTTAGAAGCGCTTGTAAAAAATCTTTAAAGTCTTTATAAGCAAAAAGTTTATTTAAGGGAGTGGGAGAGTAAATAGGCGTTTTATGAGTGAAAAAAATAGAACCTCACTTGTGGAAAAGTTACAAATATACATTTCAATTATTCTCATGACGATCAGCATTCCCTTCTATAACGCAATTTGAATTTTTGCTGGAGATTACGAGGCAAGTCTTTGGTTACAATTCCAGGAAAAGTAGCGCAAGTTAAACTGTAGATTTGTTGTTACAGACACACATTCAACTTTTGTCCTAGAAAAAGATGATCTCAACTTGCTCTCTGGACCGTTGAGGCGCTGTTAAGTACACCAACATTTTAAGAGGGCGGCGGTTCTAGACTTTTTTTTCTTAAGTGCACTACATCACTGTTCAAACCTAAGGTCTTGCATTGGAATCCTGTGTGGAGGCTGATATTTTATTTTGAGGATTTTAGGACGTCAACGAGAATGCTGAGCTAATAGGCTATGAAGAGGGCGGGGTTGGTCGTTGTGCTGGTTACATGATGTCGTTGGCAACCGAAACTGTTGTTTTTCCCATAAAAAGTACACCTTTTTTTTAAACAATAAGTTAAAAAAAAAAGAGTATATATTATTAATATTCATTGGTTTGTCATGTCAGTCTCATATGTATATATAAAGTTTGTTATTATTCAATCTATACAGGGCCACCGCGAAAGTTGTGCCCGCCTACGTGCGAAAACAAAACAATGCCGCCCCTTATTTTTCTTTCTAGAACAAAAATTGAATTTATATTTCAGAGTTACTTAGTATGGTATATTGATGCAGTATGTAAAAGTTAATGTGTATACAATGGAATCATGTCTTAATATAAGATTTTCACAGTACAAATGTCTAATGCACGGTTAGGAATAAGTTATTTGTTTCGGAAATAAGAAAAGTTTTGAATTAGAGACAATGACGTGAGCAGCCGATGTAAACAAACTACTTTAGGACGCCTCATTGATAGGAAGCTGGTTATGAACGAAGAGAGTTAGCTGACATTCAATGGTTCCCTTTGTTACTATATAACTTCTTGTTCGACATTCATTATCAGCGACAAATAGCTTATATCGATTGTTCGGCCTTTCGCCGGTGTTATTGGATTTCGATGAGTGTTACCTCCGTTTGGTTTATCTACATTAGACACTGCTCAAGCGACTTACACTAATTAAAAAAAAAAACAACAACACATTTTCACTATAGGTTCTTTAAAAACTTTTTAGCGGCCCCCGAAAGGAGAAAAGACGCTATTAGTTTTGTGTGGAATGTCCGTCCGTCCGTCCGTCCCATTTAGATGTCGTAAACTAGAAAAAATAGTGAAAATCCGACATCATAATATTTTAGACCATTCAAAGCTCTGATGCAACGACTACTTTTTTCTTTTCTGAAAGTGAAAAATCTATTTTTTTAAATCACTTATGCAAGCAGTTTTTTTCATAAAAATACACCACTTTTATAACTATTCACTATTAATAGAAACAAAAAAAGGGAGGCTTTTAGGTAGGAGGAACTAAATTGTACTGTACCATATTTATAACACATTTATGCAAATGGTTTAAGATTTTTTTTTCAAAATTTTTTTTTTTTTTTTTTTTTTTTACAGTTGTATCGCTATGTTAAATAAGTTTTGTCATACTAATTACTACATTTACACAAAAAAAAAAACTTTTTTTTAAATACAAAAAATCTATTTAGTATGCATATACGTTGGACATAATTTAAAACAAGAATTATAAGTAGTTTTCCATATCATCGCGTGAACTGCAGCGCTGCATTGTGGATATAGAATACTCATCTAAAGGGAAATTATTATTTATTTATTTTTTACGGAAATGGTTTTTTTTCTTGAGGATTTATAATAAGAGACTGACCCCTTACAGAGCAATTAGATCAATTAGATATTCATTATAAGATATCAGTTAGGCCAGGTTCACATCTAACTTCACAATTACTTTCACCTATCCTTTGGTCTGCTGGACCGCTGGGGCACCACACAAGAACTGTCAACCTTCTTTCTCCATTCTTCTCTGTCATTTGTGCTTCGTAGAATTTCATTCTGCCTTTTTACCTGCCTGGGGCACTTCGGGGGCCGATTTTGAGTTTGTGTTTCCACACAAACTGTCTTTGTAACCTTGTTATTGAATACTTTTTCGTAAAACATATAATTTCAAACAATTCTTCCATGGTTTCAATGCTGGCGCTGATAGTCATTCTTGTGATATTGTTCATTTTGAGTAGCTTACAACAGTTTAATTTTGAAAATGATAGCGAGCAGTACAGTTGCTACACAAGATTAGATAAGATTATTTCTAGAAATATATTCCAATACTGTTGCCTTAAATTCTTTGTAAAGTTCTGATTGCTGGTCTGTAGGATCAGTTAATTTGACTGCAATTGGGAAATGTTTCTGTACAAATTGTTAATATTACGTTGTGCTTATTTTGTATACAATTTCGAAAATGCTGGAGGCCGGTGTAAAGTAACTAAAAGTAGTTTCCCTTTCAGACCTTACGATCTATGTAAAGGTGATCTGTTTCTGTGGCCCACCGTTAACGAGGGTGTCGTGTGGCCAGCACAACGACTGCCTTTACTTTTTCCAAACTCATGTCATGTACCATTAGAGCAGTGTAAACTCAGAGGCGCTCTAAAGAATCCGAAATTAAAAATCCCAGTCTTTACCAGGATTCGAACCCGGGACGCCCGGAGGCTGTTGTAGTGTAGTGTGATGACTTCCAACACTTAATCAATAAAGTTGAGACGGCAATAGAAAGACTCAAAACACAGAAAGCGCCAGACCCTGCTGGTCTTGCAGTACAAGTCTTTAAAAATTGGTGCGCTATATCATAGAGAGTTTGACAGATCTCTTTACTTTATGCTGGGCCGACACCATCGTGTTCTGCACAAAAAACGACGCCACAGTCTGACTTCTCTAATTACCAAGACATCAATTGACTGTCGTTAGCCAGAACCTCACAGTTTGACTGCTCTAATTACCAAGACATCAATTGACTGTCGTTAGCCAGAACCTCACAGTTTGACTGCTCTAATTACCAAGACATCAATGGACTGTCGTTAGCCAGAACGCCACAGTCTGACTGCTCTAATTACCAAGACATCAATGGACTGTCGTTAGCCAGAAAAGGCCTGGCTAGAATACTCCTTGATCAACGTCCAAATTCCATTGGTAGCGATGTACTCTCTGAAAGTGAATGGGTTAAGAGCTTGTAGAGATATATCGTATCGGACTTGATATATAATAGAGAGTACGTCGTTTTCTTTTTGTTTTTGAAAGAGAGAGAGAGAGAGAGAGAGCAAGTAAAGGTACTTTGTAACACTGTAAAAAAAAACAAAAAACAAATAAACAAACAAGATTACAAAGACAGTTTGTGTGGAAACACAAACTCAAAAAAAAGGCCCCCGAAGTGGTCCACCCAGGCAGGCTTCAATATTTTCAGAAAGAACATCCAAATGAAATTATATCAAAGACAAATGAGAGATAAGAATGGAGAAAGAAGGTTGACAGATCTTGTGTAGTGCCCCAACGGTACAGCAGTTCAAAGGATAGGTGCAAGTGAATGCAAAGTTAGATGTGAACCTGGCCTAACTAGTTCCTCTTTTAGACCTTGTGGTTTATAGGGCAGATATGTAAAGTTCATCTGTTTTTGTGGCCTACGTTAACGAGGGTTCATGTAGCCAGCACAACGACCAACCGCCATTACTTTTCCCCAACTAATATCAGGTACCCATTGGAGCTGGGTGGACTCGGGGGCGCCTAAAGATTCCGAAGTTGAAAATCCCAGTCTTCACCAGGATTCGAACCCAGGCCCCCTGGTTCGGAAGCCAGGCGCTTTACCGCTCAGCTACCGCGCCTCTCCTGGCCTAAATGAAGTCTTATAATTGATGTAATTGTTTTGAAAAGGCTCAATCTCTTATTCGAATGCTAAAAAAAAATATAAAAAAATTTCGCAATAAAAAAAAGTTCACGAAAATGAAATTTACAAGATTACTATTCGTTTTAATTTAGGTCTAAGTTAAAATGCATACTAATTAGCTTTTTCTCTTTAAAAAACTGCTTGCAAAACTGATTTAAAAAATTAGATTTTTTGCTTTCAGAAAAAAAAAAGTAACCGTTGCATCAGAACTTTGAATGGTCTAAAATATTGTGATGTCGGATTTTCAATATCTTTTCTAGTTTACGAGATCTAAACGGGACGGACGGACAGACGGACAGACATTTCGCACAAAACTAATAGCGTCTTTTCCCCTTTCGGGGGCCGCTAAAAATTATTTGGCTACATTAAAAAGAGTGAGATAAACGATTATAGTAAATAAAACCAAACAAATATTTCTTTTTATTTAAGAACAAAATACCAAGAGAAATGTCGAAAGGGGGACGGGAATGTGGCATTTTATTGGGGCCTTCGGAAGAAAATTCTTTTAGGCCAGAAACTGATGCTATGAAGGAATGTATGCGGTATACTGTGCATTGCTTGCATTAAGATTAAAGGGAGGGGGGAAGTTCACGGTGGAAATATAATAAAGATTGAATTGATATGCCGAAGAAAAGGCGTATGAGTGCCTGTAAGTGTCGGGGGTGCATAATGAAGCGGGTGTATCCAAATCAAATTCAAAAGTCTATGTCGGAGACATTACGATTCGAAGGTTAAAAGAAAACAAAGCGGGGGTTTCAGGGAGAGAAAAGAGACAGAGAGACAGACAGAAATGGAAATAGAGAGCGGGCCGTAAAATTTCATTGCAGCAGATACTCTAGTTCACTGGCTTTTAAAAAGTATGTAAGGTTGATCGTTAAAATATGGCCCGTTTATAACAATTAAATAATAGAAAAGAAGATGGTGTTCCGGCCATAATTATCAATATGAAGCTTGGGAACAAATCAACGGTGTGTACTGCTAGTATTAGATATATTAGTAATGTATGTTTTTCTGATGCATGAGCTGCTAAAAACTAACCGACAACGTTTACTTTTGTTTCAAATAAGTAATAATGCATACTTTATGCACACAATTATACATCTCTTTTAAAACAAGGATCATTAGGCAGTGCGTATTCAAATTCTTCCACGATGAAAGTACAGGAAATAAATGCAATGATGCATGCTATCAATATGTTCAACTCTTCGTCTAGATAAAGACTATCATACAGTGTTTACGATGACTTATTTAGACAAGAGACAGAGCCTCGACTGTTAGGTGATCGCAGGCAAGCTTACTTTAAATTAATATTTTGTGTGTAAAGAGGTAGAATGGTAGTTTTAGATATTTTCAATTTCATAGCTCTGATATTCACTCTGACAATAACAAAACTTGCATTTTACATGCATGGGTGGACCCATCGGGTGCCGCCTTGACGCAGTGCAGAACGGAACACTTGGGGCATACTTTGCCCGGTTCCGCACGAACTTTGACTCCCGATGCCGTCACAGTGGAGAGAGCGTCGAAACAGTGTCGCACGTCTTGTACGAGTGTCCCCAGCTCCGCGAGCTAAGGGGGGACCTGTCTGAGCAGTCACTCGACTTGTATGGTAGCTACGAGGCACTACGCAGAACGGCTAAGTTTCTTGCCAGAGCACTACGGGAGGACTAGTCCTTCCTGCTCTGATTTTTCAATAGGAGTTCATCTCAGGTCCGCCTTGAGTTTGTGTAAAACCAAAAACTCATCTTATTTATTTGGGGGATGAGGGTGTGAGTTTAAAACGTTGTTACTAAAATTGAACAGCTTTTAGCCTGACGGCTTAAATCAGCTGTTAAGTTGAACAGCTTTCAGACAGCCTGACGGCTTAAATCAGCTGTTAAGTTGAACAGCTTTCAGACAGCCTGACGGCTTAAATCAGCTGTTAAAATGAACAGCTTTCAGACAGCCTGACGGCTTAAATCAGCTGTTAAGTTGAACAGCTTTCAGACAGCCTGACGAGTTAAGTCAGCTGTTAACTTGAACAGCTTTCAGACAGCATCGTTGGTTAAGACGGCTGTAAACTTGAACAGCCTGACGAGTTAAGTCAGCTGTTAACTTGAACAGCTTTCAGACAGCCTCGTTGGCTAAGACGACTGTAAACTTGTTTATTTAAACATCTTCATGAAAGCCAATCTCTATCTTCACTGGTCTCTTCAGCTCTGAGAACAAAAAGTTTCTCTCTCAACTTACAACTACGATGGTGCTTGTGTTCTTCGTTTTCGATGGTGCGTTATATGTGAATTGTTTCTAGCAGAGCGAGACCTGGAGTCGTAAAAAAGTGGTGTTTTGGGGATTTTTGTTTTTTAAATCAATGTTGCCCCCCCCCCCACCAGCACCACTCTTCAAGAATCTTTACATTTACTGGTTATTAAGGAGGGACAGGTGCTGAATACTGGCAACTCAAGCAGTTTTAGCCTCTAGAATCAAAAGCGGGATGTTCATTTCTCACTTCTTCTGAATTATCGCTGTGACAAACAATCTACACCAACAAAATCGCGTCCACTCTTACTCTATTTGATTAGATTCTTAGTCGCTATTATTAATTTTATACTTGTCTGTGTGACATGTGACAGTATATAGGTCCCACCTGGGTCACCGAAGGGACCATAGCCACGTAAAATACTGCACTCTAAATCTTGGAAGTCTATTACTAAGTCTTATCATTTACATGTTGACACTCTGAACAGAATGTCACTTTAGTTGCAGTTTTTTTTACAAGTTACTTCATCGCAAAAACAATGGAAGTGATAACAATGCTGTGTGTGTATGTGTCTGTGTGTTAAATATTTTGGTATTCTGAATTTCGTGATTTTTAGGACGCCTCTGAGTCCTCTCAAATTTGTTGGGTACCTGATAATAGCTGGGGAAAAGTTCAGGCAGTTCGTCTGGCCCCATGACATCCTCGTTAACAGCCAGCTAAAGGAACATATGATCTTTAAGTCATCTCCCCTATAGATCGCAATGTCTTTTCGTTTACTCATATAAATACAGGTTAGAATCAGAGGCGTATCTATTTTGATGTGGAAACGTAAACGATACACACACTTTATTGAATATTTTTCCTAAAGCCCTAACCCCCCCCCCCTGTCTAATTTTTGTTTAGCGTTTCAGTAGAAAGCAACCTCTTTTTCATGCTCAAGGGGCTCCAATTTAAATCCATTTACGACAAAATGACAAGAGATTTAAAAATTAATTCCATTAAGAAGATTTCATCACAAATATGGTCAGAGATACACTACAACAACAAGAGCCATTCTATCAACAACTCTGCACTTAAGGACCCCAATTACTTCACTTGAAGGCGTAACGCGACGGTTTTCAAATTATACACACAAAGATCTAAGATTTTAGCAAGAGAACCTTATACTATCCTCACTTGTTGACCCCCTACTACCACTGTTACGTGTACCTCTACTAAAGTATTCAGAGACAATGCTTTAAACGGTGCCCGAAACAACAATGGTATTGAGTCTTGTGATCATCGACAGTTTGAGGTCCCCTGGAGTAGCAGTACAATGACAAGTACATAGTCTAGTCCGCCCACACGGCACATACAATCATTTCCTGCTAACATACAGTCATTCAGCAGGGATTATCTCTTTATAAACTTGTTGAGTCGTACCACGGGCAAACATACAGCTGACAGGTGCAGGGCGCTATCATACAGTATGTACATATGTGTATCTGTGTTATTAACTTGTCTTGTAGGGTACTGCCTGGACATTCATTTTCTATCGCCACCTGGGGAAATGTGTTTGGGAGGGGGGGGGGGGAACCGTAAAAGTCGTTTACGCTACAAATAAACGGATTCTGACACAACAAAATAATCAAGTCCACTGTACGAGTCGTGTGTGGATAAACGCGGGAAAACAGATCAGACTAGCAGACGAATTCAAAAGTTTTATCAGTCGGCCAATAACCTTGAAATGGTGTACATAGAAATAGAGATGTATCTTTATACGGTGTACGCAGAAATATGTTCCCGTATATATGTACACATAGCATAGTGCATGGGGTGTCTACAAAGATTGACGACTATCTTTCCATGTACACATGTACATGTACACAGATAAATAGCATAGTGCATGGGGTGTCTACAAAGATAGACGACTATCTTTCCACGGTGTTTTCAAATATAGAGTTGTATCTTTATACGATGTATACACACAGATCAAGATCGTTAAGATTAGTAGGGTATCTTTATTGGGTGTTTACAGAGATACACCAATGTCTTTAAATTATGTATACAAATATATACTGCTATCTTTATACGGTGTACAGAAATATGCACTGGTATACTGTGTATACAAATATATACAGGTATCTATATGGTGTTTACATATGTAAAATTGGAACACCTTCCATGCAAATGTTAAAAATGACACTAAAATTTGGTGCAGATGAAGACCTAGGCATAACTGTAGCAGATCTATTTTTTTGACACCATTGCCAACTTCGTTCCTTTGTTACAGTTGATATACAATGCAGGAGCAGCTCTTTTTGTTAGTCTTTATTTTTTGTGTTGGTGACCTGAGATTGTGTGCCTTGTCTCCTCTATTTCTTTCAATGTAATCTCTCTCACTCTCTCTCGATCTACGGCCATAATACGGGAAGTTCGAGCCTCGCTGAGACATTCCTACAGGAACTGTACCAGGGAAATCAAGGAAAGGCAGACAAAAGAAACGATAGGAAGACAACATCAAGGAATGGACTGTCCACAACATCAAGGAATGGACTGTCCACAACATCAAGGAATGGACTGTCCACAACATCAAGGAATGGACTGTCCACAACATCAAGGAATGGACTGTCCACAACATCAAGGAATGGACTGTCCACAACATCAAGGAATGGACTGTCCACAACATCAAGGAATGGACTGTCCACAACATCAAGGAATGGACTGTCCACAACATCAAGGAATGGACTGTCCACAACATCAAGGAATGGACTGTCCACAACATCAAGGAATGGACTGTCCACAACATCAAGGAATGGACTGTCCACAACATCAAGGAATGGACTGTCCACAACATCAAGGAATGGACTGTCCACAACATCAAGGAATGGACTGTCCACAACATCAAGGAATGGACTGTCCACAACATCAAGGAATGGACTGTCCACAACATCAAGGAATGGACTGTCCACAACATCAAGGAATGGACTGTCCACAACATCAAGGAATGGACTGTCCACAACATCAAGGAATGGACTGTCCACAACATCAAGGAATGGACTGTCCACAACATCAAGGAATGGACTGTCCACAACATCAAGGAATGGACTGTCCACAACATCAAGGAATGGACTGTCCACAACATCAAGGAATGGACTGTCCACAACATCAAGGAATGGACTGTCCACAACATCAAGGAATGGACTGTCCACAACATCAAGGAATGGACTGTCCACAACATCAAGGAATGGACTGTCCACAACATCAAGGAATGGACTGTCCACAACATCAAGGAATGGACTGTCCACAACATCAAGGAATGGACTGTCCACAACATCAAGGAATGGACTGTCCACAACATCAAGGAATGGACTGTCCACAACATCAAGGAATGGACTGTCCACAACATCAAGGAATGGACTGTCCACAACATCAAGGAATGGACTGTCCACAACATCAAGGAATGGACTGTCCACAACATCAAGGAATGGACTGTCCACAACATCAAGGAATGGACTGTCCACAACATCAAGGAATGGACTGTCCACAACATCAAGGAATGGACTGTCCACAACATCAAGGAATGGACTGTCCACAACATCAAGGAATGGACTGTCCACAACATCAAGGAATGGACTGTCCACAACATCAAGGAATGGACTGTCCACAACATCAAGGAATGGACTGTCCACAACATCAAGGAATGGACTGTCCACAACATCAAGGAATGGACTGTCCACAACATCAAGGAATGGACTGTCCACAACATCAAGGAATGGACTGTCCACAACATCAAGGAATGGACTGTCCACAACATCAAGGAATGGACTGTCCACAACATCAAGGAATGGACTGTCCACAACATCAAGGAATGGACTGTCCACAACATCAAGGAATGGACTGTCCACAACATCAAGGAATGGACTGTCCACAACATCAAGGAATGGACTGTCCACAACATCAAGGAATGGACTGTCCACAACATCAAGGAATGGACTGTCCACAACATCAAGGAATGGACTGTCCACAACATCAAGGAATGGACTGTCCACAACATCAAGGAATGGACTGTCCACAACATCAAGGAATGGACTGTCGAGACGGTCAACAGATCATGTATAGTGCCCCCCCAACGGTCCAAAAGATTAAGTGACAGTGAAGATCTATACATAGTATTAAACTCTAGCGAATTTATCTCCATTACTTTAAATAAAGTTTGTCTAGTCTTTCTATTGTTACATACAACTAAGAATGTAAACCAATTCAATATACTAAGGTTTGATCTTGATGAGATTCTAGATTTCAAAGTAACCAACAAGCAGCTAATTTGGTTTTTAATTAATGATTACTTTTCTTAGAGCAGTTGAGTGTTTATTGACTTTGAGAAGTTGACTGCTTATTGAGCAGTTGCGTGTTAATTGACTTAGAGCAGTTGAGTGTTTATTGATTTAGGGGAGTTGACTATTTATTGACTTTGAGAAGTTGATTGCTTATTGACTTTGAGAAGTTGATTGTTTACTGACTTTGAGAAGTTGAGTGTTTATTGACTTTGAGAAGTTGACTGCTTATTGACTTTGAGAAGTTGACTGCTTATTGAGCAGTTGAGTGTTAATTAACTTAGAGCAGTTGAGTATTTATTGACTTAGAGCAGTTAAGTGTTTATTGATTTAGGGGAGTTGACTATTTATGGACTTTGAGAAGTTGACTGCTTATTGACTTTGAGAAGTTGATTGTTTACTGACTTTGAGAAGTTGATTGTTTACTGACTTTGAGAAGCTGAGTGTTTATTGACTTTGAGAAGTTGATTGTTTACTGACTTTGAGAAGTTGATTGTTTACTGACTTTGTGAAGTTGAGTGTTTATTGACTTTTAAAAAATGTTTATGTGGTACAAATTTAGGAAAATATAAACTTTAGTTTCAGATCTAGATCTATACATTTTTTAAAAAATAAAGTGTTTGAAATCTGCTTATGTCTACGTATCAACAACATACTTTATGTTACAACATTGATATCTATATTAGATCTAAATCATACTCAATAGTATATGCAGTCAGACAGAAGTCTATTGACGTAAATATCTAGAATTCAGTAGATAGATCTGTTTTTATATATCTAGATTAATATAGATTCTCTAGATATGAATCTAGATCTTAATATAAATTTCGATTTAAAGAGTTGTGACATTGTAAGACTGGTAGGCCTATAAAAAGATCTAGTCACAGAGTCTAGATCTGCAAGTTGATCTAGAATAGGTCTACTTAGTGTCTTAGTCTGCTAGAGAAATCACTTACCTGTAGTTTGTATGAAGTTTATAACCACGTCAAAGAATTCACATCACAGACGAACTATTATGTCCACGGCAACTTTACACAAGTAATTAATAAATGAACACTTCTCCCGCACCATTCAGCAATGGGGCAACTAGTAAATCGTAAATCTTCTGTGTTGACGATACAGGGAGAAAAAAACACCACCAACACGAGCCGAGGCACCGCTCCGTAGCAGTCAAGTCTTTAGAATGAACCACAAGACGTCGCCTCTCGTCTGCTGCCATTGGATCGGTTACCTCCGCCTGGCGGTGTCAAACGTCGAGTCGTACAAGGTGAGGGGTGGTGATGGGGCAGAACGCGTAAAGCAGAACTCGATTATGGTAGAAAAAAAAAAGGCAGCAAATGGGGGGGGGGGGGGGGGGGTTGGTTGGAGGAAGCATGGGTAAAAGGGAAGGGGGATCTAGGATTAGATTTTTGTTAACAAAAGGAACAAGTTATTTTTTTTTTTCGCTAGAGATGTTTCCTATTTTGTGATACTTCGTGTTTAATTTTAATAATTCACCGATCCGGAACAGAATCCTACACGCGATACATCTACACGGACTTGGCGAGAAAACTAGCTGAGAAGATTTGTAGCTAGATGAGAGGGAGAGGAAAAAGGGGGTGGAGAAAATAGAAGAATGTAGCTAGAAGAGAGGGACAGTAAGAAGAGAGGGACAGTAAGAAGAGAGGGACAGTAAGAAGAGAGGGACAGTAAGAAGAGAGGGACAGTAAGAAGAGAGGGACAGTAAGAAGAGAGGGACAGTAAGAAGAGAGGGACAGAGGGACAGTAAGAAGAGAGGGACAGTAAGAAGAGAGGGACAGAGGGACAGTAAGAAGAGAGGGACAGAGGGACAGTAAGAAGAGAGGGACAGAGGGACAGTAAGAAGAGAGGGACAGAGAGACAGTAAGAAGAGAGGGACAGTAAGAAGAGAGGGACAGTAAGAAGAGAGGGACAGAGGGACAGTAAGAAGAGAAGGACAGAGAGACAGTAAGAAGAGAGGCAAACTACAGTCACCTAATTCCACGAGCGTAGTCAAGAGAGGTTACATATTTCTACCAGTGGCTGGCGCAGTGAATAATCATCTGCCGAAATTGAAAAACACTAAATGTGGCTCAACAAAGATGGCTAAGACAGATTTTAGGAGTCAGATATAGAAATCGACCCCTTAGTAAGGTTGTGAAAGAGCGTCGCATGAGGTCTGCGGGACATGTTCTCCAACAAAATGAATTACGCATAATAAGAATTGCGATGACATTCTAGTACAACTTGGCGCTAAACTTTCATGGAGGTCATTAGTGCAGGTGGGAAGAGCTTCAGGCATTGAAAGTGACATATTTTTGTGGAAACAGCTTGTCGCCAAATACGCCGAACAGCGTGGGAAAGTCTTAAGTCAGTAAGAATAGCACTTTAGGTTTTTGAAATAAAACTTTTTAATAGCAGGATAATGCATTGTAGATACTTCAGATTATGCATTTTGTTGACTTTCAATACCGGAAATAGTACTTGGCGGCGGGGCTCCGCCCCGCGCTGGGGGAGTCTACAATTTTTCCATTAACTCCAAGAAGAAGCTATTCTACAGTACAATAATCGTCTTCCGAAAGAATGAAGGGTCTAAATGTAATGAAGATTAATTTTGTACATATACACATACATACATACACACACACATATATATATATATATATTGTTTTTCCCTCCGGGGGGGGGGGGGCTGAGGGGGAAGAGAAAATCCCCCAACCCCCCTCCCCGAAAAAAAATCTTGGCTACACCCATGGAGTGACACCTCTTTAAAAAAAAAATCATTAAAAGTTTTAAAATCACACTCACAAAAAATCTACAATTATTTTGTATTTGAAATTGTGTATGGGAAAATTCTGGGTACTTGGCATGAGGTAGTCCTAAAAAAATATACAGATCTTGGGTAAAAGACTCAAATACAATACAGTAAATGTTTAGTTTCAGACGCTTGTTTCAGATGTTTGCTCTCAATTGACTCATCTAGTTTTATAGCAAAGAAACGAAATATATCCGCGCAACATAGCCCATTAATTATTATAATTATTTGTTTCATATCAAAAGAGGGAAATAAGTTCTACAGTATGTAGATATGTTTGTAAATGTGTAGTTCTTTCTAGTATATACGCTTTTTTAAAAAAGTATTTTATACATATTTTGCTTGTTTTGATGTTGTTGTTTTAACTTTATTTACAAAAAATAAATATAGACATAATCGTAATAGAAGGCCTGAACACTGACCTGCAACGTCGCAACCTGTTGGCAGTTTAAACCAATAACGTTTTGCCACGTCACAGGTCTATACAACGTGGCAACGAGCTATTGGTCTCCACAGCCCACAGGTTGCGACGTCGGAGGTCAGTGGTGAGACCTTCTCTAACGAATGGTCATGTTCAGCATCCGACAGAATTTCTTTTTTAATCTATCACACATAAGGTATTGAGAGCGAATTAATCGCTCTTACTAAAAGACATCATCAAGGAGAAACGGTCTTTGCAAAAAAAAAAAAAAAACACAAACTCAGAGGCGGCCCCCATCGAAATTACCAATGGACCAGGAATATTTAATTGGGTTAGGGTTAGGGTTAGGGTTAATTAATAAAATTGTTAAAAATCATTTGGCGTTTTTTTCCCCCCATAAAAGCAAACAGGACAACACTTCGTCTTTGATAAGACTCTTCTAACTCTTCTGGAACAAGTAGAGTAGAATTTAACTGATCACTTAAAAACAGAATGGAAACCTCCCAGACAGTGTCGGTGGCACCTGGTGCGGTAGCTTAGGGTATCATCCCTTCCCCATCAACTTTCTTCAAATATGTTCCAATAAACACTCGAGTGCTAGTTGGTTCTTTTTGTTGAACAAATACAGTGAGCTGAAAACCTACTTTTATTGATTTTTTACTCAAATGTAAAATGAGTGTCAATTCTAGTATAAAATCCTAATGTTAGTGACATTTATTCAAATGTTATTGCAAATTTGACAATGATATTTAATAAAAATTAGAAACAGACTTAACATCACCTGTACAGGTTTCCTTTGTTATACTTTAAGACAGAAATGGTATAACGTTGTGCATTGTCATTTATACTTAAACTACCATCTAGAAGTGTCTAGGCATGTTTGGACATACATCTAGAGATTTTAGTATAATTATCTTGTCCGATGTGTCGGCTTTTGCTAAGATATAATTTTTTTCAACTTGGTTGACATCCCCAAAAGGGTTTCACCTGGTGCGACCGCACCCCTCACGCTACTGCTCCCTGATACGTACCTCTCCCCACCACTATATCGGTATAATTTGATGCGCTATCAAAAATGCGAAACTACATTTGAGATGTTTGCGGAAACATATACAAATAGTTATAATGTTAAGACTCTTCACAACAAAAACAAATCAGACTTCACTAGTTTTTAATGTTAAGAAAGTGGATTTTTATTTTTGCGTAATTTTGTCGTAGAACATTTATACTATTGAAAGATTGTCCAATATTACACTGTTTCATGTCTCTATGTATTAGTTACACATTGAAATTGTTTTTTTCTTAAAGCTCGACCCAATAAAACGTTATCGGAACAAATTTTAATATTCATATTTATTTATTAATGTCGTGTGTTTGGCACAGGAAACTAAATTCTAAATGACATGACGAAAGCAACTCGTAGGCCGATTTCAATCAGTTTATTATACACTAAAGACCTGAAGCCATACGTCAACACATGGGGTAGAACCAGGCACAAACAGGGATTGGAGACGAAGTAGGTCCAGTAATGTACGGACACTGCAGTGACAAGAGATGCTGGTAGAATGGACAGTGCCCACGTTGTTCTGCCTTTTTATGCGTGGACACTAGGCGCCATCTAGGTGGAAGGGTCACGTGAATATCGGGGTGGACGGTGTGGCCTGAAAAAGTATCCACTCCACTACATTAATAATTATTTGTTTTATGGATTCTTTTTTATGAATGCTACCTAAACAGTCTTAAGCGACTTTCTCCTTAAATAATGCTGTTTACAAAGGTCATGCCAGCTTCAACATACAGACAATATCTGCCCTCCTATTTAGATAGGTTGTAGATGGGTGCATTGCTGGGAGAAGTCAACAGATAGTTTACAAAAATTATATAGAAAAAATAAACACTATTTTGAAGACAAACCTACAGCTTTCCTTCTTAGCTCCAAAACGTTTCAGAACCTCCACATAAATATCATTCTTTCACGACGACCAGTCAATGAAACTACTACAAGAACCAAGTCTTGACTAAATATATTATTTCTTTTAGACATAGCAAGATATGGTGATTTTTTAATGTGTGACATTTTACCCCCTGTCCTGTGTCAAATAACCCCTGTGTGGGGCAAATTGTCACAACCGCAACCCAACCACGTTTCTGCTGTATAACTCTGATAAATAAAGAGATAAAGTTCATTTCATTTGCTCTAGTTATTGTCTGAATGTTTAAGTTATATCATGTTAAGTTTGGTGAGTGTCAATGAATTCTAAATATGTTTAAAACATCAAAATTTGAAATCTTGATCTACATCTGGCCTCTATTAGGTTGTTGTGATGTGTATCATAAAGATATGTTAAAACTACTCGCTATAACAGTAGTTATGTTTTTTAACTTTCAACTACAACGAATTTCGTTTTAAAATTATTTTTAAAAACAACATTTGAATCAGTATTCTATTCCATGAGTTAGTTAATAAATGGAAAATCTATTTTATAATGATCCATTAATACTTTTCCATTGTGACCTTAGAAGTAAATTTGTTTGCACCAGTGCGCTAATCTATGAATGAAGCTTGATTTTTTTAATGAAGAAGGATGTGACCATTTTAAAAAACTTACCTCCCCTGAAGTTTTACATTTAAAGTGGTGTATTTTTTTTTTGTTGAAAAATCTTCTTGCATATATAATTTTAAAAATTAGATGGTTTACTTTCGGGAAAAAAAAAGTAGCCGTTGCATCAAAACTTTGAATGCTCTAAAATATCATGATGTCCGATTTTCATTTTCTCTTCTTGTTTCTGAGATCTAAACGGGACGCACGGACAGACGGGCGGATTAAGGAACGAATAGACAGGCCACACAAAACTAATAGCGTTTTTTTTCCGTTACGGGCGTCGCTTAAAAACACAACAATTTCTTGCTTATTGTGTTGGAAACTAAAGAATATGTTTGTTATTTTTGTCGCTGGGTAAATAAAAGCTTCGCAAGGAATGTCGCTAAAAACATTCGTAGATTGATTTAAGACTTAAAAAAAGGGACATAACACTGGCAGAATTATTTTTTTTAAAGTTTACAGTGTGAAAGTTCTCTAGTTAATGTTTTGTAAAGCAGCGAGTGGGAACAGTTCGATCTAGTGTTTGACTTCATTTGTTAGCATGGAGAAGTGATGTCCCCTTGAGTCCTTTCAAATGTTAGGAAATATAAAAAACTAAGTTGACTAGAAAGAAATAGAATTAGGTCATAGTATCAATTCGTGATAGTTACATTGTTTATAACTTCTTTTTTTTTTAATCTAGAAATTCCGATATCAAAAAAATGCACGTCATTTCTAAAAGTGATTTGAACAGTTAGGGCACCACAGATGAACTGTCGACTGTCTTTCTCCATTCCTCTCTGTCTTAAAGTAACTAGTTTGTTGAACAGTTAGGGCACCACACATGAACTGTCAACTGTCTTCCTCCATTCCTCTCTGTCTTAAAGTAACTAGTTTGTTGAACAGTTAGGGCACCACACATGAACTGTCAACTGTCTTCCTCCATTCCTCTCTGTCTTAAAGTAACTAGTTTGTTGAACACTTAGGGCGCCACACATGAACTGTCAACTGTCTTCCTCCATTCCTCTCTGTCTTAAAGTAACTAGTTTGTTGAACAGTTAGGGCGCCACACATGAACTGTCAACTGTCTTCCTCCATTCCTCTCTGTCTTAAAGTAACTAGTTTGTTGAACAGTTAGGGCGCCACACATGAACTGTCGACTGTCTTCCTCCATTCCTCTCTGTCTTAAAGTAACTAGTTTGTTGAACAGTTAGGGCGCCACACATGAACTGTCGACTGTCTCGAATTAAGGTAAAAATTAAAACAAAATAAAATGTAAATATAACTTTATTATTTGTGTGTTGAAGGTGGAGGTTGAGAAATAAGATCATAGAATTCAGAAAGAGAGAGAGCCAGTGAATAAAAACAAAAAAGTATCCGACCAAAAGTAACATAGAGCTTATAGAATAATTAGATGTGGACTTGAGAAGCCAAAGAATCAGCCTCTTGGGTGACGTGGGAAAGTTAGAAAAGTAAAAGTAGAATTCTCAGGGCAAAAGTATGTGGGAGGTCGATATAAGCGGGCCGTTGTAATTCACTATGAACTATGAATCATGGGCCAAAATTGGGGGGGGGGGGGGGGGGGAGGGCGTTAAAATGGGATTTGAATATTTCTCTAAAGAGCTGAAAAGACGTATGATGTCAGCATTACGGTTTGCAGGATGAAGAAAGTCAAAAAGGGCCCATAACTGATATCCTCGAGCCTATCAAACATTTGGATAGAAATTAGAACTGAAAAGACAAATAGTGTGAATAGGGGACTATTTGTTAAGGCGGAGAGTTGACGGAAGAGACAAGTGAAACTTGAATTTACGGGCCGGTCCAAGTTATAAGTAAGAAAAACAAATGGAGGTGTCCTGACAAAATGAACGGGCGTAGCGTTTGGTAATGCTATTTTTAATTTTTGTTGTTGTTGTTGATATAATGAAGGAAAATATAAGTAAACTTTCCTGTTCAACTAATTCCAATAAAAATGATAAAACTTTTTTTTAGCTTTTCGTAAACCAAGAATGTCCTCTCCCATGAGTGTGACGAGACGTCTTGCTTAGTTTACACCTAGAGAGTCCTGGTTGATGATTACATTAGTGAGATGTCCAGGTTAAAGGTAAACCAGACTATAAAGGAATAGGACATGGCCAGGTGCTGACTGCATTTGAAGTAAAACCGGCACGCAAGAAACAAATGCAGAGGGAAAATGAAACTCTCGAAGAATTAGAAGAAAATATTATAAAAAGTGTCTTCGATTCGGAAGATTAAGGATGAGTGCAGTATTTCACGGAACCACGCAAAAACCAGTTCCAACCTGCATATTTGGACACAAATAATGCAGACAAAGCCATTGTCGTCGGGGTCTACTTAATTTGTTATTATTTGTTGCCTGTACCTGTCTTCGGCCTTTCTTTTGGTGTTTAATGTTGTGACCCGCCACGTCTCTTTCTGGGTCCATCCACTTTCCTCTTCGCCAGTGAGGGCGGCCTCATTTTTATAGCGCTTCCGAGGGTCACATCTCTTACGCCGTTTATGGTCGCCTAAAAAGATCGCCTCGTCTGAATGCCTCTATATTTGGCATCGGCGGCAACAATAGATAACTAAATGTGTGAAAATGTGTAAAGGCTCTAGCCAGCTTTTCGCTTCAGGCTCTGTGCTAATATCTTTATATTACGTCATTGTTTGTTGTGAATGTTGTGTGAGAAAGTAATTAACAGGAAGTGACATAATAAAAAAAATTATCTTCAATGTTTACTTCATAGACTTATATAGTATATCTAGACCTGAAACCGGAAATAAATTCTTATCCGCGATTGATCGATTCACAGACATATATATATATATAGATTTTTATGTAGGTAAACTCTTTTTATCAGGCTCTAAGGGGAGTCGCCCCAATCAATCTTTTCTGTCTTAGAAAAGTAATGATTTTTAATTTTCAAAGTTTAGAAAAATGCAAAATCATTTCTCGGATATTCACGCAAATATATGAAACAAAGCCATTTCCTGTTTGTTTCCATTGAGATAATGTTTTAAAAATCTTAGCTCGAAATGATTCATGTTGATTTAAATCATCTTATGTACATTTAAATAGATTGATTACCTAGATCTGTCTAGATTATGTCTCTAAAAATTGCAAAATAATAATTATGAGACGAGAGTACTTTTATTTTTGATGTTCAATTACTAGATCTAAATCTAAAAATTAAATTATATGTTACATAGGTTAGGGTTGAAAAAATACAACACTTTACTTCTTATAACTACTTGACAAAACAACGCCTTGATTCCATTTTGTAAAAACTTTTCACATTTTTTGTAGTGTTAAAAAGTCTCCATGTCCAGTCTAGAGAAGTATATATAAGTCTATGGTTTACATATATAAACACAAAGTCTCTGTTATTATTTTTTTATTATTAATTATTGTCTACAGTATTTTAGTTATTTATCTGTGACAACAGAACAGGCTCTTTTGTAGTATGTGCAAAATAGCGAGCTGGTTTTGTTGTCAGATCTGCAATACAGACTGTTTGGTTAGGTTGGGCTGTAGTGGTTGTAGGGTCTGCCTAATGCAAATTAAAATGGGGTATGATTCACTGTTTCACAAGGGTGGGCGGCGCAGTGTCTACAGAAGCGTTGGTGTGTGTGATTTATTCTGTTAAGGTAATAATTTAAAGGTGTATGCCCTGTTCTTAGTTGAAAATTTGTAGCTTGCTCTTTGCGAAGGAGGAAATTAATACTGTCCAGCTTGTTTGGCGTGGTCATTTCTTTGTACATAGCTCTGCCTGTGTTTTCTGGAGGCCATTGGTAAAGTCACTCATCTTGTCACTGTTGGCTAACACTGACTTGAGCTTCAAATAGTTTACAGGTCTGTCTCGTTGTTCCATGGATAACCCACGCCTTTGATAGTCTCTCAGACTTTTCATTTCCCATGATGTCTATGATTTAAACATTGTATGCAAAGCTTGCTTGACATGTGTTTAAAAGGTCTATGTTTGAGTCAACTATGTTTAATAATGACAAGAACGGACTGCTGAATACATTAGTTCCTGATCTCTTTTGTAATTTCTGTGTATACAAGCCAACAAATCTAAATCCTATATGTCTTGAATAGTTTTTTACCCAATTTTACATCTGTTTCTTTTTTAACGTTTTTAAAATTTAATTCTTCAATTGCTAAACAATGGTGTTTTTTGTGGTGTTTTTTTGTTTTCTTTTGCGTCGATTTCACAGCGACTTGACTTGAGATGCTCTATGCAAGTGTAGTTATGAACAAAAAAACCGTTGCCAAGGGAGAATGTAATTTAAATACATTCGACGTTTTAAGTTCTATTATTAACTCCCTTGCATATATTATCGCACTTTTTTTTTATCACTACTAGCCAGCATTCTAGCATGGGCCTAGTGAGTAAAAAAAAATTCCCCTTTCCCAACCGCCTTAAATTTACCCAAGTAAATTCAGAGACCCATTAGAGCTGAGTGGACTCAACGGCGCCCTAAAAATCCCGATAATCCTAGTCTTCATCGAGATTCGAACCCAGGACCCCAGGTTCAGAAGTCACGCTCTTAACCAATGAGCCACCGCGCCCCCTAGTATGGGCTTAGAGTTACAATAACTTTAAGGACAATTACAAAGCAATGGTGATTGTAGAATAAATTACAAGTTTCTCTTAGTATTTAGTGTTACTTTTGGTCCTACACGCAATAAGAATGTCCTTCAATGTCAGATGCCTCAAGACGTCGGTCCTGCACAGTGTAATGCAATGTCAATCAGATCAATGGAAGTTGGTTGGTCATGGGGAAGTTCTGTTCAATCAGTTACCCTAAGTTCAACCGTACTTAGTCTCTCAGCCAAACATCCCTTTGGGGCACCACACAAGATTTGTCAACCGTCTTTCTCAATTCACCTCAGTCTTTTCTCTTGGATAGAAGACAGGCCCGGCCATTCTTTTATGTTGTCTTACCATCACATCCCCCTACATTCACATCACTCAACATTCACACCACTCCACATTCATCCCCTTACATTCACACCACTCCACATTCATCCCCCTACATTCAAATCACTCAACATTCACACCACTCCACATTCATCCCCTTACAATCACATCACTCAACATTCATCCCCCTACATTCACATCACTCAACATTCACACCACTCCACATTCATCCCCCTACATTCACATCACTCAACATTCACACCACTCCACATTCATCCCCCTACATTCACATCACTCAACATTCACACTACACCAAACCGTTCTAGGCTGCTCTGTTATTGTCAGTGTCTTTGACAACAGTGAGTAGAAACTGCAGCCTTCAGATTAACGTAGGTTTTTGCAGGTCCGGTTTATCTAGGGTGACTACAAGTATTCGTCGAGGGTCGAGATTTTCGACGTCATTGGGTAGGTCAGGTATCTATGTGGTCGCTTCGGCTCGTCGAATATTCTTGTAGAAAAGTGCCTTACATAAATGACCTACCTGGTCATTGAGTACAGCTCCAGTATAAACACGCTTGAAATATTTTATCTATGTCAATAGTGCTATCATAACACATACTAATCGGCACAGAAGCATTATTATCTTGAGGGACTATGTCTAATAGCAACTGGGTCAGAGTTTGCTGTTTGTTATGTGTTTGCGTGTGTGTGTATGTGTGTGTATGTAACTATCTTCAGAACTGGAGTGTGTACACACGTAATCGACATGTGTTCAAATGACGTAGACAAATAGAAAAAAAAAAGTTTAATTATTTTTCATTAAGTAAAATTCTATGCACACAAATGTTTATGATTTAAACTAATCTCTGTGGTCATTGCCTACGTGATTAACCTTAGTGTTACGTAATAACAAAGCGACAGAATAATTGAAAGGTAAGAATACTTTTAAATATGAGTAGCATTAAATTCTATCTATCTATCTATCTATCTATTTATCTATCTATCTATCTATCTATCTATCTCTGTTAATGATTCTAGGGTGTATCTCTGTTTAATTCATGCTCCAAGCCTTATCTGCACGGTTTCATTGGACTGGGTAAATCTAGGTGGTCATCCCGCCCAGTTCTAAGTGTACCCCAGATAAAAACATTGTGCTAGAACAAGAGCATATTGTATGCATTCCTTTAAAAAAAAAGGCACAAGGTACAGTTTGGCAACAACCATTTGCACTTACACATTACATTACACAGAAACATACACATAAATCACGTACACGACAGTGACTTCTGACACCATTTTTATAACCATTGTACTTAATTCGAGCAAAATGACAATCTTCATCTACTTCTTTTGCAATTTGTTTTCAGCTTTCTTTACATTACCGGACGTAGCACACTATTAGTTACAAAAACTGACATTTAAATATTGATTTATAGATTGGTAAATATATAATAAAATAAATATATTCTCAATAGCGCTTTTAGTTTGTGTGATCTAAACTTGACAATTGATGCACAGATATACAGAAAACACAAACACTAAAAAATGTGGTTTACTTTATCAGTTTTGAGAAACATTTCATTGTCTAATTGCTTTACTTGACGTTATGTATTTATTTGTGTTGTAAGTCTGCTGCAAGGGACATAATTCATTGAACATGAAGGAAGTTAACAATACATCAGTTCTTCCCCCTTGTCAAGTCTGCTCCGGCGACAGTTCAGGCTACCATTATGGTGCCAACACGTGCGAAGCTTGTAAGGTAAAAAGTATTATTTATTTACACATTTTCTTTACCCACACATATACAGGTAAGTAAATACATTTTTTAGGATAAAGTTTATACTTCTCTACTTTTTTGCATAGATGACAATATTGAAAAATTGGGGAGGGGGGGGGGGGAGGCCGATGGAGTGAAACACTGACCTATATATTTCATACTTTACTTCAGAAATAATAATGAGCCTCTAGTTTAGTGATTCATTTCCCTCGTAATGCTAATATTAGTAATAAAAGTTCATCTGATTCTGTGACCGAAGGTTACCGAGCGTGCTATGTGGCCAGCACAAAGACCAACCGCCTTTACTTTTCCCCAAAAATCTCAGGTATCCATTAACATCCAAGCCCCTTACCAGTCAGCCAGCCCGCCCTAACAATGTGGCATGGGCGGACTGACTATATGGGCGTTTGGGCAAATTCCCGGTGGTACCCTAAAGGGCCGGTAGAACCACCCAAAGGGCCTCATGAATGCCACTATAGTAAGTATTAAATTGTTAAAGGTTTTATAGTATTCTGTTGTAAAAGGGGCCCTCTGAGCGTCGTGTTAAAAAACAATCAACCTTTAACAGACTCTACAGTGTAATGCTAATTTAATCTATCACATTTTCCGATAATAGCCTACACCCGTAGATAGTGCTACTAGAATGCTTCATCCTTTAAGGGGCTACACACATAAGCTTAAAGCCTTTTTTTCTTATATAGATATAAAATTCACTGTATGCATGCGTAAAGTTATCGATACATTATCAAACTTAAAATGATTTTGAGGACAGGTAGACCTAGAATTGGAAGCCCATCGTATGATATACAAGTTAGGCCGAATGGTAGAAAAATGCCCCGGCCGATTTTGACACCCAGTCCGTCCCTGCAATGTGGCCACGTTTCTATTTCAGGGATTCTTCCGACGCTCTCTCCAACGTTCCATCTATTACCTGTGCCAGAACAACAAGGCCTGTGACGTCACCGGCTACAACCGGATACTGTGCAGTTTTTGCAGGTACCAGAAATGTCTACACGTGGGCATGTCCAAGAAAGGTACGCTGGCAAACAGATTCCATTCAAACTGTCAATTTATCTAGGGTGACTACAGAAATCTGAGAGTTAATTTACATAAGTGATATCGAGGAATGTCTAGAATTGGCGTTGACACCAGTTGCATATGAAATTATGGTTTTTCAAATTTAGACCATGCTTACCAGAATTTGTCTACAGCCTCCAGCCTCTATTTAGTCACATCTTTCTCTTTAATTTACGTAGTCAGACCCTGGTATATAAACATGTGTTTACAACTATTTCTCACAAGAATGTAGAAGTTATTTTCCTTTTTCTCTATCCAACAAAGTGATTAATGACCAATATAATGACTTGACTCAAAGTTTGAGATTTCTTTGGAGTGATGCTTGTTCTCTTACGTTTAATACATCATTGTTTCAACTTGACCCGAGAATTGCCTGGGGCAGAAATAACGTACACAATTCTCGAAGGGGACGAAATCCGACATATTTAATCATATCTGTGAACACTGAAGGATTATTTTTCTTTGTTGGTATCAAACAACATATTTAATAGCCAGTAACTAATTGACTAATTGGTTAATTCTTGATTCATGAATTGATTACGTCAGTGAATAATTGTGCAAGTGTTGTACTTGATCCGAGAATGGGTTTGGGAGAAATAACGTGTTCAAACTTTTTACCAGACAGACAAATTGAATTTAAAAACTCTCTTCTGTCATACTTCAAAACAATAGGTCTAAAGTAAAAAAATGAGGATGTCTTTAAGGGAAAAAACTTATTTCATGTCTTCCAAACAGCAGCTTTCGTTTAATCTTCTATGCATATAATACTTACACCTGTGAGGACCAGAAATTAGACTAAAATCAATGTGTAAAACTCTGGTTTGCGCTCTAATTAATGTGAGAATGTCATTCCTCCAGCCATTAAAACAGGTCGATACTCTCACGAGAAGCGCACACGGAACATTCTGGAAGTTAAACGACTACAAGAGAAGGAAATATCCCAAGCCTTCAAGGATAATAACAAGCGACTAAGTCAATCAAAGACCCAGTCTAAGGTACCGCTACAGATAAATCTAGTGGCTAGTCAAGAGACTATCATAAGGACAGACAGATAAACCTAGATCTAGTGGCTAGTGGACAGACTACCATAAGCATGGGAGTAGCCAGGGGGGGTAGGGTTCAGCCCCCTCCCAAAAAAAGGGGGGGTGGAAATTTAGTGACTGATTTTTTGCTTTGATTTTGTTTATTCTAGGTGAGATTTTAATACTAAACAATTACTTTCCCCAGCGCAGCCAAAGGGGTTTTTGAGTTTAAACCCCCCCTCCTACCAAGGGTTTTGCAGCTAAATCCCCCTCTTCTATAATAAAAATGCAAACGACTATCCCCAAATTCCAAGAGCACAGCTAAGAAAGATTTTTATTTTAAAACCCCGTTCGGAATTTAACGTAAAACTCTCTCTTCAATAAAAAAAAAAAGCAAATTACGCACTCAAAATCCTATGAGCGTAGCCAAAGGAGTTTTGAGTTTACCCCCCCCCCCCTTCAGCGGGTTTGAAGCCAAAAAATACCTCTTCAATATAAATGTGACAGGTTAGCGAAAGTGACGTGTGTTTTGCGCGTTTAATGTCTATGGGATGATTATTTTTAAAATTATCACACACCAACCTATCATCATATAAATCGGGAGCAGGCACGCAACGAGACAAGCAATGAAAGATAGATACAAAGTTAAAAATTGAAGAATATTTATTTACATAAATATTTACATAGAAGAATAAAAAGGGGGAGGGTTTGCATCTATCTCTAATCAATACTATATTTGATCATCACTCTTGCACTTAATAAGAGAGTATGTCACTTTGTCTTCTGAACTTAGCTGGTTGTCCTGTAGATGTCGCAGCTGGCTGTGATCCTGGCTTGAGGTTCTGCAGCTGGAGGTGGCGCTCTATCGGGTAAAGGGACGCCGGTGATACAGTTCTTGTGGAGTCTCAATCCCAAGTTCTGATATCTGTAGTGGGCACAGTAGGGCGGGTGGCTGGCTACCGTGGGCACAAGTTTACTGCGGGAATAGCGGATCTGCCGTGGGCAGCGTAGTTAACAGGATAAGTACAGTGAGTTACGAAGTTCAGACGGAGCCATGACGTCTCGCATAGACTCTGGGTCTATAGGGACGTCGTGCCTAATGGGTTGACAAGTTGACTATCAAATAGGCAGGCAAGTAGAGCCGATAGCACCAAGTAAATCGTTGAGTAGATCCAAGTAGGCAGTAGATGATACTCAATAACAAGCAGGCAGTAGTGCAGTGCTGAATTGCACTAAGTATGAAGGCAATAGCAAATAGGCAGTTGACTAGGCAGACAATGCCAAATAAATAGGCAGACACCTGAGGGAGGCACCAGGTATTCCTCTAAGAGTAAGAATGTATGAAATAGCCCAGACTCTATTGACAGCGATACAGAAATAAGCTGGTCTGGTTTGATTTAATCTATTTTATAAAGGTGGGCGGAAACAGGCTAAGAATTATCTCTCACGTGGGTGAACTTGACTCGAAATGGGAGTCGCATCTTGGAGTGTCGAGAGGCGTGTTGACCCGAGTAATCTCTTTGATCAAAGAGAGACGTGGGAGAGGGGAGGAGAAGAAAGATAGACTTGCATTCCACCCAAGGTGGTGTCAACTGCGACCGTCAGACATTTGGTGGGTAAGACCAAAGAGGCTGTGTGTTTATATTTCCCCAATAAAGGGGAGATAAGTGAAAGGACGCGGTCGAGCTATCTCCAAGGTCTTGGACTAAGTCTAGCCTGGAGAGGAAAAGGTGAGCGGGTGATGATATTGGGGATAGGACGGGGAAATAACTAATATAAAATAAGTAAATAATAATAAAATATAATTAATGCTGTGATAAAATTGAGTGACTCTGACAGCAAGCTTTTGACTTGTCACAATAAAGAACAGCAAATTACGCACTCAAAATGCTATGCCAAGGGATCTTGGGTTTAAATCCCTCTTTAGCGGGGTTTGAAGCTAAAAAGTACCTCTTCAATATAAAAAAAAAAGCAAATTACGAATTCAAATGCTATGAGAGTAGCCAAAGGGGTTTGAGCTTAAACCCCCTTTCAGCAGGGTTTGAAGCTAAAAAAAATACCTCTTCAATATAAAAAAAAGCAAATTACACACTAAAAAATCTATGAGCGTAGCCCAGCCAATTGAGGTTTTGAGTTTAAACCACCTCTTCCACCTCTGGCTGGGCTCAATAAAATACTAAATGTGGCTCAACAAAGATTGCTAAGACGGATTTTAGGAGTCTTTATAGAGATCGGGTCTCAATCAAGGAAATCCTATGCCAAACTGGGAGTCGACCCCTTAGTAAGGTTGTGTCAGAGCGTCGCATGAGGTTTGCGGGACATGTTCTCCGACAAATTACGCATAATAAAGGTTCCTATGACATGGAGGCCATTACAAGGAAAGCATAGACAGCATAGTACAACTTGGCGCCACACTATTATGGAGGACTCAGAGCAGGTGGGAAGAGACTTTAGACATTGCCAGTGACAGGTTTTGTAGAAACAGCTTGCCGCCCAAAGCGCCGAACCGCGCCCGAAGTATCTAAGTCAGTAATAATAGCACATTAGGTTTTTGAAATAAAACTTTTTAATAGCAGGATAATGCACCCACCTGAAAAAATCCTGGCTACGCCCATGATCATAAGGACAGATAAATCTAGATCTATTGGCTAGTAGACAGACCATCATATGAACATACAGATAAATAAAGAGAGAGAGAGGGAGAGAGAGAGAGAGAGAGAGGAAGGGAGATACAGACAAAAGAATAGAAAAATAAATACATAAGCGATAGATAGATAGATAGATAGATAGATAGATAGATAGATAGATAGATAGATAGATAGCATTCATGAATTAATGTAGCCCTACATTCACGCAGGTTGAACAATCGAACACAGATTTAGATCATTTGATCCAGATGCTGGTTGACTTTCATGACCAAACTATTTTAGTGACGTCACGATTACCTTCAAGTGTCATTGAAGAAAAGACAAGAAGGCATAGCGTAAGTTAGAATTGGGGGAAATCTACTTCCTGTTGGTGGTCCATACAAAGGAACGGTTACCTCCTTTCTAAAATCTATAGATCAATATATTACTGGCCAACTACGACATCCGGCATTGTATTGAAAAATTCAGAATAGAATGGTTACAACAGCTTCAGGAAAAGTGTCAAATGTTGTTTGATCGTGAATTATAAATTCTAATTCTATGACTGAATTAAGTATTATTAAGTATTTAATACACACATTTCTTGGAATAATATTTCCATCCGTCAGTAATGTAAACAATTTGGTCGTGTTTTACAAGTGTGCAGTACATTTTAATCACGACTGTCTCTACATTATGCTAGGTAGATACAGCAGATGTTTCATAGGGTGTTGAATGGAAGGTGGAAGAAAGGAATGTTATGACTACTAAGAGAGATCCGCTTGGCTGCTGACACGTTTCTTTGTGATGATTGTCAAAAAACAACAACAACGAGTTGGATCTAGTTCCATTATCATTTGTATGTCAGATAGATTTGACACAATTAGCGACGCTCCTAGGATAAGACAGATCGTTAAAATAGCTGGTATCTAGGTACTAGAACTTCGATTGTCACGGAATTAAACTTTTTTTTTTCTTTCTTTATTTTTAAGGAAACCTCAGAATTTGCGCTACTCAATTTTAGCTTTATCATCATAGGAATCTGTGACGATACGAAACTTGCATATAAAAATTAATTTCAGTTGTTCCCAGCAAACCGTGAGAAACTTTAAATTTTAACTTTATCATTATTTTCATGTCCACCCACACTTAATTTCTTTGAGAATTTATCTCCCCTCGCACTGTTTCTCACGGGACGAATCTCGACGTAAAACAATAACTAGCTTCTCTAGGGCTAACTTTTAAGTTTTGACCGCTGTACAGGTGACCAGCACACAGTAGCCGCGGCACCAGCGCTACACGCAGCGGCCTAATAACTTTTCATAAATCTGACCTTTCCATAAATCTGACCTGACGCCTGACATCTCCAGTACATCGATACATGTGAGAAAATCAGCTAGATTTCTTCCCCACCCGTTAAACGAAATGCCCCAACTATATATAGAGAGAGACCCAAGCATTCTAAGTTAGGCCCGCTAGAATTCATACAGCCTCCCCTGTTAGGAAGTTTACTTGTGAGGTTTCATTAGGGACAAACGGGTGAGTGTAAACATTTTACTATACTTATTTTATCTTATAGGAATGTGTGAGTACACGTTAGTACACAACCACGTTCCCCGTCATTTTACATTTTGACTTTATTATGTATGTACATTGTGCTATTCTATGTCAATGTTATATCTTCATTTAGTATTATTAATGCCGCTATGGTTGTCCACGTTTGAAGCCATAGTTATTATATTTGATGTGTTATGTTTCATCCATTCCTGTATTTTAGTGATTGATGTAAACAATAACCTTTCGTGAATCTATGTACTGTCTAAGAACTTAGATTACAGTGCTCCAAAGTTACAGAGCCCATGTGAAATTAATCATTTCACGTTTCTATTATATCCCTCATACATATTATTATGTCTCACACGCTTGTGAACTTATAGTTCCTTAGATGAGTTTCATTTGGATTAATCATATCAAACCCTTATACTTTATCTCAATCCCTAGTATTTAATTTTCATCTTATCCTTTAGTATATAATATGCTCATTCCCCATTGTACTATAACTGATTGCTTATCGTCGTAATCAAATTTAATGGATGAATCTTGACTAGTATCATCCTACGTTGTATGATGACACATTTATTGTGGTTATCTTACTTGTATCTTTTTGTTATTGAGTTATATGCATGCTTTAAGATTTTATACTTAATTGTCTTAAATGCCTTATTGGGATTGATACCAATGCCTACATCTGATTGATTGCAAGGCATATGGGAATCCCTGCTCAATGCCTTTAGGAGGTTCCTAATTGTCTGTCTTATCCCCAGCCTGGTTGCTACCCCTGATTGCTACACACGATTGCTACATCCGATTGCTACAACTACCAGGTCTCCACCCAAAGTTGTAACCGGAGCATACCACACCAGATACCCCCCCCCCCATTATATACCTGTTAGCAAGAAGGCATTGCCTACTGTCCTTGGCCTTAAAATATTGCCCAGTGCCCACAGTGCCTTATACTGCCCAGTTTCATCTGCCCAGTACCCGGCCCAAACTGTCCACTGCCCAATAGCTAGTGCCTAATGCCGACTGATTAGAGCAACCTTCGCTGCAGAAGATAAACTGGTGTTGAGTTAGCACGGCTCTCTACGAGCTAGAGATCACAGCTGAGAGATCACCCCACTACAACTTAGTCTGCAGCACCAACCCTCTCTACTGCTAAACAGGCAGAGGCCTCACCCTAGAGCCAGCTTGCCTACAGCATAGAGACTATCCCGAGCCGACGTCCTAAGACAGAGCCGGATGAATCATCCTTCTGAGTGCCAGTCCTACGACCGCCAGAAGACGACCCACGGGCTAGCAGCTAAGAAAAATAAGTAGCCAGACCTAGGAACACTCTTCTCTTCCAGTCACTCACCAATCCATGATGAGCAGTTATGTTAGATAGTAGCACCTTCATTTCATTTCTTAATGATAATTTTATTTGATCATTTATCTTTTGTAAACTTTCATTTATTAAATTATTTTAATTATAAACTTATAATATTGGTCTGTTCTTACTGTTAGTTGCGGTGTGCCTGTACAAAATCTTATATGTGAGCGGGATAAAATTAATAAAATCTCCCCTAGACTTAACTAAACTAGCCAACTATTGACTAATTAAACATCTCGTCACAGAATCCTTGGGCCTTAGGCCTCTTTTCTTTGCCTCTTTTTTTGGGCTTTATGTGCCTCTTTTATGGGCCATCTTACCTCTTTTGTGGGCTTTTTTTTATATAGGTTTTTATTTGTAAGTTCTAATAATTCACAAGTATTAAATCATAAACAATTGAAAAGTGATTAATTAACCTTAGAAATATAATAATAGTAATAGAAATATTATTTAATATCAAAGACATACTACCTAACCATTGAAACCACTAGAGACAGAAAATTGATACAAGTATCCTCTACCCCAGAACAATCAGCACAATATCAAAAATCCCTGACCCCCAACACCCCATTTCTGGAATACTAATTGGACAAGTATATGAAAAGCAAGCTAGATAGTTTTCTACCCTAAAATCCATTATTTTGCTAAATGTCAATTCTAAGTGATTAGGATCAAACACCTTATTATTATGTAGAGCTTTGAGCCAGCTAGCCCAAACGAGATTCCTGTATTCGGAAACAATAATGAAGTTAAAGTTACTTTTCATTTTATTTTTTAGTTTCGGCAGCTTTTTTAAAACAATAGTCAAGTTAACATTTACATAGTTGCCACAGTTGGCTTCTAATAAGTACTTTTAACTTTAAGGAATAATGGACATTCCAAGTACATACGTTTCTCATCAGCATTTTCAAGATGGCATAATTTACATCTACGGTCATTTGCCCGTTTTCTAGCCATAGGGGTCATCCCAAAGATAAGTCTATAACTTATCTCTCTAGCTTTTGGTGGGATATGTTTGCAGTGTAGGTTTATGAATGTGTCCTTGAATTCTGTCACCCCAAGAACTTCCCCCCCCCCCCCCACTTAATCCTATTCACTAGACTTTCATGTAACAGCTTTTTGAGTGTTGTGTATGACTCTTTGGTTTTGTTGTGTATTAAATGTTCATTACCAGGTAAAATTCTTGAAATAGATCTGTAAAATGGATGAGTGACTGTACCAAAATAGTGAGGAGTATCATTGTGTATTGGAAGAAGACTACTTAATCTTAAACCATAATAGTAAATTGTCAAGGGAAAGTTTGTTGGGTTTCTCTCTACTTGACCTACAAATTTTAGCCTTAGCGAATGTATTTTTGTTTTAACATCTTGCAAGTTTATCCCCCCATCCTCTTTGTTTTGAATGAGTGTAGTGTGCTTAATGCTCCTAATAGTGTTTTTAAATATAAAGCTTCTAATTAACTTGTTCAGTTTTTTCATGAATTTAGGAGGTGGCTCTGTAATGTTAGCTAAATAGACAATCTTTGGAACGACCAAACTATTTATCAATACAGCTCTACCAAATATTGTAGAACCTGTGTGCTGAAAAAGTTTAATCAAGTTTGAGGCTTTGACAAAAAAATTCTCCCACTGGTCTTTACAATAGAACAAAGGATTACAGGTGTAGACAATTCCACAAATCTTGATTTTATCTACAATTTTGAAAGCGCAATTCTCTTTGAATTTCCATTTCCCTAGTCCCATTACAGAGGATTTATTTATATTTATTTTTGAACCACTAGCTTCTCCGAAAAGTGTAAATTTCTTTAATATATTCTTAATATCTTGCTCTGAAGATGGAAAAAAGGTTGTATCATCCGCATAGGCTTTGACTTTGATGGTTGAGAAGGAACGACCCGGTATATTTATCACAATAATAGAGGGGTCAGATCTTATAGATTCCAAGAAGGGTTCCAAGCAAAGGATATACAAGAAGGGGGATAAGGGACAGCCCTGTCTGACAGACCTTTGTATGAGGATACTCCTACTGAGAGAATGATTAATTATCAATGTACTTGTTGCATTCGTATAGACGAGCTTTATATATCTGATTAACAGTGAACTTATTTTACATTTCTCAAGCACATTGAACAAGAAGCTATGGCTTACTCGGTCAAAGGCTTTTTCTTGATCCACAGATAAAAGAGACACATTGAGGTTTTTATCCTTACTGTACATGATAAAATCCCGTAAAAAATACGTCATACCGTCTATGTTTCTGTCAGGGTTACAACAGTACTGGTCATGTCCTATAAGTTGGTTTATGAGTGGTTTCATTCTTAGGAAAATCATTTTTGTGAGAAGTTTATAGTCTGTGTTGAGAAGTGAAATGGTCCTATAGTCGCTAGGTGAAGTGTTATTGTCAGATTTCTTAGTTGAAAGTGTGATGTATGCTTCTTTAAAATTTGGAGGAAATTGTCCCAGTTTAATGGCGTCGCTATATAGTCGCAGTAAGAGAGGACCCAGCAGGGGGAAGAAGGTTTTGTAGAGTTCGAAGGTTAAGCCATCTGGTCGGGTGATTTATTGTTCTTAGTCGAGTCCAGGGCAGTCCTGAGTTCGTCTAGCGTAAATGCACTCCCTAAAAGATCTTCATCTGTCTTGTCCAGCTGCTTGCAAAATTTTAGAAAATTATCTTGACCATCAGTATATACTGGCTCTTCACTGTATATAGTAGTGAAGTGTTTTGTAAATATATTCTTAATATCTTCATAATTATCTACTTTATTCCCCTCACTATCTATGATGTTGTTTATTATTTTACTTGATTGTACATTCAGTTCAAACGATAGGAATAGTTTATTAGGACCATCATTATTTAAGTAATTTTTACACCTAATCTCAGCACCCCTATAAGTATACTTGTTTAATTCTTCTAGTTTTAAAAGAGTGTCTGTTTTAACCATTTCATCATCCGTGTGTAATAATGTGTATTTGAGTTGTTCATATTCTTGCCTCCTACGTCGCTGAGCTAATGTAGATATTAACTGGCTTTGCTGCTTGATAGAACTTTTTAGGAGTGGCCATGTCTGTGTTAAATTGAAATGTGGATCATGTATATCTTGTAAGTAAGAATTTAGATTAGTAGAAACTAACTCCACAAAAAGGGGAATTTCCAACAGAGAATTGTTAAATTTCCAGTGGAATGACTTTCTTTTAATTTCTTTGTTTTTTATGTCCAAAGTAACTGACACCGCTTTGTGGTCTGTGTATTCTAATGTTTCTTCCAAATGCGACACCCGACTTAGATAGAAATGTTTAGGAGTATACACTCTATCTAGGCGTGTCGAGACGGGGTATGACCTATGCACTATGGTAGTGTCACGACCCATAGGTTCTAGTGTCCTGTAAGCATCAACTAAATTAAAATTCCTCTCTATCTCCTCTAAGAAATTAAGATTCGGAAAGGTTTTATGAGAGGGAAGGCCCACTGCCAAAGTAGTCTGTTTATCTAATGCGGAAGTTATGTAGTTGAAATCCCCCCCCCCCCTATGATTAGCGTATCCTCTCTATAATTATTGTTTAGTATATCGATTAGATTCTCATAAAAACCCTGTTTTTCTGCGCTCTTTGCTGGTGCGTAGATGTTTGTTATGTGGTTGAAATCCCCCCCCCCCCCCCCCATGATTAGCGTATCCTCTCTATAATTATTGTTTTGTATATCGATTAGATTCTCATAAAAACCCTGTTTTTCTGCGCTCTTTGCTGGTGCGTAGATGTTTGCAAGTGTAAATGTTTGATTTCCTGATTCTACTCTAATGATCACTATTCTTCCCCTGGTGTCACTAAATGCATGCACTACTTTAAACCTATCTGAGACTTGAAAAATAGATACCTCTCTACACTTGTTACCTAAGCTAAACCAGCCCTCTTTCAGCCCTATGTCTGATGTGTATTTGCGTGATTTATAATGTGTGTCTATATTTGTTTCTTGAATGAATATGAAGTCTGGCCTGTATTTTCTTGATAGGTGAACAATGTATTTTTGCTTATACCTAAGACTACGTATATTTAATGATAAAATTGTAATGTCTGTCATGACTGGGTGTAAAAGTAAATTTAACCAGTTTTAGTGGTTGGTTATGGGTGTTTCCCCCTCATCTATAACCAATGTGGGTGGAGTCTCAGGAATGTCCAATGCACTAACATCAAGACTCGTGTAAGGAGGGCTTACAATTTCTCTTATAATACGCGGGCTCGAAAAAAGATCCTCACACGAGGAGACAGATAAGCATCTCTTCCTTTTCAATTTTGTCGGAGACCCAGGAGCGGACCTCACATGCTCTCTAGAGCGGAACCGCTTTTTTAGTTTGAAATCTTCGCCACTCTGGGGGGGTCCCAACCTCCGCATCAACAGCTATCTCTGGTGTACTGGCAACAACCGATGAAGAGCCGGGCCGGCCTTTCGGGTGGGGCACTGATTTGACCAATGCTGGTCCAGTCCACAATGTAAGCATTGTTGCCTACGACCTGGTATGGTGACTAGAACTTTATAAATTTTGGGGTCCCCTTCATACCGTAGCTGGATGTAGTGTGGGATGGGTGCATTTTTTTTTGCTTTGATGAAGGAAACCCACTTGTCAGAAGCACCTATTTTCGTCCCCTCCACCTTGGATCCTTGCTCTGCAAATGTTTCCATGATTTTAACTATTCTGTTTTTCGCAATTGAAGGCGATACCCAATGTAGGGTAATTTTCAGCCTTTCCTACTCTATTGGGAAGATCTCAACCTTGAAGGAATAGTCACTATCGAAAGACTTACCAACAAGTCTGTCTCTTACTTTCACAGTTGTTGGTACCAAAAACCATGAATATGGGTTTTCAAACCTATATAATGCTGTTACTTCAGCAGCTGGCAACTTGAGAGCCTCTAAAAGGCTCCCAATAGAAGATTTCATGGCGTTATTTCCAGATAGTTTCAACAGGAGAGTACCCTTCGGGTGGACAAGACCACCCTCTAAGTCATTCTTATCAATCAAAAACGGCGGGTAAGACATTCTTTGGATAAATGCACAACAATAACAAAAGGAACAGGAAATGAACAATAAAGGGTTAAGTATGACGCGATTGGAACGTGACAGAATTTAAGGAAATAAAAATATGAAGAAGAACGCACAAATTAAGACAGCAATTTGAAAATTCAACTATATCGATATACTCCCTTGACAAATAAACCCAGGAGCAATCAAAACTCAGAGGCTAGAAGCAAAAAGCGTCCAGAATCCAAGAAACAAGGCATTAGAATTCACTAGATCTAGATTACAGATAATGCATCCGCCATCTTGGATCTTATCCTTTCTGTTGCTGTATTTTTAGCACTTACTCTAAATAATAAACATTTAGAAATGTTTTTATATGAATTCGTGCGATTGGAAATATTTTTAGTAATTGTTTTTGTGCATAAAAATGTTTAGTTTTCTAGCCTCTGACAGCTATTTTTTATTGTCTGTTATTGCAAAAGTGTCATTTTTCAAATTGGGTGTCAGCCCCTGTTGGGTGTCACCCGGTGCGTCCCGCATCACCGCATCCCATTGTGATGTCACTGCATTTAAACACGTTATTACGTTTTAAAAAAGAAGTATAGCTTGAAGTAGAATGGACCTCATTCACCAATCGTAAACAAACAACATTTAGCCACGTGGTGCTCTATCTCTTCTACAAAAATTTACGATCTAATGTTTAATTCATGATGGTTGTCACGTGACAGTTTTTTCCCGTTGTTTTATCAATAAGATCACGTGACTAAATGTTGTTTGTTTACGATTGGTGAATGAGGTCCATTTGGAAACTCTAATAAGAAAAGAGTACAAACAGAGTAGTTGACCTTCCAGCATGGAGACTCGAGACCTAGAGATCGAATTCAGACTGGAGCAACTTATTTTTTGTAAATAGCTTTAGAAAAGGCAGCATCGAAACCTTCTCCTATATATATTTCTTTCCCCCCCCCCCCCCTGTCTACAAAAGTGATTGGACCATAGTGCTCTAAGCATGCTCGCTGTTAGACAAAAAACAACAACATATACATTGGCAATTAAAATTAAAGTAGCCTATAGATGAACTATTTTAAGGGATACTTTTGTTTTAAGTACTTTATAATGTAATTGAACACAAAATGCTCTGAACTTATTTGGAATGAATTTCTTTGTGTCCCTTTTCCGTTTTCCTCTCCCTTTCTCTTTCTTTCTCCCTTCCGCTTATGCTCTTTCGCCTTCTCTCTCTCTCTCTCTCTCATACACACACTCTAAGTAGCGTATTGAGAGTCAATCTTATTCGTACTTCACATGGACTACGGTTACTTGGAGATAGTATGTCCAAGCAGATCTAACTTTCCAAACTTCATAGTAGAGAGAATTACTGATTCGACAGATCGGGAAACTCCCTGAATTAATCAATGTACATAAAGCACAACCGCAGGATTTTAATTGGAGGATTCTCTACTACTAATTTTTACAAAGCTTGTATCAACTCACTTACTCTGTCTGTATGTCTGGTTAAAAGTTTGTACACGATATTTCTCATACAGCCATTTTCGAATCAAGTTGAAACTTTTGCACACTTATTCATTGGCATAGACGAGACACGAATCAATAGAAAAATAACCAATTTGTGAATTTATTACTGGTAATTACTTTTTTTTTTCATACCAACAAGGTAAATATATCCTTCAGTACTCTAAGATACGGCTACATATGTAGGATTTCTTCCCCTTTTATATTGAACACGTTATTTCTTCCACACCCATTCGCTGATCAAGTTGTAACTTTAAACACAATTATTTATTGTGCCTAACAAAACATGAATCAATTAAAGAATGAACAAATTAGTCAATTATTGGTAATTAATTATTTTGTTTAATATCGAATAATTAAAAAAAAACTTCTATATTATTGAGATATATAGTTGAAAGTGCTGAGTTCTTTCCCTTAGATTTTCAAAATAGGATTTTTAAAACTATTTTGCTTGTTCAATTTTCGAAAATATCAATGATAAGAATTTTTTTTTTTAATTTTATTTCTAGGAGAATTTCCTCTTAAAACAAGAGACTTTTGGTCAACTGGGGACACTGCCTGTAGAACAATACGAGGAAATTCTAAGGTTGGTACAATATATTAAAATCTTATCTTCTTATCATATAAATAGCCAAAGTTCCTTCTTAACAAAAGATAATTACGTCCTACGAGTATCCACGTGTTAATCTAGTCGTGAATGTTAATTTGAAAAGTATACTCTGCTAAGTCATTGATTTTCCTGGCTGATTCAGGCAACCCGTTTCATGCAATGACACTTGGAGCAGAATTGTAATTCTTGCACCGGGAATAAGAAATTCTAATAATAAATGGCTGTAAATCAACACCAATAACTTTAAACTCAGGTGTACCTCAAGGAAAAGTTATGGGGCCGCCACTGTTTCTGCTATACATAAATGACCTACCACAATGACCAACATTAAAGCATTAGTTCAGGAACAAAAGTGAGAGACACTGGTCTGTAGTTTCCTGGATCAGATTTATCTCCTTTTGTAAATAAAAGGTGAGATACCAGTCTTTCAAGTACTTTGGTAATCGTAACTCTACCTTGATTAAGTGACGCATGAAAAAGCATTTGAAATACTAGTGCTAGCGCGTTGCTTAGTTCTTTGAGGCATCTAACCTAAAACTCTATTGAATGTTGCTCCGTGAAAGATGCTGGTGCTGATTTGGTTTTACAAAATATCATATGACCGTCAGTTATGTTAAATATACTTATGTATGGTTACATTAAATTAAAAGAAAACAGTTCGCAGCTCCCTTTGATTAGATACCTCTATTTATAATGTCACAGTCGTGTTCGTTAGTATTCGCTAGTTTATTTCTGTGTTAGAATGCTGCTAACTGTGCCATATTTCCACAGGAGTACAGGTATGGACATCGACAACAGAAAAATTGTTTCTGTTGCTCACTGTGCCCAGGTAGAAAGATGGATCAAAAACTGGGTCAAATTTGTCAAGAAAATACCCGGATTTATGGACCTTGACATTGATGACCAGCTTGCCCTCCTTATTAGTAAGTCATAAGTTGTTTTATTTTTCTTATATAAAATTATAATTAAACTAGGGTAGCCGTGAGTGTGATTAGCTAATACGTGTGGTTCGTAACGTGGGACAATAGGCGAGTCTTCGAGAAAGTACTGGTGTGAACACTCTATGTGGAAATCACTCATGATTTGGTCATGTTATCGTCTAGAAAAAACGGACGACAAGTCCGTGATTTGCACGTGGAGCATTCACACCAAGAGTATCAAGAAGAGAGTCGTCGCTGGTTCTTCGTCACCGTCTAGGTTTAGGGGCGACCCTTCTAGAAATTGTTGGTTTGAACACTCCGCCTGCAAATTACTCCAGGCTTACTTTTGATATTATTCTCAGATTCAAGAACAGAGTTCTGGTTACTGGGTGCCTACAGGGGCTATAACTCGCTACTAGACTCAACTCTAATGCCCAATGGTATTTGTTACCACAAGGAAGAACTTAAAATGGTAATGTACAGTCATTTTAAAGTTAACGCTAGGTTCACTTTGCAATGTTTTGCACTTAAAATGGTAATGTACAGTCATTATAAACTTAATATTAGATTCACTTTGCAATGTCTTAAACTATAAAGTTCTGAGCTTTATGACCGAGACCTACTTTGTCTGGGCAATTCTCTTTTGCCTATGATGGATACAACTAGTTTGCTCTCTTACATTAGATGGCTTCGGAAAGAGTGAGACTCCGTTAGACTTCAGTGCTCTCGAACAGAGGTTCCCAAACTTTTCCCCCCAGGAAACTCCTTATATAGTCAAAACTTGCCCACTGAGCTCTAAATGAAAAAGCTACATAAATGATTATTAAACAAGTGTTGAGGGTTGAACCCCCCCCCCCCCCAACGGAAATTAAATCCCCCCCCTCAGGTGGGGTGGATTTTTTTGAATGATTTTTTGCAAAACGGGGATTTTGGGTTTAAAATCCCCATCAGGGGTTTTGACGTTAAAAAAAACCCCTCTTCTATAAAAAAAAAATAATAATAATAAGGCATGCGGCAGTCACCAAATTCAATGAGTGTAGCCAAGGAGGGTTTTGAGTTTAAATCCCCCCCTCCAGAGGGTTTTAAGTTTAACAACCTAACATCATACTAACATTATGTGAACCTATGTGATACAACCTAACAACTTAACATCTGTGTGATTTATATGATTCAATTGAACATGTATGTGAACTTGTATGATACTAGCTAACGTCTAGATGTAAATGTTTACCCCATGGAGCGTGTTGTCATTTAAACTTCCTTCCTACCCCCTCCTTACTTCAGCTGTACACAGAGGAGTATGTGGATCTCATCTTTCACTTGTCGGCTGTCCTGCAAAAGACTCACCTACTCCCTGATGAGATGGTCCTGTTGAAGGCAGTTTGTCTGACAGCTTCAGGTAGCAACACTTACCCAGCACGAACATTTCTACATGTCATTTAATGACTTACAAAACTATTTTTTTACTTTCCTAGAAGTCTCTTCTTTTCTTCTTCTCCCTTACTTCTTGCCTCTTGTATACTCTCTCTCTCTCACACACACGCTCTCTCACACACACAATCTCTCTCTCACACACACACGCTCTCTCACACACACAATCTCTCTCTCTCTCACACACGCTCTCTCACACACACAATCTCTCTCTCTCTCTCACACGCTCTCTCACACACACAATCTCTCTCTCTCTCACATACACACAATCTCTCTCTCTCTCTCTCACACACAATCTCTCTCTCTCACACACACACAATCTCTCTCTCTCTCACACACACAATCTCTCTCTCACACACACACAATCTCTCTCTCTCTCTCACACACACAATCTCTCTCTCTCTCTCTCACACGCTCTCTCACACACACAATCTCTCTCTCTCACACGCTCTCTCACACACACAATCTCTCTCTCTCTCTCACACACACAATCTCTCTCTCTCTCTCACACACACACACGCGGACTCTCCTCTCTTTATCCTTTTCTCTCAAACATTATTTATCTTCTCCTTCCTTCTTATAAACTCTTCGTTCAAAAGTTTTTGTACTCACACATCCTCCCCTACGTACTTTGTATAAGAATGCTTCCGACGTATTTATAATCATTTAATATAATTTTTATAAGTTAATAACTCTAAAATCATAATCTTTATTCTGGTAGACAGCGATCAGACTTTAATATTGTTTCAATTTTCTTTCAGATCGAACCACGTTACACAACCCGAGCGCTGTGGAGAGAATTCAAGACTTAATGGTGGCCTGTCTGCAGCACTTAATTAGAAAGAACCATCCACCTAAGCTCTGGGCGAGTCTTATGGGCTGCGCTGTCCACATGCTGACCACTGTCCGTGAGATTGGACATGCCTGCGTCGTGCATGTTGGCCAGTACGGTCTCCGTCGCATCCACATGTACAAAGACAATGTCATCCGAGAAATCCTTCAGGGCGGAGTTAGCTCCAAACTAGAGGATCTGTTATGACACACTGCACAACTACAGGGTAGCTTCTGCTCCATGCCAGAGCATCTATTTGAAATTCATCAGGGCGCTGGTCAGCACCAATGTAGAGGACCACTGCAGAGTCATCTCCAAGTTAGAGCATCTATTATGACATTCATCAGGGCGCTGGTCAGCACCAATGTACAGAGTCATTTCTAGGTTAGAGGATCTGTTATGACACACTATGTAAAATAAACATCGAAGGCGAGATCATCTCAAAACTAGATACAACTAGATCTACTTAGAAAATGTGATCCTTCAGCGCAGAGTCACTCTAAACTAGTGAATCTGTTGTGATCTTTTTGTATCCGTGAAAAAACTAATAATTTCGCCTGAATACGAAGCCTATTCCTTGAAAATTTAGCTACATGCTATAAATATAGAACATAATTAAAACCTTTCTGAACATTCAATCCAGTTTTTTTGTGACTTTAAGTTTTTACAAGTACTTTAATACAATAAACAAGAAAATATTTTTGAAATGTTTAAAAAAAAAAAAGCGTAAGCTTAGTTATATCAATTAGCTTGGATCAGTCATGTCATTAAATTTGTAATAGATCTAGACAAACAGTAAAAAGCATTTATAACAAATAAAAAGAGAGGGAACGGCCTGAATTCGAACTCGTGGCTCGAGCCTCCTAAAGCCGACATTGTAACCACTCTGCTAGTGAAGTTCTTATGCACATAGAAGAGTGTATCTATTGTTTCTATCGTGACGTCGTATTTCATGATTGTGTTCATGAAGACTCAGACGACGACCTATAAAGGGGGCTAATTCAGCTTATACCGCTACTTCAGTTAAGAACAATACTATAATTTCTTTCCCTTGTTTGAGATACCAAACAAAATAATTAATTAGCAATAGCTAATTAAATAATTGCAAAATTTTTTGATTGCTTTTTGTGTTGTCTGGTCAAAGAAATAATTGTGCACATTTTCAGCTTGTTTCCTGACTGGGTGTTGGAGACATAAATTTGTACAAACTTTTTTACCAGACACAGAGTGAAAATAGTTTATTCAAGGATATCTAAGGAGAAGAACAACAAAATCAATGCCATATTTCCATATTCCCTTTTTCTACATTAAAAAACAAACAAACTATGTAATTACAACTAATTGATTAATTGATATCTTTTTTTTATTATTGATACACGTAATTCTTAGACAATGAATAATTGTGCACAATTCTAACATGATCAGAGAATGGCAAGTGGGAGAAAAAAAAACGTATACAAAATTTGTACTAGACAGACAGACAGACAGACAGAGTTAATAATAAGCTTTGTTTTAAAAAAGTTGCATATCACGTTAAAAGGATTTATGTAACCATAAATAAAAACGCGTTTCTGGGTTTTTATAAATTTAAAAAAAATAACAAGGAAGTTGCTTGACGTAATAGTGTCATCCCCGAGACTTTACGACATTCATGCATTGGTTTAACTGTAGTAGATCATTCTGAATAACCCAACATTTCTTAACTACACTAGCTCGACACAAAATAGTTTACAATTGTCGCTAACAAGTTATGCATTTATTTCCTATGTTTAATTAATGCGTAAATATATTTTTTAAATTCCAGTATCTAAACCAGTCAAGTACTGCTCCACCAACAAGATTCAAGGAGCAGCACATGGAATATATCTAGCATTCTTGTTAATCTTCAATGTTATTTCTTGCATACCCAGTTGTGTTAGCCAGACATATTGGCAGCATATGACTGGCCTCGACATTCACTAAAGTCTTTTTTGCATTCATTTGTAATGTAGTTATGCGCCATGGCTACTTATACTTTATACCTGTGTGGCTACCCATACTGCGCCCTGTGTGGCTACTCATACTTTCCCCTGTGTGGCTACCCATCTTTAGGAAAGTTAGAAAACGTTAAATAGGGAGCTCATGATGTAATAAAACATTATATATAGCTCCTCTTTCGTGGTTGAAGATGTGCACATTTCTCATTTCCCATAAACGCGAAGATGGCTATTAAGTCCAATCCACGCTTTAAAAAGCCGGCGACACACATGGCATGGGCAAGTTGGGTCTGAAACAGATAAGCCTGCTTCATTTCTCAGCTTTTAAATAGCTCTGTGTTCATCATGCTGGCCGCTCCCCTTGACTCGTAACTTGAGACCAGTGACTTAGCTAAGGATTTTTGGCCGGAGGGTTTGACTTCTTTAGGGGCCTCTTCATTTTGACTTTTGACATCATGATATGAGATAATGGGGTAATATTTAATGTAAAAAAAAATTTCGCCCAATCCCCGGGTGTCTTTGTGTTGACCCCCGGCACACAGCTCTCCATAAAGAAGGGAAGGCGATTATCTGGCATACGGACTAAATTGAAACTGTGAGGTGGCGATGTGCCGTGGGTCTGGAGTGGACTCTACAGATAAACTAAAGCACTGTCACAATCTGTCCCTGCACTTCGTCGTAATGGGGGGGGGGGGGTATGTGGCAGTTCACGTGACAAAATCCTTCCCCTCTACCTAGTCAGCACTTGTTCCTAGCAGAATATCAAGAGAGAGGCCGGTCCATTCAGATTTACTATCTTTCTTTCTTCAATCTTCCAAAAGTGAGTCTAGTTCTTCAAGTGCTATGACTTGGATCAATTCATCACATATTGTTTTAGAAATACAATATATGACACCTGATCTTTGATATTCTCAACTATATGTATACTGCTTGCAGTTCGAATGATGCCATTGTGAGGTGAACCCATTGTTCCCATATCTCCGTTCAAAGGTAGACCACTCTCTTTTGTAGTAGTTGACAGCCAATTGTTGAGCCATATTTCTTTTACTAGTTGACAGCCAATTGTTGAGCCATATTTCTTTTACTAGTTGACAGCCAATTGTTGAGCCATATTTCTTTTACTAGTTGACAGCCAATTGTTGAGCCATATTTCTTTTACTAGTTGACAGCCAATTGTTGAGCCATATTTCTTTTACTAGTTGACAGCCAATTGTTGAGCCATATTTCTTTTACTAGATGACAGCCAATTGTTGAGCCATATTTCTTTTACTAGTTGCCAGCCAATTGTTGAGCCATATTTCTTTTACTAGTTGACAGCCAATTGTTGAGCTATGTTTTATTAGTTGATATCCCAGGGCGTTTAATCTGTTCACGATATTTTCTAGTTCTCTAGCCAAATTTAAATCATTTTTTTAATACTTAGCAAAATTATAACGGTCAAACTAGAGTTTTCCCAGGGTGGCCAACGAGCTAGAATTTCTTTTCTAAGTGATATTCACCAACTGTCAAAGTTCTAGGAAATCGTTAGGGCCGTTTTCGAGAAACGTGTCCTCCCAGCGAGGTTTTGCCCCATCTTTTGGAATATGGGAGTTATTGTACAAATAAAATTATCGGTAATACATTGAAGTACAATTTGTATGAGCCCCCTCTCTCTAGGGTAAAAGCTTATGTTGCCTTTAGTTAAATCCAGCCCTGAGTGAAAGTCAGTTTTTGTGTCCCTTGTAGCACGAAGAGGGGAGGGGGGGGGGTCCATAATATTTAATTTGCACTATTTTCAACCTTAAATAGTAGCCCGTGGGTGTCACTGCGCTAGCAACGTTAGAAATACATGAATGTATAATTGGGATTTATTTTGAGCCATCCAGAAATGGCGTCCCGTTAAAGTGAAAGTTAGAAGGCTATCAGTAGGGCAGAAAATGAACATAGAGATAAGTCTGAGATGAAGCAGACTATACCAAACTGTTGACTTACTCAAGTCTCAGGCAGTCAATATTTGGTCATAACGTTGTGGCAACAACAAAAAAAGTTCAACTAACAAAAACAATTTTTATAAAGCCTCTTTTCAAGTCACAATTTCATGGAGGATGGAGTGTGAAATCTGAACACGTATCTAGAATAACGGCTTTAACAGTTTTCCTAGAAATTTAACAGATGATGTATAAAAACATGTTTCATTGTGTTGTTGTTGTTTTATTCCAAGATTCATTAGTTATAAAATGAGACAATCTATCGATCCATAAGTTGCGTCAAGGAGGTATTGTCTTATGAAAAGAGGATTTCATGTTTTTCTGGTATATGTATACACACATACAAGACTTCGGGCGGACTCAGCGGTAAAGTATTTGATTGCAGAACCCAAAGATACAAGTTGGTATCTTGATACAGACAGTTATCTTATACGAAACTTTGAGGAGTGTTTGAGTCCAGTAACTCTAGATGAGATCGTGCTATTTGTTGGGGGAGAGAACAAATCTTTGGAAGGTCACGTGATACTTTAGTCCATACGTCTTAAGAAGTTTCTTAAGCGCGGATCCAAGAAAAATGTTGACTTCATCCTCTTGAAGACGGGAATATTAAAACGTTGATTTTACCACAATGTGGTAAACAATTACGGAGAGAAAAAAGTTAATACATTTCCAGTTTTTAAAGCGAAAGTGGATGCTAGACTGGTATCTAGTCGCTGCTAGACAATGGCGCTTTGTCAGGGTCAGTGGTTTGAGACCTCCTTGGGGCTTGTCTATGTTTCGTCCTATTTGCTACAACTTCTTTGAATAACTTTGGTACCTTGGTGCTGCTATTATTCTGTTACATCTCATATTTATTACCTTGGTGCTGCTATTATTCTGTTACATCTCATGTTTATTACCTTGGTTCTGCTATTATTCTATGCTACATCTCATGTTTATTACCTTGGTGCTGCTATTATTCTATGCTACATCTCATGTTTATTACCTTGGTGCTGCTATTATTCTGTTACATCTCATGTTTATTACCTTGGTGCTGCTATTATTCTGTTACATCTCATGTTTATTACCTTGGTGCTGCTATTATTCTGTTACATCTCATGTTTATTACCTTGGTGCTGCTATTATTCTGTTACATCTCATGTCTATTACCTTGGTGCTGCTATTTTTCTGTTACATCTCATGTTTATTACTTTGGTGCTGCTATTATTCTGTTACATCTCATGTTTATTACCTTGGTGCTGTTATTATTCTATGCTACATCTCATGTTTATTACCTTGGTGCTGCTATTATTCTATGCTACATCTCATGTTTATTACCTTGGTGCTGCTATTATTCTATGCTACATCTCATGTTTATTACCTTGGTGCTGCTATTATTCTGTTACATCTCATGTTTATTACCTTGGTGCTGCTATTATTCTGTTACATCTCATGTTTATTACGTTGGTGCTGCTATTATTCTGTTACATCTCATGTTTATTACCTTGGTGCTGCTATTATTCTGTTACATCTCATGTTTATTACCTTGGTGCTGCTATTATTCTGTTACATCTCATGTTTATTACTTTGGTGCTGCTATTATTCTGTTACATCTCATGTTTATTACCTTGGTGCTGCTATTATTCTATGCTACATCTCATGTTTATTACCTTGGTGCTGCTATTATTCTGTTACATCTCATGTTTATTACCTTGGTGCTGCTGTTATTCTATGTTGCATCTCATGTTTATTACCTTGGTGCTGCTATTATTCTGTTACATCTCATGTTTATTACCTTGGTGCTGCTATTATTCTGTTACATCTCATGTTTATTACCTTGGTGCTGCTATTATTCTGTTACATCTCATGTTTATTACCTTGGTGCTGCTATTATTCTGTTACATCTCATGTTTATTACTTTGGTGCTGCTATTATTCTGTTACATCTCATGTTTATTACCTTGGTGCTGCTATTATTCTATGCTACATCTCATGTTTATTACCTTGGTGCTGCTATTATTCTGTTACATCTCATGTTTATTACCTTGGTGCTGCTATTATTCTGTTACATCTCATGTTTATTACCTTGGTGCTGCTATTATTCTGTTACATCTCATGTTTATTACCTTGGTGCTGCTGTTATTCTGTTGCATCTCATGTTTATTACCTTGGTGCTGCTATTATTCTATGCTACATCTCATGTTTATTACCTTGGTGCTGCTATTATTCTGTTACATCTCATGTTTATTACCTTGGTGCTGCTGTTATTCTATGTTACATCTCATGTTTATTACCTTGGTGCTGCTATTATTCTGTTACATCTCATGTTTATTACCTTGGTGCTGCTATTATTCTATGCTACATCTCATGTTTATTACCTTGGTGCTGCTATTATTCTGTTACATCTCATGTTTATTACCTTGGTGCTGCTGTTATTCTGTTGCATCTCATGTTTATTATTCAAAATTTGTGTCAGGACTAAATCCTTTAAATTCCATTTATGTTTCAAGAATAAGTGAGGAAATGCAGATTATGTTTTTACGCTATCTGTCTGCCAGTGCGTGAGTGTATAAATAACAGAAACTAAAAACGTTATTGAAAATAGGATTTCGTGTCTTCGCCACCGCCTGTATCGTGCTCAATGCAAACAGCTAAGTAGCGGGTTGTTTGAATTGGTGTCACGTGACTAACTTCTTACCTGTTGAGACATGACCAAGCCTTGGGCATCAACAACTCACTCTGAGGTACGGTACCGCTCACGGGAATGTGACCCAGTAGAAATTGGTCAACCCTGTCCATCTGTAAGCGAAAGGAGGGGAGTGTGGTGTGGTTGATGCGTGTGTGTGTGTGTGTGTGGTGGGTCAGGGTGTAGAGGAAAAGGTCTTGCAGTCCTGCCTCATCTATCATGATGACATATGTTGTGGATGTATGATGTGGACACTAAAGCTATCATCCATCTCACCTGTCATATTCCTCTGTCCGCGGGACACGCTCGTAAAGCGCCACCTAGTTCTGCGGACACGGAAGAAGGGAAAGAGAGGGGGGGGGGGGCAGAGTTGTAAAAGAGGGAAGTAACTGTGGGCCGACAAGTTATTTGTAGAGCAGACATCTCGCAAGACTTACCTTTTTTTTAAACAGTTAAATTGCTTTAATCCCTAAAGAAGGATTCTCACGCATTATATAACTAAATGAGCAAAGATGGGATACTGCTTTCACCTTATAATACTGAGATATTTGGTCTCTCGAAAAATGAGGGTTAAAAGAAATAAATGAAAGTAAAGATGTGGTAATGTGTGTGGGGTGGGGGGGGGGGGGAGGTGAATAATATACAGAAATAAATTGTAATGTTAGTTAAGTACAATCAAATCTAAGGTGACCTTTTTTTATCATTCTTTGTCTCTCTTAATAATTCAAAGATCAATTTAAAAAAGAAACATTAAACACTAATGAAAGACCAGCTAAAGAATTTTAATTCATAATAAGGGAGTAAGGCGTCCATTTCAAGGTTTTGGGCGTAGCCAGGATTTTTTTCGGAAGTGGGATTTTTTTTCTTCATGCACACACACACACACATATATACACATATATATGTGTGTATTTTTTTATTTTTTATTTATATGTGTGTGTGTGTGTAATAAATATTCATTACATCCAATCCCTTCATTTTTAGGATGTGTTTTGTACCCTAAAATAGTTTTTTTTTCTGGAGCCTGTGGAACGACAGTAAACATCCATGCCTTACCAGTTAAAGATTTTGGGGAAGCGCTGTGAGCTTCTACAGTGGGATGCGGGCGGAGCCCCAGAGCCAAGCATTATTTCCTGTAATTTGAAGCTAAAAAATGCATATTCTGATGTGTCTACTGTGGAATATCCTGCTTCTCTTGGTCCTGGGTTCGAATCCTGGTGAAAACTGGGATTTCTAACTTTGGGATGTTCTGGGCGCCTCGAGCCCAACCAGCTCTAATGTTACTTGACATTAATTGGGAAAAGTTAAGGTGGTTAGTCGTTGTGCTGGCCACATCGTTAACAGTGGACCACAGAAACATATGACCTTTACATTATCTGCCCTATAGATCTCAAGTTCTGAAAGGGGAACTTGACTTTTTTTTACTTTTCTTCTATTCATACATTTTTCTCAAACTTCAACTCAGCAAGTCCATTGCACTTTATTAATGGGGCCCAGTGACAGGTAGAAAAACATTATTTTTTTTAATATTGCTTCAATTCTGGTAGATTTACTTTATGAATGGGTTCCAGCAACTGACAGAAAAACCCAATTGCAAGGATCAAACGGATACTCTAGTTTTGCTTTAGTTGTTTGTTTGTTTTTATATCGGAGGGGAGTTAACCACATACCCCTTTACTACGCTCTTGGAATTTAGTGAATGAAGCCTTGCTTTTCTTTTTATCGGAAAGTGGTTTTAACCTCATTCCCCCCCCCCCCTTTGACTAAGCTCATTGTAGACTTTGTTTTCCTTTAGTCTAGTTTTATTGGGGAGGGGTTAATCTCTATCTTCTCTTTCTTACGCTCATGGAATGTAATGGCTCATGGCTGTAGCTTTGTTTTTGTTTTTTATAGGAATAGAGATTTAAACATCTAGACTTCTTTGGCTACGATTATAGAATTTGATGACATTGTTATCCATTGATTTTTTATTGAAAAAAAAAAGGAAGGGGTGTTAAACTCACATTTATGGAATTTAGAGGGGTTTTTAAAATATAAATTTCCCTTGGCTTTGCTCATAAAAGTTTTCTTTAGTTTTTTTTTTTTTATTGAAGATTGGGTTTTTAACCTTTAATAAGGGAGACATGCTTAAATCAAGGTTCATTCAGTCTACTTTAGTGAATCTATTTAATATAATATTCAAACTGAATTGTAAACTGTATTGCTTGATGTATAGTTTGTGTTCCATCTTTTCATGATGTATACTCTCAGGATGAAATTCGTTTAGTTTAGTCAAAGTAAATATGTTATTTCTTTATTAAGTAATGATCCACAGAGTTCAATTCCATAGAGTGTCATCAGATCTAACTTTAGTTCAATAGAGTGTCATCAGATCTAACTTTAGTTCAATAGAGTGTCATCAGATCTAACTTTAGTTCAACATCAATGAGAACGCCATACATCACCCTATTCCACTATAACACCTCGTTATGTATTGTTATGCTCCAATCAAGACTTGTAACACACAAGCGAGTCCGCACAGCTGCTGGTCAGCTTTTCGGGCGCTCTTTAAAGAATCGCTTTAGTCAACCTTTAAACCGTTTATTTACAGGAGAACATGTGGTCGAGTTATCTACCCTAAGCTTCTCTATTGTTCTCTCTTCAAGCGTCTCTATAAACATGGCGTAGTTCCTGTGTCATTTGATCTACTCTTTTGGTCCCGACATTAATACTCAAAAATACTATAAATATATATCCTAATATCTCAGACTAGGGTACACTGCAGAATGGAACTTTTCCATCCTCAACAAAATGTCAATTATTTATTGTTTGTACAAAAAAAAAAATCGATTTTTTCTTGGCCAACTTACTAACCAAATTGTTTTTACATTCTAGAACGCTATTATTTTTTAAAGGAAACAAATTTTCTTATCAATTTTATAAACTCGAGTTGGATCCAATAATATGAGACTCCCTGGATCACTGCTGATGAGTAGGAGGGAGGATTAAATAAAGATTAAGAAAGCACAGTCTCCTTTAGATTTCACTTATAATCTGGTTCAAGGATCAAAGATGGTCGTTTTAAACCTGTGGACAGAAATGTGATCGCGGTCATATTTTATTGGAGGGGGGGGGGCGATAATTTTTTCGTTTCACAATGGGGTAGCTAGATCTATTGGTTTCAATAAAACAAAAAGCTACCCCCCAAAAAAAAAGACTTCTAAATAAACTTAAAATATTGATTAATTTGAACATCACCCTAACAGATATGCAGAATGATTCTCAACAAACACAGTAACACACTTTTCTGATCAAAAAATGTGTAAACGCTTCGGAGTATGTAGGGTATAGCCAAAAAGAATGTCTGTAATTTATAATAAAAGTATTTTAAATTCATTAGTCAACTAATTAGCCAAACACCAAAGCATACATTCATATACATATCACCCCCACCCAAAACAAATGTACAAATGTGTACATACCAACAAATACCATATGTACGGCCTGTAAACTGATGTACGTTTTTATACACCAACATTACACTATATTTTAACATGGCAACACTTGTAGCGTTATGCACTGACCAACCAAGCACACCCCCACACCAAACATTCACCTTTCTCCACCTCAATGCAACATTTTTTTCTGTGCAACAATGTGACCAGACCACATCCTTCACGCCCAAGGTCTAAAGACGTTGCCCCCGCCACGTAGACTTCAGGCCAGGTCCAGCAAGCCTTTCAACACGTTGAACAGTTGCGGGCGGGAAAACGCTGCAGGAATCCCGAGCTCTGTCGTGATGGATGCCCGCTGTCTTCTTGTCCGACAGTTCACCATGTTGGTTTATTCCTCAAGCTGGAAACATTTGGCTTAATTGCCAGTTTGGCCTCATTTTCGTTAATCCCATTGGTAAACAGGATTTCTTTTTATAGTGTCTACCTACTAAGATTTATTAGGCCACATCTTTAACTTAGACTATAAACACATTTAAAAGTATAATGACTTGAAGGTGGAGTTACATTTGAATGTTCAAAAAGATCAAAGCTCTTGAACTTGAATAATAAAATAGCAAGAAACTAGAGTCACAAGTCACACATTCAAATGAATTATAACAAAATTATTTTAGTTTTTAGTGCTGAACAATTCTACGTGAAGAAAAACGATTATACACCTACCAGTGTTTTAGTCTGTTTAACAGTCATATACCTACCAGTGTTTTAGTCTGTTCAACCGTCATATACCTACCAGTGTTTTAGTCTGTTCAACAGTCATACACCTACCAGTGTTGTAGTCTGTTCAACCGTCATATACCTACCAGTGTTTTAGCTTGTTTAACAGTCATATACCTACCAGTGTTTTAGCCTGTTCAACCGTCAGATACCTACCAGTGTTTTAGCCTGTTCAACCGTCAGATACCTACCTAAAAATAGCACTTAGAGCTTCTATTACTACTGGTTTTGTTGTATTAGGTAGTGGTACAGCTTCCGGCCATCTTGTTGCCAAATCAACCAACGTTAAAATGAATCTATTCTTCCGATCTGTCATTTGGAGTGGTCCTATGATATCAATAGCAACTTTAGTAAATGGAGTGGAAATAATATTCATGCGCCCTAGTTCTACTTTTCCAGCTTTTCCTAGGTGTCTACCTCTTTGACAAAGGTCACAACATTTAATGTATGTTTTTATATCTTTATCTACCCCAGGCCAAAAGAAACGCGAATATACCCGATACTTGGTTCTATTTATAGACATATGTCCGGCTAAAGGTGTAGAGTGTGCTATTTCTAATAGTAGTTCTGGTCTATTCGTAGGGATTACAAGTTGTCGCTCTATTACCCCAGGGCTATCTTTTCTCTCAAATTCTTTGTACAGTACAGTCTACAGTACAGTAGACCTTCTTCCACTATAAACGATACCAATCCCTTCCTCTTATCTTCGACCGTTCCTGCATTTGCTTTTTCCCATAATCTAACTAACGAACTATCATTTCTTTGATCCTCTCTAAAATCACTGTCCAATTCCATCCACTTACTTAAGCCAATCCTGTCATTATCTTCCGATTTGACCCTAGTGTCTTCTGCTTTCGCCATTGCCCTAGTAACAGCATTCCCATATAAAAATGATTTAGCTTGATCAACATTTCCAATAATAATATCTGCTATCGGGTCCTTGAACATGACCGCTACAAAGACTCCTTTTAAAAATGGAGTATCAATGTCTATCCAAGCAAGTGGATACTGAAAGGTTAGTCCATCTATTAATTTTAAAGTAAAAAACCCATCTATCTTCTGACTTTCTTCTATTAAACTTTCTCGGACCCCAATTATGCTCGCCCCTGTATCTCGTAGAACAGAAAACTTCGATCTCCTAAAAATCCCTCAACTATTTTCAATCCACCAACTGATTTATCTTTATAATCTAAAAAAATTTAATGTATCAGTGTGACATGCAAACAATCCCACTTGTTGCCCCTTTCTGGTAATACTTTTAGTCATTGCTGTGTTGGACCTCTATTCTCATTTAGCTTTACCCGACAAAATCGAGCAATGTGTCCGCCCTTTCCACATCTATAGCATATCACTTGTGTCCCCTCTGTGTTTATATTATTCGAGCGACGACTGTTAGATTGACCAGTGGCACCAAATGGTACACATGGGATATCGTTACTAGTTACTTTGTTACTTCCCTTTACAATATGTGTAGAGCCTTTCATGGCATCTCTAAATTGATCAATACAGTCTAAGACCTCTTGGGCTGAAGTAGGCTATCGTAGCTTTCGTAGCAAAATATCTTTCAGTGCCTCAGAAGAGAGCACACTGTAAAGTCTGTCTCTCATTATAAGGTCAATTATACCGTCTACTGTCATTGGGGTTTGTGATGTTTTATTAGAAGATAGATGGGTTTTTTACTTTAAAATTAATAGATGGACAAACCTTTCAGTATCCACTTGCTTGGATAGACATTGATACTCCATTTTGATTACCTAATTGTAAGAGATTTATAGTTTTTTGATGTACCACTAAAAACGACAACAATAAAGAATTTTAAAGCTTTGTTATGTAGGGTGAAAGGTCATTTATTACATGTCCTAAAATGTACGTTTGACTTCCATCTATGTGGTATAAAAAGGTCAGGATCGCCACGTAGTATCTGTCGGTGCGTAGGCCAGGGTATTCTAGCACCAATGTTGATGAGGTGCACAATTTTTGAATGCACTTTCTTTGTTGCCTTGCTTTTATGCTTATGGAGGGTTTTTTGTTGTTATGCTGGTGTTGTAGAATATTCAAGATAAACAACTAACAAACTAGTGTTTAAGAGGGAAGACATATTAGGAACTTCATTTATTACGTAAACACAAGCGGTGTTGCACTGACGTGTTAGTGTACAAATGTACATGTTACATCCAGGGGCGGACTGGCTATATGGGAAAACGGGCAAATGCCGGGTGGGCCGGTACCAAATTGGCCGGTCTGGTCGCGACCACAGAAAAAAAATGTCAATGCAGACAACTTAAAAAAAAAGTGACAGCAGCAAGACACAAAGGCCCGAACACGTTTCTTGTTGTTGTTGTTGTTTTAATTATTATTACAATTAATTTTGTTTGAAATTCAACAAGAATATTAAAAAAAACAACACTATAGCCTACACTGTACGTATTATCGTTTGCTAAACATTAGACCGTACTTTCTTATATGCACGAATAGCATGGACTGCTTTGATGTCTTCAAAGTTGTGTTTGGCCTAATCATTTTGCTGGTCGGCCTTCCCTCCCCCGTCTTTTAATGGTTCCAATGAAATCTAACCAAAAAGAGGGATGAGAGAGGTTTAGATAAAAAAACACTGATATAACGCAGCAAAAAAAAAAAAATAATAAATAAATAAAAAATAGACGCGACAATTAGCTTTTTAACAAAACTTAATAGAAATTAACTTTAACACATACACACAGCCGCGAAATTGCAAACTACCCAACTTATTCACAGCTCAATATGGGTTATTTAGAGATCTACTTTCTGCGATTTGAAAAGAAAAAGTTAGTTTCTTTTTGTTTATTTTTAATAACATAGATCTAAAAATACTACACTTAAGGCTTACAAAAAAAAATATTTAAAAATAAATCTACATCTAAATCAATTTTTATACTATTATAATTAATGGCAAACTTATACTTAGTATGAAGTCATTAATGATGAAAATTATTACAATAATTTATATAGCGCTGTCACATCCGATATTTAATGAAAGGAGATTTATATTTTAAATAATGGGTCATGGTATATTCATATAGATAGAAATCGCGTTTTCTGAGAATGTACTAGGAGGAAGCAAGAGCTTTTCACATTAAGTAAGTGCCTCTCTAACCGTTCTGCTTTCTCTTATCTTTTAATGGAATAGGTTGCCTCAGTCAGCCAGGAAAACCAATGATTTAGCATATTTTAAGTCACAGGTCAACATGCATGACTAGATTGACACATGAAATAAATAGTACGTAACTATCTTATTTTTTTAAAGAATCGTCTGTAATCTATAAGTAATACCAAAAAGCTTCAAACTCATTAAGCTGCTATTGTATTGTTTATAGTTTTCAGATTACATACATGTATAAATAGAATACATTATGTAATCCTACGAATGCATACACCCAGTTTTTCGATGCGTTATCAAACTTTATATATTTTGTAGAGAATCAGGCTTACACCTGTAATATAACACACGTGCGTAGCCGGGAGGGGAGGGTCTTCAAACCAACAATTGCCTCAGACCTCATTGTCTGAAAGGGAAACTTTACTTACTGCCCCGGTGCAGCCAACTTAAGCAAACTACAGTCACCAAATTTCATGATTGTAGACCTGATTTCCACTTTTTATATGATCTAGGCTTAGGATGTTTCGAAACTACTGTTCCTGGTTTCCACTTAGAATTAAGTTGCATTCTGACTGCCGTTCCGTCTTGTAGTGGATTATGACTCTTAACTCCTTTCCTCTTATCATAATAATGTTTCTGAGACTGTTTCTCGTAGTCAAAGTGTTTCTTCACCACCTTGAGATCTGGTGTCTTAGGTCTGAGTATTTCCTCGCTCGAAGGTAACAAATTTCTGGGTCGGCGTCCCATGAGAAATTGTGCTGGCGACAAATTAATATTACTCAGTGGAGTAGTTCTGTAGTCTAATAGCGACAGAAATTTGTCTTCGCTTTCCTTCCACAGTTTCTTCACTGTCTGAATGAATTTTAAAAACAAGTTGTTTTGTACAAGAGTCAAAACGAACTCCTTAGCGTCTGACCCACTTGTTCTGGAGTGTCTGGTTAACATGGAGATCATGAACACAAGAGCTTATTTTGTGTCGATCTAGTTTTTTGCTATTCCCCAATTAGCTGTCAGCGAGACCACGAAATGTGTTGTTCTGGATGTCAGTCACAGGCTGCACTGCGTCATTCACAGGTTGCACTGCATCATTCACAAGTTGCAGTGTATAATATGTTTAATCTAAGGTGTTGTACAATGTTCTTCACATTTTGTACTAAAAACACATGTTGTACTGTGTAAAGCACGCGTTTTGCTGGGTTACAATTTGTATTGTATCATGCAGTCAAAATTCATTTGCATAAGACCCCTAACAATAAAACGTTTGGTTTCCCGAGTTGCAACTTTTGATGCCGGAGTTGATCAGAATGTGCCCTTCAAGTCTTATTAGCATAACAGCTGAAGGATTGAAGGATGTCAGTAACTGCAGAAAATTAAATAAATAAATAATAAAACGTTCTTTTGGTTATCAGTCCTATAGAGGACAAGAAATAAAACTCTCTTTTTCGTTATCAGTTCAAGAGAGAATAAACGAGAGCATTCTTTTAGATATCATTGATTCACTTGTTTCTTTATTACAACTTTCTAGTGTCATTTTTTACAATCTAGATTTTTTGAGCTCAGAGATCCGTTAACTTTAGTTTTAAAACTAAGAATTTCTAGTTTCTCTCAAAGTCCATCAACAAACACAACAAAGTCACTCGCGCTTGGGGTTTAAATTTAATGTATTTTTATTTCTAATATCTTTTTTTTTCTTTTTTTGTCGATTTCGTTGATTTCCATTGAAGTTTTTCAATACAAACATTTGTTAAGAGTTTGTATCTGTTTCACTGCTACTCTGTATTGCATCAAATTTGTTGTTGTTTTTAATGTATTGGCGTCTACTTCAAGAATTATGTTTTGTTTACAGATCTATCTAGAAATGAGAGCTATTTTTTAAATACATTTACTGATTCTATAAATAGAACCAAAAAATGTCGAGACAGTTTTAGTAAACACTGAAATGATATTCACTACAGAAGTTAGGGTTAGGCTAAAATAAGCTATACACGTGACCAAGTTTATGAGTAAATATTCTTTAAAATATGAGATTTTACAAATATTTGAAAATATAGATGTAGTGAAAATAAACATAAATATAGATCTACTTTACATGTGCTATTAATAGTAGGCTATTGAGTCCTCGGTGATGAAGGACATGTGTACAACAACACAAAAAAAAAGAAAATTATATTTAATCATCTTTTTTTTTTACACAAGTGGCCTGCTAGTAGAGATTTTAGATTAGTTTTTTTTTTTTACAAAGCTTATATATCAACTTTCTCTGTCTGTCTGTCGGTCTGGTAAAAAAGTTTGTACACGTTATTTCTCCCACACCCTGTTTTGTATTTCTATTACCTGACAAAACAAAAATCAATTTTAAAAAATTATCCAATTAATTTATCAACTATTGGTAATTAATTATTTACATAGTACTTTTCCATTCTCGAAAGCTTTCTTGAAATCAATTAAGACAAGGCAAGGATACTCTTGGTGTTGAAGGCAATTCTCGCAGAGTATATATATCCTGAGGTTCAGGAGTCGTTCTGTTGTGCTGCGCCTTGTCTAAAACCAGATTGCTTCTATGTACGAAAACTTCCAGTGGAAGATGTGCACGTGTATAAATTAGCCTACAACAAATAAATACATCATTTATTATTATTGGAATCTTTCTGTTAGATTTCAGAATTTGTTCATCATGCCTTAGTTCTCTATGTATACCCTATTATTGCTTGCTACTTTACTTGGGCGATTTTGTCTATTAGATAGTTAGATAGTACAACGTGCATTGTTCTTTGATCATTGATTAGTTTTACTTCAAGATTTGTGTGACAATATTTTGTACTGCAGTTTAAGATTTACGAAAGTATTTATTGTTCTAAAACAAATAAACAAACAATATAGTGAAGCAAAATTAATGTTGTTGGTTAATTTCTAGTATGTAGCTACATCTAATACAGGAATAAACTTGGCAATTATTAGGTCAGAAGTAGAAAGACTGAGAGAGTTGGAGAAACAGAACTAAGTAGATACACATTGAAATATCACAAAACAGCACCAATGTTGTGTATTTATGTTTCTTGTGTGTTGTGAACTGATCTGTACTGGTGTGTTAAAATGTCGTGGTGTCCAGGTCAGTTTGTGTGTGTACTATGTAATGTATTCTGTGTTATTGTGAACTGTTTTGTCATTCTTTTACAATAAAGCCTAAGATAAAGACATGTTTTCCTGTAGTATTTATAAGGTTACTACAACCAAGTCTCATAGTTCTAAGTGAATATTGACTAAATTCTTAGATTTAAGTATGACCAGGGCAGGATTTAAGGCAGGGCAGCCCGGGGACTTCCATAAAAAAGGGGCGTCCACAAAAGAGATTTTAAAAGTCTCAACATTTAGATTTTTTTCAACTTTTACAAGAGCATAATAAATTAAGCAGTTTTCTCTTGCGTTACCTGAGCCTAATAATGTGTATCGCTGGAGATATTTTGCTTCTAATAAGAAAGTTTTGAAACTGGCCATAATGGTAATGTCACAGTGACATGTAGAGTTCTAGATAGCCCTTTTCACTTTCTTGTTTCTTGATCTAAAAAAGAATAGTTATTATGTTGAAAATGATAAAATAAAAAGTATTTTTCTGCACTTAGAAAATAACTTTATTTCAAAATAATCCTGAACTTGCTGTGGGGGAATCAGAACCAAGATATTACCAAGTTTAACCCACAGAGATGCCTGCAAACGAGATCTGAGGACTACATGCATTAAAGAAAGATTGGACATGGAGACAGACTGTGCGTGTTGGTACAAACCTCGCCAAGAGGCACCGGCCCTAGCCAAGAGAAAAAAATTCTCCAATTAAAAAGCATTTAAAACAGAAGTATCCACAAGCAGGAATTGTGACAATCTTTGTTGCTCTAAAATCGGCTTGTTTGGAGCTTGAGATTCTGACAGGACTCATATACAATATTTAAATTTAATTATACTACTAGGATACACTTCACATGTACAAGAAATAATTGAATGTGTATGTAGGTAATGGTAATTAGCCACTGAATGATTTTTAGCGGCCCCCAAAAGGAGAAAAGACGCTATTAGTTTTGTGTGGCTTGTCTGTCCGTCTGTCCGTCCGTCCATCCTGTTTAGATGTCAGAAACTAGAAGAGAAAATAAAAATCGGACATCATGATATTTTAGATCATTCAACGTTCTGATGCAACGGCTACTTTTTCCTTTTCTGAAAGCGAAAAATCTAATTTTTTAAATCAATTATGTACGCAGTTTTTTCATTAAAAATACACCATTTTTACAACTATTCACTATTAATAGTAACAAACACTGGAGGCTTTTTTAGTAAGGGAAATAGCCATTTACCATAATACATCTATGCAAATGGTTTTAGATTTTTGGTCAAAAAATATTTATTTACAATTGTATTGCTAAATTATGTAAGTTCTGTCATATTAAATACTACATTTATCAAAAAAATGTTAACTTTTTTTTAAAGAGAAAAAATCTATTTACTATGCAAATAAGTTGAACATAATTTAAAACAACAATTAATACGTAGTTTTTCATATTATCCCATGAACTGCAGTGCCCCACACACTACTATGGAGCACAACACTAAAGGAGTTTTTTTCTTGAGGCTTTGAATAAGAGCTTGACCCTTTACAAAACAATTAGTAGACTGTAGACATGATAGCTTCTCTACGACTACTGCAGGAGATATTCAGAGAGAGAGACAGACCCCTTTACATCGTTTTTGTTGATCTGAGTAAAGTTTTTGACATGGTCAGCAGAAGTGGCCTTTTCAAACTCCTGAGGAAAATAGCTTGCCCTCCCAAACTATTGCAGTTCATTGAGTGTTTTCACGAGGAAACTAAATGCACTGTCAAATTCAATGGAGCCCAATCAGCACCTTTTGAGGTTTGCAGTGGTGTCAAGCAGGGATGTGTGCTTGCACCTACTCTGTTTGGCAGATTCTTCTCCTGTCTACTGCATTATGCGTACAACGACATAAACGAAGGTGTGTTTCTCCATACAAGATCCTCTGGAAAACTATTTAATGTATCAAGGCTGCGGGCAAAAACCAAGGTTAGGAAACTACTCGTCAGGGAACTCCTGTATGCTGATGATGCAGCTATTGTGGCTGATTCTGATATTCAGCTACAGTGCCTGGTTGACAAATTATCTGCTGCTTGCCAGAAGTTCGGCATAAACATCAGTCAAAGCAAGACTAAGATACTTGTCCAAAACACAAACACTGCACCTCAAGTAAGCATTAATGGCCAACCACTAGAAATTGTTGATCACTTTTGTTATCTTGGCTCCATCATATCCAACAACACTCTACTGGATAAAGACATTAACAACAGGATAGCCAAGGCAATGGCCACCATGTCACGGCTGCAGAAAAGAGTCTGGGACAACATATTGCTGACTAACAGTACTAAAGCCCTAGTCTACCGGACCTGTGTGTTGAGCACCTTGCTGTACGGAAGTGAAACATGGTCAACCTACTCATGGCAGGAAAAAAAGCTGAATGTTTTCCACCTCCGATGCCTAAGGCGGATCTTTAAAATAAGGTGGCAAGATAAGATAACCAATGAGGAAGTGCTACAAAGAGCAGGGTGCCAGGACATCCGCTCTGTTATCAGCAGCAGACGCCTTGGCTGGCTTGGCCACGTTCGTAGAATGCCAGAAGGTCGACTTCCACAGGACATCCTGTATGGCGATCTAATAGAAGGCAGGAGAGCCGCTGGTCGCCCACTATTACGTTATACGGATGTATGCAAACGCGACATGAAGCTCTTCAAAATCGACACTCGCAACTGGGAAGAGGTAGCACTGGACAGATCCTCATGGAGAGAGAGCATAAAGGAAGGGTAAAAAATTGCAGATGTCATACACAACAGAAGCAGAAAGAAGGGTGAAAATGCAACGGCGCCTGGTGATTATATATGCCCAACCTGCGATCGCAGCTGTGTATCAAGGATTGGCCTCTTTAGTCACATAAGAAGTTGCAAAGGGAAAAGATCGTCTCTCGAGACGTAAAATGCCACAGAGATCAATTAGATACCCATTATAAGACATAGGTTAGGCCAGGTTCACATCTAACTTCACATTCACTATCACCTATCCTTTGGTCTGCTGGACCTTTGGGGCACCACACAGGATCTGTCAGCCTTCTTTCTCCATTCTCCTCTGTCATTTGCCTTTTATAGAATTTCATTATGATATTCTTTCTGAAAATATTGAAACCTGCCTTTTTACCTGCCTGGGTGAACCACTTCTGATATAATTTAGTACAAACATTCTTCTGAAATATTAAAACCTGCCTTTTTTCCTGCCTGGGTGGACAACTTCGGGGGTCAATTTTGAGTTTGTGTTTCCACAAAAACTGTCTTTGTAGTCTTGTTTACATCTTAATTTTTCGTTTCGTTAATAAACAAAGAGACTCGTTAGAAGATTTGACTATTTTTAAATCTTCAATCCGATAAGCAAATGACAATGAGACATTGTCCAATTAAAGATCAAGAAAAAGGAAATATTTCTTCAATGTCTTCGTAGCCGAAGAATGGGGATGAGTGCAGTACTTCACGTGACTACGCAGACCCAGTTGCGACCTACATATTTTTCCACCTCTAATGCAGACAAAGCCGTTGACCAGCGGGTCTATTGAAGTTATTTTTACGTCATTTGCGCCCGTCCTCTACGAGGGTTTTCCTCTGGGCCTCAAATTTGTGTCCCGCGGCCTTCGTGAGATCTCTCCAACTGTCTCTTTCAGAGGCCATATGCAGCCAGCTACTTTATTCTATGCCAGTGAGTGCTTAATGGCGCCTGAGTTGAGCTTTATAGCACCTACGGGGGCACCTCTGTCCCACATGCGGATAAGTGTCCGAATAGTAAGTAGTGCTTCTATACTGTCCACGCCGACCTCCAGCAGAACATGGTGATTTGTAAGGTAGTCCTGCCACCGTATGCCCATTATGTAGCGGAGACATCTTTGATTGGAGCGTTTCAGGAGCCTTAAATGTTTTCTAAAGAGCAGCCAGGTCTCATAGTCCTAGCATAAATGGCACACCTAGATTATTTTCATAATCTATAGAGTACACAAATAATTGAGTGCTTGCTAAAGTTACAGACGTCCGACGTTTAAGGTCGTGTCCCTCCAGTGGGCATTAGCAAAAAGCGGGATAATGTCCGACTTTTCCATAATGTATTAATTGATTAATGGAATACTTCATACTTCTGGTTTAAATACTAACACTCCAGTAACATTGAAAGATTCACAAATTCTCAAGCTTCACTACAAGATACGTGTTCACTATTCATCGTGTTGTACTAAGACCATTCGCCATATAAGGCCTCAAAACTGACCTGCGACGTCGCAACCTGTGGGCAGTGCAGACCAATAGCTCGTTGTTTTTCTATTTGTGGTGTGCTCACGGAGGATCTGAAATATTTTTTTCTATTTGTGGAGATTAATTTGTGTAAACTAGATGGCTTAATTTATCTGCGGAAATGCTTGGATGCTTAATCTATTATCAGGATTGAAGGCTTACATCCTGAGCACAGATCAGCCAACATATGTTGATCAAGAATTTTTTTAGAACAATTCTTTAGAAGTCTTTTTGTGCTTTTTGCTATGTAAAATTTGCAGCCACTGAAAAGGAAGAAACGTCTGCTCTAGAAGTTTTCATTACTTTACATTCAACAAAGCAATTTCTGTAAAACAGAGGTACAGGTTTTCTTTTATTGAAGGTAACGGAACTTCTGAAAACTAAAACTGTACAAAGAAAGGTACAATACGAAGACGAATGCAAGGCATTTGTGTGCATCCTCTATTTACATACCAAAGGTGCAATGTGCATTTAGAAAAAAAAAACCTTCGAGGAATTCCAGTGTTTTCGGTGGATGTTTTTTAAATACATTGAAAGACACTATATTAGAAGTTCTTGTGGCATGTATACAGTACCTAGAAGAGGAACAGGGTCGGAATGGCTATTTAGGCGTTCTGACAAATGTACGGTGGGCCGGTACTCAAATGGGCCGGTGGGGTCGCCGAATGGACCACTTTGAATGGCAATAAGTACCGTAAATGTGATAGGCGTCTTACCTTCCTTAAAAGACCTTTACAGACTTTACTGAGTTATGCTGTACTAAATGACATACTCTCATTATAATGGAACCACTTATATCCATAAACTATACTATTAGTGATTTACAATTCTATATGTGTACAATAAGTGACTTTAACAAAGAACTAGGGGTGTACCGGATATAGCCGGAGTCGGATATGGCCGATTAGTAAAATATGATGTTCGGCCGGAGACGGAGACGGATACCTACATGACTTTTAGCTCATGTTACTGAACATTTTGCAAATCTTCAAATAACACTTACCTATATTTATATTAATTTATTCTTATTACTTTTATTTACCTTATTGTTTTAAACTCTATTACTGAATGATGAATTAAAGTTTAACAGCATTTATGAACAAATAGATCTATCACAAACTGGTCATCAAGCTTGTTTTTTGATTGCCATCTCGAACCATTTCTGGTCCTGGCGTCTAGGACTTGTTAGGAGCTGATAGCTTATAGTTAGAACCTGAAGTGTTTTACGACAATATTTAGTGGTTTAGATTCATTTGTGGCAAACGATATTTTAATAAAAGCAGGAACATGCAAGCACACCTAATTTAAGCTTCAACCTTAGATGGTGCAAAAGTATAGATTAAATTGTAGTCTGTAGGCCTATTATTGAGATCTAAGTTTAGATCTACAGTTATACTGATCTAAGAGCATTATGGAAACCAACTCTAGAAGGAAAAAAAACATCCACACCCTCCATGTCAAGTAACCAATTTAGGTCAAGAGAAAGTTTTAAAAATGTGCCCGCAATTGCTGCTCTGTATGTAAAGTGCATTTGTAATGTAAAGTTTCATTCCTAATTATATTAACACGCCTTGTCTTTGTAATGAAATATGTTTGGTAAATATTCATATATTTTTAAGCACATTATTTTGTTTTAAACATATACGTTAATAAATTCCATAAGAGACATTAATGGAACGATGTCCAATTTATACATATTAATAGAAATGTAGATACAAGGTGTACTTTTACTATCCGCCCAACTATCCTGCAGTGATATTTTGGTCGGAGCCGAATATGGCCGGATAGTGAAAAATGGCCGTATATTCGGCCGGAGTTACTTTCCGGTGTACCCCTACAAAGAAAATAGGGTTTATATTTTGTATTGTTCTGTAGAAGTTGCGTTTGAGTGAATATACTTACTTGGGTGTATCGAGCTTGTAGGCCTACATAATTTACGAATTTCCCGATATTATGGAGTGTATTATATAAAGTAATCAATAGATCAGATGGATCATGGATCACCAACATTGACTCATGTTTCATGTTGGTTCCTAGTGCACTCTTTTAATGATATCACGTCTTTTTAAAATCATGTAATAAAGTATTCAAGCTAATTAAGGCCGCAATTGATTGAGATTTCATATTGCCTCTAAGTTTCTAGATGTAGAAATACAATACGTTCATTTAGGACTACAAAAACCCAAGCTTGCAGCTTGCGTTCAGTTTTCGATGCATTAATTAATACGCGATATTATAACCCCCAACAGGGCCGGCCTTGAGCATAGACAAACTAGGCAACCGCCTCACAGGAGTTGCGATTTTTTTAGAGAAGAAATAGCGAAACTTGTACCCTATATTATTATTTTGTAGTACACTAAAAAAATTGTGTTATTTTATTTTTTTATGTATTTTTAGCGGCCCCCGAAAGGGGAAAAGACGCTATTAGTTTTGTGCGAAATGTCTGTCCGTCCGTCCCGTTTAGATCTCGTAAACTAGAAAAGATATTGAAAATCCGACATCACAATATTTTAGACCATTTAAAGTTCTGATGCAACGGCTACTTTTTTTTTCCTGAAAGCGAAAAATCTAATTTTTAAAATCAGTTATGCAAGCAGTTTTTTAAAGAGAAAAGGCTATTTAGTATGCATTATAAGTTAGTCCTAATTTAAAACGAATAGTAATCTTATAAACTTCATTTTTTGGAAAATTTATTTTATGTATAATTTCGGAGTATTCGAATAAAAGATTAAGCCTTTTCAAAACAGTTACATTATTTAAAGACCAGGAGAGGTTCGGTAAAGCGCTTAGCTTCCGAACCGAGGGTCCCGGGTTCGAATCCTGGTAAAGACTGGGATTTTCAATTTCGGAATCCTTGGGCGCCTCTGAGTCTACCCAGCTCTAAAGGTACCTGACATTAGTTGGGGAAAAGTAAAGGCGGTTGGTCGTTAACCGTAGGCCACAAAAACAGATGAACTTTACATCATCTGCCCTATAGACCACAAGGTCTGAAAGGGGAACTAATTAGGCCAGGTTCACATCTAACTTTGCATTCACTTGCACCTATCCTTTGATCTGCAGCACCATTGGGGCACTACACAAGATCTGTCAACCTTCTTTCTCCATTCTTATGTCTCATTTGTCTTTGATATAATTTCATTTGGATGTTTTCTCTGAAAATATTAAAGCCTGCCTGGGTGGACCACTTCGGGGGCCGATTTTAAGTTTGTGTTTCCACACAAACTGTCTTTGTAACCTTGTTGGGTTTTTTTTGTATTTCATTTGTAACCACAAAATGCACTTCGCCTAGGGCCTCCAATTATTTAAAGTCGGAACTGCCTCCAAAATATTTATTAAAGACAAAATTAGGTTGTTTGTTTTTTCTTTAATCCATTTGAGTGGGGGGTATTTTATATGAAAGGGTTTGAAGACTTCAGGTTAGAATCAAATTTACCTTGGTTATGTTCATAAGACGCCGACATAATTACAAATAATTATAAATAATTACAAATAATTATAAATAATTACAAATAATTATAAATAATTACAAATAACTAATTATCGACCAGTTGAGAAAGGCCTGTGGAGAGGAAGAAGGCGATACCTGCGTGAAGGATACCGAAATCGCTTCTTAAATGCATTTATTACAAAAAGGCTCAACGACCTGAATTCGAGATCGAGGGCTGAAGCCTATTTAAGCCACTACAAGCCATCATACTAACCACTGTGCCAGGGAAGTGCTTATGAAGTAAGAAGGTTTTATAGTTTACTATTGTTAGTTTTAAACTTTAAAGCGGCCACCTATTTCTCTCAACATAGTTTAAAGGGGACTAATTCAACTTCTTTCACTACATCTGTCAAGAACAATTCCTCTCCCTTGTTTAATACCAAACAAAATAGTTAATTATCAATATCTAATTTACTAATTGTTGTTTTTTTAAATTAATTATTGTGTTGAAAGGTAAAAGAAATAATTGTGCAAAATTTCAGCTTTATCCGAGATTGGGTGTGACTGTGGGAGGAATAAAGTGTATAAACTTTTGACCAGACAGACAGAATAAGTTAATAAAAGCTTTGTGAAATATAAACTAAGATAGACTTTGAGCCCCCCTATGTCATCAGAGTTTAAGAAACGCTTATTAAGGTTAATAAACTCTTCTAGAACTGATAGCACTGCGTTGAAAAAATGTTAGTGAAGTAATGACAAAAGAAAAGTTGTTTGTTAGTATAACAATTGTTAGGTTAGATGTTGGTAGTTATGTTATATCAACATTAGGGATGTTTGTATAAAAAAAACTAGACTGCTACACAAATAAACTTAGACTGCTACACAAATAAACTTAGAGACAGCTACACAAATAAACTTAGAGACAGCTACACAAATAAACTTAGAGACAGCTACACAAATAAACTTAGAGACAGCTACACAAATAAACTTAGAGACGCTACACAAATAAACTTAGATTGCTACACAAATAAACTTAGAGACAGCTACACAAATAAACTTAGAGACTGCTTCACAAATAAACTTAGAGACTCAAGCGTTCCAGTAGCTTACATCTGTTTCAACTTCTGGTCACGGTGTGACGACCTATGATGTGCATAGACATGACTGCAATCACGGATCTTGGGAAATCCACTCAATTTTATTACGTGGGGCCCCCAACGCCCGCGGCTACAGATGCCTTGATTCTCTCCTTCCTGCATTCTGTGTCTCTTCACCGGGAACAGAGGGTTAATGTTTTAGTCTACAAACACTTGAACAAACCGACAAACAAACAAACAAAAAGGAGTGCAGAGAGGAAAAAAAGAAAGGAAAAATCTTTAGAGAAAAAGAGAAGGGGAAAGAAAGAAAGTAAGAAAGAAAGAAAGAAAGAAAGTAAGAAAGTAAGAAAGAAAGAAAGAAAGAAAGTAAGAAAGAAAGAAAGAAAGAAAGTAAGAAAGTAAGAAAGAAAGAAAGAAAGAAAGTAAGAAAGTAAGAAAGAAAGAAAGAAAGAAAGAAAGAAAGTAAGAAAGTAAGAAAGTAAGAAAGAAAGAAAGAAAGAAAGTAAGAAAGTAAGAAAGAAAGAAAGTAAGAAAGTAAGAAAGTAAGAAAGAAAGAAAGAAAGAAAGTAAGAAAGAAAGAAAGAAAGAAAGAAAGAAAGTAAGAAAGTAAGAAAGAAAGAAAGAAAGAAAGTAAGAAAGTAAGAAAGAAAGAAAGAAAGAAAGTAAGAAAGAAAGAAAGTAAGAAAGTAAGAAAGAAAGAAAGAAAGAAAGAAAGTAAGAAAGAAAGAAAGAAAGTAAGAAAGTAAGAAAGAAAGAAAGAAAGAAAGTAAGAAAGTAAGAAAGAAAGAAAGAAAGTAAGAAAGAAAGAAAGAAAGAAAGTAAGAAAGTAAGAAAGAAAGAAAGTAAGAAAGTAAGAAAGAAAGAAAGAAAGTAAGAAAGAAAGAAAGTAAGAAAGAAAGAAAGTAAGAAAGAAAGAAAGTAAGAAAGAAAGAAAGAAAGTAAGTAAGAAAGAAAGAAAGTAAGAAAGAAAGAAAGAAAGTAAGAAAGAAAGAAAGAAAGTAAGAAAGAAAGAAAGTAAGAAAGAAAGAAAGTAAGTAAGAAAGAAAGAAAGTAAGAAAGAAAGAAAGAAAGTAAGAAAGAAAGAAAGAAAGAAAGTAAGAAAGTAAGAAAGAAAGAAAGAAAGTAAGTAAGAAAGAAAGAAAGTAAGAAAGAAAGAAAGAAAGTAAGAAAGAAAGAAAGAAAGTAAGAAAGAAAGAAAGTAAGAAAGAAAGAAAGAAAGTAAGAAAGAAAGAAAGTAAGAAAGAAAGAAAGTAAGAAAGAAAGAAAGTAAGAAAGAAAGAAAGTAAGAAAGAAAGAAAGTAAGAAAGTAAGAAAGAAAGTAAGAAAGAAAGAAAGTAAGAAAGAAAGAAAGAAAGAAAGAAAGTAAGAAAGTAAGAAAGTAAGAAAGAAAGAAAGCGGAATGGAGAAAGAGAAGAAAAAAGAAGAGAAAATATAGAAAAACATGGGCTGGTTTGGGGGGGGGGGGGGGGGGGGGTTCCGAAGTAATAAAAAAAAAAGCGGTAAAGAAAGACATAGACTTTGACTAGACACAGCACTAGCTGAGATAACTAATGATCAATGAAAGCAACAGAAAATAATCTTGGAGCAACAGATTAAGAATAAGATAAATATGTTTGATTAGAGAACTACAGAAAAGCCTTCAAGTCCAACTAAATAGTCCTAGTGTTGAGATCATTCACAGCTCTGAGAGCAATGCACAAGATTTGCTCCGTGTCACACGACCATAGAACCAAATGTAAGAAGTTCTATCTATCTGAAGTTCTAATGATAAGCACTGGCATGTATGTATTATTACCAGAACTGTAGTTAAAACAAATGATATGCACAATGTAGACCTTTATATATCTTATAAATAACAGACGTTACTTCAAAAGTTCATATGATTTCGTCCTAAGCGTACCAATACAAGTAGGCCTAATATCCTTGACCTTATTCAGATCTGGGCAAGATTGAAAACACTATTGTCTGTATATCTAGGCTACATGTGGATATACAAGAATATATAGTCTACACTGGTGTCTGTAGAACTTTTTCTTCCATCATGTATAGGCCTTACAAAATGTATAGTCATTACAAAATGTATAAGTTTACAAAATATATAGGCCTTACAAAATGTATATAGTCATTACAAAATGTATAGTCATTATAAAATGTATAAGTTTACAAAATGTATAGGGCTTACAAAATGTATAAGTTTACAAAATATATAGGCCTTACAAAATGTATATAGTCATTACAAAATGTATATAGTCATTACAAAATGTATATAGTCATTACAAAATGTATATAGTCATTACAAAATGTATAGTCATTATAAAATGTACAAGTTTACAAAATGTATAGGGCTTACAAAATGTATACGTTTACAAAATATATAGGCCTTACAAAATGTACAAGTTTACAAAATGTTTAGGCCGTACCTAATGTATAGGCCCTACAAAATGAATCTTTTTCAAGTAAAAAGACCTTAAAATGAAGAGGATTACGTCATAACCTAAACTTTTTGTCAGGCCGGACAACGCAGTCTTGGTCTGGGACACAGCATGACGACATTCCAAGGTAAATGTTACAAGATCCGGTCATTGCTGCCCCCACCCCTTTCAAGTGTAGTTGAACGCAATATATCAATGAACAAACAAAAAATCAAAGCAATAAGGTCAAAGATTGGTGGTGTTATAGTGGTAGAGACAAAAATGGCACAATTAAAAAGAAATTGCAACCAAATTAAAAAGAATACTTTACCTATATTTTAAAGTTTTGTTTTTTAATTTAATAGTTTAGAACTTGCCTATATAAGCTATTGTTGAGAACATTTGTCAATCTCTAGTGAGAAGATTAGGACATTTGCGAAGCTCATTTGAAATGACATCATTAGCCAAGCACATGTGAGATTAAATCATTAGCCAAGCACATGTGAGATTAAATCATTAGCCAAGCACTTGTGACATTAAATCATTAGCCAAGCACATGTGAGATTAAATCATTAGCCAAGCACTTGTGACATTAAATCATTAGCCAAGCATTTGTGAGATTAAATCATTAGTTAAGCACTTGTGAGATTAGATCATTAGTTAACCACTTGTGAGATTAGATCATTAGATAAGTTCAGTTGAGATTTGATCATTAGACAAGTTCAGCTGAGATTAGATCATTAGACTAGTTCAGTTGAGATAAGATCGTTGGCCAAGTTCAATTTAGAGTAGAACAATTGCTAAACTCTGACAACAAAAGTCTGGCGGAAAAAAATTCATTTACAAAATGAAAAAGTTCAGATAAGGAAACTCCATGCATCAGGAAACTGTCCAAAGTTTAGCCACACAATAATAAACCTGGCAACAATAAACCTGGCGTAAATCTTCAAGAGTCACACCAAGATACATTGCAGCAGACAATTGAGCAGACGTGAGACAATTTCTCAAAGCTCGTTGTCATGCTGGGCTCGGCTTAGAAGTAAAAAGGGGGGGGGGGGGGAGGGTTGAGAGGGCGAGGCGACTTTGTGCGTCACTTAAACTTGTAAGAAGGTAGACTTTATGTCTATTTGTGTACTATCTTTCCCCCCCCCCCCTCTACCATCTACCATTTTAAAAGCCTTGTCATTGGATCACGTGCTTCTAAGGTGGAGCTTTGCACATGACCCAAGAAATGATAAATGATGTACCTCATGACTAAATTAACATAAATTATCTTTTCTCGCTAGGACACTTTTCATTAAAGATGTATGTAATGAGTTCTCTCTTTTATAAGATTAAAATTTGAGTGACTTATAGCATTACACCTATCTTCTAATTGATAAGGAACTTTAATATGCTCAAAATTAAAATGTCCTTTAAATTTTATAAGCAGGTCATACAATAATATCAATAGTCAGTTAAATAAATTTAATATGCATGACTAAATGCATGACGCGTAGGACGTCATATTTTTTGAAGTAACGTCTGTATTATATAAGATAAGCTAAGAAAATCAATGTTCAATGCTTTGAAAAGCGAGTCAAAAAATGGTTTAGAAAGCCAAAGCAAAAGACACCTGTACTTGCATTGGAATGTAGATGTAAATCTCTCTCCACATTATGCCTCTTCAGCCACATGAAAAAGTACCCAACGCGATGACTCTATAATGACTTACAGAAGACCAACAACATATAAGTAAATTTTTACTGAAACAAGGTTCCTATCAACTTTTGTCATGTTATCTCCTATTGTCCTTTGGACATCGGCAATGATTTATATAGGGTGGTGACTGGCTTGCAAAGCGCTTGGTTTTTTTAAACTGAGGGGTCACGAGTTGAAATCGGTGATGAATGGGGTTCCCAGCTTTTATGGCGTCATTGGGTCCACCAAGGTATAATAAGTACCCCTCCCGTTAGTTGGGGGAAGAAACTGGGCGTTAATCATTGTGCTGTGATAAAGTTAATCGACAAAGGACATTTGAGAAGTTACGCTATTGAAGTTTTTCATACAGAATGTTAAACACGTTTAGCCTCTCTTTGTTTATACATGCATTTTGATGGTTACGATCAGGTCTATAGTCTTTCAACACCAACATTGGAACAGATATGGAGTAATGTGGTGGCGATACAAGTGAACCTAAAGAAAAAGGCATACGAAAATGAAGAGGAAGATTGGTAAAGATTTTGAAAGATCGAGATAAGATTAGCAATGTCAAGGACGTTTCATTGACAGATCACTATTGCCAACTTAATATCTCAAGAGAAGCAGTTGATCTTTTGTATCATTTCTGGTTTCTTCTCGCTAGTTAGTTGTCTCTTTTTTTTTAAATGCGCTTTTAGTTGTGTCACAAAGCGAGCTTATAATAAATAATTCTCTATATTGATATTATTATCCACTACAAACGGAAATGTCTAGAACTTTGGGTTACACAAAGAATTGAGTATCTCCATGGACAGCTGTAGGTAAACTGTTTCTGAAGATACTATGTATTTATAAAACTTTTTCGTATAATGTACACATGAGTTGTTATTTTTTTGGTAATATTTGTATATTCCGCAGAAATAAAACAGATTTCAAACTACCAATGATATTTTCACTCTTGTGTCATGCTTACTGCGAGATACAAATGGGTTGAATGAAACCGAGAGTTGTTAACATAAAACTGAAGATTTGAACCTAGAGCCTTCGTGGCACATGAGGATCTACTTGGACTGTTGCATACTTTCTAATAGAACAATAGTACATAAGTGAATCGTGCATTCTGATTAGTGTTCCATATCCTACAATAAATACACATAAAAGAAATAAAAGTAAATAAATGTGTTTCATCTTTTTAGGTAGAATTGAGCTAGAGGTAGACTTTAGATAGAGGTAGAACTTAGACTCCATTAGCTGACAGCCCGACCATATGGTCTGACACTCTAACCACAAAATAGTTCACCATTTGGTTTCAATAAGTCAAGTGTTTATACATACTGCAAACGGATGCATCGATTGCTTAGCTCCAAGAGATGTTTCATTAACATAAATGGGTCTAAACGTTTTCAAAAAAGAACAGTGTTACTGAACAAGAGTGTGCATAGACCGACGAGAAGAAAACTACATTAGGAAAAAGCAAAGTATTCTTGAATTGTTTAATGTTTAGTGGCACTCTTACCTTGGGCATGGAATACAGGCTGTCATAAATGAGGGCTACGTCGCTGGATTGTTGCTATTCAACCTCCACAAACTGCAATTCAATGGCGTGATAGAATAGGACCTGGTTGACCGATCATTCAGTATCTTTTCTATTTAAACCAATTGGAAATAAATCGCAATGTCCGCTTGGAAGAGCTTTGAATAAACTTGAAGACTGGTTGCCATGGTTATGAGGCTGCATCAGCTGACGTTGTGGGTGTAGCTTGGGACAAGCAAGTAGTTGACGTAGTCCCGGAACATTTCCTCCGCCTGGGACCCCATCAACTTACTGCTCATAGCAAGCTCATCTCTGGCTCCGCAGCAGGTTTTATAGTGCTGGCTCCACCTCTCCCCCTTCTCTCCATTGTGTCCCCCCTTACCCCTACTTTAGGATCCTTTCATATCCCCTTCCCCCCGTTAGAACGGAGAAATTTGGGAAGGGGGAACCTGAGCTTCAGCGACTAGGTCGCCATGTTGTCCTGACATGTGAGACGGTACAGAGGACTTGCTCGTGAAAATAGGGCGTCCTCAGGTGCAATGGACGCAACTGCTAAAGTCTCGCTATAGTACAGTGCACACACACACACACACAAACACACACAGAAAAACGAAACATGAGAATAACGCCAAATGTGCAGAACACACTACACTACACACTACTTCCAAATACTACCTTTATAATTTACAGATCAGCATATCTAAGTTTACCTACTGAAAGAAATTTGAATGAAAATTAACCTATGACCTAATGAAGTATGTGTGGTGCCTTGGTTTTAATAATAATAATAATAATAATAATAATAATAATAATAATCTTTATTATCCGTATGGAAATTTGTCTTACAATTTGTGCATTACACCAAAACAAAAACATAACATTAGTACCCCAACAAAAGTTAATATTTTAGTAAACAATATTTAAAATAATTTTGCAGCTATGTGTTATATGTTATTCGTGGCAACGAGCTATTGGTCTAAACTACCCATACGTTTTGACTTTGCAGGTCAGTGTTCAGGCCTTCTATAACGATTGGTCACGTGCAAGCTCGTAGAGCTTACAGACAACTCTTGTATTCATTATTTATCGCTGCTATGCTGACTGGCCAATCGTGTAACATGCGCATGGGCTAAAGGCTGAGTCGTCCACGTTCAAAACCCATTTCCTTCTGATTAACTGTAGTCTTTTGTTACGACTTCACTTTTTCTCAGAACTAACAATGTATCACACAATTGAGGACAGAGAGTAATAGATTGAAAATAACCGTTTGATACAGAAAGTAGCTTTGATTTTAACTACAAAAAAAACTTAAAAGAAAAACTTATCTAAAGTAAAAAATTCCACATTTATAACTGTATTTCTCAATAATGGAGAAGTTATTTCCCTTTTTGATATCAAACAAAATAATTAATTACCAATAATTAATTGACTTATAAGATATTTAAAAAATTGTTTCATGTTTTTTTTTTTAGAACAATAAATAATTGTGGTTTCGGCTTGATCCGAGAATGGGTATTGGAGAAACAACGTTATAATTCTTATCTTATCTTATATAATACAGACGTTAGTTCAAAAAAGGAGATGATTACGTTCTACGTTTAATTATCAAAGGGGACAAAACCCTAATTATTTAGCAATATCTCTGAATACTGAAGAATTACTTATCCTTTTGTCGGTATAAAAAAAATAATTATAGGTAATTAGTTGATTGATTGGTTTAATTTTAAAAAATTGATTTATGGATAATTGTGCAAATTTTGGGGTGTGGGAAAAATAACGTTTTCAAACGTTTTACCAGAGTTGATATAAGCTAGTAAAAAAAAAAGTAGCCGTTTGGTTCAGAAAGTAAACGTCAGAGTAGACAACAATGTCCTCCAAGACAAGCAAATGAAAAACAAAATGGTACAACGTAAACGGAGCTTGATCGACGCTTCACAAGCACTCGTGCAGCTCCAAGGTACAGAAAATCATAGGATCGAAAACGTCAACATAAGGCCGTGATAACTTCACTCCAAGTTTTTGTATAAAAATCTGTATCCCAGCAAACTACTTCACTCTACAGACATTTTTTACCTTCAATATAATTTTAGTATTTTTTAAAAAGCCCACACACAAAACAAAAACAAAATAAGAACAAAAAACAAAACAACGTTACAAAAACAGTTTGTGTGGAAACACAAACTCAAAATCGACCCCCGAAGAGATCTACCCAGCCAGGTAAAAGGGCAGGTTTCAATATTTTCTGAAAGAAATGAAAGAATGAAATTCTATCAAAGGCAAATGACAGAGAAGAATGGAGAAAGAAGGTCGAAAGATTTTGTGTGGTGCCCCAATGGTCCAGCAGACCAAGGGATAGGTGAAAGTGAATATGATGTTGAATGTGAACCTGGCCTAACTGACGTCTTATCTTCTTATCTTATATAATACAGACGTTACTTCAAAAAAGATGATTACGTCATGCATTCAGTCATGCATATTAACCAATGACTTAAATTCTGCCAAGTCACTGGTTTTCCTGGCTAGCTCAGGCAACCCATTCCATGCTCTAATAGCACTAGGGAAGAAGGAGTATTTGTACAAATTTGTCCTAGCATATGGGACAAGGAAAGTGCCTTTATCTTTGTGTCTTTCAGAGTATTTTATTAAATTTTGTTTTTGTATTTCAAGAATATGGTTCAGTGTTTTATGTAAAATTGCTACTTTACTTTTGAGTCTTCTGTCCTGAAGGCTTTCTAAATTTAGTGATTTTAATAAAGGTGTTACTCTAGTCAAATGTGAATATTAGTTTGTTATGAATTTCACTGCTCTTTTTGTGTCTGTTCCAGTTTATAATTTTTTCTTGAGTTGAGGGGTCCCAAACGGAGGATGCATATTCTATTATTGGCCTAACCAAGGTTAAATAACATTTTAGTTTTATGTTCTTATTTGATTTATAGAAATTTCTTTTAATAAATCCTAATGCTTTGTTGGATTTTTTTTTTATAGTTTCATCAATTTGTGGATTCCATGACAGTTTTTCATTTATTATAACACCTAGGTATTTTGCGTTTTTAGTCTGTGTTACTGGTTTGCCATGAATAAGATAAGTGGAATTAATTTGTTTTAGTTTTTTTGTTACTCTTAACAACTGACATTTTTCTGGGTGGAAAGACATGCTCCAATTTGATTCCCATTTCTGTAATTCATCTAATTCTCTTTGTAAAATATCTGTGTCTTGTGTTGTTTTTATTGTTCTATATATTATGCAATCGTCTGCAAAAAATCTGACTTTTGTTCCTGAAGTAATGCTATTTGGTAAATCATTTATGTAAATTAAAAATAGTAGTGGACCCAAGACTGTTCCTTGAAGTACACCTGAGTTTACTTTTATCGGTGTTGATTTAGAGCCATTTATTATTACAGTTTGTTCTCTCCCTATCAGAAAATCTTTAATCCACTGATGCAGTTGACCATTAATGCCAAAATATTTTAATTTTTTAAGCAAACTATGGTGGTGAACTTTGTCAAAAGCCTTGGAAAAATCTAGTAAGATAGCATCTATTTGTTCACTATTATCTAAACCTTTAGAAAAATCATCAATTAGTCCTATTAGTTGTGTTTCACATGATTTATATTTCCTAAAGCCATGTTGGTATGGAGTAAGGACATTATATTTGTCTAAGTGGTTTATGATGTTGCTACATATTATGTGTTCTAGGATTTTACATGTGATGCTGGTAAGTGATACTGGTCTGTAGTTGTCTGAGTCTGATTTTTCTATTTTTTTAAATAGAGGGGTGACATTAGCTTCTTTCCAGTCCCTTGGTACTCTGCCCTGGTTAAGAGATGCCTGAAAGAGTTGAACACTGGTGCTAGCTCATTGCTTAGTTCTTTGAGTAATCTATCTGGAAAACCATCAGGTCCAGCTGCTTTTTAGGTTTGATGTTGGCTAATAGTTTTTGGATTCCTTTTTCTTGTACTACTAAATCTTCTATGTTGTCTACTTGGTTCAAATTAAGTAATATGTCTTTGTCTCCTGGGGCTGAGAATGCTGATGCAAAGTATTTGTTTAGGATGTTAGCTTTAGTTTCATTATCATTATGTGTTAAGTTGTCTTCTCCTTTTAATGGCGCCATGCCTGTTGTTTCCATTTTCTTAGACTTAATGATTATCTAATTGGTCTAATTGTTTTGGAAAGCGTCAATCAAAGACTCAAGAAAAAAAAACATTTCCGTAAAAAAAAATTCCTTTAGTTATGTGTTTAATTACTGCTCTATTGCTCTGTAGTACACGAGATATGAAAAACTACTTATTATTAATTGTTTTAAATTATGTTCCACTCATATGCATACAAAATAGACTTTTTGCTCTTTAAAAAAAGTAAACATTTTTTTATATAAATGTAGTAGTTAGCATGACAGAACATACGTAACTTAGCAATACAACTGTAAAAAAAAAAAATTTACAAAAAATCTAAAACCATTTGCATAAATGTGCTAAAAATATGTTAGACTGTTATCTCCCTTACTAAATAGCCTCTCGTGTTTGTTACTATTAATAGTGAATAGTTGTAAAAGTGGTGTATTTTTATGAAAAAAAAACTGCTTCCATTCTTGATTTTAAAAATTAGATTTTTCGCTTTTAGAAAGAAAAAAGTAGCCGTTGCATCAGAACTTTGAATGGTCTAAAATATTATGATGTCGGATTATCACTATCTTTTCTAGTTTACGAGATCTAAACGGGACGGACGGACGGGCGGACAGACAGGCCACACAAAACTAATAGCGTCTTTTCCCCTTTCGGGGGGCCGCTAAAAAACTAACTTCGTCTCTCGGGCAGTTTAAATTTCTTCAATATCTTAGAATAGAGTTGGAGAGGGGGGAAGTATTGGTGACCAACACAAGGACAAATAAAGTGTGCCGTCTATGTCGCCTTAGGGGTGAAGCACCTCTGGGCGTGACGTCATTGATGAACATAAGGAAGTTGTCACGTGGATTAATTAATGACTCCCGGCTTGTCATTTTGTACAGGTCAAAACTTTGGAGGTCAAAAGAAGTTCTCTCACGCGTTTACCACCAACAACCCTTCCTCAGCCTTGTTTTACCTCAACAGGCTAGGGAGGTGGAGTAGTTGCATATTTTCTTCTTTGAACTGACGGACACATACAAGGTTGAGCACATTCACACATGTGGACATGGAACACGGCCTCATACAAGGTTGAGCACATTCACACATATGTGGACAAGGAACACGGACACGCAATCGTAAATCAATTAACAAGCCCCCCCCCCTCCCTTTTCCCTCCCATCTCCCAAATTAATAACTATAAACCTAACGTGTAGAATTTTTATTGAGCCCAAATCAACCGGTTGGAATCAAAGTCAAGCTTTTGAAACTTAAAATTTGGTCCAGAAATGTACTTCAATTTAAAAATTGAAATTTTGCCCAGAATGTACTTCAATTTAAAATTTGAAATTTGGCCCAGAATTGTACTTCAATTTAAAAATTGAAATTTTGACCAGAATGTACTTCAATTTAAAAAGGGAAATTTGGCCCAGAATTGTACTAAGCTTCAATTTAAAAAAGAGTCGGTGAGAGCATTAAATGTCACAGTCTGATGGCATTAAGTCTTGACAATAAATTCATGCAAATTAAAACATTAAAGTTTGAAGAATGTATAACTTGAAAGAGAAGGGTGACAACTCGAATCCTCCAGCTCAAGATCGAGGAAGTGGTTCAGACGTACAGCCAGAGTTCTAGTATGCAGGGAGACTACTTAGGGACAACATTGAAATAAGATTCAATTGGGACAATGTAAACTACGAAGCTAGTGCCTGGGGCATTTCCCTCTCTCTCCCGACCTCCTTGCATATTACGAATAAAATATATATTTCATTTCTCTTTCCATTTCGATTATGTTTCAAATGTGTTGTTTTTTTTTAATGACAAGTAGCTTCTAGGATAAAAGTAATTGTTTAGATTTTTTGGGGAGAGGCTTTATGATAAGGTCAAATTGAGTTCAATAAAGATACCCGAAAGTGAAGGACATTCGAGGCACACGTGGGCGTGATCGTTGTAAGATCATCTTTGAGTTTAGCAAGTCGTCTTGCAGCGGGCCTGTTGTTGTCTCGCAAAATATAAAGAAGTTTGACTGTTCTGACGTTGAAAGAGGGGTTGAATTGCGTTGGTGCAGACTTGTTGAAAAGATAGCTTTGGGCCGATCCTGATGTAGATGCCTATCGCGAAAACGGCATAAAAAGTCGAAATTGAAAATAGAAGAAATAAAAAAACGACATCTCGTAATCTAAATATGTTATTTTTTAAATAATAATTATGCGAAAACCTATATTCAAATATCGATGATTAACTGCAAAGCGAATACAATAAATCTTTAAAAAAAAAAAAAAGAAAGCCTCCTCTGCGCCCCTTTGTTTTAATGTCGCCCCACCCTAAAGTGTTGTGAAGTGCTATCCAGAATTTGTAGAAATGGAAAAGCATATTTTGTGAAAGTTTAGGACCAATAGTTTGGTAGACAGAAACCCCTCCCAGTCAGTAAATAATTCAATGCAATGTTTTACCTCTTTGATAATAATGAATTGTTTATAGCATTGCAAGTTTCAACTGATCCTATCTTATGCATTTTAATAGGTTTTCGGGAGATTTTCGGCCGAGGAGGAAATCTTTTCTGGTTCGACTGGCTATAGGGGAGATAATTTGATAAAGTACTTCAGTGTTTCTCAAAAGAAATTAAAAAGCGCAAATGATGCGCTGAAAATGACTTTGTGAATGAAAAATACGCTTGATCGTAGTTCCAAAAACAATACTAGAGGAAGGCTGCTGTAGTCTACATTTATAAATTTTTCCTTTTCTTTATTCCCCGCTTTATACTATTTTATAACAGTAATAACACCTTCAATGAATGTTCAGCTATAAAGCTATGGCGTGGAACGAAATGAGATGGTCCATAGTACTTCGAATAATAAAAATATATAGTAAATATTGTGTGCAGTGTATGAATACGAAGGAATCATTTCGCTAACCATTGAGATTCACTGACAAAAGATTTTGAATGTCAAATCAGGTCGTGTGAATTTAGTTAGTTTAGTTGTGACCAGATACCATCGACTGAGGATGTCAAACTTAAGACATGTCTGACCTGTTGAAATATATTAAGTTTGGAATAGAGATTTGTAGAAATGCTTTTGTTTCAAAACAATAGTTAAAATAATTCATGACTTAACATGTGATTAGTCGATGCTACGACCAAGCCAGATGAGAACCGATTTTCTGTGTTTGAAAAAAAAAAAGCGTTTCTAATTGTCTCCTAGTAAAAATAATGGATTCTCTCTCCACTTCTCCCAAACAGCGCAACAGAAATAGCCACACTAAGGCAGTGCACTCCGTTCATTTTTTTTTTTAACGTGAGTCATTTGTGTGCAGTTTGTTGCAGTGTAATCAAACAGTTCATTTAATTTGTATTTAAGTTCGTTATTACTTTTAATAGACAAGGAGGCAGCTTACTTTAAGCTAGTTCGCACATACACGAAACACGCCTGATTAATGTTTTGTATAATGTATAATAGTGTATATCTATAAATAGACCTTATATACCAAACAATTGCATTAACTACTTTGTGATTTTCACGATACATTTTCAATTCTAAACAATGTCAAGGTCGCTATATTAAAAGTTTAATGTTGCCAACGCAAGTTCTGAAAGGGGAACTTTACCAGTGCCAACTAAATTATAAAAATGAGTTTGTCCTACAAGCGAAAGAGCTAAGAAATTAGATTTTACAATTCTAAGAAGTGCAAAAAAAAATATCTATACCTTTTAAATTAGATAGTTTGTCAACACTGCCAAGTTTCTTTACACCGGATACATCGAATTGTTAGCTATTTATAAGTATCAGCCATAAATGAAAATGTCCAATAAGTTAATTACTGCGACTGGCTTAACTTTTTGTTGTGTGTGGAAAAGGGGGTGCGGTCAGTGGCACGCCTATGTCTGTTTCCACGGCAGTTTCACTTCTGCATATACATACTCCATTTCAACTTTTGAAGAGCAAAGATGCGTCATATTAACCCATTGTGTGTTGGTTTGTGTGAAATAGAAAAAAAAGCTGCATACAGTTTCTGGCTGACTGGCAAATCAAGTAGAACCAGGCTCCAATTTATAACCTTTTTAATAATTTATGCTAAGAAAGATGTTCAATTTAAAATTTAGACGTAATATAGATATAGCTTTGCCTTGGACTCCCAAGATTAAGAAAAAAAAAACGCTACCTTGTATGTGACTACGTAGTTTTGACCTATAGATCTTTGTAGGTAAAATTACCCCTTTGCAGACATTGCGATAGATGGGGGCAGATGATGCAAAGCTCATCGGTTTCTATGGCCAAGGCTTTCATCCGCAGGTTGCCAGCACGTAAGTCAGATATCCATTAGAGTGGTTGGACTCAAAGGCGTCTTTAAAATCCCGAATCATATCCGAGCCTTCACCTGGACTCCAACTCGAGACCCCTCGATAGCCAAGCGCTTTTCTACTCTGCCATCACGCCCCTAGATCTATGTTAGTCAAACATAAGTAAAGATCTAAGTGTATGTAAGTTGCTGTAGTTTTTTTTAGGCCTCAAGATTTTTCATTACAGTTAGTGTCAAAGGGTTAAGAAAGTCTTCTTAACTACTATCTTAAATCTGCCTCTGAATACAATAACCTTGCCCTTTAATGAATCACGAACATTGAACTAATTTAAGAAACATAGAACTCTAGTTACTGGAAAATAAACTAGAACCCTTCTGTCAGAATATGTCAAATAAACTGCATGGGTTGCCAAGTGTAGCTCTCATCAGAGGTGTGTTGTCTACCTTAAGAAAATATATAATGTCTTCTGTAACTCTGAAACCTAGAATCAGTGTGAGAAGCCTTTAGACATTTGTTTTGTCTGCAACTATATTTTATTGTGGGCCTTTTTTTCTTAACATTAGCATAGTTTTCATCAAGGGAAACTTGGACTTAAAATATGGCAAAAGAAATATTTCAAAATTACAAATTGCCATTTAAAAGTTACAGGGTTATTTCAATCTATTATTTATTTTTCATTTTTAAATATTAATATATAAATAGCTCGGCTTTTAGGTAAAGGATTAAAAATGTATTTGTTTTCTTTTATTTTTATTTTAAGTTGGACATTTTTAAAAAGTTGTAGTTGAATTGGCATTTGTTTGATATGAATGTTTAGTTTGTTATCAGTGTTAACATGGTACAGATATGTCATTACAATTCGAGGTATAACTTACCTTAACTTTTGAAGAGCTCTTACTTAGATGACTTGGAATAGCTAAACAATGTATTTTCTCCCCAGCCAAAGTGAACGGGAAGATTACAAACCTCTAAGAGAAAGTACTACCACGTATTTTGAATGCCTGATGAAATGAACTAACTCATGGCCAATCTGTGTGTTAAATAAGCCCCCCTCGATATGCCTGAATGATTTGACAGCCATTGTATTGGAGGGGGGGGGCAGAACCTACCCACTCAACAGCTACATCTCAGGTTTGTGACTTCAAGGCAAAATAAAAAAAATAAAAAAGATTGATTCTCCCTTCGTCTTCAACCCACCCTGCCATATTTTTGTTTCAAATAGTAAAGGGAGGGCAGAATGTGTCAATATGTTAAGTTATGAGTCAAGAAAGGGGCAAGAAAGTGACTGATCTGACACTGTAATTCACCTCAGTCCATCAATCAAACACGCCGGGGGTCAGATCATCAGAGGCGACGGCATTCGATGTGTACTTGGTCATTGGTGGCGTGGCCAAGTGATCATTAGGCAAGACACCTTCTTAATGCATTGGCTGTCAATGCCCCTAACTCAGGTGAACATGTCATACGATTTCCTCCCCTGATGTATCTCAAAAGATTATGTGTAATAAAGCTTAATACTACGCGGTCAATCACTGGTAGCGTAATTTTAAAACCAATCCTAAAATAGCGTCATACAACGCTTCTCAAATGTGTGAGTTCAGGAACCCTCTGGAGTCAACTAAGAGTTAATAAAATTGCGAAATAAATAAATTAGCCGTCTTAGTATTAATGAGATTTTTAAAATGTATTTTAAGTTTTTTTTTACAAAGTTTATATCAACTCAGTGTGTCTGTCGGGTACAATTTTAGCATTAGCCGTAGCTTGAGCCATGTTTAGTTAGTACTAAGATTAGCAGAGGCATTTATAACCATATTGAACATCAGTAGGAGCCTTTCAATAAACATATTTAACAATAATATATTAGCGGCTTTTTTAAATTCACAACTTTGATAATGTACAACTTAAAAGACCATTTTGCCCAATCTTTCTATGGCATTTTGTACGTCTCCATCAGAGTCAATAGTTCAGTTAGCAACGTCTCTTGTAACTACTTTAGAAGCCAATTTTTGATACACAGCTCTCTGCGGTCACAGGTTGGGCCTCTGTCATCACCAGTTGTACTTTTACCCTTCTTTCTACTTTTGGTGTGCATGCCATCTACAATCCAGGACCCTCGCTCTCCATGTGGACCTATCCAGTGCCTCATTTTCCCCACCTGTTAGTGTCGATTTTGAAGAACTTCATGTTGCGATTGCTTATGCATATAGGCCTTTATTCAGAATTATTATGTTGATTCTTATTGGAATTTTTTAAAGAATCTTAATCAAAAGAATATATTACATTTGCTTTGTTTTATACAAATTTAAAAAAAAGATAACTTTTTTCTATATAGATTTAACTATTGAAAATCATAGAATGTGGGACAAATGTGTCATTATTCCATAAGTCACTAAAAAACAACAACTATGACATGCTAGTAAAAATCCTACCAAATCTCTTAATTGAAAGTGGTTATTAAAAAGAAAACTCAATTTAAAAAAATAGCACAAAAACCAGGGATGTCAAACATAGCGTTCGCGACCATGCGGCCCCCGACCTTTTTGCTTGCGGCCCACTTGGCCACCTCAGGAATTATCAAAATAATGTTAAATTATTAAGCGTTTAACAGTCACCACTACTTTTCAGGTAAAATATTTACTGCAAAAAAAATTCGTTTATTTATTAAGTTCGAATTATCTTTAAAGTTATCTTTTAAGTTTAGTGTTGATATAACTTTTTAATAATTATTAATTGTTAATAATCACACTATAAATAAGCCAATCTGTTAGAGTTTTACTTATAGGCCCTATTTGTTACAAATCATTTAGTGAAGGTGATTTTTATTAAGGAGTGTGTATCGCTTAAGCTGCCGAAGTAATTTGTCCAGAAAAGGTGAACGCATTCAAAGCAATAACATTCACTAGGAACATACTGGCAGATAAAATAAATGACATGTCAGTCAGCTTGCGTAAACAAAAGAAGAAAATGGCTGATTTTTTAATTCTTTTCATTGGCTCTCGATGAGTCAATGAATGTAACGGATGTAGCACAGTTGGCTATATTAATAAGGGCTTGTGACAGGAATTTTGAGATACACGAGGAACGACTTGAGCTCTGTTCTATGCAAAACACCACAACAAGCGAGGTGTTACGTTTTGTTATATGATGAGACTCTTTTAATAATACAACAACACAAAACGTCAACGTCATAGATTATAACTAATTATAATCTTCATGAACACTAAAACCACTATTTAGTTTCTATTCCTCCATTTTGGTTCTCCTTTTAACACGTATTCGCACCGTTCCACATTTACACTAACATGCGCACGTAACACGAGGATGTTTTAGAGAAATTACAGGAAGTGATATTACAGTACAATTAACCTGGCTAATTTTTAATGTTTCTAGATGACATTGGCTTGGACACGGAATTGATTGTATTCCCTACTACACAGAAGTCCACTGGCTCTCTTGTTATAAAGTATTGAATACATTTTTTGCACTGCGTGAGGAAATGGTATTTGAATGGTGAACCTGTTGAACATTTCCGAACTAACGAATGGGTTCAGAATTTGGTATTTGTAGTTGATCTCATTGGTCACCTGCAAGACTTGAATTTGAAACTTCAAGGTAAAGACAAAATTGTCACAACTGCGTGTGATGATGTGAAGTGCTTTTAAGCAAAGATACGACTGTGGATAAACCAAATATGAAGAGAAAACCTTGTTCACTTCTCAACGTGGGCTAAAAAGATTGAATACAGCTGCAACATTTGGTGAAAGTGTCCTACAACTGGAATCGTTATACGATGCTTTCAATGACCGTTTTCGAAACTTTGTTTCATACGAGCAAAAAGAAGTTTCGTTGTTTGTTTCTCCATCTTCATTGGCTCATGAAAATGCTACTGACAATGTGCAACTGGAGCTGATAGATATGCAGTCAGATTTTTGTTGAAAGGGAAGTATATAGAAGTGGCTGTGACAAAATTGTAGTTATTTATTTGAACGGTAGTTGAATTTCGGAAATTTGCAGAGTTCTTGCTATGTGTGCTACTTTTTCAATGAGCAGTTCTTTTCCATAATGAAAGCTACAAAAACACCTCACCGTTCGAGATTATCTGATCGAAATTTGTCAACAGTGATGAAAGTGTCAGTGACAAATAAACTTCAACTTCTGACATTAATAAACTTGTATCCCAGAAAAGATGTCAAGCATCAGGACAATGAAAATAATGCGTAATCATGGCAATTTCTAATAAACAAACTAATAATAATAACTAAGGGACAGGTATACCATTAATTATTGCATTCTATTGTATTGTTTCTTATTTAAATAAAACTAATAAGCTATGTTTTCCAACTGATTTGTGGCTGCGGCCCTTCAGGTTATAGTAAGTTTTTATTTTTATGTGGCCCATACACATTAATGAGTTTGACATACCTGACGTAAACAATTAGTTCATAATTTTAATCCAAGCAGACTTCAAAAATTAAATGGCATTTAATCAAACTTGCTAAAGTCGATGTCAAAGTAAATATGACATGAACTATGAACTGTGATTTTAATGTTTCTGAAAACTAAAGAACTGACTACTGAATGTGAATAGGTCCTGCAAAACAGAGAATTAAATAGGAACAATCTGATATAAACTTTTTCACATGTAAATTATGAGTAAGTCTGGCATGGGCGTAGCCAGGATTTTTTTTCGGCGCCAAAATATTTATATGTATTTATGTGTGTGGGTGTGTACATAATTTTTTATTAATTCTGACCCTTCGTGCTTTCGGAAGACGTTTATTGTGTCCTAGATTTGGTTCTTCCTGGAGTTAGTGAAAAAAATGGAGACTCCCCGCCATTGCCAACAAGGGGTCTGGGGGAGTGTTAGGAGCTCCTCCAGAGCGGGGCGCCAAGCATTATTTCTGGTATTGAAAGCCAACATAATGCATATTCTGAGGTATCTATAATGTGCATTTTCCTACTATTAAAAAGTTTTATTTTAAAAACCTAATGTGTTATTCTTACTGACTTAGACCCTCCCGCGCCGTTCGGCGCATTTCAAGCTGTTTCCACAAAAATCTGTCACTGGTAATGTCTGAAGCTTCTTCCCACCTGCTCTGAGGACCTCAATGAATATGTGGCGCCAAGTTGTACTAGGATGTCATCGCAACTCTTCTTATGCGTAATTCATTTTGTCGGAGAAAATGTCCTGAAAACCTCATGCGACGCTCTGTTGCAATCTTACTAAGGTGTCGACTCCCAGTTCGGCATGGATTTCCTTGATTTAGACCCGATCTCTAAAATCCTTCTTAGCCATCTTTGTAGAGCCACATTTAGTTCTTTTCAATTTCATTGCACTTTATTAAAGGAGCCCAGCCACTGGTAGACATGTGTAACGTCTCTTGACTACGATCTTGGAATTAGGTGACTATTTTGCTTTAGATGTTATATCGAAATGGGAAGTTTTATCGTCAAAATCATCTGTGTGTGTGTGTGTGTGGGGGGGGGTTATACTAAAATATATCTGGAGTTGTTTTGTTTTTAATTCAAAACCACATTTAGCTACGGTCATAGAATTTGGTGACTGTAGTTTGCTTTAGAAATAATATTGAAGAGAGAGGCTTTCAACCTTAAAACGCTCTGTATGGGGATTTTAAACTCAAAATATCTTGAGGTGTTTTAAACTTTTAAAAAAGCCATCTGGAAGAGTGTGGTTGAAACTCACCCCCCTCCCCCATTGGCTTGGCTACGCTCAAAGAATTTTAGTGTGTAATTTGCTTTTTTTTATATATTGAAGATGTATTTTTTAGCATCAAACCCCTCTGAAGGGAAATTTAAACTCAAAACACCCAATAGGCTTGGCTACGCTCATAGTATTTTGATTGCGAATTTTTAGCGGCCCCCGAAAGGGGAAAAGACGCTATTAGTTTTGTGCAAAATGTCTGTCCGTCTGTCCCGTTTAGATCTCGTAAACTAGAAAAGATATTGAAAATCCGACATCACAATATTTTAGACCATTCAAAGCTCTGATGCAACGGCTACTTTTTTTTTTCCTGAAAGCGAAAAATCTAATTTTTTAAAATCAGTTATGCAAGCAGTTTTTTTAAAGAGAAAAAGCTAATTAGTATGCATTATAAGTTAGACCTAATTTAAAACGAATAGTAATCTTATAAACTTCCTTTTCTAAAATTAGCTAGGGAGGTCACCGTGTCGGGGTCCGTAATAAAAGGTTAAGCCTATTTTTAGGTTAATCACTTTTCAATTGTTTATGATTTAACACTTGTGAATTATGAAAACTTACAAATAAAAACATTTAAAAAAAAAAAAAGCCCACAAAAGAGGCAAGATGGCCCATAAAAGAGGCATATTAAGCCCAAAAAAAAAGAGGCCTAAGGCCCAACTATTCCTAATGATGATAAAGCTAAAATTGAATAGCGCAAATTCTGAGGTTCTGAATTAAAGCAAAAGATCAGTCACTAAAATTCGACATCTTTCCCCCCCCCCCCCACCTGGGGATCTGGCTACGCCCATGGAGTCTGGTGTGAATGTACATTTTGGTTTCTTATATTTATAATGTTTTTTGTTTGGTGTAATGCACAAATTGTAAAACAAATTTCCATACGGATAATAAAGATTATTATTATTATTATTAGTGTTTCAGGGACGTTTTTGTTATGTATTCATCAATAATCTAAGTATTGTGTGCTATGTTTTGACGGCTATAGGCCTAATTTTTAAAAAAACTCTAGGAGAGAACTGATCTTTCAATTTCATGACATTCAAAAGTACACTTCATCACTCATATCAGAAAGAACTGGTATTCAGTTGACCACAAGCGCCAGTGTGATAGATGACCAACAAGCGCACTCTTATATTTTATCTAATGAAATACAGAAGATGATTGCGTCTTACGCGTGTTGCTGGGTCAATATAGTTATGCATTTTCACCAATGACTTAAGTTAAACTCTGACAAGTTTCCAAACTTGAACAATTACCAAATGCAAATATTAAGTGCCGGTATGACAATACGTCACTTCCGGAATAAATGAAAGAGAAATATATAAGTGTCTCTTCAAATAAAGTCATCAGCAACGAAATGCAAAGGAGGAAAAACAATTTAAAATGATCCACTACTTTATTATTAACGTTTTTATTTGCACTAAATAAAAAAATAACACCTGCGCATTAAATATTTTCAAACACTATTGATCAACAGACAGAGAGACAGTAGTCAAGGCAGCGTAAGGAAGTCATGGCGCCCATAAAGTAGAGCTGGTAAGACTTGCTACTTGTGTATTTGTAAACTACTGAGTTTATTGTTTTAACGTGTCATGCTAAATATTTTCATTTCATTTGGTTCATGGTGGAGGTCGAACCAATTTTTTTGTCCAAGCGAGTGGTTCCAAAAGTCCTTGACCTGTTGCAGATTACTACGTCCGATGAATTTATTGGTGGAAACAAAACGGAGGGGGGGGGGGGGGTGAGGCTGGCACATAAATAGTTTCAAATATTAACAGGTAGCACATAGGATTAAATTGATGTACTAATTATTTAATTTCTTTAGAAAAGACCCTCACCTCTACCCTCGTCCCTCTATGAATTAGTTTCTTCATTTTTGTAGTCGCCTTTTTTTTTGTTTAATAACGTTTTAGATTTCTTTGTTCCGTGTACAATTACATTTAGATTTATTTTTGTTTCATCATCAAAGCATCCATGTTTTAAAGATTAGTTTTGCTAGAAATATGGGAACAGTTTATGACATTGTTTTTTTTTGACAATCTGCTTTCAAATGAAGTTTCGTATTATGTTAACACATTATTTACAATATACAGACCTTTAATTTGTTTGTTCATGTTTAATTTCAACTGTCAAACAAAAAAAAAAAGATGTTATAAAAAAATATATAAAAAAAAAGAACATTAATTGACACAAAAGTGTCATCATATTAGTCATGCTATCTTATAAAATCTTGGGACTTGAAGACAAGCCTTTGGTTTTAGTCAGTTTTTGTTTTGGTGTCAGAAATTTAAAAAAAAAACCTTTTAGTCAGTTGTTTTTTTTTAATTAATACAAAGTTCATTATAATAAAATCATTGATCGACCTGGTAAATGATAACACCAACTTCAATGTAAATTATTTTCATTCGGCAAATAATGTAAAATATATTTGGTTCTTAAATTTCCTCCACTTTTAATGAATTACATATTACATATTATACATTACATATTCTCTACATGTATAAATAAACAAAGCTCATCAACAAAGAAAACAAAAATATTGATTCAATTTAAAAAAAAATATCACAATCAATAAATGCCATTTCTATACCAATCATTATTTGAATAGTACACACATTTAAAATGCATTTTAGAAAAATAAAAAGCTTGCTTCTTTACAGTAAACCTTCAATGCATAGTTCCTATCTGTAGCATGAATAAGTGTATTTTAGACTGACACTGAAATATGTAGACATAGTGAAGTTAAGTCTGTCCACATGATTTGAGGTGCTGGTAAGAGTATTTGTGGAGTAATGTCTTTGAGTTTTATATCTCTATGTACAGTAGATGTGGTTTTATATTGTAGTGCAGTGCTAGTTATTTATGGAAACACCCCCCCCCCCCCCTTTTCCAATTGGCCCAATCAAGTGATAGGATCATAGCATATTGAGAAACAAAAACAATTGATAAAAATATTTGTAATTACACAAATTTATTATTATTAGTCTAGATGTATTGCAAATTTAATCCAGACTAATTGATACAACTATGCTTAATATAAGCTTTATTTTTTTTTAAAGTATTTTTGTTTTTCTCGTTTATCTACTGCAAAAATTTGTTTATGACTGTGTCTCCATTTGGAACTATATGCCTTAACTCTATGCACTATACATCACATCCTTATCACTACCACTTGATATATAGTAAGGGTAATATGAACCATAACACTTTTCTATGTATCTGCTTCTGACATTATTTTTACATTGATTACCATGAGTTTAAAAAATAATTTTTATACAGATGTACATTACATAAATAACTTACAATTTAAAAATTATAAACAGAGATAAGTCAAGAAAATGACCACAAAATGACACTGAAAATATCCACAGAGAATAAAACACATTTAAGTGAAGATCAAAACAAAACTCAGAGAAGATGTTTCTCTTTCTTTACATTAAATGTGATAAAGCTATTAACAAGTACAAAACAATAAACATATAAATTCAATATCATTAAAGCTGAGGAGACATAGGTCCTGACACACACACTGAGTGCACTGACACATGCTGAGGAGATGTGTCATACACACACTTAGGTGTCCTGACAGATATGGAGCAGCTAGTTGTTGGTCTTGTCTGAAAGAAACTTCAAATTGGAAGCAAGTTCAAGCTTGATTATCAGAAAATAATCCTTCAAAAATTGTCAATCATAATTTTAAATTTTCCATTTAAGGATCCCCATAGAAATCTGCTACAAAAATGCAAGTATCAAGTCAAAATAATGTCTTTTAGGTTTATCAGAGCATCTGTTAATTTTCTCTGTTTTTCAAATAAAGTCAGACATATTAACCCAGTTTTTTTACACAAATAAATGCATTCTGTTAAATGTCAGAACTATTAATAAACAATCATTAGAACATAAAATGAAATAACAGTGTAAGAAAATATGCACAAAAGCCAACAATCAGATTCTGATTGGACTTTTAAAATTGTTAAAGAAACTGAAAGATACACATTAAAAATTTGCCATGAAAAAAAAATAGCTCATGTTCATGTCCTTACAAACTGTTGTGTAGCTTTAAAGAATTAGCCATTATTACTATGACTGGAAGTATTGATAGGTGTGTACTGTACCACTTGGAATTCATATCTACTTGTCTTCATTTAAACTACACAGATCTAATGACAGCCCAAAGAGCCACCTGGTGTACAAAGTATACGCTACAACAATAATGATTTGTTTGCTAATGCCATGTATCATCAAATGTACAATGTCTACTGGCAGGTATAAACTATACAATGTTTCTGTTCACTTGAAGTGACTGATGCTGGCTCGCAGGTAGTAAACATTTCACTAGACTGTCAACTGCTGGATCCAGACACTTGTGGTTATAAGGGAAACCTTTTGCTACGAATGTAACAGAACTGTGCTACTGCTGCTACCATGATCAGGATCTGAAATGAAAGACAATGAACATTGAGACATTTCTTGAAGCTGCATTGTTCCAAGTGTAACAAAAAATTAAATCAAATAAATGCTCAATGAACTACACATCAATGCAGCTTTCTTCAATCCCAAAAGATGCCCAGTAAATGCTATAAATATAAGACATGTAATACCTAGATCTGACAACGGCTTTACAGCAATGTATTTAGCTCATGGTTGGAATAGAATGCAGTTTTTACTCTTAACTTCATATGGGTACAATGCAATGAGAAATCATGAACAGTTTTTCTTTAACTTTTGTATCAGAAGAGCTTGTTTGGGTCACAAATCCTTTTTAGTGAAAACCCTGAGTGTTGTGTTAGATGAAACTATTTCAATATTTGTATTATTAGTATTATTTCAACAGGACAATTATACACAAAGTAACAGTATGTAGTTCATTGAAGTCAAAATCAATTAATGGAAGAATCATAACATTGAAATGAATCAGGGATAAAAACAAAAAATAAATCATTAAAATATTATTACAATGAACTAACAATATTGGAGCTTGTCTGACTGTGAAATGACCAACAATGACTCCAATATGCATCTCAGTCTTTCTTAAATAGTATTTTACAAAATACCCTTCCAGAAACCACATTAACCTTTCTTTACAAAACAACTGGTTGAAGTCTCTAATTGAAAATTCTTAGCAACTGATAACACATTTTTTATTTTTTGTGACCTACTTTGTTAACCTGTCCAGTTAACTCAGTCAAGCACGACGCAGAGTTAGGATTGTAAAAGAACTGAAGACACTACAATAAACTAATTTAGATTGGAATATAAACTTACTTGTACTGATCCAATGGTAACTCCAGTCACCCCCAGAATGTACATGTTTCTGGTAAACCAATACTCAACTTCTTCAAGACAACCCTAGAGTCCAAGAGTCAGCAGTCATTAGATAAAACAGTACAAGAATCAAAATTCATAGAGTGAAACTTACCTGTAGTGTCACCCTTAGAACCAAATTATAATTATACAAAAATAAATTTGTTCCCATGGCACAATAATACAACATCACAATAATAAAAAGGAAAGGGCATTTAATCAAATATGACTGCTACTATTTAAAAAGTTTTGTTTTTATTTTTAGGAATGTAGACATAAAAGTCCTTTTTTTTTTAATTTAATTAATATATAATTAAAATTTATAATATAAAATCAAATTATACTTAGACTCAAAAGTGCAATATCAATCTATAGATAACGTTAGAAGTGTAAATTAGCAAACTAAAACTGATTTGTATAATGTTCTAATGGGGCCTAAAGAAAATTCATAAAAACACAGGGCCTCATACGAATGAAAAAAATACTAATACTATCAAGAGCATGCATTTTGAATGTTAAAAATGATTTACATTGGTTTGAAAAGTTGAGAAAAACTTTGCTCAAATCTTATCCCAAAACTCATGTAATAAGTAAAATCTAAACTCACCCTTTGGTGCCAAAGGGATGGGTCACCAAACCCACAATTAATTGATGGATGGATGCAACAGGAGTCTGGAACTTTCTGCTCATTGGGCCAAGCCTGAATGTTGTACCAGTCTGTGTGATTGTCAACGCCACAGCACTGAAGCTAAAGAATAAATACAAGTTATTTTATGAGATATGACTGCATGTCTGAGTAAAGATTTTATTCCATTAATAGTCTACAGCACTGAATGTTTTTAACAAAGCTTATGTCTGTCTGGTAAAAAGTTTGTACACATTATTTTTCCACACCCAAACTTGGATCAAGCTGAAAATTTGCAGATATTTCTTTGACCTGACCAAACAAGAGTCAATTAAAAAAAATGAAAATAAAAAATTAAATAAAAATTGTACACATTATTTTTCCACACCCAAACTTGGATCAAGCTGAAAATTTGCAGATATTTCTTTGACCTGACCAAACAAGAGTCAATTAAAAAAATGAACAAATCAGTTAATTAATTATTTTGTTTGGTATCTCAAACAAGGGAAAGAAATTGTAATTGACTAAAGCTGTGGTATAAGCTGATTTAGTCCCCTTTATAGGTCATCATCTGAGTCTTAGTGAACACAAACCTGAAAAATAGGATGAGACTATAGAAATAATAGATAACTATACAATCTTCCTTGTGGTTACCATGTCTGCTAGAGAAGCCTTGAGCCAAGAGTTTGAATTCTGGTTGTTCCACCCCTTTTTTTTAATTGTTATAAATGTTTTTTTTTATTGTTATTTAATTGACTGATCCAAATTAATTGATACAAGTACACTTAATATAAGCTTTGTTTTTTAAAATAGTTATTTTTTTATATTTATTAATTATTTAGAAATGCATCTTTAATATCAAAAGGAAAATGACAGTTGGTATGTAAATGGCTTATAGTAACACTACAGGTGATAAATTACAATGTAATATGATTATTACTATAAGATTGTCAAATTTAGGGACACTAAAAGACATAGTTAACATTAATAAATTGTTTACAAATCTCAAAACATCATTAATAAAATACTCAGAATAAAAACAAATCAATACATATTTCATATGTTATAATTAAAATATATAAGAGCTTTTCAAGCACAAATAGGGATTCCTGAAATTAACCAGGAAAACTAATGACTTTGTACAGTTTTAATATCTCTCTATATATAAAAGTGCCCATACAGAGTGTGATCAGCAAGAATTAATAAGCTATAAATGTGTGTGGTATCTTTATTGTTTAAGTTTCAAAAGTGGTGCTGAAAATACTAATACACTGCAGTTCATTTTAATGGATAAGGAACTATTTATCAATTCAAAACACCTTATGAAAAATTCAATAAAAGCTTTTTTTTTAAGCATGAAATATCAAACACATACAACATTAGATATAAATGCAAACAAATATGAATTTTAAAAATGAATTTTGCAAAAGCAGTATACATGTTTTATTTGCTTTTACTCCTCCCCCCCCCCCCCCCCCCAACTTAACTTCCAAAAAGTCTATTTATCTTGCATTGTTGCCAGATACATTTAAAATGAGTCCACCACACGTGACTTACATCTCTCTGAAGTGTATCTAATGATGTAGACCATCCCCTGGCATCTCTGTCATAAAAACTGTTATTTTTGGACTGATCATTTAACTGTACCTCTGTTCGATAGTCATATTTGATTCCACTAGCCAACTCTTTATATATCACATCCCGAATCTAAAATGTGAAATATACAAATAATTATTTTAAGATATAAATGAAAATTAGAAGTTGAAATAAAAAAATGTAACTTTTAACGCCTACTCCAGGTTTCAAATTTACAATGGGAATCCCAAGCAAATAGTGAGTACTTATTAGATTTACAATATAGCCCTATAGTGCCTATTGCAGTAAGGTGCATTGTTTACAGTAGACTCCAAAAGCAGTACATTGTAATAGGAAGTTAGCAGCATTTTCCTAACTTTCACATAAGAAGAGATCATCGTGCCTCATTCAGAACAAGAGCATGATGACACTCTATTTGTGAAAACTGGATGTTTATGGCTGTTTTATTGTTTTCTTTCTGAAAGTATTTATAACAACAGTGCCAATAAAGCATAAAGCCTACATATTATTGAAGCTTGTTTTTTATTCTAAAGGTAGTAAAAGTGGTTAAACATATTTTTCTTTTTTTTTTTACTTGTTTATTAATTTTTTATCTTAAATAAAAAAAAATGTCTATATTTTTTTCTTAGAATTTCTTTTTACTTCATGTTACCTCTCCTTACTTAGACTTTAAGGGTAGCTTCTTCAAACCAGACAAAAAGTGTTATTGGGTTAATACATTATGAGTTTTAAAAAATATAGTCAAATAATAAAGACTTGCAACTACCTTGTCTTTCATGACAAATCCCAATGAACCAGCAGTGATTTCTAAAGCAAACACCAGCAACACTAGAATAAAGTACTGAAATAACAACACCATATTTCAAAAAAAAAAAAAGCAAAACTTTTCATTAAAGTAACTTTTAACTGTAGAATAAACAAAATGTGTTGAGCAGCTATCATCTTGTTAAGCATGATAGGGTGACCAAATAATTTTGTAACCAACACAAAAGCTACACAAGTGTTAAATAGTTTTTTCAGATGGTGGTATGCACTTCAGATTTTAATCATGATGGTTCTTATTTCAAACCCAGCCAGTATTCAACCGCTGCTATCCAGCTAGAGGTTTGGGCAAAAATGTAATGATCTTCAATTCCGAAGGAACACCCACAATTTATAAAACAAAAACCTAACTAAAATTTCAACCAAATAAAATTATCATTACAAATTAAGACACCATAATGTGATAATGATCACCTCTATATGTGATTTGATTTGATTTTGATTTTAGGCACATCGGCACAATTTAGGCCATGTCGTGCCTGCAGTCCCTTAAGGACCACTCTCTCTCTAAACAACAAGGTCACATCTAGAACAAACTTTTAAAAAAAGGGTGATTTTGTTAGATTTGATGTTTGCCTAGGATGTAGGTTTTAGGCAATAAATTGTAACTATCAACCCAGGTTGTATTTTACAGGTGAGTTAGAGATAAATTATTAAAGATTGTCTTTCATTAATTGATCAAACTTACTTTCTGTCCCAAGATACATACAAGATGTAATAATGAATAGTTTGCATAGAAAAATTCATCGAAAAAAATTTGAAAAATATCAAATAAAAAAGAAAATTACCCCAATCAAGAGGCATTGGTTTTCTAAGAAAGCGCCACAGCATCCCATGAAACCAATGATCAGGATGATTACACTAGAAATGATGCACAAAGAGGAAGCACTCAGGAATGAATATGTGGGTATGACAGCTGTACTAGGTCCTCTCGATGCCCACAACCAAATGGCCACAGCCAAGACGCCACATCCCAAAAGCTAAAATATAATACAACAATAAAGGTATTACAATTTATTTAAAGCAAATAATTCAAATGTAACATCTGTCTATAACATCTGAACATTAGAATTTATTACAATAAGAAAAGAAAATATAAAATGGCTGAGAAAACAATGGCTGGTGTCAGAAACTAGTTGGAATAAATAACAATTTAGATAAAGAATTCAGTGAACCAAAAATATTAAAATATCAGGCATAACTTGTGGATAAAAGCTAGTGCCAAATATGATATAGGATTTTGATTTTAGGCACATCGGCACAATTTAGGCCATGTCGTGCCTGCAGTCCCTTAAGGACTACTCTCTCTCTACGCAACAGGGGCTAAATTCTATACAGTTAAATCATTAAAATCAAGGTCTATTCACAGTTAAAATAGTAAGAGTAGTAAAAATTTAATAATTTGGTAAAAATCTAATGTAAATAGTACATGTTCACAGATTCATAAATGAGATCTTCGTCGACAACCCCACTTCCCGGATAAAGCCCAGTACCTTCCCAAGGTCGACATTGTCGAATAGTGTCTTTAAGTTAGTGGCTCTAAAATATTTCTCCCCAAATATGATATAGATATATATAATTAAACTGTAGGCCTAGATCTACTTACCCAAACAAAAACATTAAAGCCAAAAAAGATGTACTTGACTGCACTAAAACTTTTCTTTTCTCTTCCCATTTTAGATGGAGGAGAGCTAGAGTCACTGGAATATGAGTTTATATAAACATAGTGATTCAAGTGCACAACTTCAATATAAAACCAATATGATTCAGAAATTCACAATAAAACAATAGTAGGCTACTACCTATAACAGTTTTCAAAACTTGGTTTTCGCCGATGCATGATTCAACTAAGTGACTTTTGTGATGAATGCATTCAAAAGTAAGTACATTTTTTTACACAACATATTCTACCAAAAGAAGAATTAAACACTTTACAAAAGTACAAATGTTTGGTCTTGTAAAAAAACTATGCCAACTCAGCTCCTATTTTGAAATTTTTAACAGAGAAAACAGCATGGTTGAAACATGGGCTGAAGAAACACAACTGGAACAAACATTGCTGAGACAGTCTAGGCACAGGTTCATTTGTTGATTCTTTGAAAACATTCCAAATTAAAATAAACATGGAAGGGAACTATTGAGACCTTGGAAATGTCAGACCAAGTGAAACTTAAGATTTCAACAATCATTATAAGGTCAATTAAATAGAATAAGAGTTATGATTATTTATAACGCTTAATTATGTCATTAAAATGGGAAATAAATGAGTGGGCTTTATCCTTATATACATATTAGCACCATATTTCAGGGCAAATAAAAGATACATTGATACTTACAAGAAAATCTCAACATAGAATTGCTTCTTGTTATAAAATTGTATGTTTATAACATAATAAAATTCTAAAACATAAATAACTAGGTTAGCCATTAAACAGACTATTTTAACAAAAATAATATGACAGGTCACAAGAGAAGCAATCAGTATACTATAAACAGCATGTAGCTCGTATCTAGTCATTATAGTGTCAGTCATGAGTGAGTCAGTGCTGCTGAGTGATGGGGACACTTGTCTAGATCTAGATGATTCTAGATAAATCTAGACAGGTGATAAGAATTAGACACTAGATCTAGAATTCAATCTACAATCTAGATCTAGATTACAGATATTCTAATATCTATCATTCTATCATCTAGTCATCGAGAAGTCTGAACCATTGACAGTCTGTCTGGCCCTGTCTACTAGGAACTTTAACAATTCATCCACTTCTGGTTGTCTTAACTGGCACAACAAGTTCTCTAGACGTTGGTCTATAACTGTCTGTTTCGTTTGTTCCAACAGTTTGCAGTTCATTGTCTTATCGGTATCATAGCACCCAGAGATGTCTTCATCGAAACTCTTGTTCAAAAAGCGTTGATTTCTTCTGTATGCTTTTCCATCGTTTGTCTTTATGATGTAAGATCTGGGTGAAGAATGTTTTTTTTATGACAACTGCTTTCTGCCATGTTTGACCTAGACGAACTCTCCGACAGAATAATCTTTAGTCTTGCTTTTGCATCGTATTTCACTTTGCTTTTCATCTGTAGTTCGTTGAGTTATGTCTCTGCATTTTCAGCTATCGATGGTTTCAATAGTTTGGGATCAGTTGGAATGATTCCCTGAGTCTTCTACTCGTCAGCAGTTGTGATGGTGAATACGGCAGTCCACTTATTGAGTATTTCTATACTCAAGCATACACTTGCCCCAGATCTTTCCCACTTTTGTATGCTCTGAATCCTTTTGCTTTCGCACAAAACATAAACAACCAACAATATCATATAATATTAGCACAGAATCCTCTTCATGCAGTGGAAAATTAAGAATTTTTTGCCTATCTTGAATTCTGGTCAAAGCTTCTGTGCCCAATTAATATAGTTCAGAAGAAACTACAAAAGTCTGCACTGCATATACGGGAAGCTGCTAAAGAAATTAGTACCCCTTCATGCTTTCTGCAAAATATGAGAAACTGACAAAAACCCAATCCATCGAAAAAGCAAAAGAAGGTAGTGAATACTATGAATTCCCTGTAATCAAAACAACCAGAAGAAAGAAGACTTGATGGCAAGTTGAGTTCTAATGTAGGACTGTCAATAGAACTGCAATTCAAACATGTTGGGACAGAAGTGCTGGACAGATTTCATATGGAGATGAAGGGCAGATTGAAGCGATATTAATTTAGATTTGTCACTTGTGCATTATTTAACTAATAAACAACGGCATTATTCATTAAAAGAGTCTTCATGATTATTTTTTTGTTAAGTTTACTGATATACTGAACTAATTTGATTTTGGGCTTATATATTTTTGCGTACATTATCTCATGTCATATGTCGAATGTCAAAATGCAAGGGGCCCCCAAAGAGGTCAATCCCCCCGGGCCGCCAAATCCTTAGTTACGCCCCTGACTTTACCTCTTCCTAGGATTAAGACTATATTTTTTTATTGGCTAAGTCTATGGTAATGAGCCCGGCAATATTTATTATGTTTTTGGAGCTGATTTATTTGAGTCATAAATCAAATTTTTGATTCCATACAAAAAAAAATTAATAGAGTGTTTGAATTAAATTACGATTTTCTTACCAAAATTTATTTCAAACAGCCAGTTTTGGACATCAATGTTAATGATCTTATATTATAATTGTTTTTTTGTTGTTGTTTTTTTATAGAGAATAAATGGGCAAATGTTTGGAGTGAGCTTGTACATTGAATGAAGTTAAATGCCTAGTTTAGGTACTTTGATTTTCCGGAATAGCTCGATTTTTTTTGGTTACCGGAAACAGGTGTTTCCCTGCGGCAGTATATAAGGCTGAGACTATGTGTGATCTAGTATAATGTGGCTTTGTTCTCAAAATCATCCTTAATCTGATTAATTGTGCCCATTTCTTTCACAACGACAAGACTTCTTTGTCGATCGTTTCTTTTTTACAAGTAACCTCACTTTAAAAATGAATAAGAAAATTTTGTCAAAGTCTGTCCCTTGTTTGAAATAAAAATAAATATCAAGACATAATCATGCAGTTCTGGTGAAAATTTCATGCAAATAACTCAAATAGTTAATAAGTTACAGCATTTTAATGCAAAATTTTCCTTTTTCGGTCACAATTTTTTTTTAAATATAGTCAAAAATTTCGCCGCTAAAATTGCTATAACTTCTGCTCTAATTAACTTAGAAATATAAATGAGGTATCTATAAACTCAGTTTAAAATGCGCTATCTGTTGTAATATTATATTATGTTACATCATTGTTTGTTGTTTATGTTTTGTGCGAAAGCAAAAGGATTGGATGGAAATAAAAAAGATAGTCTTCTATGTTTATTTGGATAAACACAGTCTCCGTTATTATTATTATTATTAATTAATGTCTACAGTATGTTAATGTTATTTATTTATCTGTGACAACAGAATATGGTGTCAGATTTGGTGTCAGTTCTTGTGACAGATTTGGTATCAGATCTTGTGACAGATTTGATGTCAGATTGGTTTAAAATGCTGGTAACAGGTAGTGGTTTCTAAACAGCTAAAAGTACATTTTATTTGTATCAAGTGGTGTCATTAGCTCATTTTGTTTTAGATCTACATCTAGACATAGAATCTAGAATCTATACGAATAATGGAATTATTCGAAACTCCTAAACCGTTGTCACCAGACAGATAGATAGAAAGATAGAAAAAATGGAGACAGTTTTGAACTGTTTATGGTCACCACTGAAAAGAATACGAAGCCCGAGCCAATGAAGAAAGCTTTATTGTTACACATGATCGGTGAACACACTTGAGACATCTACAATACTTTTATGTGAAGATGATACTGTAGACAAAGTAATTGAAAGGTTTGAGAATCATTTTTTGCCTAAGTCCAACACTGTGTACGACAGATTTAAATTCTTCACAAGAAATCAGAAGGACGGTGAAACGTTTTAACAATGTTATACTGATTTGAAGAATTCGGCAAAAGCATGCAAGTTTGACAACCTTCTAGATGAACTCATCAGAGATTGATTGGTATGTGGCATACAGTCGGATCGAGTGAGAGAGAGACTTCTGAGAGATGTAGACTTAACTTTAGAGAATGCAGCAAGCATAATTTTTGCTGACTACCATACCCAGAACCAAATGATAGATATGAAAGGACTACATGTAGATGCTGCTTATAAATTAAAGAAGACAGAAGATAGAAAGCCAGTCAAAAGCTCACAGGAAAAAAATGTCAAAGAATCATGTAACAAGTGTCATTAGAGATTGCAGATCTTGTGGTAGTTCTCATGGGAAATACAATTGCCCAGCATTTGGACAGACATGCCGAAAATGTAAAAAGAGAAATAATTTCGCTGCAAAATGTCACTCAAAATCTTCAAGGCTGTTGATTCATTAGATGATAAAAGTCAAGCAAGCCAAGTAAATGAGTTGTGGTTTGAGGCAATTGGTACTGACAACAATGTAAAGTTTGGATGGTTGATGTAGATTATAAGATATTATGGGGAAAATAGTCAAAATGAAGATTGACACAGGGGCACAAGCTAATGTCATATCAGAGTCAACGTGAAACACTTTAGAAACTGATAGTCAGTTAAAGCACTCAAATACTACCCTTCGAGCATTAGGGGATGAAGCATTAAAATTGAAGGAAGTTGCATCAGTCATTTTTTTAAGTCGATGATGTGGAAGTCAAAGATGATATGTATGTGATCAAGAATGAAATAAACCCAATTTTAGGTATGAAGACATCTATTGCTTTGAAACTCATTGAAGCGAATAAAAACGGCGAAGCAACAGAATGATGTTCCACGAGAGTTGATGCAGAGAAATCAACAAACAACAACTTGTAGGCCTACGTCAGGTTCTCAATTGCATAATGATAAACTATTACGTGGTCAAGAGCAATCGAGACCAGATGATGATATGCTTATGAAAACTCATAGCGCAAAAGAAAAGTTTCACGGAAGTGATCAGAAGATAAAAGAAATTCATTGCAAAACAGAATCTGATGTTACACTGAAGTTACTGAGCAAATATGTCAGAAAAGGATGGCCAAAGTTTAAAAATCAAGTGCATGAAGCAGTAAAGGTGTGCTGGTCATTAAAAGACAGTATTCATAAAGAGAATGGAATATTGTTTTATGAGAACAGAATTATAATTCCTTCAAGTATGAGAAATGAAATTCTCAACAAGTTGCACACAGGTCATTTTGGTCTTGAGAAAACCAGATCGAAGACAAGACAGAGTGTGTTTTGGGCTGGAATGTCTAAAGATATTTTTTCGACAATAATGAAATGCTTAACATGTGCAAAGTTCAAAAGAAATAATATGAAAAAAAAATTGCTACCTCATGCTGTACCAGACAGACCATGTAAAAAGGTTGCGATGGATTTGTTTGGATGGCGGAACAATGACTACTTGCTAGTTGTGGACTATTTCTCCAAATACCCTGAAATAAAATGACTGGAGAACAAAACAGCAGAATGTGTTATCAGGGCACTGAAAGGTATTTTTGCTAGACATAGCATACCAGAAGAAGTAATGAGTGACAATATGCATTTCAACAGCTATCAATATAGAGAGCTTGCTTCTGAAGGGCTTTTAAGATAACCACATCAAGCCCCAGGTACCATCAATCAAATGGTCAAAGTGAAATGTATGTTGGTAGATATTCAACAGATATTCAACAAAGCATACAAAAAAGGGATAAGATCCATATCTTACTATGCTTGAGTATAGAAATACTCCGATAATCAGACTGCGGTATTCACCATCACAACTGCTGATGAGTACAAGATTCAGGGACATCATTCCAACTGATCCCAAACTATTGAAACCATCGATAGCTGAAAATACAGAGACATTACTCAACGAACAACAGATGAAAAGCGAAGTGAAATACGATGCAAAAGCAAAACTACCTAAAGATTACTCTGTCGGAGAGAAAGTGAGAGTTTGTCTAGGACAAACATGGCAGAAAGCAGTCATCATTAAAAAACATTCATCACCCAGATTTTACATCATAAAGACAAACAATGGAAAAACCTACAGATGAAATCAACGGTTTTTGAACAAGAGTTTCAAAGAGGACATCTCTGGGTACTATGATACTGATGAAGACAATGAACAGCAAACTGTTAGAACAAACGAAACACTCAGTTATAGACCAACGTCTAGAGAACTTGTTGAAGTGGTCGAATTGTAAACGTTCCTAGTAGATATCAGTCTTAAGAACTTTAAAAGGAAAGATGTGTAATAACTTCAAAAGGAAGGATGTGCTAATATTATATGATATTACGTCATTGTTTGTTGTTTATGTTTTGTGTGAAAACAAAAGGATTGGATGGAAATAACAAAGATAGTCTTCTATGTCTACTTTGATAAATAGTCTCGGTTGTTATTCTTATTAATTAACGTCTACAGTATGTTATTGTTATTTATTTCTCTGTGACAATAGAACACTATCTAACTATATTAGTTTCATTACAATATATTGAGTCTGAAATTTTAATCAAAGTACCTACCTAGATCTAGACCTACTAGATTTAACTAGATAGATCTAGATTTATATAGAGAGAATTTAGAGGATTCAGCTATTTAGGCAAGAATGGCTATCCTAACCTATACTAAACTACAAAAGATCATCTGTATTATAAATTTATTAAATTAATAAACAAAAAAAAAACATTGAACACACATCTAATCATGCAAACATAAAATAAGTCTAAAAGTTTGTGTAGAAGTCACTATCCCAGTAACCTAATTTTGGTAGAATAAGTGTGTTCATATTATTTTTTTTTTGTTCATATTTATGCATAATTTGAAAACATCTTAATTGTTAATGATTTCATGTGAGGGGCTATGCCTGGGGATCTTAAAATTTAGTTAATGTCAATATAGAATTAAAATCTGAGTTTATTGATGCCTAAATATAGAGACTGTCAGAAATAAATTATGGTGTCCGAAATCAAATAATGTGGGTCAAATTAGTCTGAATTAAATGAAAACACATGCATGGCCTCTTTGACCTTAAATATAGGTTAGGAGTACAAATATAAGTAGTCATCCTTTTTCTCCTTAAACTAAAAAAGATTTCGATACTTCATTTTCTTTTCTATGTTGAACCATTGTGACTGTCAAATAATGCGCTGTCAAAGTCAAACTTTGAAATTTTAGCCTATTTTTAATGTAACTATAGTCTATAGTAGTATAGTTCAGTCTATAGATCTAGATAAGATCTAGGTGTCCGAATTGGCAAATAGCATATAAATAAACTTACATGATAAACTACTCAGTCTCTAGATAAAAAAAACTAGTCTAGATCTAGATTAGATCTTAATCTAATATTTAATAATAATTAGTATATTTAAATATAATTAATTTTGTTAATTTTAATTAAATTAGATTTAGACTAGTCTGACTAGAAGAGTCTAGATCTAGTATCTAATTCTAATAAATAATAATAATATTTAATAGACTAGATCTAATCTAGACTCTGGACTGTAGAAATTTAATTTATTTATTAGATTAAATTAATTGACATGAATTTTTTTATGATATACTTATTATTAATCATACATTTGAAACTTCAATTAAGCTCAATTTCCGATTATTCATTACTTAGAGATCTCTTAGATTTTGTCTAGACGCTTAGATGTAATCTAAATTTAGATCTATCTATAAACACTATGATGGATCTCGTGAAGTCGCCATGTTGAATTTAAAAAAAGTATTTTTTTTTACGCCTGACACCAAACGGGACACAACTTAGACATTGCAATTATACACAATTTATTGCGTAACAATTGTTTCCCTTTATTGTAGTAATTAACAAAGTTTTCACAAGGCGCTATATCGACTTTATGTGATATATGTATTTTCTACATTATTTTTTGTTTTGATCTCAGAGTAACAAAATAGGTCTCCTCATGAAAAAAAAAAAAAAAAACACTGTCAACACCGAATTAAACTGATAAAGAATACTTTTCTAACAAAATATTTTAACGGTAGGCCTAAATTAGGAATGTAGCAACAAAAAATGTTCTAAATTACTCATTAAAACCTGGCGGGGGTAGAGCATCAATGTCCAGTTCATGTTGATAACAATCCGCCATCTTATAGAAAAAGACCTGTGTGAGAAAACTTTCCGAGCAGCAAAAGTCCGTGTGCTGCTCACACAGGTAGCTGAAGTATCAAATTTCGAGGCGAGGTCAGCGCAAAGAGGAGCATAAGCAAGCCGCTCTCACACTCGAACTTTTTCACAATCAACACACACACACACTTAAACATGTCCACTCTTGCACGTCTTTTAATAAACACATACTCGCAGTTAAAGGTATAAGAAAACGGAAAGCCCTAGCCATATTTGTTGATGACCATAAGCTACTAGCGCAAGTTTTACGTGGATCGGAAGTTCTTTAAAAACAGAAGAGAAGCTAATTTTACTTCCTACACTTAACCAAGAGTTAATCTAGTCGTACATGTTAATTAGAGACCTAAACTCTGCTAAGTCATCTTAGCTTATAAAGTACAGATGTCACTTCAAAAAAAAAAGATGATGATTACTTCCTACAGGTTTTACGTGTCAATCTACTCTGCTAAGCGGTTGGTTTTCTCAAGCAACCCATTCCATGCTCTAATATTATAGCACTATAGGGAAGAAGGAGCATTTGAACGAAATTGTCTTAGCTCATGGAACAAGAAATGTAGTTTTATCTTTGTGTCTTTCTTAGTATTTTTCTAAACTTTTGTATTTGTAAATTTATGGTTATTTATGTGTTGATGTATTATTGCTACTTTTTAAGTATTCTATCTTGAAGCGTCTACAAATTTAAAGAATAATGGTTATAAATCTCATTGCTCTATTTTGTGTCTGTTGTAGTTTCATTATGTTATCCTGAGGTGAGGGGTCCCAAAGCAGCGGATGCATCTTCTATTATTGGCCTAACCAAAAGGTTAAATAGTATTTAGTTGTAGCGTATAGTTTTATAGGTTCTTTTTTTATTGGTACAAAAATTCATTTAATAATTATCTTTATTGTTAGTTTTGATTTTATATAATAGGGCGATTTCTTTATTCGTTTTCGTTTATTATAACAACTAGGCCTATATATTTTGAGTTTTTAGTCTGTGTAACTGGTTACCAGTTTTCTGGAAAGACATGCTCCAATTTGATTTAGTATCCTGGCGTAGCCAGGATTTTTTTTCGGGGGGAGGGGGTCGAAAAATATATATGTATGTATGTGTTTATGTGTACATAATTAATCTTTATTACATTCTTACCCTTTATTCTTTCGGAAGACGTTTATTGTGCCCTAGAATATTTTCTTCCTGGAGTTAGTGGAAAAATTGTAGACTCCCCGCCCTTGCCAGCAAGGGGGTCTGGGGGAGCACCAAGCACTATTTCCGGTATTGAAAGCCAAAATAATGCATATTCTGAGGTATCTACAGTGAATTATCCTGCTATTAAAAAGTTTTATCTCAAAAACCTAATGTGCTATTCTTACTGACTTAGACCCTCCCGCGCAGTTCGGCGCATTTACGGCAAGCTGTTTCCACAAAAATCTGTCACTGGCAATGTCTGAAGCCTCTTCTCCTCTGCTCTAAGAACCTTCATGAAAGTGCGGCACTAATGTGAGCAGGTCAGGAGGCGCGAGATGAGAGACCTTTTCTCTGCTGAACATTAAATTTTAACAGTAGGCAGATGTTAGCGCTACTGGGTGGGCTCAGTCACCTAAGAGTCACCTAAGTAACCAGAAATACTAACCTAAACTAAATGAAAGCAAGTACAAACTTTAGTTTAGGATAAATAAAACAAAAAGATACTTTATTTATATAAAAATAAATCAATAGTAAAATATAATATAAATATATATACACTACCACTACAACTGAACCCATCACTAACTAAAACCCTCTAAATCTACACCACTACAAACATTAACAAACTAACCGAACCAACTATCTAACACAAACTGATGAAACCAGCTAGATCTATCTAAAGAGAACTAAATCACTACAACTACTACACTAGACCTAGATCTACACAAACACACTACAATAAACTAGTCTAGATCTACAATATCCTACTATTACAACCAACCCATAACACTAAAACAAGAACACCTTAGTCTTAGTACCTTACTATTAGTATTCACTAAGAACAGAAACAGACTATAACTAAGCCACTAAGGCAACACTATAGAAACAAAATAACACTAGATCTAGATCTACAGCAAGAGGTTACAACAGAGTAATAGCAGCAATAACACAGCAGCATGTATTTCAGCAGAATTATATTCAGCAGCTATAATAGCAGGCCGTCCCAGGTATAGAATAATAAAATAATTACACGACAGACCACAAAGATCTTCAGCTGTCACCCAGATAGAGATACTGTATTGACCACTGGTCAACTGTACACTCAACTATTTTAAGACAGCATGTAGTACATCACTTTTATACTATCCCACACTAACCTATATAAATATGCGGAAGTACAATTATAAAATCTGAAACTAACCTATAAAAATAAAATATATAAAAATAGCTCTAGGAGCGCAAACTCAAGCTCCCAGAGCTATATTTTTGTGCATTCAGTTTTTATAGGCTAGTGCCATATGTATTATTTGTACTTCCGCTTTTTGTGTAGGTTAGGGTGGGGTGTATAAAAAGTGATGTACTACATGTTGTCTTAAAACAGTTCAGTGTACAGTTGACCAGTGGTCAGTATAGTATGTCTGTGTGACAGCCGAAGATCTTTGAGGTCTGTCGTGTAATTATTTTATATTTCTGTACCTGGGACGGCCTGCTATTGAGTATTACTCTGCTTTTAGCTGCTGCAATTACACTGCTGTTTTAAGCAGCTGCTGTAGATTTATTTTGTTTCTATACTAGATCTAGTTTAGTATTGCCTTAGTCAAGACTTAGTGGCTTAGTTATAGTCTGTTTCTGTTCTTAAGTAAGGTACTAAGGCTAAGATGTTCTTGTTTTGGTTATAGTTATGGGTTGGTTGTAGTAGTAGGATATTGTAGATCTAGACTAGTTTATGGTAGTGAGTTTGTGTAGATCTAGGTCTAGGGTAGTAGTTGTAGTGATTTAGTTAGATAGTTGGGTTGATCAGTTTGTGTTAGATAGTTGGTTAGTTTGTTAGTGTTTGTAGTGGTGTAGATTTAGAGGGTTTTAGCTAGTTGATGGGTTCAGTAGTAGTGGTTAGTCAAGTTAGTGTATATATTTTATTATTGATTCATTTATTTTTATGTAAATAAAGTTTCGTTTTGTTTATTTATCCTAAACTAAAGTTTGTTATCTTGTTTTCATTTAGTTTTAGTTAGTTGTCTGGTTACTTAGGTGACTCTAGCCCCTTGGTCACCATACCGAAGTGCACAGATTGAGCCCACCCAGTAGCGCTAACATCTGCCTACTGTTGGTAAATTTTAATGTTGAGCAGTAAGAATAGGTATCTCCCACTCGCGCCTGCCTGACCTGCTCACACTCACATAAGTGTATGAAATATTTGGAAACGATAATACAGGAAAATGACGACAATAAACTAAGTAAACAAAAATAATGCCTCGTTGACTCAACCAAGTCTTTTCTATAAGTTACTGTGGAGAGATAACGCAGAAATAAAAATCAAAAGAAATGTAGGTTAGTCAACATGAAGGAGTGACTTGACGAGCATGTATAGATGACGTCTGACCCATTAAATCGGGAGTGGGGAACCTTAGTTGCGCGCAACGTCACATGACCTTCAAGATGCTAAACATGATTAAATGATAACAATTTGACAGTTATGAGTTAGTTGTACTGTGATAATCGACCAACTGCTTTGTGTTCAAGACCCATTCGAGTAGTCTAGACAACAAAGCAAATGTTTAAAATGGCAATACTGTAATTAATATTTTTGTTGTAATCAATACGACCTACAACCAGTCAAATAACAAAAAATGAAGCCACTTTCAGGATTAAGCGTTACCCAGTAAACATAGTGAAAATATAGGTCTACAATTTAAAAAACAGCGCCGTTCAGATTGCTATTTTTTACAAAGCTTATATCAACTCTGTATGTCTGTTAAAAAGTTTGTACAAGTTATTTCTCCGAATCCCAATCTCGAACAAGGGAAGATATTGTACTTGACTGAGGTGGTGCTATAAACTGAATTATTCCCCTTTATATGTCGCCGCTTTAAATAAAGTTTGAAACAAACAATCTTTTATTTTCATACACACCTTACTAGCAGAGTGGTTAGAATGTCGGCTTGAGTAATGAGTTAAAATTCAAGTCTCTCTCTATCTCTCTCTCTGTCTTTCAAATAAGTAATAGAAAATCTTTTTAACATTAAAAAAAAATCTAATTTCCACACATATTTATGTTTGTTTCCTTGTTTTAGTAATATCAATAAATTGTCACTTCGTCAATTGTATTCTTTTAGGCTACACAGCAGGAGTCAGCAGAAGTGTCCATATGGTTATCTGACAAATGTATCACCGTATTTTCGGCTTGTTGTAGCCTCGTACACGGTAGACGTTGATCACATTCTCTATCTATAGATGAGAATATAACGCGCCAAATGCTTGAACTGCTCCCAGCCTCGTATCTGTTGCCCCTGTCAATGCTGTCTCTGCCGGCTTGTCGTTTGGTAAGGACATCATTCCTTGTCAGGATTCGTGCAGTGATAGTGATACGGTCATTCTTTAAAACTTCTTCCATTTTGGATGTTTTTGTTACATATACCGGTATAGAAGTTATCTGTCAGAATCAAACATAAAATAATAACGATAAAGACAAATATAAAGGATAATTTAAATGTTTATATTATAATTAGTCAAGCCCATCGGGCAATTATCAAAACAGACAACACACACCATCAATAGGTAGCCTACTATTTTGATTGTTAAGTGGCACTCTACAAATAGCATTCTTTTGAAAACATCAAAATCATTTTGAAAAGACAATACCTCGTTTATACAACTCATAGAGCGATAGTTTTTCTCTTTATAATACATAAATGTTAGATTAAAAAACAATAAAACATTTTTCACCCCTACCCCTCTTGAATACAATAATGCCTTACTTTCGGAAATTCTCCAACGAGCAGTAATTCTTTTCTCATCGATATTTTGTTAAATTTCTAGGAAAATCGTTGGAGTCATGTTTGAGATCAGTGTCCAGGTTCCTCCCTCTGCCCAGCCTCCAGTTTTCAGATTCTCAAACTCAAAACCCCTTTGGCTACGCTCATAGATTTTAGGGTGAGCAATTTGCTTTTATTTATATTGAGGAGGTATTTTTTAGTTTCAAACTCCACTGGATGGGAGTTTAAACTCAAAAACCCTTTTGACTACACTCATAACATTTTGAGTGTATAATTTGCTTTGTTTTTATTATTAAAGAGGTATTTTTAAGCTTGAAACCCCGCTGAAGGGGGGTTTAAACTCAAAACTGAGTCAAAACCCATTTAGCTACGCTCATAACATTTTGAGTGCATAATTAGCTTTTTTTATATTGAAGAGGTATTTTTTTAGCTTCAAACCCTCAAACCCTACTGAAGAGAGGGGGGGGGGTAAACTTAAAACCCCTTTGGCTACGCCCATAGAATTTTGAGTGTGTAATTTGCTTTTTTTTATAATGAAGAGGGGGTTTATCGTAAATTTTGGAGGGGGGTTTAAAATCAAAATCTTCCATTACTGTGCTCTTGGAATTGGGGATTGTCGTTTTCATTTTTTGTTTGTTTTTTTTTTTAGAAGAAGGGGATTTCACTGCAAAAACTCCTAGTAAGGGGTTTTAAACTCAACCCCCCCCCCCCGGTATGGGGTTATAAACTCGACCCCCCCCCCCACCCTGGTAAAGGGGTTTAAACTCAAAATCCACTTTGTTGTGCTGGGGCAAATGATGCCTCAGTATTAAAATCTCACCTAAAATAAACAAAATCAAAGCAAAAAATCAGTCACTAAATTCCGATTCCCCCCCCCCCCCCCATCCTAGGATGGGGGGGGGGATTTCACTTCGAGGGGGGGATGGGTTGAACCCAAACGCCTACGCTACGCCCGTATATATATACTAAACATATGTGACCCGCGGGTCTTTATTTGCGCATTACTGTCGATATAGTCACTGAGAGTGTTTTGTAAACAATTAAACGAAATAATAATGTAATAAGTAAAGCGAATGTGTCAATGTAAAATTAGTAGAATGAAGCTATCAAATCAGAATAGCTAATAGGCTTAAATACATTTGTTCAAATTAAAACATTTGCTTGTAGGCCTACATATATTTGATTAAAATTTGAGATGAATAGACTTAATTTTGTATGTTCGTGTGTTACAGTATAAAGTAGATCTTGAGGTAGAAATAGATCTAAATCTACACCAATATAGAGTTTATAGAGTTCATTCTGTGTTGCGCATGCGTGACCTTTTTTCATGAATGAATTTAGGCCTATCTCAACACGGCTACGCAGCTTTATTTAGCGAACAGCGAACGAATGTATTAAAAATGCTTTAGAAAAACAAATTTGAATGTTAATTTGATTAAAATATGAAATGAATGGACAATAATTAGTATGTTTATGTGTTAAAGCATAAAACTATCTTTGCGAAAAAAAATTTATCATCTTAGAGTTCAATAAGAGTTTTAGACCTAGGCCTTGGAATAGACTCAGTAGAGAGATGTGTTAATCACTGTTAATGTGTAACCATTTGAAAATGTCTAATGAAAGGATATTCGCCAGGAAATCTGTAGTCACAGATATCAGGAACTAATTTATGTAAAAAATGCTTTTGAAACACAAAATTGAAGGTTAATTTTATTATATAATGAAATCAATGGATCTTCTTTTGTATTATCTTATCTTATATAATACAGACGTTACTTCAAAAAAAGAAGATGATTACGTCCTACGCGTCATGCATTTAGTCATGCATATTAACCAATGACTTAAATTCTGCCAAGTCACTGGTTTTTCTGGCTAGCTCAGGCAACCCATTCCATGCTCTAATAGCACTAGGGAAGAAGGAGTATTTGTACAAATTTGTCCTAGCATATGGGACGAGGAATGTGCCTTTATTTTTGTGTCTTTCAGAGTATTTTATTAAATTTTGTTTTTGTATTTGAAGATTATGGTTCAGTGTTTTATGTATAATTGCTACTTTACTTTTGAGTCTTCTGTCCTGAAGGCTTTCTAAATTTAGTGATTTTACTAATGGTGTTACCCTAGTCAAATGTGAATATTCGTTTGTTATGAATCTCACTGCTCTATTTTGTGTTTGTTCCAGTTTCTTAATGTTTTCTTGAGTTGAGGGGTCCCACACGGTGGATGCATATTCTATTATTGGCCTAACCAAGGTTAAATAACATTTTAGTATTATGTTCTTATTTGATTTATAGAAATTTCTTTTAATAAACCCTAATGCTTTGTTGGATTTTTTTATAGTTTCATCAATATGTGGATTCCATGACAGTTTTTCATTTATTATAACACCTAGGTATTTTGAGTTTTTAGTCTGTGTTACTGGTTTGCCATGAATAAGATAAGTGGAATTAATTTGTTTTAGTTTTTTTGTTACTCTTAACAACTGACATTTTTCTGGGTGGAAAGACATGCTCCAATTTGATTCCCATTTCTGTAATTCATCTAATTCTCTTTGTAAAATATCTGTGTCTTGTTTTGTTTTTATTGTTCTATATATTATGCAATCGTCTGCAAATAATCTGACTTTTGTTCCTGAACTAATGCAATTTGGTAAATCATTTATGTAAATTAAAAATAGTAGTGGACCCAAGACTGTTCCTTGAGGTACACCTGAGTTTACTGTTATTGGTGTTGATTTAGAGCCATTTATTATTACAGTTTGTTCTCTCCCTATCAGAAAATCTTTAATCCACTGATGCAGTGGACCATTAATGCCGAAATATTTTAATTTTTTAAGCAAACTATGGTGGTGAACTTTGTCAAAAGCCTTGGAAAAATCTAGTAAGATAGCATCTATTTGTTCACTATTATCTAAACCTTTTGAAAAATCATCAATTAGTCCTATTAGTTGTGTTTCACATGATCTATATTTCCTAAAGCCATGTTGGTATGGGGTGAGGACATTATGTTTGTCTAAGTGGTTTATGATATTGCTACATATTATGTGTTCTAGTATTTTACATGTGATGCTGGTAAGTGATACTGGTCTGTAGTTTCCTGGATCAGATTTTTCTCCTTTTTTAAATAGGGGGGTGACATTAGCTTCTTTCCAGTCCTTTGGTACTCTGCCCTGGTTAAGCGATGCTTGAAAGAGTATTTTGAACACTGGGGCTAGCTCATTGCTTAGTTCTTTGAGTAATCTAGCTGGAATACCATCAGGTCCAGACGCTTTATTTGGTTTGGTGTTGGCTAATAGTTTTTTAATTCCATTTTCTTGTACTACTAAATCTTTTATGTTGTCTACTTGGTTCAAATTAAGAAATATGTCTTTGTCTCCTGGGGCTGAGAATGCTGATGCAAAGTATTTGTTTAGGATGTTTGCTTTAGTTTCATTATCATTATGTATTATGTTATGTTCATCTTTTAATGGCGCTATGCCTGTTGTTTCCATTTTCTTAGACTTAATGTATGACCATAGGTTTTTGTTGTTATCTTTAGATATTACATTGTTTATGTATTCACTCTGCAGCTGTCTGCTTACTTTTTGGGTTAGGTGTTTAATTTTTATATACTTTTTGTAAACTCTTTCTGCCTTGGTTGCTTTAAATTTTCTATATAGGTTTTCCTTCTGTTTACAAAGCTTCTTTAGTCTATTATTAAACCAGCATTTATTTATTTTGTTTAAGTGTATTTAGTTGGTATATGATTTTCTATAATGCTTTTAAGATGGTTTTTAATGAAATTCCAGAGGTCATCGACTGGTTGGTTAATGTCTTTTTCTAATAAGAATGTTTGTTGAAAGTTTAATGCAGCTTGGTTTCATGTGTCAAAGTAAAAAAAACTATGTGCGCAAAGTGTATTTCTTAAAATTAGATCTAGGTCTAAATCCTTTCCATCTTTTCTCATGTCAACATTGTTAACCATGGCCTAGATCCATAAAATACTATAGCTGTAATAGAGTCGGACAACTTTTCTTTTTTTTTTTTGAGGGTCTTAAAGTTGTTTTAGGGCTACAATACATACCCTACGGTCTAAGTTAGTACCCAAGGAACATTCCTGCCTAGTTTTATCAAGATTGGTCAAGCGGTTTTGATGTCTATAAGTAACATACATACATACATACACCTCACATTCTACTTTATAATATATATATATATATATATATATATATATATATATATATATATATATATATATATATATATATATATATATGCATATTAAATAATGAAAATAAGATTAAATTTAAAAGTAGTAAAATACCCCTTACAGACCTTGCAATTTTTAGGGCAGATGATATAATGGTTATCTGTTTCTATAGTCGACGGTTAACGAGGGTGTCATGTGGCCAGCACAAAGACCAACCGCCTTTACATTTCCTAACTATGTCAGGTATCAATTAAAGTTGGATGAACTCAGGGGTGTCTTAAAAATCCCGAAATTAAAAATCTTAGTCTTTACCGAATTCGAACCCTGAGTCCCCAAATGTACAAGTAGACCCCTACTCTATTTGTTTCTTCATAAATATGAAATGTTTTTGAAATAATTTAATATTGTGAAGTCCATTTATGTTGAGGCTTGAGGGGACAGGAGCCTACACATTGCCTCCACTAAACTAAAATTCGGCACTAGGACAGCCCCGATAACTTTAGCCTGAAGCTGACTTAGTTCTCTTGACAGGGATGCGTCATTTGATACAATGCTGCCTAGATACGCAAAGTGATCTATCACAGTAATGCCAAAACTACGTTCCGCGAACCATATCGGCCTTACAGTGCATCGCAATGCAGCAGCAGAGGTTCGGTTCTGCTGGATTCGATTATTTTTATTTTTTTGTGATTTGGTCCATTACAAGCATATTCAAAATTTATTTGACATCTAAGTAGAAAAAAAAATGGGCATCACTGATCTCTCACATCAAGAGGATAGCCATTTTCAGTCATTTGTAAGCCCAGGTAGATGCAACTAGTCTCTGACTCGAGCTGTTATGACACATAACTAATACTAAATATTTTACTTGAATATGTTCAATTACCTGAATACCTTGATTTAAAGAAAAGCACAACCAAGAGTTGCCATTAATTAACACGTTAACTTCCTGATAATCCACGTAATAGTTGAGGAAAACAAAACATATCATTATATACGTATTTATAAACGGAAATTTCCGTAGGGGGAACCACCGGAACAGACACATGGTCATTTAAACCCCAAAACTCTTGCACTTGCTCTGCTGTAGGGTTTAAACACTATGGCGGCGAAAACAATGTTCAGACTCTTTGCCGACTTGAGCGGAAACCTGTGCCGTATCTTCAATTCTACCTCCAGGAAGAATTTTTTACAACGCTTAAAAATGATGTAGGATTTACTATTTCCCAACGTTAATTTGGTTTGTATCCAAAGTGTTCAATTAATCTCTCGGCTACATGAAACATAAAACATAAATCCTAATTAGATAAGATAAGATAATTTTATTGATCCAATCAAATGGAAATTCAGTTTGACTACAATTGACAACATCAGCGTTAACTACTGTACAATAACAGTAGAAATGAAAAATTCGAATAACATTCACACACGAAACACATACACATTCACAACCAGAGCTTTATGAATTAGACTTCTATGTACTTCTCGATGATGACAGCTGATCTTGTAACACACTGACCGAAAGTGGGATAAAGGAGTTTTTAAATCTTTCTGTTTTAGTCCTAATGGAAAGGAGACGACCAGTTCGTTTAGATCTTATGTAACAGTGGTTTAATGGGTGCAGGTTGTCCTTAATGTGACTTAGTTTCTTTTCTTTTTTATTATATTAAAAAAAATAGAAGAAAAAAAAACTCACGGGCATCATGTCGCTCCTCTGAGCTTCAGCTTCTAAAGGAGCCCGAACAAAAATGTTGTTATTTAGGGAGTCGCCACCCGGGAATGTGAGAAACACTGCCTTACTATGTTTTATTTCAAGTCATTGCTTAAGTGACTTGTACTTAGGATTATTTACCTTGTTTTAAACTCAAGAAAAATATTCAACGCTGAGTTGCTTCATTTGTTGGATAAATTTGTAGGCAACTCTGAATCCGTGTATGTCAGATGATTGTGGATACAATGCAAATCTCTCTAAAATACAATCGTGATGATTATTAAGAAAGTTTAAAAAACGTTGAAAAAGTTCCACAGTCAATGGCTTTTGTATTTCGAGCTTTTTTTTTTTGGATTGTGCTTTAACGTACATTAACAAACAAGATAACGTATTTATGTCCAGACCCCATAACACTGTTGAGCAGTCAAAGTTATCGAGAAATTGTATATAGGTCATAATTAGGCCTATTTACACTGTTCATTGTAATGTACCTGCCGCAGCTCATCAATTATAATCGTCGCAAATACAGCAGCTTAAGTGAGTAGTCAGGACGAGATCAGTTTTTAATGTTTATCACAAGGAACCGAGATCTCAGATGTCTGAAGGCACGTAAATCCTATATTGTTCCTAGTGCACGGTTCATAGTTGTACTTGAGGGATACAACAACGGTGCGAATATGAAAGGAGAAAATGGAATGGTCTACAAAAAAATGGACTTAAATCAAAGGGGACTTTTGGAACAGTGTCCAGCTGAGTCTTAATGGAATTTTTTTTTCTAATGGAAAAAGGAAAGGGGGCGGCATTTAAAAATTTTACAAGCAAGCGGCCAGAACCCTCGCTGCCCCCTGGGGGTAGGCCTATATGATTCAACTTTAAAAAAAAATATTCAAACAGACAGTAAATCACAAAAGGAAGGGTCGATATCATCATTGATTAAGATTCTACTTTAAAACTAGATACCATAAGTAGGAAAAGTTTTTGAGCTATCGTAATAATTGTGTGAAATAGAGTTGTCCTGTTTTTGATATCAGTGTCCACCCAGGTTCCACCCACCCACCACTGGCAGATCTGGAGGTGCGGTAGGGGTGAACATCCCCCCCCCAGTCGACCTACCTACCCCCCGATGGAAGACGAGCAAATTTTAGTAAAGAAATCATCCTATTTGTATACGAATTCTTTGCTTATGTTAATAATATATACTAATTATGTATATTTTAAATAAATTATTTACATTTTAAATAATGTTTAAATTATGCCCCCCTTCTAGTATGTTGGACGATTTGGTAGAGTGGGGAGGGGGCGAGTGCATTAACCCCGATCCTAACTATGCGAGTAGAAATCAGTTAGTTAACAGAACTAGTTACATATGATATAAGTTACTTATTGATATTTAAACTAACCTTTCGGTATGATGGCCAATTCGGTGGTGTGTGTGTGTGAGTGATTGCCTCTACTACCCTCCCCACCCCAACCCTTTAAGTGGTGTGCTCCAATTTTTATGCAGAAATCATAGTTTGTGAACAAAATTACTTGAATATCTATATAATATAAGTTACTTAAAATTATTACAGTTTGTATCAACTCACTCTGTCTGTCTGTCTGGTAAAAAGTTTGTACACGTTGTTTCTCCCACATCCAATCTCGGATCAAGCTGAAATTTTGCACAATTATTTCTTTTACCTGACAACACAAGATACATTTAATATATGGCTCCTTCTGTCTCGGAAGACAATGGATGCGCCCAGATGAGTCACTGGTTTTGGTTTCGTCTAGTTAGGCAGAATTTGGAGTGACTGATCAAGCCAATTCTGGAGCGGCAGAGTTTGCATCACAAAACTCGCTGATGATGCGGCTCTTCTAGCCCTACTCTGAGAGATCTCAGACGTAAATGAGTATTTCAGAAAAATAGAACACATTAAAAATACTGTAAAGATAATGTGGTTAATATAAAATGTAAAAAAAAAAACACAACAAAGAAATGATAATCGATTTTCGTATGGAAAAGAAGGAAAATGATATTGTTTTTGTAGCTGGAGAGACCATTGAAACAATGTAAGCTTTTACTGCAAATACTGATTATATCAGCAAAAAAGGACAGCAAAGATTACGATTACTTACGTAAATGTCCTCATTTAATGTTAGCGAAAAAGCCTTGACTATGCTTTATCACGCTCACGAGAGAAAGCATCAGGACTGTTTTGATGAAAACAGAAAACTATTAGATCAGGGATTCCCAAAGTGGTCTATATAGACCCCCAGGAGTCTAAGAAGACTTTCAAGGGGTCTACAAAAGAGAAAAAATAAATTGGGGGTCTATGAGATGTCCACGGGGGTCTGCGATAATAGATTTAATTTAAACAGGTCGTGAGTTTCATTTTTACATCCCATTAATGTAATTATTTCATACACTAATATATGATTTGTACTTTAGTTAATCCTTTAAACATTTATCCTCCTATTCAAACGATAAATTGTTATATTTAATTTCAATACTTTTTTTAAACAGCCTAACTTTGTATACATGTAACTAATGTTTAACAAAAAGAAATGGAGACTGGACAGCGTTGATTACTTAAAATTGAGCCGTGGAACTTTTTTTTCTAGAAATAGGTTATTATAAGATTTTAAGACCAGGCATACTTTTTCTTGATTTTTTTTTCCTCGGGGTGAAATGTGCCACTTGTAATGGTGCCATGCGCCACAGGTTGGCCACCCCTGTCTAACAATATCCCTTAACTCATAGCAAAATACGGGAAACACTATAGATAACATTGATTTGACCAGCCATTGTCGTTTTAAAACTGTTTTACACAAACCTACATCTGACATTATTAAAAGAATTTCTTTAAGCAGCAATACAGTTCAAGGGCACATCAGTGGCATGAGTTATAAAATTAAAAGCTTCTTATGTAATTCTTCTCAAACGACGTATATAGCAGTTAGGGATCAGCGGCCTCACGGGCTCTGACAGGGTGTAGCGCTGTGTACTGCAAACTGCCTAAGAGTCGCTGGCTTCTGATTTTTCCTCAGGGTTTACTCCCGAAGCCTTTTTCATGACTGCATATAGTTGCAAGGCAGCAGATGTTTAAACTCAGTTTTCCTTCTGCTAGGTGGGTAGTAAGCCAGACTAATGAGCCCTTCCTGCTCGAAGCTTAATGGTTTACGCGCCAGTTACTCAGCTTCGTCCCTTCTTATGTTAGTGAAAACAGTTCCACAGAATCAATATTTGAGCCACACGTGAAAGATCAAGAAATACACGAGAAACTGCTCTATGCGAAAACTTTTACAATGACACATAAGGCAAATTAATTAATTCATTAATATTTAACGTTTGAAGGACTACTTCATAGAACAACATATTCCTATATGAAACATAATATCCGTAGCAACGGATGATAAACCTGCAAACAAACAAAAAATTTCCAGTATCTTTGGTGATTCCTGCAATGCATATTAATTGATACTTTAATTGGTTTAAATTTGAATTTAATCAATAACAAAGAGAGATCTCTGTACATTTTTGTTAGGCTTTAAATTAATTTTTCACTCTTCAACTCAATACAGTTAGAAATAAGTTTGAAAAAAATGTTGATGGGTTTGCAAAAATTTGCAAGTTAAAGCAGGGGGTCTACCGAAAACCAGAAAACATGGCAAGGGGTCTACGTGACAAAAAAGTTTGGGAACCACTGTATTAGATGAAAAGCACAAGCTCCATAAACTGTATCTGAACAACTCAAACTCCCAGTCCACAAAAGATGCATTCACTAACATCCGCAAAAATTTGCTAAAACAGTTACGCCAAATGCAAGATACCTGGCTTAGCAAGAAAGTGGAAACAATACATGAATTTGCTGACAAGCATGACATGAAGAACTTCTTCCATGCCATAAACGAAATCTATGGACCCACAAAGTCAGGCTCATCCCCTCTATTAAATGCTGATGGGACAATCCTATTGACAGATAAGGAAGAAATCCTAAAATGCTGGACCGAGCACTTCGAAAAGGTTCTCAATACACCTTCTATCATAAATGAAGCGGCCATAGACAGGCTACAGCAAGTACCAATAAATTAAAAAATGGATGACCCCCCCTTACGCTAAAGGAAACCGATCTTGCCATTCAACAACTCGCAAGCGGAAAAGCCCCAGGAGCTGACTCCATTCCCGCAGAGGTCTACAAAAAAAAATGGATTAGCCCTGATTGAAAGACTGCATAAGCTCTTCTTATTGTGGGAAAAAGAGTCTATACCACAAGACTTTAAAGATGCCACAATTGTTCATTTATACAAGCGAAAAGGAAACCGCCAAATCTGCGACGACCACAGAGGAATATCTCTTCTCTCTATTGCTGGGAAAATCCTTGCACGCATCCTACTAAATCGGCTCATGCAACACATAGAATATGGTCTATTACCAGAAAGCCAGTGCGGCTTCAGAAAAGAGCGTGGAACCATTGACAAGATCTTTGCAGCAAGGCAGCTCCAGGACCTGTTCTCAATATATGTCGACCTAACAAAGGCATTCGACACTGTTAGCAGAGAAGGGCTCTGGAAGATTATGTCAAAGTACAGCGGATGATCAGTAAAATGTTTGTAAAATGTTTTACATATTTCGGATGTTCCTTCAGAGTTGAAGATAGTTTACTTCCTAGTCCAAACCTCCCGCAGGACGACGGGGAATGGTAGTGGGCAGGGTTTGAACCCTCGACCGTCGATAAATCTGAACGACAGTCCAGCGCGCAAACCGCACGACCAGGCAGCCATCCTAATTCGAGTAGATTCGAGAACCTATTGTGGCGAGTATCTCTAATAAGGAGGAGTATCCTTATTGATCGAATTCTGTGTCAAAGCCAAGTGTTGATGTATTAATTTTGCAACTTGGTTATGGCGACCTAGATTGGCAGATTCTTATAAGGCTGAATTCATTATGCCATTATGTGTTCCACATTTTCGACATTTGTCAACAACATTGAGTTTTTAGGATATGTTTCCCGTAATGTTTTGTCTGTATTACTCTGTCCTATATTGTTTTAACTTTTAAAAAAGCCTTCTGTTTCAGGGTAAGGACGACCTGCTTTGAGCCATGTTAAGGATGCAGCCTTGTCAATGTTGACCCTATCTAATAAAGCGGAAATTTTCCGTGGAGTGTTTTTTCTTCTCATTGGCGAATCTCATGCCCCGCGTAGTCCAAACCAACATAAACACCAGCATTGTTTAAGTTCAAATGGGTTGCGTAGTAAGGAAACTAGTTCATTGCTGGAGGTGTGCAGTTTTGATCGTATTTTTTAAACGTGCATCTTACACAATTTGAAGATGTTCTGCAATCCACGACCTCCATCTTTCCTGGGCATGGTATAACATTATGGTGGTTGACTTGGAGTGTAAACATCGAAATTTGGTTAGTATTTTTCTCGTGAGTCTGTCAATGTCATGTAGGTCGGTGTCAATGCATTTTATAACACCGAACGTTTAAGGGAGTACTGGGACGGCCAGCTATTTGTTGCTGTGATGAGGTTACTGCCAGACAGTTTTGCTTATATTTACCAAGAAAGTCCACTTCTATTTGTTTATGGTTTATCTTGGCATTCTGGTTTATTCCAAGATATTTATAAAGAGTAGCAGAGTTCAATTCTTCGATGCCTTCAAATGCAATGTTAGTGTTGGTTGCCTTGCCCTTTTTAATGCTTATGATGCCACACCTATACAGGCCAAAAGACATAGAGATATTCGGCAATGAAGCGTTTTACCGTTTTAATTAAGGTGTATGACTTTTGCTCGGTTTCAGCATATAGATCTAGGCCTAGTTTTATATTATCCATGTAGCCTATTATAGGTGGATACACACTTTAAATTTATAGTGTCTATCCTAAAACCGTTTGTAGTGTCATGGAGTAATTTAGATAGTTGGTTTATTGCTAGGCAGAACCAGCGCGGAGATGGAGATCGAGTCACCCTGGTATATAGCCTACCCTAGTTTATCATCATTATGGATGTCTGCCTTGTCGTGCGGTTTGCGCTCTGGACTGTCGTTCGGACTTATCGATGGTCCCGGGTTCAAACCCTGAACGCTCCCATCCCCAGTCGTCCTGCGGGAAGTTTGGACTTGCAAGTAAATTATCTTCAACTCTGAAGGAACATCCGAAACATTATGGAAAACATTTTACAAACATTTTATTATTATTATTAGGCTATTTATTATTACATTATCATGCGTTTTACCAGTTCATTTATGCACGTTTAGAAAGATCAATGTAAGATCTATATGGTTCTAGATATTTTATTTAGTGTAAGTGTAACTAAGAACTATATATATATATATTAGGGGTGCACCGGATAGTCGCTCCGGCTCCGGCTTCTGCCGAATATCCGGCATTTTTTACTATCTGGTGCTATTCGGCTCCGGTCGGATATCACTACCGGATAGTAAACCGGATAGTTAAAAATACACCTATTTAATATGCATAAAGTGGACCTCGTTCCATCAATGTCTGTTGTAGAATGTATTAATGTTTATATTAAAACAAAATAATGTGCTTAAAAATAGAGCCATTATGAATATGCACCAAACATCGTTTATTATAAAGACAAGGCGTGTTAATAACTTAATATAATAATAGAAATAGAAATGAAACTTTACATCATAAATGCCCTTTACATACAGAGCAGCAATGGCTGACACTTTTTTCAATTTGTCTTGACCTTTGAGTAGGTTAGTTAACATGTTAAAAAGCTACATTCCTTGACTACGTCGTGCTGACCAGACGTCTGTCTAGCTGTGCGGGTATATCTCCAGAGGTAGAGATGAACAACTCCACCCTTTTATTTGTTTAGTCCATCACATTGAGTTTTTTTTTATAGGCAGGTGACCACAAGTTAAATACGATGGACGTAGGTTTAATGTCAGCGTATTGACACTCTCTAGAGGTCACACCTTTCGAGGGAACTGAGTTTGTTTATTTAGTAGTTAATCTTTATTAGGGGGGCTGGACTACAAGAGACACACCTCTAAGGTAACTAGGTATATTTCCAGATGAGCAACTCCCTCCCCCTTTTATTTGTTTAGTTCATCACATTGAGTTAATTGATTGACAGGTGACCCCAAGTCAGATACGATGAACGTAAGCATTCTCGAGAGGTCACACGAGGGAACTATGTTTGTTTACTTAGTAGTTAAAGGGAAACTCCGATGGTTTTGACAATTTTTGATATAATATGTGTTTTGATTTATAGATAAATCCGATGCATATCCCTAGATCCTAGATCTAAATCTATATACTTTTAACTCTAAAATTTAGATTCTAAATCTACTATGCGAAAAATAAAGCATCAAATATTTTGTGTTTCCGGAAACAGCTGGCGATGTTGACGGAAGTAGAATAATTTCCAGTTATATATTTGTTATGATGCCAATCATCTGATCCGGGATATGCAACGGGTCTAGAGTTCTGTAGAGAGTTAGAAATAGATCCAATTGAAAATCTCTGTGTGCAGTAATGTAAAAACCGTTAATACCATTAGGATAAATAGACAGAATGTGGGTAAAACCTCAAGAAGTTCTTTTGGCTAATGCACTTTGGTAAGTCACAAAGTGACAAACTAATGAAACTTGACTAACCTAGTTTAACTTAAGTAAGTTAGTTAGTTACCTAACTTACCCTAACCTAGTGACACTCGTCACTAGTCTTAAATAAATTTAAGAAGTTAAGTCTTTAGACTCTTACTCTAGACTAGTACTGAGTACTAGTAGTAAGTAGTAGTAGTAGAAATCTACTACTCACTGTAACTGTAAGTCAGTAACTGAGTTTACTCATTAAGTGACTTAATATATAAGATACTACTTTAAAATCAACTTACTGACTAAGACTAGATTACTAGAGTGGAGTAGATTAAAGTTGATTTACTATTTAAAAGTATTTTATTTAGATCTGTCTAGTCTAACCTTAAACTTAAATGTCTTAAACCTAAGTCTAAAAGTAAAAGTTAAAAGTCTAGATTAAAACTAGATTTCCTGGAATATCATCATAATTGAATATGAATAATATGAATAATAGATCTTTAATTTTAATGTAAATTCTAATCTAAATCTAGATTCAAGTTTGAGTCTACTTGGAGATATTCATGATAATAGTCTACTAGTCTGACTAGAGATCTTTATATATATCGAGATCTAGCTAATGTAGATTACATTTATAACATGCCTTTTTTTTAAGTGGCTATTTAAATGTTTTACTTTGCCAATGGGCTATTTATTTAACTAAACTATGATAATAGTCTACTATACTAACTAGAGATCTTTATATAATATATATTATATATATATATTTATATATATTGTTATAACCCCGCTATGCACACATCATCCAAGATAGTGCAGAAGGTGTGCACTATTAGTGACCAGACTAGGAAGGATGTTGCCATTAGGGAAGAACAGAACGATTTCCGCCCAAGTCTAGAACAGATATGAAGATGATGTGCTAAAGACAGATGTTGTTTATGTACTTATGATGTCCCTGTAAAGAAACATCGTTGCCTTGTTAAGTTGCCTGCCTTAAGTTATTACAATATAATATATATATATATATATCATCTAGATCTAGCTAATGTAGATTACATAACATGCCTATGTTAAAATAAATGCCCTCTTTTTTTAGGAGCTATTTAAATGTTTCACTTAGGCAAGGGGCTATTAATTTAACTAAACTATGGCTTTAGCATGATATTAAAGAATATCTGAATATGAATAAAGTAAAAAAAAAAATTTTTTATATATACAAATAATATACAACACTAGTTTAAAAACTGGTGTATTTACTTGTTTTATGTATTTAAAAAACAAAATTACAAATCTCATATTGACTCATTTAGGGCAACTGAGCGAGCCAATCCTTTCTTTGTTCTACAACGACGAAAAGGTTATGGAGGTGGAGGCTTGACAGGTTTGTTGGTTGGGACTCTGGATACTGTCCTGGACAGCAAGGTGTGTGTGTCTGTTGCTTTTTTACTTAGTTTTTTTTTTAATGTTAGTTGATTTCTATTAATTACAGACAAAATTAAATAATTTCTTTTATCCTTATTAATTAAAATTTTTTTTTTATTTTAACACAGACACCTCCATATAGAATACTCCACCAGACGGAAGGTTCAGAACTTAGTTATTGTAAGTTTTCAATGTATATTCAATCAAATAAAACATCTATATATGTACATAAATGATATATTGCAGCACATATAAATTGCTATACAAGTTTCTACAAATGAATGTTAGCTGTGCGGAGTATAAAAATTTGTTTTACTCATAAACATAGCATATCCGAAACTATGAATATATTGATGGGTCTTTAGACCTTCTATAGTTCACTGTGTGGTTGTGAAATGTACATTGGAAAGCTTTATGAAAATCTCTTTATAAACCTCAAGAAAACAAATAGTACAAATGCAGCAAAGAATCAGACCATTTGTAGGGTCCAACTCAGCTGCTGTGGCAAATCTTTCTCTACCATCATCAGATAACTATGTCAATTACTTTCTGTCAAAACATCATACTACAGATATGACCATTGGCTCATATTTCACTCTTATGTATTGCTTGTCAGTACAGCAACTGAAGTACGATTGTGTTTTGGAGGGAAAGACTTCTGATGAGCAACAATTTTATTTACAGGTAGTTAACAGCAAGTCAGGCTTTGCATATGCAGGATATGTAAGGGTGCAGGTTGTGCAATTTTGTTTTTATTTATTTTGTAAATTGTGATGGGTATGGGCGTATGTGGGGGGATATGGGCAAAAATACTTGCACATTTTGTTTTGGGTTATGAAACAAATTTAATAATGTTGAGATGGGTTTTTTTCCACAGCTATAGCAGAAGCCAATAATAAAAAAGAAATTCTGCAAAACTGGGATTGGTTGGAATCTAATGTGATTGGTACATGTGGTAAGTAAAGTTGAACTTGATTGGTTGGAACCTAATGGGATGGGTACATGTGGTAAGTAAAGTTTAACTTGATTGGTTGGAATCTAATGGGATTGGTACATTCTCTAAATGAAGCTTGAACTTGATTGGTTGGGAAAATGTCAACAATATTTATATAGCATCAAAGTAACTTGATTATTTTATTTAACCTGTTCAGCTGCCTTTGACAATGAAGATGATGTCACAGAATTCATCAAGTGTAAAATTGAGAGTTTGTTGGCTAATGTGGAGCTTACCAAAGAAGGTTCAGTATTTAGTTCACTATTTCTTGACAAAAGAAAATATTTTCTTGTTAATCAATTTTTTGAAAATATAACTTTGAACTTAATTAAAACATTTTTATTCTTAAGATAGCATAGTATTTATTCCAAAAGACTATTACCAAATAAAAGACTAACTTTTGGCCCTTATATTTGCATAACTTACCAACAAACAATGCTACAGTCCATCAAAATTGCTATTTCATGTCTGTGAAATAGGCTCTTTGAAAAAAAAGTATTTCTTTAAATAAAATAATTCACATTTCATTTATGACATTTTTTTTTTAATCAGATGAAGAAATTGAAGATCTCAGAACATCAACTAAAAAGTTCAGAAAATATTTTAACATGCCCAAAGAAGAAAAGCTGGTCAATCGTAAGTTCATTATTAAAATTATTTTTTGTTGTTCTGTTTTTTAAAAATAATTTTTTGGATATTAGATTTAAGTGTGAATGGTTCAAAGAGTTAACCTAAATGACAAATTAACATTGGTAGTTTGGCACTTAACTTTTTTGAATGTGATTGCCATGTTGACAGTTCCTTTTGAAAGTTATAACTATAGCTTTAATATAGTGCTACTTTCATTTTCATAGCATGCTCAGAACGCAATGGTCCAATCTCATTTTGGTGGAGGGGGTATCTGGGAGAAGTTTTCTGTGCTGCCTTTAGGCGCTCAGTAAACACAACTCTGCTCAAATCTGGTGTCGAACCTCAAGCCCCCTTCATAGATAGCCAAGGCAAGCCAAGATCAACCATACTTAGCCTCTCGACCACACTCTCCAAAGTTGAGATATTTGTATTCTTACATTGTCTCTCAAAGTAATGCCCACACACATACACAAGTTCTTTTCAATGAGACACTTAAGCGACACAGTTTTGAAGCTAATTTGATTGAAGTTTAATGCTTTTTAACTTGATCACTCAAATGGAAAACAAAAATTACATAAAATAATGCTACATATGTAAATTATATAAGTACCGTATCATAATAATAAAGTAGCTTGACTGAAAGTGAACTGTAAGAAACTTTGCATGAACCCTGATGTCTCACCTAATCTTTTTTTTATATTCATAAGCACCTTTTATAGATAGTGCAATTATTTTGTACCCTATTGTTTGGAATTTTTTTTTTTTTAAATTGCTGAGATGTCCATAAGGTTCAAGATGACCGCATTCCTTTTATGAACCTTTGAGTTGGGAAAGGATTTTATCCCATGGCTAGGATGAGGGATTGGCTCTTCACTGACCCCTCTATCTGTAGGTCCCTATCAACTAGATGATCATATAATCACATGTGTTAATTCATGGGACACAGTACCTTAAGCCACAAACCCATGCGAGGTCAGAGGCCAAGCCCACGGTGAGGCACTCCATATGTAGAACATCTTTCATGCTTTAACATGCTAAGTCTGCTATGGTGCAAACTTTTTTGTGGACCTGTGGGGGGATCTGGGAGAAAGTTTCTGAGCTGCCTCTAGATGGTCAGCAAATGAAACACAGCTCGAGTAGGGATTTGAACATGAGCCCCCTTGATAGGTATAAGTGGTTCATACCACTCAGTCACATTGGCCAACATTATTGTTTACACAAAGTCTTGACCCAAAGTTTTGCCAGACAATGAGAACATTATGTTACCTTTCTATTCCAAGCTACTTCAACAGTATGTTGTATGATCACTCCTTTATCAGAAGTCAAGTACCAGTGAGGGCTTTCTTTTGCTCTAAAGTTTCTTTGAACTCCACAGATTACTCTTGCAGCTACTGGAAAGGAAATATTCCTCGTCAAGGTTGGATGTACCTTAGTGTCAACCATCTTTGTTTCTATTCATTTCTAATGGGGAAAGAGGCAAAGTTGATACTGCGCTGGGCTGACATCACAGTAAGAAATTCATTTTTAGAGTTTCCATATGACTGTTAGGATGCCTGTAAAGGCTGAAGTGTGGAACAAACATATGTATCAAAAATACTATTAGTTTTGTTTTTTAATATTATTTTGTATAAATAACCTTACAACCTATTAGTTGTTTGTGATTTGTATGAGTTTTAAAAAACCTAACAACGATTTTATTTAAATATGGCTAAACTTATTTAGCTTTTATGTTTGTTAAAATTAGGTTATGGCTTCTGTTAACTTTATTATTTCATTGTAATTGAATGTTTCTTTATCTTTCAGAAACTAGAAATAGGTAATAACATGCTGTTTCCAGATAGTGTCATTGTTTCCACAAGAGATGGATTTGTAAGTTAATTTTTAATTTTAGTTGTAAACAATAATTAAGATTATTTTTGTCATTATTCTTTGGTGGTTGTTTTCACTTGTTGGTATGCTAAAGTTTTTTTGTATTTTTTTTTTTCCATGGTGTTTAATTCTGTATGTTGGTGATATTTGAATTAAAGCATTAAAACAATGTTAAGCTACTTTTTCCATGTATATTGATGTACTTCTTCTATGTAAATGTGAGCTTTGGTTAAGGCTTGATAGATGTTAAGTGCCAGCATTCTGAATATATTTTTTTTCAGCATCATTTCTCCATGTTACTTCATAGCACTGAAACATTTAACTTAATGGAGCAGCTAGCCAACATGGCCATGAAACAGTTAAGTAAAACAATGCCTTTTAGTACTATTATTGAATACAAAAGTTGGTTTGAGATTAGAGAGAAAGTATCTCATTACTTAGAATATGTTGCATAGTATTGTTATTGGTACCTTACAGAGAATCTTGAGATTTGAAACCTTGATTTTTTTTAATTATTTTTTTTGGCCCACCCAATTATTTGTTGACATGATAACAGTTGGTCATTGTGCTTACCACATAACATCCTCATTACCTATTAGCTTCAAAATAGTGTGGAGGCTAGGGAACTTACTTACTAGCAACTTAACCAGAACATTTTCAGAAAGCTCTTAATAAATCAAACAGTTCATCATTACCAACTGAACATGATTTTGTTTAGGTTGATGCAAGAACCAGGGTTTCAAGAAGACAAATCTCTAGTGGCCAAAGTCAAGTCAACCAAGTGAGATAAAATTTCTTTTCATTATCTTCTGTATAAGTTTTTTTTTTCAAACATCACCATGGAATCATTTAACTTTAATTTATCATTATCAGTTGTTGTTGTGTGGATAAATGACATACAATTAAGTACAAATGTAAGTTAACACAACAAAGGTGATAGTTTAATTGAATATTAACAATTTTAACAAGTTTCTATGAGACAAAAAAATCAAAAAGAGATGATCAACTTTACAAATATTTACAGAAAGCGAAAGAAAATGTCTTTATTAAAAAGAGATCTTGATGCCAAAGCAAGAAGTGAGAGATTCAGGTATAATATTTTATTATTTATTCAAAGTTTCAAAATAAAATGTTCAATTACTTAATTGTTATTTATTCTCTTTGAAAAAACAAAATGTTCAATTACTTAATTGTTATTTATTCTCTTTGAAAAAAATGTTTTTAGTTACTCAAATCAATACAAATGCATTAACTCTTCAAATAACAGGCTTGCTTTTCGACTTCCTGTGACTGAGAAACTTGATGGGGATGAGGAGTGCACATTGTGGACACCATTCAACAAACAACATGTTTGGGGACGTTTGTATCTCTCCAATAACTACATGTGTTTTGCTAGTCGAGTAAGTTTGAAAGCTTATAACCTTGACATATACATTATGAAAAAAAAATGTAAAAAGACAAATGTTTTCTTTTGAAAGAACTAGCATTCATTAAATAATGGTTTATAATTATCTCAAAATGTCTAGCAGTCATGAGACTAAAGAAGCTCCTAGCAGTGTTCAGCTTTCTTGTGAATAATACATAGCATTGAGTTTGCAGATGAAGGAGGAGTGCAGTATTTCAGGTGGTCCTAATTCAGATCTACAGATTGTACCACATCGAGTGCAGACATAATTTTTGTCTGCTGGTAGTTGGTTTGATTTCTTATTGATATCTACATTTGTCCTTAGCCGTAGATTTTCTTTAGGTCCATTAATGCCACTTTTCCAAGATGCCCTGGAAATCTGGATTTCACAGTCTAAATCGAAATCCCCCCCTTCTGGGTTTTTCCAATATAATTTTTAAACAATCTGGGTTTTTGGTTTAAATTTCTTGGCATTTTCCCTGTTAATCTTAGTTTGCTTGTTCTGTTTGAGTCACCATTTTTTAAATAAAGTTGACCGATTACATAACTTGCAAGATTTCCCCCCCCCCCCCCTCCCATTGATGTATTGGGATTAAAAAAAATGTGTGCATAGTTTTCTTTGATTAAAACATTAAAGAAGAATCTTTTAGTAAGTATACAAATTAAACCAAGCAATTTTATTGTTCACTTGTTTCTTGTAAAAAGTTGAATTAAAAAAATGTTTGCTTTCACATTCTTAATTTCAGTGTTTGTGAAGTTTTGTGTATTTCAGTTTATAAAAATTCAGAAGCTGAGTTTTAGGGTTTAGTGGGAAAATAAGTGGTAGCCCTCTCAAATGTGAATTTTTCAGCCTTTGTAAGAAATTTCCTGCTGTCTTCATTTTGTGACATTTCTGGCCGATGTTACTGCTTTTTGCCCTACTTAAAATATCCTCTTCTAAAACTCTCACCATTTGAAAGCATCTTTACAAGTGGTCATTACACTAGAAATATATTTCTTCTTCAAGGTGAAGGACTTAGTCACAATGATCATTCCAATGCGAGACATAACTGTGGCTGAAAGGGTAGATAATTCTGTCTCAGGAAACCTTATCAACAAAGCAATATTTATAACTACTAAAAACAAGGTTTGTCACTCTACATTACAGTTAGCTCACAATTTATCAGATTTTTTTTTCTGTTTTGTTACTGTCCAATTTTTGTTTCTTTGCATAATTTTATCAATTATTTTTTTTTTACCTAGATCAACTTTACATTTTCTGAGTTTCATGATAGGAACTTGATTCTGGAGAAAATTTCTGACTTCTTATCAAAACAGCCTATTGTGAATAGGTAAAGGAATGGGTACTGTTGATATTAATGTATTAAAATATTATATTTGTCTAGTGGTAATTTTATTTTTGTATTGCTGTTGTTTAAATTAAATGTTTCTATTCATTTGGTTTCTATAGAACAACCAGTGTATCTGAAGAGAAGAACTCTGACCAAGGTGAAGGTAAGACATAAAAAAAAATATTGTTTAAAAATATTGAATAATAATTACTGTATTGGTTTAAATTATTTTAGTATAATACTTTATTAATTATTTATGAAAGTAATTTTGTTGCCCAAAATATATGAATGATTAATAAAAAAGCTCATTTTTTAGCACTATTTATGTCTTTGTCTCTATTTCCATATCTGACAAAAGCTTCTTCTTTTTAATTATGATTTTTTAAAGAATGTTTTAATTTCTATGTAGATTTGGAATTTCAACCAGCTCTGATGGGTCTATTTTCAATGAAAGATGCAGAAAAGATGCTGCCCAAAGATGAAGCAAAAGAGGCAGCCAAAGAACATTTATGGGACCTTCATTTTGCAGAGTTTGGCAGGTAGGCTTTAAGAAACAGCATTTCCTATAGGTTTGTCTAATTAACTTACATGGTCTATTTGTGTAACAATTAAATACTTGGCTCAAAAGTCTTCAAACTTTTTCTAACATAGAGGAATGTGTATGTATCGAACACATGACACACACCAGTTAGTGTTGAAGGGAATCCCAGACAGATACAGAGGAGAGATGTGGATGGTGTTTTCAGGTGCTGTCAATGAGGTGAACTTTTGTTTCATTTTTTTGTCAATTAAGAAACATATTTTGCCATTGTTGGTGGGGTTTTTTTTAAGAAAAAGAAAATATTCATTTTGAAACTTAACATTGCATAGTCAATGATTTATGTACATCCTCTGATTTCTTGATGAGGTTTTTCATTATTCCTGTCTCAGTTATTGTGGTATTAATAAATTTAGGGATAAAAAAAAGAGATTTGTTTTTTATTAATTATCAGTTTTTTTAATTACGTGAGTATAAAACATTATAGAAATATTCTTTCAGAATAGAAAATTACCCTATTCTTCTCCAACCTATATGTGTTTTGTTGATAGTTGACCTTATTCCTGTATTGCTTGAGTTGTTCATGCGAAAAAGAAACTGTCATTGGTTTTCTTGGCCTGCACAGACAACTTGGTCCAGCGGAACTTCCAAGATATCATTTATGTTTGTCCTAGTAAATACATTTGTAAAAATGTATTGAAAGAATTTTAAATAATGCAAAAATATTAACCAAAAGTAATAAATTCAAGTTAAAGAAAGAAATAAAAGGAACTGATGTCTACATTTCAGTTGGCCACACACCCAAATTACTATGCAGAGATTGTGAAGCAAAGCAAGGGTCATTCATCTATAGCAACAGAAGAGATTGAGAGAGATTTACATAGGTCAGTATGAAACATAAAATCAATAACTGCATTTTATAACCTCCTGTCAAAACGCTAAAACACAAAGATGAAAATCACTTTTGGGGGAAGGGAGACAAATCTTAAAGCTCAACTGTAATATAAAAATGTCACATTTAATAACAAAATGTACTTGCAAAAGAGAATGTGAATTATGTAATTTTTTTTTATTTTTTTTTTTTTTTTAATTTCTTTACAATTTATGTATATCAAATACATTTTTAACTAAAGATTTTATTCTCTTTCTTCATTGAATTAATAGATCCTTACCAGAACATCCAGCATTTCAGAATGATAGGGGTATAGGGGCTCTGAGACGGGTCCTCACTGCTTATGCCTGGAGAAACCCAAATATAGGTAAAATAAAATCCCCAGAATTTATCAGTTGGTAAAAAAATTTAATGTTAAATCTTAGCATGTACATTTTATAAAGATATTGACATCAACTCTGTTTTGTCAGGTTACTGTCAAGCTATGAACATAGTGACTAGCGTCCTTCTTTTATATGTCAGTGAGGAGGAAGCCTTTTGGTTGTTGACAGCCATTTGTGAAAGATTGCTGCCTGATTATTACAATACAAAGGTTGTTGGAGCTCTTATAGACCAAGGTAAACTTTTTTGAGGGCTGAAAATATAGACCTGTCTCTCAATTCCTGTTTTGCCTTGTACTAAATATGTAATTAAACTTATTCATTATCAAATAAAAAACAACATTCTTCAGGAGTATTTGAGGACCTGATCTCAGAGTATCTTCCATCACTACACAATAAACTAGAGACTCTTGGGCTACTCAGCATGATCTCCCTTGCTTGGTTTCTTACTATATTTTTGAGGTAAGCCTACCAGTATCAAGTGAGTGTTTGAAAATGAGCTGTGTTTTCAAGTGGAACAAATAAAGACATTTTACCTACAAACTTTTTTCTAAAAATGTATCTGAGCTAAATCAGTAAGATGCTAGAAAAAAAAAAATTAACATTTTGTTGTAAGAAAAAGAAACATGTTTTGAATGTTAAGATAAATAGGTTTACAAAAAAAAAAAAAAATAACACTCATTAAAACACACTAAAAAGTAGAAAATAACAGAAAAAATCAAAGTGTCTGGTGTGAATTTCCCTTTAGCTCATACCAAACACACCCCAACACTTTGATGTTTTTTATTTTATTTTTTTGGTTGAATTTTAAAAATAAAAAAAAAACTTGTTATAGACGTCTTTAGAAAACTAACTAATATTTATTTAGCCTAAAAAAAAATAGAATACTGGAAATGGATCAATTTATTTTAAAGATAATGAGAGAGTGTGCCTGGTTAAATCTTGTTTCTAGTTGTCATTAAGTACTCATTATCTCCATCTCTTATTGATGAACATTGAACCAAGGGAGAATTCTTGGATTATTTTTTGTCCTCAGTGTGATGCCTTTCAATTGTGCAGTGAACATTCTGGATTGTTTTTTCTATGATGGAGCAAGAGTAAGCACTCCAATGTTATTGCTGTTTTTTGTATAGATAATTTATGCTTTACATATTAGAGAGAATGTTCCAAATTAGTATGCTTGCAAGATTGTTCTATTTTGATTAGAGAAAATACATTTTTCTCATAAATAATTATTAGCTGTTCACTCTGAGATTCTTAGAAATTAATATAATTATTATTTAACTTATCTATGCTTATAAAGAAAGGATTATCTTGTTTGAAAATATCTAGTACCTTTTATTAATAAAAAATAGTCTCTATTATTATGACACCCCCAATTGATATGTGTAGCTGAGTGGCATTAACTCCTTGGCTACCAAAGGGGGGCTTGAGTTCAAACTTTTGTGTTGTGAATTTCACCCCCACCCCCCCCCCCACCACCACATGTCCACAAAAGAGATTGGACTATAGCACAATGAGCATTCTGTAAAATGATAGAAGCGCTATAAAAGCCCATCTTTAACACTATTGCAACTTTTTAGCTCATTTGGACTAAAGTGGGTAATTTTTTTTTTTACATTATTTAGCCAAAGTAGACAAAAAAGTCCAAATATTTCCTACAGGTGATCTTCCAGGTGTCTCTGACCATTCTTGACATGAAGCGTGAAGAGCTGTTAGAGTCTCGGGAAGATGGTGAGGCCATGGCAGTACTGTGTCAATTTATGGACAACATTGTCAATAGCAACTCTACCACTCCCAATATAATGCACACATCCAATGCGACCGGAGTCACTGGACAGACTAATGAAGTAAATAATTAGGACACACTCTGCTTTTTTTTTTTTCTTCTCTTGTTTTTATTTACTTTGAAATTAAATTCTGAAATTATAATAATATTTTTTTATTTCATCTAGAATGCAGTAGATGTTGCTGACATTATACTGCAGAGTTATCAAAAGTTTTGGTCCATATCCAATCAAGATATCAACAAACTAAGACTTAAACATAGGCTCAAAGTTGTCCAGGTTGGGCTTTAAATACCATTTTTTTTCTCCAGCATTAGAAAGAATATTCCTTGTTCCATATGATAGGACAAATTTATACAAATACTCCTTCTTCCCTAGTGATATTAGAGCATGGTATAGGTTGCCTGAGTCAACCAGGAAAATCAAATCAATGACTTGACAGAGTCATTGATTAACATGCATGACTAGATTGACCTAGGGACAATGTAGGACATAATTATCTTCTTTATTGATATAATGTCTGTATTTTATAAGATAAGAAGATAAGAATTGAATAATATTGATTATTACATTTTTATTCTTGCATATAGTTCAAAATTTTTTCCAACTTACTAATCAGTGAATCTTCTATTATCTCAGTTTGCATTAGCTGTGTATACATTACCAAAAATTACTATTATTCTTGTATGTAAAGGATTTAAAGTTTAAAAAATGTATTCAATCTATTATAGACAATAGAAGATAATGTCAAGAGAAATATTCTTCGCAGTGTTGCTGTCTACACAAAGTTTGAAGGGAAAGAACTGGAGGACTTGTATTTTTTATTTAAGGTTTGGCCCTTTTTTTTTAATGGATTGGAAGAAGAAATTTGTTTTCCAATTTTAAAATATAGTGTAGTTATTATCCTATTTAGAAATATAGTTGGTTAACCCGTGGCTTGGTTTATTTTTTTAGGAAGAGTATCTGACCTCCTGCTACTGGCGGACATCACAGCAGGTGGACTCACCAGACAAATACGATCCTAACAGGCCCTACTATGACCAATACAAAGTGGACTTTGACCAGTTTAAAACTCTTTTCCTCTCTTTGTCTCCATGGGCTACCGGGCAGTATGCCTCAACATTAGCATTAAGAACATGCAGGGTAAATGTCTTAAGTGATTAATATAGAGTAATATTTGTATTAGTGATATGTGTATTCATCAGAACAAAAAAAAGTAATAAAGAAAAAATAAAAGCTATAAAAAGCTACTGGATCTGATTAGTGTCAAGAATTATATATATCTAATACATAAATTCTTATTTAAAATGTGTTTATGAGTATTTCTGAGATCAATCTTCTGAACGAAACATTTGAAGTCTTATAGTGGATTAGTTTCTTTTAAATTAATTTCTTTCATTAAAAAATTTTTTGATAGTCCTACATTTTGATAGCTCTCATTTTCTCTGATGATTAGTGAGGCATTCTGCAGTAAGAACCAGATTAACTCTTTCTCTCCAAAATTATTTTCCACATTTGGACGAAATTAATTTTATTGTGAATCTGTGCTTTGATTAAACTTGTATTACTTTTTGTTTGTTATCAGAAAATGTTACATTTGTGGATAAAATTAAAAGGGAATGTTTTTGAAACCAAATATTTCTTTCAATATTGGTGTATGAGAATTAAAAACAAAAACTTACTGACAATGGAAAAGTCTCCAGGATCTTGATCTAGACTACATGTAAAATTAAATATTTGACCATATTCTCACAAAACTGTATTGTCTATATATATAAAACATTTAAAAATACATAACATGATGGTCTAGAGCTCATTTGCTCATATCACTACCATCGGGTACATCAATCTAAAGAAAACAAATCCTTTTTATGTTCCCACTCTTTTATAACATCCTTCTTGGTAAAAACACTTTGAAAGAAAGAAATTCAAGATTAAGTTTTAAGAAATTCAATACAACGAAAAAAATGCAGGTCAAACAATGCTCAAATGATCATTGTGAAGAGAAAGAATTAAGATTTCTTTAGATCAAGTCCTGGTGCTCTGCCATGACAGATTTCTTTTTCTTGGTTCACAGTGGTAAGAAAAAAAATTTTGAATAGTTTAATATGTCAGTTAAAGTAAGTCATTCTGGTGCCTAGCTAAGTCAGTTAAGTTTAGATATGGTTTTTTATCATTTGTGTTTATTATAGCTGGTTAGAATATACAGGTTCATGGACTTCATTTTTCATTTCATTGAAGCACATGGACTAGGTTTTTAATTGTATATTGTCTCTTATAAAAGATGTTTTTCCATTGAACCACTCTGCTCTAAACATTGATGTCCACTTCCTCATCATGTCTGTAGCTGTTGGATGAGAACAAAGACAACTTGATCAACTTCAAAGAATTCGTCAGTGTCCTGGGCACCATGTGTAAATCTGATATCACTCAGAGAATCAAGCTGCTGTATCTTCTACACATGCCACCGGCCCTTTTGTCCACTGATCCACTAGATGATTCTCCAGCATCTCCAAAGTCTGGTCAGTTTTGTGTTGTTTTTTTTTCATTTGTTTTGAACATAATCCACACTAATAAGCAAACAATTCTATTAAATTAAAAGTCAGGATATAGACTTCTTCATCTAGATAGATTTTTGTTGGAGGCTTTTTAGCAGATGATGTAAAGGTCATCTGTTTCTGTGGCCCATGGTTAACAAGGGTGTCATGTGACCAGCACAATGACCAACTGCCTTTACTTTACCCCAACTAATGTCAGGTACACATTAGAGCTTGGTGGACTCAGAGGCGCCCAAAGATCCCAAAATTAAAAATCCCAGTCTTCACCAGGATTTGAACCTGGAACCCAGGTTTGGAAGCCAAGCACTTTACCACTCAGCCACCACACTTCCCCCATCATAAATAAAGGCTAAAAAACAACAACTTAAAATTTTAAGCCAATTGTTGTTTATTCATTCAGTAAGCTTTTCTGGACTGTTTCTTCTAAGCTGATGTAATAGCATGAGTTAAAATTAATTATCTGATTTTTATTTGACTCTCAGACTCTGTGGAAGCAGCAGTGGATGCAGCAGATTTTTTTGATGACAGTGTAAGTAACTCGGACACACCAGCTGACGATGGTAAGCAACTTGTTAGCATAATGGGCGGTTGGGTCAGTTTAACTTTCAAGTTGGACATTAGAAATGAAGATTGTGTTATTGAAAGCAAATAATACTTTCTATTTATAGACATGCTGTTAATAATTAAACATGATTTGTCTACTGTAGACTTGGAGCTTCCTGCTTTGCCCTACAACTCAGCAGAAGGCTCACTGCTTGCCCCACGACCTGTTGAAGTTAAACCTGACAGTTCCAGTGTTGACCCTAGAACTCCCATGGTTGAAATGGTTCCTCTAGAAGTATCCCTTGAAGATGATGATGAAGAAGAGAAAGAATCAGAAGAAACCAAAGAGAAAGAAGAGAATGATGACAAATCTGACAAAACTGTAATTAACAATGAGGCCTATAAAAACAAACAAGTTGATATGTCAGGGAAAGTCACTCTAGAATCACAGGAGAAGACTGACTTGTGTCAGAAGTCAGAAGATGCAACACCAGCCAAACGACCAGATAAACTTATATCCTTCAAAGGTAGCACACTTATCTCCTCTCATGACTAATTTGTAGGAAATGTTCAAAATCTTTTTTTACAAGTGAGATTTTTTATTGACACAATCCTTTTTATTTTTGTTAAAACAGATTCCAAAAAAGTTCATCTTCCAACTAAAGTAATTCCTAAACTAACTAGTGGAGCCAGAAGACAAGAGTTTGCAAATCTACCCCGCATAAACCAGGTCAATAGTTTCTTATTGACATTTTTTTTTTTACAATCACTTTGTCACTTTTGTAAATCTTGGGTTAGTTCAAAATTGAATGTGATATTATAAGTTAATCAATACTAGCTTAGCTGGAATAACATCATGAAGAATCAAAGAATGTTATCTTAAACATGTAGGATATTATTGAAACACCAAGAATTAACCAAACTTGTAAGATAATGTTACTTGGAACAAACTAAAACACAAATAAACTTAGAACAATACAGAAAATAAAATCCCAACCACCGAATAACTTTGAAACCAAAGAAGATAGCCACAGCTAAAAAACAAAGCATCAGTTCTCCTTCACTCAAATAAATCAACTGATAAAACTACCTTTCTCATACAACAAAGTCAAAACATTCTGTTCACATCCATACCCTGGTAATATATAAACAAAGGAATTAACTCTTTCATTCCTAAATATCAACAAATAATGCATTCAGTCTTACCATACATGCTACTGATCAGTACTGAATTCTGACTACAGGTTTTTACTACTTTGCCTTCATTACATAACCCACTAACTTGTTTTCATTTCAGATCCAGTTCATTCAGCTGTTGAGGACATTGTATGATATGTTTACTGATACAAAAGATGAGCAGCAACTGTATCACAGCATTGCCACCGTTGGCACTTTACTACTGCAGATAGGGGAAGTGGGCAAACGTTTCCATGCCTCTAGCTCCTCATCTAATCTCTCTGACTCTGAAGCTAATAGTCCAAAGTTGGAGGGCCAAACAAAGACAAATTTAGTACTGGCTAAATCTAACATTGGGGATGTGAGCACTGAAGAGGAGAAGAGTGCTCTCCTCTCAGACTGTAAAGCTTCTGATGAGACGGAGGGTAAAGGAGATGAGGCTGTGAATGAGAAAGAGAGTCTCCAGCCTGCTGGTCCAGGCCTGAACTCCCCTAAGGGCACCAATAAACCAGATATGGATTGGTCCATTTCTTTTGAACAGTTCCTGGCATCCATATTGACGGAGCCACCACTGGTGGACTATTTTGAAAGAATTTATGATACCACTGATGCTGTGGCTGCTCTCAGAAACCGGCGTCTAACAGCAAGAGCTACATCTTCTTCAGAGAAATCTTGAACTGAACTGTTGACCATTTAGAATTCTTTTTCATTTTTTAATTGAGATATTTATTATTAAATGTTGGCATTATTGTGGTTTCTTTCTGGTTTTCATTCTGACAATCTTTTGTTCTGAAGCTGACTACACTGGTTGCCATCTCTCCTAAGGACTTTTACACGTGGTTTATTTTTCTTTCACTCCATCAAACAATTATATGCTCATGTTGTGATGGGTTTACATTTCATGCTAAAATCTTGTTATGCCAGGCTCTAATTTTTAAATGTTGTCATTTTATTGAAGCAGTTGAAATATGTGCCATTTTTTTCAAACAAGTTGACAGTTGAGAGTAAGGTGATTCTAATACATGATACTAAATTGTATTTCTTCTTAAAAACTATGTATTTTTTTGATGCAAGCTAAAAAGAAAAATCATTTTAAAAAATCACTTGGATTACTAAACCAATGCAGCACTTTAAAAAATCACTTGGATTACTAAACCAATGCAGCACTTTAAAAAATCACTTGGATTACTAAACCAATGCAGCACTTTAAAAAATCACTTGGATTACTAAACCAATGCAGCACTTTAAAAAAAACGCTCTCTCAGTGTTATACACATTAACATATGCATTATTGAAACAAAGATAAGAAAAACATTTCAGAGTCCTACCTTTACCAGCTTTCTGACATGGGGATACTGATATTATTTTGGACTGCTTGTGTAGACTGTTAATGACATTGAGAAAATATATAGCACGATAACATCTTTGGATTATAATTACCGGTATATCAAGATAACATCCATTGCTTATAATTATTTCAAGATAACAACCTCTGCTTATAATTATGTTGACTTGTTTTTTCCTGGCTAGAGCTCTTGTATCTAAAATAATTATTTTCAAATTCTATAACTTTTCTCTTTGAATTTTTGTGTCAATGAATTATTTTTTATTTTTCCATGTTCTGTGGTAAATATTTTCATTTATTCAATGTGATACTCAGTTTTGAACGATGGACCATTAACTATGAGTTCAATCAACAAAGCCTCCCTTGTTTATATTGTGCCCATGTCAATAAAAGAAGGATTTTTTGCATTAATTTGTTTTGTTATAATTACATTACTTATACTTATTTTTATAAAAACACAATACACAATTGATTTGTTCAAAATGTCTTTTTATGTTTGAATTAAAACATGCTGCTACTAACATGCATAACATAATATGAGCATTTGAAATTGTACAAACAGTATTTCCTTGTAATCAGATGTATGCATAGACTTCATTCAGACATTATTATAAACAATGCTCTTATCATTGAGCACTATGGGTCTGGGAGTATAACGTGATAAACAGATCAGAACTATAGAGCATCAGCTCAAATTATTTCTTTAGGTCAATCTGGTCAGTGGCTTGTAACAGAGGCAGCATAGTTTGGTTTCAAATGTTATTTTAGTATCCTAGCTTTAGGGCTTAAGAAACAGGATGAAGCACATAGCTTTTAAGTCACAAATTTGGGTTGGAGCCTGTTGGTATCTGAATCTGTAAATGAAGTTGGTCCTATTGTGACCAGGGGAAGTCTCCTAAATCAATGGGAAAGTAATCATTTCTGTTTGACTTTTCTTTAGTCTCCTGCTATTTCACAACAGCATCAGATGTGGAAAGGGACCTACTAAAAAGGCACTCTTTACTTAATAACTTAAAAATAAGTAAAAGAATGACTGAGTTGCTCAACCTCCACTTTGTGTACCCAAGCTGGGAAGTGAAATTATTTGCTGCAGGTAAAGGTTGATTGAAATTTGTATACAATACATTTAATTGCTGTTGTATCTTTTTTAAATTTCAAATTTTCAGCATTGTTTATATCTCATTTTGATGATGTTTCTGAGCTAATTATTACAACATTAAATTGTAGGCCAGTCTGTGAAAAAGAGACATGTAAGGAATGTGTTCACTAAACATCTACACATAATATTCTGTGATATCCATGGCAGTTTGTTGTTGACATGTTGGTCTGGTGGTATGCACTCTGGACTCTTTGTCTCATTTGTCCTGGGTTCAAACTGCCCACTAAGCTAGGATGTAATTATCTGAAGAAACATTTGAACCATAAAAATGTTAAATATTTCTTGTTTATGTTACTAAGTATTGCCCACATTAATCATTTGTTGTGTTTCTATAACATATAAGAAGAGCAAATACATTCATACAAACATGCAGCTTTTTTTAATCTCATTTCTTTTTATTATATCTAAAATTATTAGGGTAAAAAGGAATATCTATATCTATGAAAAATTTCATTTATAAAAATGCAACGTTGTATATAAATAACTGACACATTTGTCTGTACAATATGTTAAATTCTACTTGACACTTCACTGTCTAGTCCCCCACTGACTTCTATTTGTTCACTCATTGAGCTCCTACAATGAAATCTTTCTATTTCTATAGTGTACTTTTAGTTCCTTCTCATTGGGCCAGAGCTGTTTCTTTCATGTCATAAATGCTGTAACATTATAGAAACTAAGCCAAACCTTTCCAGGAAGTGATCAAGATGATTGGCACTAGGTGCCATCTTATGAAAATAATGTGGTTTACACGGGTGGTAACCCTATGGCATGATGGGATAGAACATTTATGAGCTTTCAGTTTGAAGAATTCTGTTGATAGTGTGAAAAATAACATGAAGTTGTGTAGCCTTCAAATGTGTTTAAATTACTCAATGTTTAATGAATTACATGATTTTGGTTTTATAGACATGTTGAAATGGTTAAGTTGTCTTTATTATATCATTCTAGGCTTACGTACATGTACAAACTATCTGGTTGAACAATGGAATTATTTTTAAATTCAATAAAATACACTAGTTCTAGTTTGTATAGTCAGCTAGTGCTTGTGCTAACTTAATCATTCAATGTTAATAATTTTGAATCTATAAACAATGTCTATTAGGTTCTACAGTCTTGGACTTTTGTATATAGTAATGTTTTGTTTGGCTTATAACATTGGGTAAGGTAAATATGTTTTTAAGAAGTCAACTGTATTTATTTATAATAAATAAAACCACATAATATAAAATAATCACTGTTCTTATTCTAGTTTTTATGACTGTTTATCAATACTGCCTTATTAATCTTTATTTTATTGTGTAGTTCAGTCTGTGAAATGTAAATAGATGTTTCAACCTAATAGTTGAACTTTCCCTCACCACTTGAGACAAAATCATTTGTAATTTCTTTTTTAAAATGTCCTTGGTCTCCCAAGGGGAGTTAACTATTAACTACACCACAAAACGTCCACTGTACAACAGCCTGTTCCATATTGCTAAAGTTTCCTAAAGACAATTTGGCATACACATTAATTAAAGTAACTTGAAATTTGTAATGGCTTACTGCCTTGACTTTTAGGGTATCCTTCTTAGGCAGTGAAAACTAAGTCATGCATTATGCATGACGCGTAGGACGTAATCATCTTCTTTTTTGAAGTAACATCTGTATTACATAAGATAAGATATGAAAATATAGAATTACTGTCAAAAGATTTAATGCAGAATCCTGATAGATTTTAAAATTTTGATCTACAGAAATGACTATTACATAAATAAAATTATGTACTAATAGTTTTTGATTTACAGATAAGATTTACAGATAAGATTTACAGATAAGATTTACACACATTTTCAGGTGTATCTTCTTATCTTATATGCTACAGACCTAAGGGTGAGGTAGTTAACAGGTCTATCTGGTTGTTCCATAGATGAACTTGCCTTTGATAACTTATCTCCCTTTTCATTTCTCATGATGCCAATGTGTCCCCAGGGATCCACTGTAGTTTGATAATGATATTTAATTTTGATATCATCTGATGGATTATCACAATTAGTGTTGTCAACACTCTTGGGCTGTTTGAGGTGCTGCTGTTAAGTGCTTGCAGAGTAGATTGGGAGTCTGTAAAGACAACAATATATGATGGTGGTTGCACTCCTTCATATAATTTGTTTTCCACTGTCTGTAGTGCTATGGTAATTGCCTCAATTTCGGCTTGGAAGTTTGAGCAGTAATCGCCACAGGGTGCGCTTATCTCAAAGTGTTTATATTTAGGGAAGACCAGGAAGGCACCAAGACCAGCATTGATGGTGGCTTTGAAAGCCGATCTGTCTGTATATATATGGATAGCTGTTTTTTGATAGCTTTCAATTGTTTCAAGCGTGCCTACTTTGAGCTCCAGTGGATTTGATTCTTTTGTTAAGGTGTTATTTAGTAAATGTGTTTTGATGGTTGTTTGTAGTTTAGTCCGGGCGTAATGGTTGAAAATCTGGTAATTTTTTGTTATTGGGTAGGTGGTGTTTTAGGGGCTAGTTCTTCAGTAAGTTGGATGAGAGTCCTTTGCTTTTTTTGGTTGTTTTCCTATTTCTCTGTGTTAGTAATTTATTAGGATGAACGTCCTCCAACCTTCTGTCTCTCAATAGCTTCTAAAGCTGCTTTGTTGTGCCTTACGTAAGAGGTTCAATATTGGAGTCTATTTCACAGGCTGATATGGGGGTAGTTCTCATACCTCCACTAATAAGCCGCAAGTCTTGGTTTTGGATTGTGTCTAATGATGATTGATAGGTTTTGTTGGCAGCTACTTGTATGGAGAGACAGTTATCCATTACAGATCTGACCTGATCTGACAGATGTTACTTCAAAAAAGAAGATGATTACGTCCTACTATCTATTGATATTTTGTTTATTTGAATTGTGCAGTGTTAACATCCATCCTACTAGTAACAATGGTTTAGCCTAATGAAGAACCTTAAAAAAAAAAAGATAATTTAATTATTATTTTTTATTAAATCATGAAGAAACTATTGTAGAGATTGTATATCTATAAGACTTCTACTTCAACCAATGGCAGCATGTAGTGTTGGAGCACAGGGGCATGCAAACCATTTCTTTGTTCAGAACAATAGGGACTGACTTTCATCAAAATGGCAGCAGTAAAAAGTTTACTGCTTTGAAAATAAGGAACAAACAAACAAAAAAAAGAGTTCAACTGGCAAAATAAGCTTGTTAGATTTATGGTTAATTTAATATACACATTCAATTATTTAGCAAAAGAAACAGTAACATCACATAAAATATGCCTTATCTCTCTATAAGTGTATATTATATGTATAAATGTCTTTTAAATATCTCTCTCTACATAGGAATGTTTTGTCTGAACATGTAACAGTTGATTTATTAACACAAGAGATGGAAACAAAATGGAACACTCCTGAGTTCAGTTAGTGAAACTAAGGCGAGGTCTCTTTCACTTTATCAACTTCACATTTTTATATGTACAAGGCAAATGGGTAAAAACATAATTCATTACATAACAATGAAAACATTAACAAAATGTATAGATCTACAAAAACTCTTATAATTAAAAAAAAAATTAAATAACTATACTTATTTTGAAAGTGAATTCTAAATAAAATATTGTGTCACCGTCATACTACTAAAATAGACATTTTTGCATTTTCAAAAATGGCCAGATATCCAAAACCTGTCAAAGGTTTTAAAAGAATACCAAATACTAAAAGAAATTGATGAATGATGCTATTGATTTGAACTGTACACTAAACATAGTTTGAACATGTCTACAAGTCTTTTATATAGTATTTATTATTGGCTTGAGTCTGACGGAACACAGTTCTAGTACATGTCCAGCTGTCACTTCAAGTGAACAAATAACAAAGTAAAAAAATACAAAATTTGAGTCCTAGACCAACAAAAGATTTGCTCAAAAGAATTGTGACAATTTAGTCATTAATAATACATTATGTACAAATACAAAGCTTAGAGACAAAGTAAAAATGTTTTTCTATGAAACTACAGGCACAGTGGGCAATATAACAAACAAAAAATTAAATCATACAAAATTATGCATTTCTAAATAGTGCTTGGTATTTTACTGTTTAGGATGACAAGTATGATTAGATAATGTCTATGGTATGATTAGATGCGGGGCAATTTGTGAAACGGATTGCATGGGTCCTAGTCTGGGTAGGGAAAAGGATAATAAGTGAAAATTAAGATTTTTGTATTAGAAAATAAATTTGTCTTTGCATTTTATTCATACTTTACTAAGTACAAAATGACTGTTAAATTAACTTTATGAGCCATCTACAGTAGATAGTGGTTTTCCCACAAAAAGCCAATAAACATTCAGATCTGCTTTTTAGATTTACTATTGACTTGCAAAATATCGCTTTTAGTTTTTGTTTTTAAGAGGTCAAGATAGATTTAGATCTATATTTATATGCCAGTGACTATTAAAGTAAATTATGTAGTTGAACTTCTTGTTTAGGTTAAAAATTCACCTTAATACTAAACTTATATTAAATGAAAGCTGACAATGCGTTGGTTTTTTTTTTATCGCAAGAAGGATTGGCGTTTTCCATATTGATTGACACTTAGAACTGACAATTTTTTTTTCTGTTTTTTAACGAGATTTGCATGAGTTTTCAGAACATTTTAATAATTTCAGGAGGTTTTCATGGCTTTTTTGTATACTTTGCAATTTCAGGAGAATTCTAGGAACCCTTTAATAATAAGTTACAATGGTTTAATTTAATAATTTACACTCAAATTTCGTGCGGGGCACACTGCGGCCGCATAGGATGCAGTGGCTTAAGATCGGCCCTGGATGATATCTATGGTATGATAGCCTAGCCTGTATTATGAATGGTGTTAAACTATTTTTAAAATTAGCTCTCACTTTTTTTCTTTTTAACAAAGATGTTAATGTGATTTGAAGTGATGGAGTTTTTAGGGTTTTTTTTTTAACAAAGGTCAATACACTATAAGTAGGGACATTTATATACCAAAATTACACCATACTAAACTTAATTTAACTTTGAGTTGAATTTCTTCAGTTCACATTGTTACATTTTTTTCAAGAATAGTTGACAATTATTTTGACAAGATATTGATGTGAAAAGAAGTGTGTTTTTATTTATCTTTTAACAAATACCTAACTCTTCCAAGAAGGTAAGAAATATACCATCAGAGGAATTGTAAAGCACAGTCTACTTTCCTTTAAACTGATGCTGGATTTCTTTAGGTGACAAACTTCAGTCAAAGTTTAGTTTATTTCACTTATTATAATCCTACATTGCACAGCACTAAGAGATATATCCTGTCACAAAATAGTCTCCATGCTCCAGTGAAATTCAATGAGGCTTGCCTGATCTTGTAGGATTATGATCATTTATGTTCAATATACTCAATTTGCTAATAAAAGTGGATAGAAATATTTTGACTTTAAAATTCAAACTAAAATGAGATAATCATGTCACACAACATGAAAGAAATTGTAGTGCTGTAAACTCTGATTAGGAGATACAAAAACAATCTGACAATAAAATGAAGGGAATCACAGAAGACATGAATTCAGAATGAATATTAATTTATACTATAATCATTATACTCTTATATTTGAACATCTACATCTAGTGAAACATATGAAGATAGTAGAATGATGGATAATTTAAATGAACAGAAACAAATTAGAACTAAACCTATCTTCTCTGCTGTGAGCGCTGACAGTGCTATTAAACAAACTATAATAAAACTAATTCAATATTTAGTTTCAGTTGAACAAAAATGGTGAAAGTAATTATTTTGACTGAGCAAAATCTGATTCTTTTGTTCATACAAATATTACAGAAATGATTGATACATTTGTTATTTTACTAATTATCTTAGTTCATTCTGGATAGAAGTGTATATTTATACATAAAGTAAACTAGGCTGTTCTAAAGGTGAACAGAGAAGTTTTTAAAAGTTGTGACTAAAACTTAATAAAATTGAGGAATGAAATATAAATAAATATATATATATATATATATATATATATATATATATATATATATATATACACATGTGTGTGCTGCTTTACCAGAATGGAAATATAAGTTATTATTTCTAAATTTCAGTTTCTACTGATTCATGTTTCTTGGGGCGAGCTCCACTGTTTAGATACAAAACATTACTAGATCCAGAATTCAAAGACACTGCAGCAGAACCTGGAAAATATGGTGGGGGTTCATCCAGGTTTTCTCTGCTACCTCTATAGTTCTGATTCAACTTGTCTCTACTTTGTGATCGAGATGGGTTCATCATTGTATCACTGTATGGTGGAGGGCGAGGTAGTGAGTTCAAATTGTCTCTGCTTCCATGAGGGAAATTCTGGTTCTGGTATGATCTATCCAAGGATGGACCGACACTGCTCCCTGATTTAGAAGGGAGAGATGGCTCAAGCCTGCTAGATATTGCAGCATGTTGTGCTTTCCTTGGCATGAAGTTTGCATCTGATGGCAAAGAGGCTGAGACTGAATCAGAAACAGAGGCCCCCCTGTAATCATTAGGCATTTTGGATGGTGCCAAGGGGTTGCGGCCAAATGTGTTACCCCCCATATTTCTTGGCATGTAGTCAGTGTCAGGTGCTTGATCCACACCATATTCATTCCTGTATTCCATAGGTTCATATCTTTCAGATGACTTGGAACCATTAGATGGTGTGCCATCATACACTGAGTCATACAAAGGTCCTCTGCTAGAGCTCTGTGATGATCCTTGTATGTTTTTATATAGATTGGGTTTACTGTTATAAACAGAATCATAATCTGGTTGCTGTGGTCCTGGCTGATTTGTATAAAGCCTGTGGGCACCTTGCTGTGAGCCTTGAGAATCTGTGGATGTTGGGGACCAACGCCCATGGTCTGAAACTAGTGGTTGTTTGATTTCTTCCACTCTTGATCTTGAGGGGGGAGCTGGTTTTGGGCGGGGTGCTGTCACTGGATAACTTGCTTCTGGCAAGCTTTGATGCACTCTAGAATCTAAATTATCCTTTGATGTACTTCTAGGGGGGAATATATTTTTTGTTGGTGTTAAAATCGGGTCAGTAAAGCTGGATACTGAATGGCTGCTGTTGGATTGCTGAGCACTGGAGTCACTGTCCATTGAGTCTTCCCTAGCTAGTCTTGCAGAAGTTGGCTTCACAGGTGGAATAGGTTTTTGAACAAGTCTTCCTTGTGATTTACCTACAGAGTAATTAGACGTTTGAGTTCAAATAAACTGAATAAAACAACAAATACACATAATATTAACATCAATTTAATTTTCTTTCATTCCTTTTCGATTTGATTTTAAAAACAGATAATATTGACAAAATTTAGAATATTAATATATTAGGGAAAAAAAAATATTATCTCCCTAGCCAATGTGAATTGATCTTAACTTGTGATTTTACATACACACAGATTTCAAAAGTTTACCTTCTATCCTTTTCTCTTGTTCATCTTCTTCATCCTCATCAAAAGTGCTATCAGAATCAGAGTCAAAGTCATCTTTATTGACAGAGTCATCAGAGCTTTCTTCATCAAACTCCTTTCGATCATCTCGAGCTCGATTTTCACTTTTATACCTGTTTGTCTCAGCCAGACCAGCTGTAGCCTGATTTCTACCCATTGGTTTGGATCTGTCAGGGCGCAGACTATGAACAGGACGACCTGAGGTTTGTGCCTGCTGTGGAGGTCTCTGGGGCAGTTGCTGCTGTGGAGCTCTTTGTTGCTGCTGTTGTGGCCTTAGCATCTGTTGCTGTTGAGGCCTCTGCTGCTGAAGTCTTTGTTGCTGCTGCTGCTGTGGTACTACAACAGCTTCAAAACCTGAGCTTACACTCTCTGCCATATCATCACTTGAAGCTGAGTTATGGGAGTACTTAGCTACAGAAGTAGCTACTGACCTGTCATCTAAATCATCAAGACGCCTCTTGGACATTCCCTCTGACAAAACAGTAAGAGTGGACCTTGTCCCTCGTAGTGAGCCATTTATTTTGTTGAGATTATTTATTGATGACCTGATTGACGCAGTTCGCTCAAATCTCTCCTTTTCACGGCGCTTGGACTTGATACACCAAAGAATGACTACAATAATGATTATGATGATAATTACACTGCCAATGCCAACTGATAAACCAATAATCATGGCATTTATAGCATCAATCAGTTCTGTTGGCGCTGTGACTTGTGGATCTAAAGATATAAAGAAAAACTTTGATAGTTAATATGGATTAAAAAAAAAAAGTAAACACAAAAAGATTAATACAATTATATATGCCCAAAAAAACTAAAATTCAGTGATGCTAAATTTCTCTACAATAAAGATACAAGTTATAGAAAGACACAAATAATGCAAAAAATAAATAAACAAAAATTGCAAAGACAGAAATTATACTAAAAATTTAGATGCAAGTAATAAGAAGATAGAAATAATAAAAAGACACAACAAGTATTAAAAAGACACTATACTAAACAGACAAGTAATAGAAAAGCACAAATAATACAAAGACAAATGGAGACATGAATGAATGAGTACAAGACCAGAAAGTCAATGAACACTAGAGTGTAACAAAACACCAACCTAAATGAAAAAAAAAAAAAAGAGCCATGATTCTGTAATACAAGTTTTTCTGTTTAGAGATGATTGTAAAAGTATTGTTATGACTGTGGTCAGTATGGTAATCTTGTGTGTGTAACCAGCTGACAGAGATAACACAGGCAAGCAGAAGGCTAGCAGTCAACCGTGACCAGTGACGAGGCGCTATGCTTCAGGAAAGATATGTTTTCTAAACACTACTCATGCTATTCACGTGTAATAAGATCATGTGATCACCCCAAAGGAACTGGCAATGTTCTATCACTCTTGAGAAGGACTTTGCGGACCCTATATAAAGAGCAAAGATTACATAAGAGGATTCATGATTCAAGATCCAGTCCAGAACAATGAGTCCAGTGGGAAGTCAGTCTTGAACAGTTGAATCCAGTAGGAGGCAAAGAGACCAGTAGTACAGAGTTTATACAGCAGTATGGTTATCTACGTTTCAGCATTTGTGAAGTGTTACCTTGTGTTGTGCAGTATTTGCAGAGAACCTGTCTAGAAAGAGTTGCTACAATAGCTACATAATGCATAGATGAAAACACCAACCTGTCTCACAGATAAAAGGGTAGTACAGTCGAGCACAGTCTTGTTCATAGACCAGGTAAGTCTTTTCAAAAGCTGCACATCGACTTCTAGAAATATCTGACATGACCCACACTCTAGGCGCCCAGGTTTGATCTATCAGCATTAGACGCATCAAGTAATTAAAAAATCCTTCTCTATCTCGTGCTTCAGCTAAAAATGCCCCATGCAACTAAAGACAAGAAAAAATAAGTGTCAAAAGTCACACAATTGTTTCTTGATACAAAAATTTAACTAGCAGGCACTTTATGTACTTATCTCATTGATGCAAATGTAGTAAACAAAAACACACATATCTACACACTTTATTATAAACCATTATCTAAATGATTTAAAGTTCGATATTTAGAGAGCATCAACATTTCAAATGTTAAAATTAACTTCCCTCTATTAGACTGAGCTCAACATTTAAAACTAAGCTTATGAGGAATTTAATTATATGTATTACCTGGCAAAACTCTTTGGCTCTATCATAGGGAACAGCTCCACCCATATATCTATAACAGCGTTTATTGTCATAAACCCATCCTGGTAAACAGTTTGCTGCAAACATATTGGGAAAAACCTTTATTTATAATGAAAACTCCAAGTTATACAAAGACACACGTAATACAAAGATACAAGTAGTGATGAGCAAAAGTTAACTAAAAAGTTGCTAACTTTTAGTTTAACTAAAAAAAATTAGTTAAGGCCAAAGTTTAATTAAAAAAAAAAGTTTAGTTAAAATCCTAGTTTAATTAGTTTTTTTTAAGTTACAAACTAAAAAGTTTAATTACAAATTTTACAAACTTTTTTAACATACATACCAATAAATATTTAGATCTATGTAATTTGGAGAATATATATATATATAATGAATAATAGAGAGGAGAATATACTAGAAGGTGCACAGGTCACAAGAAAGCCTTTTGACCTTTACCCTATAAATGGCCGCTATGAGAAAAATGCAAAGAATTTTGCTTTACTATAGAGTAAAGTGCGAAGTTCGAGCGCATTAAGCCCGCTGGCAGCAATTTTCAAGTTTGGATTTTTATAGCACCGAAACGGTCTGACCTATGAAAGAACTGATAGTATCTCTGAATTCGATTTGTCAAGAGGTTCGAACAGTTCACTTTTTATTGCTATAACTTTTTTATTTGAATGTTTACCATATTACTACTATATTGCTACTGCGCGAGGAAAAGTACGCTTGGCGATACTTACCCTACACCTCTTTGACTTCGTATTTAATTTTAACTAAGCCTAGTGATACATTAAATCCAATCTATTTTCATAGAAAAAAGGACGAGGAATTCAGAGATACTATCAATTTTTTCATAGTTCAGACCATTACCGTGCTATAAAAATCCAAACTTGAAAATTGCTGCCAGCGGGCTTAATGCGCTCGAACTTCGCACTTTACTCTATATTTAAATTACTTATTAGGCCTATACTAAGATGCAAATATGATAGATCTATATTAATCTATAATATTAATGACTATAATAAGCCTACTAATAATAGTCGTCACTATACTAGATCTAATACTAAATTAACTAAATCTAGACTAGATCTACATCTACTTCTATTTTAATTATACTTATATCTACTATCTAGATCTATTAGATCTAGTATTATCTACTAGAGTATATAAGATCTAAATACCCACAGGCATATCAAGTTATAATCATAATAATCTAAAATCTCTAGATAGATCTAGAGTTACTAAGATATCTACTAGACTCTATTTAGATCTAGATCTAATAGTAGTAGTAGTAACTACCGTATTTTTCGCCATATAAGACGCACTTTTTCTTCTCCAAAACTGGGGGGGAAAAGTTGGTGCGTCTTATACGGCAAATACACATTTTACATGCATTAAAACTGCCCCTAACTTTGTGTGGCGCTTACTCGCAGTCCTTTCCTTATGCAGTGTGTGCTGCGGGCTGGATTTGGGGCACGTACAGCGGGCTGTGGTGACTTCTGTGACCCTCCCTGCACGGCCAGGCTGTGTGTGTTCGGGCTTCCTTCTCCCTCCTATAGCGCGCCATGCCCCCCTCCCGACAGTCTAACCATGTGCTGCACGGGCATCATGCTGAGCTTACTGCCGGTACCTCCATCCATCAGCGCAGGCTGCGTCTCCTCATGTCTCCCGGAGCAGTCTCACTCCTTGCTGGGCAGTGTGGGCACAATTTCGCCGCTTCTCTGCATATCTCCCGGGCACCCGATCAATCCATGCTGCCCTGAAATGTCCGCATTTTAGTACAGTATTTGGTTCAGAATCTTTTTTTTCTAGATTTTCCTCCTTTAAAATTGGGTGCGTCTTATATGCCGGAGCGTCTTATACGGCGAAAAATACGGTAGTATTTCTTAAATTATTTTTGATTAAAATATTAATTATTTGATCTATGTCTAGTAGCTAGATTAATTCTATATCCAGATTATATTTCTGATCATTTTGTTTGTAGAAGATATTAGATCCAGAATATTCTAGAATCTAGAATTAATTAGCGAGTCAACATGAAGTTTTATCATTCCTTCTAAAATGGTAACTTATATTAGAACTTGGACAATTACTTCTAATTTCTTTCTATAATAGTATCATTCTTGTGATTCTATTAAGATCTACATCTACCCCATAAAGACATGTGCACAAATAAATGTTTATTACATTTTGCTAAAGAGTTTGGTTGTTGTTTATATTTTACATGTTTGGCTGTTTAGTCAAAATAGTTAGTAAAAGTTTAACTAAAGTTTCTTAGTTTAGTTTAACTAATTTTTTCAATTTGTGATTAACTAAAAGTTTAATTACTTTTTTTTAGTTCAAACTTAGTTTTAGTTTAACTAAAAAAATTTAGTTTAGTTCCCATCACTAGATACAAGTAATGCATTAAAATATTGTCAAAAAAACCAACAAAGTTTAAAGCCCCATAAGATTGACATTTCATGCAAACCAAATTACTTACCTTCTACCATAGACCTATTGTCAATTATTGCTGGCCAAAAATCCACCTGGACTAAATTAATGTCATCAGATACATCAAAAATTTTGCCATTTATGTAAGCCTGACGTTCAGATCCCCACCAGTTGTCTTTGGCATCAATGTTTCTAGTATCCAGCCTAGATATAAAAGAAAACAATTTTAAGAGACTAAAAACTTTATAGTTTTCTCTGAGGTATAAACATGAAATCAAATTTCCATATTGTCACTAGAATTGTCAATTGAAAAAGGTGCAAAAATGAGTAATTGGTGCTTTAACCAGTCAGTTTTGAGCAGGAGGGATTTGTTAGCCTTGTCTGGCTACCCACCTAAGAGAAGAAAAACTCTCAATTCAAACCTCTGATGGCTTGCAGCTTTAGCCAAGCATAGGAAAAGCTTCAGGAATCAACCTTTAAAACAAATCAAGAGCCTGCAACACCACTGATCCCAAATTGTATCAGCACTTGCAATTCCCTTTGATGCATCAGCTGCATGGAGAGGGGGGAATTTCTGTAGGGGTGACATCATTTCGACCATAACTAATGCCACGCATTCATCTCATTTACATGAGATAATCCATCATCGCTTTGTGACTGAAGGAGGCCATACAGTTAGAGCTTTTATTCAGAAATTTTAAAAAAAAAGACTCACTGAGGTTTAGGATAAGTCTCAACTTCAAAATCATTCAAGTTATTCACCAAGTAGTTGTATGTAAATTTTGGTCGTCCTTGACCTATTTTAATGGTACTCTCTCTGAGTGCTGTAGCATTGTTATCATAGATGCCATTGCGAGCATATAGCTGGCTCTCAGTGCTGTCATCACTAAGCAAGGAAACAAAAAAAGAATTAAGTTCATAAAGGGACAAAGGAATCAATGATCAACACATCTCATTATTAAATAAACGAGATTCTCTAAGACTTTCATATGAAGAAGTTAAAAAGTGAAAATCTTACTTGTTATAAATATGGAGAATATAGTGGCCATTATTTTTAAGGATATAATTGTGAGTCAAATTAACCACAACATTCTTAATGTGAACAACATCCCTGAAGTCACCTGGGAATAGACAGACAGGCATTGCTTTGAAATCAAATGGAAAGACATTGTAATCAAATTTAAGCTAACCATGATTCTTTTGTCATGTTGGCTAAAGAACAGAGCTTCCGGTTTCTTGTAAGTAAGATTTTGTACCTCTCTACTTTTTCACTTTTATCTAACATCAATAAATGAGATTGGTTTATTATTGTTTTAGTGGAGCATGGGCAATCTGAAGCAAAAAGAAAGCACAGGTTGTCTTTCATTCAATTACTTTAAAGATGGTCACAAGATAAGGGAAATTAATTTTTGTCATCACACTCAAAACAAAATGATTAGAATATTGACAAGAAGAATGACTAGTTGTACATTCAAGTGATTTTAATGACTGATAGATATCTGTAAATGAAATCTGGTGAATAAAATTACCTGCTGTGTAGTTGTAAAAGTAGTTCTGGTGTAACATTAGTCTCTGGAAGTAGTGACCAGATATGTTCAGGGCCTCCCCATTTCTGCCAAATGCAAACATATTGTTTGTCACGTTACCTCGTAAAGCAGAGTTGATTGCTGAAGTATGAGCAAAGAGATACATTCCTCCAGAATTGTAGGAAATCTACAAGACAAAATGTTGAAAATGTATCAAATCAAAAAGCTTATTAAAATGATAAGTCAAATCTTTTATAAATGCAAAGCAGCAAATGACAAAAATTAATTGAATTGGAATAAAATTCTTACTAATAGTTAATCAAGAACTTGGTTATAATTATTTTACTAAATCATAATTTTAGAAACATTTTGACAAGTTTCTCCTTGTACTTTACTTTTCAACTGTTACATAGCAACATATTAGGACTTCTTTGAGGTAACTGAAAATATGCTTATCTTAGGCTTTATTGACAGCAACGTTTTTTTTTAATAGTGAAATTGAAAGTAGATGATGTATCAGTAAATAGAAAGAAAATAAATGAAGAAATCAAAAACAAATAACTTAAGTTTAGAAAAAAACATGTCAATGACACAAATCATCTAAAACATTCTCAAATCTAAAGTAACATAGCTCTTTGTTGAAAAGTTTGTTTCTTCAATTAATTGTAATACAAGTTGAAAAGGATATCACAGTCCATTTTTTTTACAGTACTCTGCTTGTTTATATGGCGATATCCTACTAGCAGCACTGTTAAAGTCCAAGCAAAATGTTTAATGTAGTAATATTTATATCTGTCCATTTTCTTTTGCTCAAAGAAACCAAAGACCATAGATTTATTTTCTGCCTGCTTCTGTAATTTGATTATTTTATTTATTTTGACACCATTTAAAAAAAAAATGTTGTTGTACCTGATTGTGTGAAAATCTGAAGGTGATTGTACTCTGTAGTGAGATATCAATAGTGGGTGGGGATGTGAGGTTGAGAATTGAGAAGCCATTTTCACTCATGTAGCAATGTTCTATGAACAAAGATGGAGTTGTCTCTCCCACATTTTTGTACTGAATAGCTCCATCTTCATTCTTTCGAATTTCAGCATTCTGAATTTTGTGTGTGAATTCGCTGTCTGGAGTGAAAATGATGATTCAAGATTACAGGCATGAAAAAAATACTTGAAAGCTTTTAGAAATTTACATTTCAACTCTTACAATTGTAAACTGGCCTAAAAGTGTAAAGTGGAAACCGTGGCCTAAAGTGGGCATACCTGTCCAATAATAATAATGATAACACTAGATTTTTCAGCATTTCTCTTCAAGCAAAAGTATCTTTTTGTCTTCCAGTTCTTAAAAGTACAAATCATTTTTTTTACAAACTTTTCTAACAAAAAAAACAAACAACTAACCACCTATAATTGTAACTCTAGTAGTTAATGAGATATGTGATTTTAACTACATTGATTCTTTTGTTCTAGCAACTATTCACAACTTAATGGCATTTATTTAAAAAATTTATTGGGGGAATATTGTGCAAATAGAAATACACAGAAATAGATTAATAATCTGTAACAGAAATCTATAAACCACACAATACATTGAATTTTTAAAAATCTTTTACCTAGCATTGAAATTTAACTATTTGGGTTTACTTTACATTCACATTCAAGTAATCAAATTTTGATTATATTGAAATGTTAGCACTGTCAAGTTAAATGTTAGATGGAAATATAGAGATTTTACAGATTTTGACAATTAAGACCTTGTCTCTGGAGATAAAGAAGAGTGCAGTGATTTCTGTACTAACAGTCTCAGCTGTTAAGTATATGTTTAATGAGAAGAAAAGAAACTTACTGGGATATGTTAAGCCAGCAAGAGGCATCTTAACAACTTCTGCAATGAAACCATAAGTTCCATGGCTGACTGAAGCATGGACATGCACAGACATCGTGTTGCTTGTGGTTAAATACAACTTTTGAATGTCTGTATCACTGCTATTGGCTAAAATTCTTCCTATACGACTGCTTTCACTGACATCTGTACCATCAAAGATTTCTATCATATTCCTTGTAAAATCTTCTTGAAAAAGATTGATTTGCAAAAATCGAAGGCCGACATTTTTTCTTGAACTAAAAGATATTTTAAAAAATAGGTGTTAAAAGTCATAAGAATAGAAATCTGAACATTTTAAAGTTAATTCATCAAATGATATAGATCTATAAAATCTATAATAACATTGTATAATAAATTAGGTTAGTAAAGTACTTAAGATAAACATTATAATTAATGAAGAAGTTATAGACTACACTTGACAATAGGGACTATTAAGATTTGGGGCATGGAGCAGTGAGATTCATAACAAATGAACATTCACATTTTACTAGAGTAACACCTATAGTAAAATCACTAAATTTAGAAAGCCTTCAGGACAGAAGACTCAAAAGTAAAGTAGCAATTATACATAAAACATTGAACCATAATCTTCAAATACAAAAACAAAATTTAATAAAATACTCTGAAAGACACAAAGATAAAGGCACATTCCTCATCCCATATGCTAAGACATATTTGTACAAATACTCCTTCTTCCCTAGTGCTGTTAGAGCATGGAATGGGCTGCCTGAGTTAGCCAGGAAAACCAGTGACTTGGCAGAATTTAAGTCATTGGTTACTATGCATGACTAAATGCATGACGGGTAGGACGTAATCATTATCTTTTTTGAAGTAACGTCTGTATTATATAAGATAAGAAGAAGATAAGACTAAAAGTCTCTTCAAATGCAGGGGAAATAGTCCTTTAAAAAAGTTTTAGATTTCAGACCATATAACATCCAGTTCTCAGGCGAAGAAGATAAGTGCAAAAAAAACATTAAGGTGAAATAAAAAAATCTTGGTTCATCAAATCTCCCACTTAGCCATGTAGGTCAAAAAGTTCACAGAAATCCACCAGTATAGTTTACTACAGTATACTCTCAATGGAAAATTTTTTTTCATTAATTAAGCAAAGCATATCAAAGGCTGACTAACAATCTGTTGATGTTTTTTCAACTATACATTTGTCACAGCTACTCACATATATTATTTAATGTTTGGTTCATACGTCTGCTGCTGTGTGTATTCAGCAAGAAAAACATAATGTACTAAAATATGAAATTGAAGGTGTGTCTCATAAGTATTGTGATAAATGATTGTTTCAACACTAACATAACAAAGTAGGCCTTGCAATCTATAGGGCAGATGATGCTTCTGTGGCCCACAGTTAATGAGGGTGTCATGTGGCCAGAAGAATGACCAACTTTTCCCCAACTGTCAGAGGTCAAAAGCTTGCTGACAGAGTCACTCAATTTTATCACAGCATTAATTATTATTTATTTATTTTTCTCAATTATTTCTTACTCTTAGGCCCAATTTCACAATCAAACCCCACATTTTCCTCTTCTCGCTAGACTGACTCCACCACCTTGGCGACAATAAGGCCACAACTTTTCCCTTATCTCCCCTTGAACTGGGGAAAGATAAACAGTCCTATCACGAGCATTGAAAATTGGCACCAGGTGTCTGATGATCACGGTCGACACCACCTGGACAAACCTAGCAATCCCGCACTTTCGGGCATCCTTCATTCTTTCCTCCACCCCTACCCACATCTCTTTGATCAAGGAGATGATCTGAGTCAACACGCCTCTTGACATTTCTAGGTGCGACTCCATTCTCGGGTCAGATTCATCCACATGGAAGATTATTATCCTTAGGCTCTCGCCCATCCCTTTTCCGCTCATCTCTCCCGGACCTTTATAAGCTAGACCAAGTCGGAATAGAACCACTTTGTCATTTCCTCCGTCTCCCTGAGTCGAGTCTGGACTACTTGTGGGAAGCGTGGTCGAGAGGCTAAGTGCGCTTGAACTTAGCTTGTCTTGGCTACCTAGAAGGGGGCTCAAGGTTCGACACCCGACTCGGGCAGAGTTGCGTTTACTGAGCACCTAAAGGTAGCACGGAAAATTAACTCCTAGATACCCCCTCCCCCCACCGGTCCACAAATGAGATTGGACCAAAGTGCTCTGAGCATGCTATAAGCATGAAAGTAGCGCTATATAAAAGCTATAATAATAATACATCATCTATTCTTACTTCTAGATAAATACCTGGTGGTAAGCCGAACTTAATCACAGTTCAATTTTAATTAGTTTATGTATATTTCTTGCTGGATAATAACATGTGGATTTTACTTATTTCATTTATGTTTAATGTGTGCATTGTGTATTTCTCACTATCGTAAGTAAGAAACATAACCATTGCATATATACATATTTATATATTGCATTAACCTATGTCCACAATATTATTGCTACATTGCTCAATTGATCATTGATGCAACCCTGTATATATTTGCACATATTATTTTATTCCTTTTATCTCTGCTGATTTCCTTAATTTTTCTAATGCATTGGCACTGTGCTTAGAAAAGAGTTATGAATTATCTAACCCTTTATCCATTTTAGCACCCCTTGAACAGACACTCTCTTCATTCAATTTCACTCCATTGTTCATGGCCAACGGTTGTGTGTAAACAATGGCATCACGGTCGCTTACCATTGACCATTATCCCCCCCTTCTCTTATGTTTAATTGAGGTTATTTCTCCCTTTGTACATTTTATATTGCTCCTATAAGCCATCTATTTTTCCATTTCCATTTGTCATCATCTCCCCCCATTGTACTCAAAAGCAATTTTACCAATCTGACAAATGCACCTTAGTCGAGGGCATCTGATGCATGAGAGACATGTCCTAACTTGTCTTTGTTTATCCGCAGCTACCCTCTATTCAACTGCTAATTAGGCTCTGTTCTACTATTTGACAGTCCACTTGTCAACCTGCTTTACTGCCATCTGGATACTACATACCTATTAGGCACTACGTCATAACTTTGCCTACTCATCGCAACTTACTGGACCTACCCTGTTAACAACGCTGCCCCAGGCAGATCAGCTCTGCCCACAGCAAACTTGTGCCCACAGTAGCTGGCCACCCGCCCTACTGTGCCCACAACAGAACACAGGACTTTGGATTGATACTCCACAAGAACTGAGTCACCGGCGACCCTCTACCTGCTAGAGTGCCATCTCCAGCTGCAAGACCTCCACCCAGGAGCACAGCCAGCTACTGCATCAATAGGACAACCAGATAAGTCTGGAGGACAAAAGTGACACATACTCTCACAAAGTGCAAGAGTGATGATTAAATATATTATTGCTAAGAGATAGATGCAACCCCCCCCCCTCTTTTATTCTTCTATGTATATTTAATGTAAATAAACATCCATTAATTCTTTAAAATTTTGTTTCTTTCTCTACAGTTTGTTTTGTTCCGTGCCTGCTCCCAATTTATCTCTGATGGCCCAGTGTGTGGCAAACTCAAAATAATCATCCCCTAGACACTAAGCAAGCCATTCATATACGTCACACCAACTAACTTCAGGTACCCATTAGAGCTGGGTGGACTCAAAGGAGCCCTAATGATCCCAAAATTAAAACTCCCAATCTTCACCAGAATTCAAACTCTGGATCCCCCAGTTAAGAAGCCAAGCACTTTTCCACTCAGCCACTGCTAACATAAATAAGAAGTTGATAATTTGATTTACCTTATTATTTTGACACAGTCTCTCTGCTGTTGTCCATATTTGTAGTAGAGAATCATTCTAGTTTCTAAAAAGATTTGTTTTTCCAGCCTGCAAATGTCCACAAGACCATAAACATTATAAGGCATTGTGTTCAATCCAAAAGGTAGAAAAGATGATTGCCTAGTACTGGATTCTCCATTCAGAACAAGTACATTGACTCCATAGCCCAAGTTTCTGGATATATTCTGAAATTGGATATTGAGATTTTGCCTTGGGGCTATGATATCATATCCATTCTCAGCACAGTTTGTGATGTTGATGTTTGAAAATATCGGAGTGGTGTATGTGGTCTGAATGGCTCCAACCTTCTCTCCATGAAGATAACCAGCTCCTTCTATGTCAACATATGTCAAGGATGAATGATCTAAGCCGATATCAGCTTGTAAGGGCTGCTCTTCATAAATATGAGTGGCAAACCTGATGTTGCCCCAATAGTCAAGCTTCTGGTCCAAGTTTCTATCCCCACAGGTAACAAATGTGTAGTTGGCAGCAAAAACACAGGAGAGTATATTGTAGTTGTACCTCGTTATACACTGGCTTAGGGAAGTTTCATCACCACGGCAGTTGTAAATGTTGTACCAAAATTCTTTTCTGAAGTACTGTGGCTTTCCATAGATGTAATAGTCGTAGAGGTGAGTGAATCTGACCTTGACATTTATGGTCTCTTTTCCCAACTCTCGGCAAACCACCTCAGCAGTCTTCTCATTAAACTGACTGTCACACATCATGTTCCAAGTTTTGGTGGTAGAATTATACATTTCCAGAAATCCTGCATTTTTAAATAGAGTTCCATCCCCTCTTAGGCGAAGATTTGCTGTGGCCCTTTTCACCCTCTTAGTGGGTTCTATATTGTAGTCTCTTTTTCTGCGTCCATAGTTTGACCACACTGGTGCTATATCTAGGTCTCTTCTCTTAAGAGTAGAAGTTGCAATTACTCCTGGCTGAAGGGGTCGCATTTTTATCCTTGAATATGCAAGTCCATTAGCAACAAGGCGTCCCAGAACTAGAATTCCTACATTTGGTAGAAACTGCAGCTCTGTACCAGGAGGAATAGTCAGAGTTACTCCAGGCATAATTGTTAAATCAGATTTCACAATGTAAGGTTTGCCTATTTCCATCAATGCTTGTGATTTCTCTACTCTACCACCTAAATGGTTAGTATCTAGATATATTTCTTCTCTAATTCCAGTTGTTGGGGTAGAATTACGATCTGGTATAGAGAGATATGGGAAAAATTCAGCAATGACATAATTGTTCCAGTCATCAAAATCAAATATCCTCCGACGTATGCTTGGCTGATCAACGACTCCCCAGTAGTTGAGTGTTAAGTCCATTGTTTTATTCAATGTCAGAGCATAAGTACCAGCCACAAACTCATAACCAAGATTTTTGTTAACAAATATATTACGGTTTCCACCTAAAGTTTGAACACCTTTTACCCCAACTGCATACGTTTTGGGACTGTAAGCTGCCCCTGGAGGTTCAACACCTTCGTATCGGTTATCAATAATGTCATTTAGATCTATCCGTCCTATCAGCTCAGTGAAATATTCAGAGTGACTCCAAATATCTATGTCTATCATGTAGCGACCAACATTTGTTCGTATCTGATTACTGATAATGGTCAAATTTTTTTCCATTCCCTTAAGAGACACTAATCCCAGCAAGCAATAGTTGTTTGTAAAAAGGTTTCTACTGATATCTACCAAGGCAAAATAACCTGCCACAGTAAAAGCAAAGTTATGATTATCCTGGAAAGTTGAATCCACCAATCGCACAGCATGAATTTCTCTTTCAGTCTCGTCATTCACACGAGGCACTTCAATTTCTACTCCACCCTGGCGTGTGCCCATCATGACCACATGGTCAATCTTCCACTGCCAGACATTATTGGCAAAATCAACATGGTTGTGCTCTGCAAGGATACCATAACTATTATTCATGAATATGGATTGGAACACAGTGTAGATGATCTTAGCCACTCGTTCAGCTTTAGTCATGTCTTCATATGTTGGGATGTAGTCTTCTGTAAACTTGGTAACACTAGGCATGTGCATGGCATGTCTAACAGTCTGTAGTACTTTAAGATCCTGAGAAGGAGTTTTAAAAATATGCCTCAAAATGTTGAAAAATACACATCTATATATATAATTCTCTTCATGGCTCAAGAGTTTGGACAAGAATTAAAGTAAAGATCACTCTTTTATTTCTGCAAGTCAGACTAGAGTTACCCTACCATAAAAAAAGAGGGGGTGGAGGATAACAAGTAATCTACTCTGTATTCACCTGTCACTAAATAGCAAGGCTGGACTCTAACCATTGTGGGGCTCTATGCGAAACAGATTTCACAGGGCCAAGTTTGGGTAGGGATACAGATTATAAGTGAAAATTAAGAGTTTATATTAGAAAATACATTCGTCTTTGCATTTTATTCATTCTTTCTACATACAGAATTACTTTATGAGCCTCGCATGTAGCGAAGTCATACAGTATATCATAAAAATTCTATTTACTACATAGATCACGCTCAATAGCAAGAATTACCAAATGTTTTAATCTATCTATAAGAATTGCTGACCTCAAGTAATTCTTCATTAGTTTGAGGCGTGAGAAACTTCTTTCGCCAGATTCCAACATTTTGGGATAATGCCATTTATTTTATCGTTACTAGGATTGTCGTTTACCATAGTGAATGACAAAAAAATGACAATTTTTGTCTATATATTTCAGGAGATTTGTATGGGTTTTCTAAAGATTTTAATGATTTCCGGATATTTCCAGGACATTTTCGTATATTTTGAAATTTCAGAAGATTTTCAGGAGCTTCTGGTAAATCAACAGGAGGCGCAGGAAATCTGTTATAAATTATATAATGGTTTAATTTTAATAATTTATAAACCTACAAACAGCGTGGGTCCTATGAAAGTGTGGGGCCCACTGTGGTCACATAGGTTGCAGTGGCCTAAGGCTGGCCCTGCAAAATAGCAGTGTATGCTATTTAAAAACTATTTCATACATAATTTTTTTTTTCTACAATAAGTGACTAGACTACATGACAAAGAAAGATGTTTTAACTTCCTTTGCCTCAAGAACTTCTGTCTTGAAGAGGACTTAACTAACTTGCTTTGTTAATCTTGATGAATAGTTGTATAAATGACAACACAATGTGTTGTGTTAGTCATTGCATTTGCTTGGATTTTTTCACTTTGCTTTGATCAATGTTTAAAAAAATAATTTAGAGCAAGTGTTCATTTTGTATTAACAAATAAATATCTTACTTTAAAATAAATCTCTTCCACTTTGTGTCGATGGAACAACTCGAGTCTCCTGTTGGAAGGACTGTTATAATGTTTGGTCACTATGCCTTGGTCATTGCCAGTGAATGAAGTGTTGGTCACTGCAGTAATTAGCCATGGCGGTGCTTGGTATGTGCTTGCTGGAGCAGGACAATGTGAAGACAATTATTAAATTTAAACATGAAAATACAATCAGAGCGCAAACTTTTATGTATAATAAACTTAAACAAATTGAAATTTTTCATGTATAATAAACTTTAAAAAATTGAAATTATTCAGATCTCTACATAGCGAATCATTGGCAGGCAACTAATAAAACATGTCTCACAGACATTGAAAGAACTCACTATAGATAACTGCAAATGCCAGTCTTCCAGACAACTGTCCATTTAACTTGAGCTGAATGGTGAGAATACTGCCAGCTGACTGAATGGGAAAATCTACAAGGTCTTTTTCAATTTCCCATCTTCTTGTATTGGGGGAAGAAATGGCTGATTGACCTGAGTCGTAAACAATGACCTTCTCTGCAGACTCAATGGGTAAGTAGTCTAGCACCTGTAAATAAAACCATCACTGTGGTGAAATTCAGTTCATGTGTGGTTCTAGCTTAAAGCCTTGTTATTATGTTTCTCTGAAGTGTTACTTAAATCTTTATATCAATTTAGTAAGCTCCAAAGACACATTCATGGATTGAAGTAATAATGTCAAATGTATTTTAAATTTTGATGCTTTACTTCCAGCAATATCACTGCTGAATAATAATTTTATCAGGTGGGGGGGGGGGGGGGGGGGGAGGGTGATATGATACTTGACAAACAAAAGGAAAGTAGAAATTTTTCTCATCATACAAGAAAATAATTTTGTTTTGTTCTTTTTAAATAAATGAGACAATAGTTTTAGAATACAAATGTATAGCTTCATTTGAAAAAAAAAATACAGAAAAAAAGAATTAACATTTTTAATATGAAAAAAAAACAGCATAAAATATAACAAAATGATAATGAGAGGAAATAATTCATACAATACAGACCCTGAGAGTTTGTAATGATACAAAAAAAGATAAGAGGCTTTGTCTCTTCCACCACTCTCAACCAGTCTTCACCAAAAGTAGCTATAATACATAAAACACTAAACCATAACGTACAAATAGAAAAACAAAACCTAATGAAATATTCAGAAAGACACAAAGATAGAGGCACATTTCTTATTCTATATGCTAGAACAAAGTCGTACAAGTGCTCCTTCTTCCCTAGTGCTATTAGAGAATGGAATGGGTTGCCTGATTCAGCCAGGAAAACCAATGACTTAGCAGAGTTTACGTCATTGATTAACATACATGACTAAATTGACACATGAAATGCATAGGATATAACTATCTTCTTTTTTGAAGTAATGTCTGTTATGATATGATAAGATAAGGATTCAAATTTGAGACGATCTGGTTGGAAAATCAAGCACTTGACCAATTTACCACCACCAGGATTTGTAGGATACCTCTGAGTACTTGACATAAGTTGGGGAAGTAAGCTATTGGCCACATGACATCAAACCCTAACTGTGGTTCTGACATCTAACCCTACTAGTGGCTCAAAGAAACAGACTAGCATTACATCACCCGCCCCCATTGATCACAAGTTTTAAAAGGGTACCTCTACTTTTTTTTTTCATAGAGCCTCTTAATTACCTGTAAAGTAAGTTTACTGAAACTGCCTGAGCCTTTAACTTCCACAATGTATTCCTTCACTTCTATAGAGTTTCCAGGAGAGCAGATTAGAAACATGATCTGACCTTCCTGTGTCAGAATGCGTTGTGGTACTTCAAACATGCTGATTCGCCTTGTGGGATATATCATGTTCCTAATCAAGAGCACATCATACTCTGTAAAGAATGGGTCATAGAGAAACCCAGCTTTCAAGTTATTATCAATTCTTGAGTGGTTTAGCTGTAACAAAGAAACAAAAAGGACAATTTTATTGTTATGAATTACATAAAAGGTCATACATCTATCTATATACAAATCACTTTCTAGATATTAAATTTATGATTCACAGTTGTCATCAACATGGATGTGTTGTTGATCAGTTGTCAGCATGACCCAGAAGGATGTGGAAATGTATTGTTATATACTTTAACCTTCAATATGTTATGATTGCTAAATAGCATAATAATTGATGCTCATAATTTATATGTTTCATTATCAGTGTACATTCATTCGATTAAATGCTTAGTTACATGTTCATCAATTGTTGGTTAATCTCTCACATCACACATACAAATGTTGGGAGCTGCCAGTCTCTTAGATAATCTACTGTTAATCTCAAGCATCAAACAAATCTGACACAAATAGTATGTACATTCATATCTATATGTAGTACACAGGACTCAAATGATACATAAATTTTATCTGAAGATTGTAAACATGATACCAGTGAATGATACAATTATATTATTAATATAATTTAAAACATTTTTAAACATTTGAACAAATAAGTTCATGGAATAAAAGTGATAGAGCTATATTATGTTCACTGAAATTTTTGCTTATACATTTTTACTGAAAATTGTTTAATACTTTTTTTTTTACATAAAGAAGAAATTATAATCTACATGCCAAGTTCAAGTCACCGTTTTGATTAATACACATGACTAGATTGACACATGGATAGGTGTAGTACATAATTATCTCTTTTGAAGTAATATTTTTAATTTATAAGATAAGGTAAAATAATCAGATTAATATTAGACACCTTTCAAAGTGAATTATCTCATTATGAAATTAATGTTAAATACATCACAGCCTTTCAAGACTCACCAGCAGTCTGGGCGACTTGGTTACTATGCCATTGCCAGCATTGTTTATTGAAGTTAGATACTCAATGAAATTATTAAGGTAAGGGTGGGCATAGGAAATGAAAACACCATCAGACATGGAGTTGTTCACAGTCAGGTGAGATATCTGGTAGTAGTTGTAGTCAATGCGGAGGGCAGGTGTCAAGGTCCCAGTGTCTGGGTCAAGGAGTCCAGCATTGAAAATTTTAACATGACGAATTTGAGATTCATCCTGCATGGGTGTGTTCTGATCATGTCTGTAGGCTGCAGCTAAAGTGATCCCTGGAACATAAGTAAATGGTAAAGACTCTGTACCTAATTGTTGACACAATACAATTATTCTAAGAAGATTTTGCTGTTGATCATGCTTCATTTTATTAATATTTTGAAGATAAATAATTTTAAACTCTTAAAAATATGTAGTGAAATAAAAGGGGTAAATGGAAACAAAATGTTCAAACATGTTCTATAAATTATAAATCTAGATCTAATTTAAAAACAAGGTAGATTTTTTAAATGCAAATAGAGCAAAAGCAAATTATTTTAAAATAAATTCATTAAAAAAAAAGACACTTAAACAGTAATTAAACAGCTTTCCTATTAACAAAAGATACAAATTGCATTTGATACATTCAAAAGAAATACACACCTGCCCAGGTTGGTTTAAAGCATTTAATGTAAACATCTTTGTCATGGCTGCATGTAGGAGCATCTTCATTAACTGATCGGCACTTTGTGAAGTCTACATCAGTCTCATCACATGAGACCCAGTTCATGAGAACTGGGGTACTATCAGGTGCACGGCGCTGTACTCGAGCTAGTGGATAATCTCGATTCAGTGCTAGACCCAGCTGTTGGCAAACTAACAAAGAATTTTCTTCTATCCAACCCTGCATAAAAAAATTAAAAATCGGCTCTTTAACATTATTCAACTGGTGTCAAATACTTGTTAAAGCTAATTGGATATAAAGATAAGTTAATATAAATATTTAATTAGAAACTGCATGTTCCACAAGATCTCTAGCAATTTACATTTTCAGCTCTACAACACAATGTAAGAAATTGTGTTTAAAGGGTAAAATGCTTTAAATATTAAGACAAACATCATAGAATTAGGTCTGGGTAAACATTTTGCATAATTCAATGGACTTTTGGAGCCCATCTTTGTTTTTCTGTTTCACAGTGCAATTTTAAATACAAATTTAGGAAAAGTGCAATTTCAAATATAAATTTAGATAATCTGTGATAACAAATAAGTAATCAAGTAAAAAAAATTTGATGAACTACAAATGTATAAAACCAAGTAGAAAGCTCACATCATTACAAACTGTTCCCCATTGGTCGTTTATCTCTACTTCCAGTCTGCCTTCAAATTCATTCTCTCCATCTACCAATCGAATGTTGGTAGTTCTATTTTCCATGGGAACAAACTCAGAGCTATCATCATCAATATCTAAGATCACTGGTGAGCCCAAGACTTTTCCATCAGCTTTCAGTAGTCCGTGGACTACCATTCCAATAGATGGACCAAATTTAAGAATACTATTTGGTTCCAGAATTAATTTCTGAAAAAAATACAAGCCAGAAATGGAAAAAGATTTAAGTTTGGTAATAATATCTATATTTTTTTTAAATTTAAGAGACTTTATGAATTTGAAATAATCAAACTGAAGTCAGGAGTGAAGCTCTGACAAGCAATGTATTTGGTTGTGAAAGAGTGGGTTTCAGTTACTAATTCTCCTAGGTCTGTTAACTGGTAATACTTAAGACATATCATTAAAATCTAGAATGCTTTCACATTCTTAATATTAAAACCACCCTCCCCCTTATAAAGAGATTTTTCTTAGAATACTTCATTCATTTAATTTATTACATAGAAGGCATTTCAATTTTTACCTTTTCTGACATTTCAAAATAAGATCTTTATTTTACCTTTATGGCTCACCTTATCTTTCATGACATATATATCCTTATCAACATAAAATGTCTGTCCTGAGCGTACAGTAAACAGTGTGTCTTCCAGAACTCCACCAATGTTGTTTCCTCTCTGAAACTTCCAGACATACTCAGGAACATTGGTGCTTAGAAAGTCATCATAGAGTCTGGATGTTCTCAGTGATGGATGGAAGTCTATTTTGGCTAAATTAAACCTTTCATCCTGGACATAAGAGTAGTAACATTGTAAGAATAAACAAAGACTTTTATAGGAACAGTTTTACTTTTCTAATAATTAATATAAATGACTAGATTATATATATAGATCATGTGTAGAATGCTGAATGATTGGTGTCACACTAATTTACAAATGTATGGCCCAACAAAAAAAAAATGAACTAGTCAACAATAAAATTACCCAAAGATCATACATCACTAGATATTCAGAATACAAGGCAAGAGGAAAATTTCATGACTCACACATTGCAAGAGAGACCTTCTACATCTTCCTTAATACCTCCTTGTAAAAGCCATAGAGTAAAGTTAAACAAAGTACAGACTAAAACTAGAATAATAGAACAGAATAATAGAAGATTGCCGCCTATAAATGGTACAGAGTGGCTGAGAAAAAAAGCATAAATCTCACTGGAGGTTGGTATTTTTAATTTGCTATTTGACTATATCTGGTAAGTCATCATGTGTGTGGTATCTAGTTTGAATCCTTGTAAAAGATGAAGATATTTCCAAAAGCAGGTAAGATTTAAGAACAGAGTCAGCCAGCTCTTATGGTTATCATTTAACTTATTAGAAATATGTAAGGTACACTTTGATAAAATAAATTACCAATTAAGAAAATCACATTTGCGTTGAATCATGGCTAAGCTACTACAAAGCTGAAATTTGTATGAGACACTTTCCTTTTTTTTTTTATTTGGGGATCTTAAATTGAGACTAAAATTTTGATAATGCCTAGACTAATTGCTTAAAATCTTTTAGCAGCCCAATGTTAAAACATGATGATGACATAAAGCTAACACAGATAAAGAAAACAAATGTAATGAAATGTATAACTCCATATACCTGATCAAAAATTCCCTTGTATACTTTGGCATAATCAGCTTGAGCATTAATATCAATTCCCCAATAGTTTTCTTCAGCATTGATTGAAATGGAAGGGTCAACCAGATGGGTCGCAAGCTCTCTAACAGATTCAGGGTTGTCAATGTAGTTTCTCTTCAGCCTAATATTGGTTGATGACACTACAATGACAGCATTGGCTCTACTCCTGGAGTTGAGGTACATAAACGAATCATTGATTTGATTGTTCTGGAAATAGTTGAACTTGCAGTCCAGATACTGAACAGCACTGTTTTGTGTCAGCCTAAAGTTGGCAACATATCTGCCTGTGTTTTCTTTGAAATTATTCTCAAACATGTTAAAAGACACAGGAAAGTCTCTATACCACCTACTTATAAGTAAATCATAGCCATTGTCAATACGAATAGTTGCCAATGTATGGTTAACAAAAGTATTGTTAGTAATAAGGCCATCAGTGTTCAGCAAAGGCCTCATGAGAATAGCATGCCGGAAGTTATTGTCAAATATGTTAAAAGTTATCTTCAGTTTGGTTTTGAACATTGTGGATCTGTTACATGAGAGATATTCAAAAGCCTCATCATAGTTGAAGCCAAAGTAGGACTCATTAACGAGGATCTCACCACCGTTGCAATAGTTTCCCATCCTCAAGCCTATGAGTTCATTCCACATGAATTGGGCTCTAACTATCTCAATAATATTTCTAGACTCAAAACGAGTGCGATTGATCCGAGAATATTCAGTAATGAGACCATAGCCTTTATTACTGATGAATTGTGTGTTGTTATAAAGCTGATAACCCCCAGAGTAGGTCACATTGACACCTGCATCAGCATTATTTGAAATACGAGTGCCATTGATGATGATTTCTCCAGCACCTTTGTAAACTAATACACCAGCCCCAAAGTGGTTGTTGTAGATCATGGTCTCATTACTAATACGAATTTTGCTGCGCATGTCTTGTATATTGACACCATAGCCAATATTATCATGGACACTGGACATAATAAGTCGAAACTCTTCATCAACATCTGACAAAAAAAAAAAGAAAAGATACAAATTTAGATTTATAGCATTTTAATCATGATAAAGAATGTTTCCATACCAAAAACTTAATATTTCATTTTTTTTAAAATATATATAACTATATCAAATTTGTTTGTAGTACATATCAGTCTACCTAGAAGTTTGTTTTATTAACAAATTAAGTTTTATAAGTAAACTGTTGATAATTACCGTAATCTGAAGTAAATTGCATTAAAAATCTAATACAAGACAGAAGTACTTTGCAAATCTTATTCTGTGGAATTCTGTACACAAATCTGACTGATATTCTGTTTGTTTTTGATGTATATGATTCAGGAAATGAACCATTTTCAATGTTAAATACAATATTTGGATAGCCGGATTCCATGAATGTCAAAGTTCCATTAGCTGCAGGATCTCGTTCAATGATCATAAAGTGAACTGTTATTTTCATGTTGGGAGATGTAGAGAAACTCTGAAAACATTCAAAGAGATATTCTGCTGAATGGTCAGCTGCATATGATGATTATTCCTAAACAATTTTTTTTTATCTTTTAATTCAAGTGTACACTTTTTATTCCTACCCTCTCACAGTTTCCACCAATAGCAACAGAAGTAGCTTGACCCCCATCAACTTGTACCAAATCCATGTGTTGAAAGAATGGATAGGTAACATCCTCTGTGTTGACTTGGGCACAGAATGACTTCTCTGGAGGAAACTTGATGCGAAAATCAAATATAGTCAAATTACTGATGTAAAATTTGATCCCATCCCCCCAATTGTTGTTGACTTCAGTCATGTTCACCAAGGTTCTTCCAATAGATGACTGAATGAACATGCCATAACCTGTCCAAATACAACCAAAGATTGATTAACCAAGTCAAGTTTGTTAGCTTATGAAGTATTCTAATGTTTCTCACAATAATAACACTGATAACATAAGCTTTAACTTTAATAAGATTAGTCAAGTACATTTTTACAATAAAAAGACTAATAAAATAACTTTTTATTTCATCAAGACTAGAAATGTTTTTAGAATGAGTTCACATCAGTTTAACATAAAAGCAGAGTGCAGAGTCATATAAACAAATGTTATAAAAAAAAAATATTCTTACAAGACTCAAGAAACATGCTAAGTATTAAGAAAAAATTAATTTTGTGCAAAGAAAAAAGCATTTTGACAGCAATGAAGTGGGAAAGCTATTTCTCTGTACTTTTAGACAGAAAAGATGTTTTTGAAATTTAACTTATTCCTATTTAAGCACCTGATCGGTCAGTGTTTATTAGCATCAAATTATACATTTCCCTTAACTTGCACTAGAGCTTGTATAAATAAATAATTTTTAACATTAATGGGAAAGTTTAACTGCAAATTTCTAGATAAGAATGTTGTTTTGTAAATTATCTTTAAACAAAAGTTTAATTGTAATAATGTAATAATTTTGAAATTAAGCATTTGTATTGAAAATGTCAGATACTTTTAATTTTCTATTTGATAATCCCAAATTGAAATAACTTACCTCTATTGTGAGAGATGGTTGAGTTGGCTATATGGATAGGGCTGACAACCTCAGTCAAGTTCAAAGCATCATAAGCACTATAGCGAATTGTGATATTGTTCATCATGGGAACATAAGGGCTGGCACTGATGGCTGCTTTCTGATAAAAAATATTTGGCTCTGAAGTTTTCCCATGGAATGTGTCTAGGCCAGTGTAGCTGATATCCAGATATTCAAGAAAAGACAAAGACTCATTCATGTAAACTCTTTTGTTATCTAAGAGCTGAAACAATATTTGTTAAGAAATTAGTTACTTTCAATATTCTTATAATATTAATTCTAATTGAAAATAAATGTTTTTTCTTTAACAGTTACAGACAAGTTAGTGAAGTTCCTATTGAGGTAAGATATATTTAGCACAAAAAGCCATCAGTTTATATGTGGCTGGCAAAACAGCCAACTGCCTTTATTTCTTCTACAAAAAAAAAAGGTAGGCACAGATATAAAATCCCAACCTCTACTGGGATTTTAACAATTGATTGGCTATTGTCATACGCAGCTAGAGTATTTCTTATCTTTGCCCACTATTGTTGGTCATATATCTTTAATCAGTCGTGGCACTTTAATGGATAGCTTTCAGTGTTCCAGCATTATTTACTCCTTTTTAAGGTAGGTACTTACATAACCTAGTTCTACTGTTCACCTTGCCTCACTGATGAAATTCTGTAGGGGAGGTCATTGTTATTTGTTTTGTTTACAGAAAGCAAGTTTGAGTCTAAGCTAGCTATGAGTTCTCAGGTTTTCAAGGAATTAGTTGTGGGTTTACCTAATACTGCGGTATGAAGTAAAGATAGTGTTAGGAGTGAGATGAAGTTGTCAAAGTATTTTACAACTTGGTTCTTACACACGAGAGTTACTGGTAATTCAGTACAATAGCTAATGTATTTCTCCAGTAACTCATGCAAAGAGAAAACACACAAGCCTACACAAAAACTCTTTCGTTCCAATAGTTATGTAGGAATAAAATATGTTGCCAAATCTAGAAAGGATAACAAACATTTTCTTTCACAATCTAAAAATATTAACAACTTCAAGGACAAGATATAACTTACTAGATAAATGAAATATCTAGAATTAATATAATTGTGTGTACATCGAACTATTACCTGATAGCGTGGCTCTGTACTTGAATTATAAAATTCAATACTTCTCCAATGATCAAGTGCCAATCCTGGACGTAAGCCTTCACACTCAAAACCAATCACTTCCTGACCATCTAAAAAAAAATTTGTAATTACTTTATGCACATTTTTTATATGTCTATATGTATTACTGCATATAATAATTAAATTGCTTAATGGTCCGGGTAAATCATAAAATTGAAATGTTTAAATAAAAAGAAATAAACAATATATCACAATCATTAATTAATGGATGTCAGGATCTATGAAGATGCAATGATAGATGTTACGTTGAAGATTATCTTAGTCTACATCTCACTAACAATGATCGTGATTGCCGAGGATCTTGAAATCTTCTTTTAATAAGATGATCGTACAGAAGTAGCTAGATCTAGTTGATAATAGGATCATTCAAAATGTTGCCAGTTGATCATCTAGAAGTTGTTAATCGTTAAGTCGATCTAAGTATGTTACTATATTCAATGAAGAAACTTCTCTTCGTCTAAAACAATTACTTTAATTCAGAACTTGAAAAAGCTATTCACAAATAATTACTGTGGTTAAATGTACTTGAATAGAATGATAGATCTACACAATAATATAATTGAGTTCTAATACAAAACTTTAGTACATGTTATCACTTCCATATTTCATACAAGACTGACTAATAAACCAGAACCTTCCCGGGCTCAAACGATGACACGTGCGCCACGTAGCTCATTGCAACCAATAAATGCAGCCCAAGTTACACTAATTAACATATCTCTGCGTGAGAAATTACCCGAGGTTGCTGACGAGCCAAATATAGATACTGTGTACGTGACATATTACCCCCCGCTTTCTTAAGCATTTGTATGATAATAGAAATGCATATAAAATAATACAAGATAAATGTTAACTGTATATGTGTAGCTCATTTGGGTAATAATACTCATGTGAAAATGTGTACATATCCAAAAAATAAAAAATGGTTGAGATGCTACAAGATATTTGTAGTTACATAGTAAGTTGTATTATGTAATCACATTTTTGATCATGGTTCATAAAAATATGTATAATGTCTTTAAACATTAACAAGTTACTGTACAGTTGATGTCACATTCGAAATGAAATAAGACTATAATAAAATATGATAAAGATGAGTATCTTTTCTTCGAAGGTACTTTGGATAAACATATTACAAACTTGATTTGATAATAAAATATCTGTGAAGAGAAAATGTAATGACAAATCTAAGTAATTAACTATATACATCTGGACAGTGTGTCAGCAAATACATTCAAGTGACCTGGTATTGTCTTGACATCAAACTGGTAGTCCATGAGTTGTAGACTCCAACGTGTTAATCGTCCGTTTGCCATCTTCTTTGAGTTCAGAAAAGCTAGTGGTGCATGGTCTGTCAGTAGTGTGAAGTGTGCACCCAATAAATATTTGGTGAATTTGGAAATAGCCCAGACAATGGCCAGACATTCACGTTCAATAGTGGAGTATCTAGTTTCGGCTTGTGAGAGTTTCCTGCTGATAAAAAATACAGGATGTAAAGTCCCTTGGTAATCCTGCATTAAACATGCTCCAATGGCTGATGAAGATGCATTGGCGGCGAGATGAAAAGGTTTTTCTCGTTTTGGGAGTTTGAGTATACTGTCTCTGGAAAAAGTTGCTTTGATATTCTCAATTGTGGCATGTAGTTCCGTAGACCATGGAATCTTGATAGGTTGACCCTTCTTGGTGAGGTTGGTCAATGTTGATGTGAGTGCTGCGTAATTAGGAATAAATGTTCTGTAAAAATTACAGAGTCCCAGAATGCTTCTAACTTGCTTCTTAGTTGTGGGAACTTTGATGTCTAAAATGCGTTTGATGATATCTTCTTGTGGTCTAAGTGAGTTGTAGTTAACTCTATGACCTAGGAAAGATACTTCAGTCATGGCTAATTCTACCTTGCTGGGTTTTATCGTGAAGCCGTATTGTTGTATTATGTTGAAGACTTCATGTAATCCTTTCATGTGTTCATTCCATGTTTTATGGAATATGCATATGTCATCTATGTAAGATACTGTGTCTTTTCGTTGGTTCAGTATTCTATGTATAGCTCTGTTAAAGGTGCTGCTGGCGTTGACCAATCCGAATGGCATGTAGTTGAACTGAAATAGTCCGAAAGCTGTTGTGAAGGCTGTAAATGGTTTTGATTCTTCCTTCATAGGAATCTGGTAATAACCTCTAGATAAATCTAGTTTGGTGAAAAATTTTGCCTCTGAAAATTGTGTCATAAGATCTTCAGGGTTAGGCATGGGATATGAATCGAGGCGAGTTATTTTGTTTAATTGTCTGAAGTCGACACACATTCTTGGAGTTGATGCTTGTTTACGTTTTACAAGTATAATTGGTGCAGCATATGGTGAATTAGAATGTTCTATGATGCCTTGTTCTAACAGTTGATTAATTTCTTGTTGAAGGAAATCTCTGTAGTGTATTGGTAAAGGATAAGGTCTTGATTTTGTAGGCTTGGCATCTGTAAGTATGATTTCATGTTCGACAATAGAAGTTTTTCCTGGAACATCTGTGAATATTTCTAAATGTTCTTTGAGAATGTTTGTCAATTCTTGTCTTCTCTGAGGTGATAATTTATCAATTTTGATATCATGCCAAAATTCAGTTTGCTTCATTGGTGTATCTGGCATTATGAAATCATTGCAATCATCCATATCATTTTCTTCTTCTTCAGGTATGACTGCTAAACATGACATAACTCTTTCTGTTTGATCTGTACTTGTATCATCATCTGTTTCAGTATTGTACTTTTGTAGCATGTTGATATGATATATTTTCTTCTTGTTATAAATGTCAATTTCATAATCAACATCTGTGATTTTTTTGAGTACTGAGAATGGACCTTGCCATTTGATAAATAGCTTGTTGTTCTTATCTGGTAACAATAAACATACTTTGTCTCCTGGTTCAAATTGTCTGAGTTTTCTGGTTTTGTTGACTCTAGCTTGAGTATTTCTGTTAGCTTTATCTGTGGCTTCTTTAGCTTGCTCACATGCTGATATGACAAAGTTTCTGATATCTATGACGTGCTGGAATGCTGTTTTGGACTCTAGTGAATTTGAATCTGGTTGTATGAGAGATTCTTTGAGTATTGACATGGGTCTTCGTGGGTTGGCGCCATATATCATCTCAAAAGGAGAGAAACCTGTAGTTTCTTGTTTACATTGTCTATAAGCGAATAGTGCTGCAGGTAAGAGTACATCCCAGTTTTGTGGATTGTCGTGAGCGATTTTCGATAAGATTTTCTTCAGAGTACCATTAAATCGTTCACATAGACCGTTGCTTTGAGGGTGGTAAGGCGTTGTGAACTTCATCTTGACTTTGTACATGTTCATAAAGGCTTTGGTTATATCTGCTGTGAATTGTGTATCTCTATCAGAAAGGATGACTTCTGGGAAACCTTTTCTGGAAAATATTTCTGACAAAGCTCTGGTAATGTCAAGTGCTGATATATTGACTAAAGAAATTTCCTCTGGCCATCTGCTACATGTATCAACCAGAATTAAGATGTACTTGTGATTTCTGTCTGAAGCTACTGGCATAGGACCTATCAGATCGACTGACACTTTTTGAAAAGGCTTGTTTGTCAGTTCCATTGCTTGGATTGGTGCCTGTATTCTGTTGATTTTAGGACCTTTCATTTGGCAAACATGGCAAGAGCTGACATATTTCTTGACATCTTTGGTGATGCTTGGCCAATAGAATTCTTGAAGGATTCTTTTCTTCGTTCTGGTTACACCCATATGACCTGCATGTGGAAGATTATGTCCTGTTGCCAATATCTCTCTTCTGTATCTTTGAGGTACAAGTACTTGTATTGTTTCGTTCTTATTGTGACTGTTCTTCATAAGAATGCCATTCTGAAAATATGGTTCATCTGTGAATTTTGATTGTTTGTTTGCTTGCGCCTTCTTATAAAGTCTTTGCAATGATGAATCGATCTTCTGTTCATGTTTGAATTCATCATGTTGGAATTGTGGCATTACATCGTCATTTTCAGGTAATGCTCTGATCACTGTATCTGTTTCGTTTTGAATGGTCTGTACTTGAGTCTTAGGTATTGATTCATTTTGGCTTGCTCGTTCGGATGAAAATTGTTCTTTGGGTTTGGTCATTGATCTGGTTACTACTGCATAACAATCTTGATTTCGTTCAATGTTGTTTGCCCACTCTAAAAGTTCTTGTGGTGTGCAGTCTCTGACTCCTTCAATGTTACCGATGATTAAGTCAACTGGTAAGTCGCGGACAACTAAGGCTTCGGTTGGACCGCTAAAGAATGGCGTCTTAATGTGTATTATGGCTTCTTGTAGACTGCTGACAGTGCCATTGAATGCTGTGGCTTGAACTGATTTGCCTGTTAGTTGGTTTGACTTGACAAAACGTTTCTTGATTAATATAGATGTGCTTTCGGTGTCACATAACACCTGTACTTTTTGATTTCCTACCCAACCTGGATAGAATTTAAGACCCTTTGTTTTCGCTATGACAGTCATGGTTGAATGTTCATCTCTATCATTTCTGTTAGAAAAATTCTTCTTATATACATGTCGTGGTCTAGAGTCTTGAGGGTGGCTTCTGTAACGAGGTCTTTCAGTATATTTTTTATTTCTTGTAGCTTGTTTGCAATGGTGTGGATTGCTGGTGCTGAACTGCTTTCTTCTGCATTCATGGGCTTGATGACCTTTCATATGACAATATGAACATTCAATAATCCTGGTGCTGCATTGAGAAGCAAAATGTCCTATGTTGTTGCATCTATTGCAAATTATTTTGTCATATTTTGTATACTGTGAATTTCGTTTGTCTTCTGAAAAACAGACAAAGTTTTCATCTGCTGCTGGTTTGACTGGCTTGTTTGGATAAACAGCTTTATATTGTCTGATGATTTTGGTTAACGTTGGAATATCAGAAGGACTTCTTTCAATTATATAAGATTGGATGTCTTCTGAATGAGCATGCGTGATATTGTCAATGATGATATGTTGTCTGATAGCTTGATAAGTGTTTTCCACTTTAGCAAGAGATATCCACCTGTCGAACCACATGGTCATGTTGGAAACGAAAATTTGAGGATCATCATCTTGTTTAGGTCTTGAGCTATAGAATTTCTTTCTATAGTTGTCTGACGTTGCACCGTACTGGCGTAATAAGGCTTCCTTGATATCATGATAATCACTGCGCTCGTTGACCGACAACTGCGAACAAATGTCAACTGCTTTTCCTGTCAGTAAACTAAGGAGGGAACTTGACCACTGGTCTTCTGGTAAACCAGACGTTGTTGCTAATTCCTCGAATCTAGTAAGGTATGAGTCCATGTTGTCTGTAGACTCATTGTATGAATGAATCTTTGACTTGAGTTTATATCGATCAAAGACATTGAAACTTGCTTGATTAGTGTTGGCATCTGTTGATTTTGAGTCTGACTTTAGTTTATTTTCTTCATGTTGCATTTTCAATTTTTCAAATTCCATTTGTGCTCTTTCATGTTCTCTTTGTCTTGCTGCTTCTTGTCTTTGTCTTGCTGCTTCTTGTCTTTGTCTTTCTGCTTCTTGTCTTTGTTTTTCTGCTTCTTGGCTTTGTTTTTCTTCACGTTTTTCTTCTTTTTCTTCGTCTATATCTGCTTGCTCTTTTGCCCAGGCCATTAATTCATGTGGCAGTAATTTCAATATTTTTCCTTTGTCAAGATATTCTGACATTCTTTGTGTTCTATCTCTAGGCTTTGAATCCATTGTATAGGTCTTGTGTTTTATTATATATTAACTTGAATATTAATATAGTACTTTTTGAATGTAACAATGTTAGTTATGCTGTCACTGGCTAATAATCTTGAACAGTAGGATTATGTCTACTACTGGAGTCGTTGTAGGAAGTGTAGATTTATGGAACTGTATCAGGTTAATGAAATATTGCTGAGCCGTACAAGGCCATGAACTTTCTCTCTTGAGATTGTAGATCTAGTAGAACTTGTAGTATTAAAGTCGTCGTTTTGTACGATTGACTTGATATCAAATAGTAGAAATGTCTACTTGATAGATTATAGTGCCAGGTAATTGCTACTGGGCTTATCTATAATACTAATGCCAGTTAAATGATACTGGGCTTATCTACTGTGTCAGTTAAATAATACTGGGCTTATGTTATGCCAGCTAAATATTACTGGGCTTATGTATCGTGCCAGTTAAATGATATTGGTCTTATTGCCAATGCCAATACAAAATAATAATATTAGATCTAGAGAGTTATAGTGAAAACTCGATCGTAGATCTATATTTATGATAAGATAAAATATCGATAACCAAACTGACCTTTGAACACAGTAGAACTATTCTCAAGTTGAAGAAAATCGAAGTTTTGTAATTGACGAAGTTTTGAAAATTTGTCCTTAGATCTTGAAAAAAAAAAATTTTTTTTTTTTGGTGATCTTTTGATGATCTTTATCGAAGGTCGGAGGTGCCAGATATCACAATCATTAATTAATGGATGTCAGGATCTATGAAGATGCAATGATAGATGTTACGTTGAAGATTATCTTAGTCTACATCTCACTAACAATGATCGTGATTGCCGAGGATCTTGAAATCTTCTTTTAATAAGATGATCCTATAGAAGTAGCTAGATCTAGTTGATAATAGGATCATTCAAAATGTTGCCAGTTGATCATCTAGAAGTTGTTAATCGTTAAGTCGATCTAAGTATGTTACTATATTCAATGAAGAAACTTCTCTTCGTCTAAAACAATTACTTTAATTCAGAACTTGAAAAAGCTATTCACAAATAATTACTGTGGTTAAATGTACTTGAATAGAATGATAGATCTACACAATAATATAATTGAGTTCTAATACAAAACTTTAGTACATGTTATCACTTCCATATTTCATACAAGACTGACTAATAAACCAGAACCTTCCCGGGCTCAAACGATGACACGTGTCCCACGTAGCTCATTGCAACCAATAAATGCAGCCCAAGTTACACTAATTAACATATCTCCGCGTGAGAAATTACCCGAGGTTGCTGATGAGCTAAATATAGATACTGTGTACGTGACACAATAAAACTGATTTAATATAATAAATTTAAAATTAAAACTATATATTGTGGAAATGGCTGCATGGTCATGTGGTTTGTAATTGGGACTTTTATCCCATTCATCACAACATCAAACCTTCCCATTTGCTATCCCTAGCCATCCTGCAAGAAGTTTGGGCTAGGATGTATTAATCATCATTTCTGAAGTAACATCTGAAACTTAAAAAATAAAAAAACTAACAAATAGTTGTTTATGTCAGTGACAAACTGATTTGAAAACCACATGATCAATCCAAAGCTCTTCAATGACATGAATAAATGGAAATGTGAATGGAAGATAGATATAACATGTTTTTATTGTTGCAATCAAATATATATTGATTTCATTACTGAAACATATAGATATAGTTATTATTAGTTAAGTTTTGGTCTAGTGGGGGGAGGGTATCCTGGAGAAGGTTTCTGTGTTGCCTTTAGAGGCTCAGGAAAGCAAACACAAATCCGCTCAAGTCAAGATTCAAATTTGAGCAGCCTTGGCCTCTCAGCCACTATTTACAAAATATTGACAGAATTATATATATTAGGTTTAAAGGAAATAGCATAGTATTATGGTTAAAGGTTGTTGATGAAAAAGATTAATGGAATATGAATTACGGAAGTAGAGGAGTTGTCTGCATGATTGTAATGGTGACATAGCCAAAGTTTAATTATAATAAAGTCATTTTATAAAAACCAATGTTCCTCTCAGTTAAGAATATTTTTATACAGTTATTATATTGGGTATACTTGTGAATATCTTGATAAAATTCAAGGAATTTTTATTTTACCTATGAAGAATAACAATAAATCAATGAGCAGCATTACATGGGCTATTTCATTCTTTCATAAGAGCAGACAAATGAATTGTATTGAAGTGGAAGGGAAACTACAAGTGATGTAATTTGTAATTAAAACAGTCACACCAGTAATTATAGTATGTAAACAAAGTGTTTTTCAAACATTAAAAATTACATGTTTTACTAATAATTTAATAGCAAATACAAAACTCAAAATTGTACACTGTTCATTGAGTACATAATTTATACCCAGAAGCCTACTATTCAAAATAGGTCTATCAAGGTCTACATAACTTACCACAAATGTGCCTTCCAATTTGCATGTTCACAGCGCCAGGGCAGTCAAACAAATTATTCTCACCTCCTTTGCAATCAGGTTTCTCCCACAAGATGTAGTCAGTCAAGTTGCGAGCAAATGAATGATATGTGAAGTTACCTTTCAAAAAACCCAGATGCCGGCATGTTACATTGGCATCAATGGCTGTAAAGCTATAGATATATTGAGAGAAAAAAAGCAGAACGCACTTAAAATATCAGTTAAATTTACCTAAAATATTTATAAGATATTAAATTAGTTAGCAGCTTCCAAACCTTTTTATAAAATGTTAAAGTAAAATCTATGGCAAGATAATGAAAGATTGTACTAGACAAATACTTTAAAAATTATAATTTAATAATCCTATTAGTATGTTCATCAAATGGCTGTCTGGTCACATGCTATATGCTCTAAACTACTGTCATGATGCTCCCTAGTTCAAACCCTCACTGCAGCTATCACCTACTATCCTGCAAGAGACCTGGGCTAGGATGTAATAATCTGAAGGAATGTCAGAAAAGTATAAAACAACACTTAATTTTGTGTAAGTATTCTATGTTATTGAAGTTTTTGTTCTATTTGTTTTTAGAACAAACACCTCCACTGGTAATTAATGAGTACACTAGCAGAAACAATAAAATATGCTATTAAGCTTAAGATCCTGTTCAAGATTTGATGCAGCCAAGATTATTACTTTTTTGATGATAGGTGTACTTTTATTCCACTTTTATGAATACTTGATATCTCTATGTATTTGTGCTTGCCATATAACAGCTTTTTATGCCAATATAAAGACATAAATAAAATGCAGTCAGATCATTTGTCAAGCAGGCATCAAGCAAAGATTCACTATCTAAAGAAAAAGTGAATTAACTTACTTGTTGTAGTTTGTGCAGACAGCTCTCCACTTGTATTTAAATTTGAGATCAAGCCGCCCATCTCTTGTTGTATTACCCATACTGAGTCTTGCATCATCCTGCCAGTTACCACTGGGTTTGCCCAGGTCCTCACCTTCAGCTTTAGTCATTGTAATACGACCTCCAGGATCATAGCTTCCCTATAACCAAAATATTTAATTATATAAACTAAATATATAGTATGTCTAAAAATGACAGAATGTCATACTTAACTGATAAAATAATGAATCAATGCAATGGTGATAGAGTGCTAAATTCCCTAACACAGTTTTAGTAAAGGGTATTTTTATCATGAGATTTTAGGTGATTTGTGAATCTATTGAACTGTTAAGAAAAATAAAATGAATTTAAGTTGTACTAATGGTGATCATATGATGACCTTATTAGCTACATAACAATTTGATTTATTATTGGCATCATATTGGTTCATATTATAAAATCCAACAATCAAAATGGGCAATGAAAATGCACCATAAATATCTTGAATTGTCATCTGATTAAAATGAAGCAAAAGGAGATATCTGTCATTCCATTGTTTCATCCAGTAATTATCAAATAGACTTGAGACACAGTTCTGAGTAGTCAATAAATAGAATGATGTGTTTGATGACTTCCAGAGAACTGTTTTCTAATTTAGAAATACTGATTTAGTCAATTTATTTTTAAAAGAGTCTAAATCTATTCACCTTTTAGCATTTAAATGGATTTGATTAACTATTGTCATCCTGAGAATTAATAAGTGAAGTATTTAATAAAACATGAAACAACTAATAACTTTTGTATTTTAATTCTTAACCTATGGATTTCTCAATTTTTTTTCTCTATTCTTTCTTTACAGAAATTAAGTACAAGAATACTTGTAATAAATTGTGCAATAAGTTACTTCCTTTCCAAACTACTCACCCTAGCTATCAGAGTTCCATTTACAATCATGCCCATACCAGGAGCAAATTTCAAAATGCAGCCAGGCTCGATATACAAACATCCTCTTGGGGTGATCTCAATGTTGCCTCTAATGATATGCGGGTTGTGTGCCTTGATAAGGGCCCTGCTATCATTAATAATTCCTCCACCATTAAATCTGTCTATTATAGGAGGCCTACATCTTTCTGGGATATGGTTCAAATACCAGATTCTGTTGTCTGATATCACAGGCTTACCACCTATTGGTGGTGGGGGCGTGATTTGACCACCTATCAATGTCAAAGTCCAAAACAAGATCAAAACATAGAAATAGATTGATAATCGCAGACCTCTGGCTCTTGACAATGAGGCTGCATTTTTCTTACAACAATGAGGTAGCATCTTCATCATGACAAAACCTGTAAATGTTTATTAAAAATCATAAAAAAAATAATAAGTAAACTTTAATGTTAATTAAATTCAGCTAAAGGAGTTTTATAATTTTTTTTATTTTGGTGTATCCGGTGTACAGAATAAAGAAAGTGTTGATCAGCTTTTAGTTTTAGCCAGATGATAATTTTTGAGCATGTGAGAATCAAATATTTTAAGCTCTTCCAGTTCTAGCTTTGATTTAGTAGGCTAAGTTGAAGTTAAATTTAGTGTCTTTGTTTAGTGTCACCACCTCAAAGTTGGTTCCATACAGTATTTTATTATTTGAGTTTAATCCACAATGCTCATGTTTTTTTAGAGCAAATACTTTTAACCTTCAGCTACTCAGACTTGATAGCAGTTACTATATAAGGTAGTCAAGATGGGCAGAGCAGACACTAAAGCAAAGTAATTATAAAGCAATTACTTGATGGCAGTCACTGTTATTACTGTATTAAAAAAATATATTTCCATGAAAGATTGCTTGGATTATTATGTTTATTTCATTTCTTATGTGGTGATATTAAGATATTTTATATAATAAACATATGATCAGCATTTGTGTCTTATCTATCTTATCTTATATAATACAGACGTTACTTCAAAAAAGAAGATGATTACGTCCTACGCATCATGCATTTAGTCATGCATATTAACCAATGACAGTGTCTGCCATAAGAAGAGTTATTTGATTATTTATGACATATGTCTGAACGTACAATTATAGTCATCCTGATTACACCTACATTACAACTCTATTCATCCTGATTATGCCTACATTAGATTCTGTCACAATATAATTATGAACCCAAATGTCACCCAACAACTGCCAAAATAACATGGTGACACATAGTCATTGGTGTAGCTTTACACACTTTTTTTTAAATAGATAGGCAATAACTGTCTAAATCTAGACTCTAATTTTTACTTGATCACTGATGCCCCCCCCCCCCCCCCCCCCCCAAAAAAAAAAAAAAAAAAAAGTAAATAGGCTGATTTTGACAATCTGGTCAGATACAGATTCTACATATTCATGCAGGCCAAACCTAGTCAAGTATGTCATCAACACTTCTGATGCCACATAGACCCTGTGAGAATCTGACTGTTTTGGATGCACAGAAAGTTACATCAGAAAAACATCAATTACTAAGTTATTATTGAAAATAAAATAAAAAGGATAATATATTCATCATCTGTAATATCTGTAGATCAAAACACATTTTTTTTTAAATTTCAAAACCATGGGAGTTTCCCTTTAATGTAGATTAGTTTAAATGCTAATTGGTAGAATCCAGTAAGTAAAATAGCCTTTTACTTTAAACTTTTCAAATAGCTTGGCTTGTATATATATATATCATAATATATGCACTTATACATCATTTTTTATATCACTCTAGATCTAGATACATCTAGTTTAACTTGAAGTCTAAGACTAAGATATTTCATCATATTTTACTGTTGAATTTTTTTATTTAGATCTTGAATTAGTCAAACAATTATTTATTATGTAATATTAAATTATTAGACTCTATTATATTTGTTTGACTAATTTTAGATGGTACATTAAATGGTGTATTTTAAATGAATGATTTATTTTAATAAATTTATAATTCATTTTGCTTTCTTAACCAAAGACTAGATTTCTAAATAAGTCTAGAGTAATTAATATAATATACTTAAAATATTAAACTAGAGATATAATGAATAATAATGATATAGATTTTATAGATCTACTATAGTATAGTATATATTATAATATACTAGATCTAGACCTATATTAGTTGTTGTTTTTTTTAATTTAAAATTACTAGATCCAGATTCTAAACTTAAAATAGTTACAAGTTTTACTTTTAGGGGGTTAGTCTCTAAACTCTAAACAAACTATCATTACTATGTCTATATTCTAGTATAAAAAACAAAAAGCCGTATTAAAACTAAAGTTAAAGTCTACTAAAGTGTCACCATTCTTTGCCAATAATAGAAATGTGATGAATATCCAATGAACAATGTGTCAAAGTTTGTTCGCATTTATATAGATCTAATACTTTAATTAAAATGACCAAACTATGACACATTGGACTAAATCTAGTTCTGTGTAAAGATCTTAATTGTTTTCTTCCGGGATAGCCATTGTAAGAAACTACAGGTGCACAGTCAAACTATTCTCGTCACAGTCCTTGCAAATCTCGTTCCAGGTGACACAGGTGAAAAAAATTCTAAGCTTGGGTGACGTTGCTATTTTTAGACTCTCCGAAACGTTTTTCCGAATTCCAAATGTGACTAGATCTATCTTGTTGATGTCTAAGGGCTGAGCCGAAGGCTCTTCGAGCTCTAAGTTTGAAAAAAAAACCTGCTTGGACGCCAAACAGTAAAAAAAAAAAAAAAAAACCTGTGTGAACACACAGTTCTGTTTGGGAGAGACCCTAGACAATGCCTATGTAAAGCATTGCTGTTAACCGATGCATTTGGCCCCCAACGCTTGGGCTAGACACGGCTGAAGGCCGAGAATACACCGGGATCTTCTGCCATTTTCCTTCAATGTACCAAGCTAACTGTGCGGGACCCGCCATTTATGTAACGGTCCCTTTGAGGAACAGCGCATGGATGTGTGACAGTTTTTTTGGGGACTTTTTTACAACCCCGCCCGTGCGATGGGTGGATCTCGTCTACCCGTGGGCATCCCCACAGGAGTCCTGTGTTGCTACCCATTTCCTCTAATGGCCGTTTCCACGCGAGCGCCACGATGAGGCAGGGCAACGTGCTCGCGCTAGATCTACCTAAATCTAGATCTAGTTCTTTAATAGATCTCTAATCTAGATTTAAATCAAATGATCTTCTAAGGATTGTTTTTCAGTTTTAAAATTTAGACTACACGCACACAAATATAACCAAACTTCAAACTTAGATCTACTTCAGCATAACCTAGATTTAGATAGGCCTATATGATATCATATAATCTATAGATGGATTATAGACTTGACTTATTGAAATATTAAACTTTTGGACAAAGAATTTAGATACCTACATATAAATTATAATCTAGATCCAGAGGTCTAAAAGTATAATAGATTTTCAAAACAAAAAAAAATTCTTCTTTCACGCCATTCACGTAGTCAGATGATGTCGTGTGTTCCATGGTTTGATCCGTAAATCAAATATTAGGCCTCCAAATTTAACTTGAGTGATATCTTGCAGTTCCATGATCAGCATATGTTGTGCACAAGGCAAATCGCTGTTGTTCAGATTGGGGGATTTAATCTAATTTAAGCTTTTGTTTTTGTTAGCTCTTGAACTTTTGGTTCATTATTGTTATCTATATTTTGTCATATTGTTTTCACTTGACTCTACATGTGTAATCTAGGCCTATAGCCTATTGAATTAGTCTTTTTTTTAATAAAATAATAAAAAGTAATGTAACAGTGTCGATCTTTAGGGAAAGTGACAATCGGATGAGAAAGCAGCTTAATAGCTTTCATTTCACTGAATGACGCATTCGATTGCTAACAATGCCCCGATGCCAATAAAACGTTTTCTAGCATTCTTCACTGCAGAAAAGCATTCTCCTGACATCTAAATCTCATTATTCATCCTATATTTAAAGCTGGTCAAATTTAGTAAAATAAAGTAACGTGGGAGCAAGGGTCGATACTGAAGTGTGACTGGCAATTGAGACACAAGTAGTGCGAGTATATCTTTATTAGGCGTATTTATCGTAATATTATCTTTATGCTCAACGAGAACTCTTTCGTAGTTGGCCTGTTTTGGTCAACGGAATGATGGTTTATGTCTTTCTTCTATAATATGGCATGCTTTTCGTGGATTTTTATAAAAGCTTACGAAAAAAGTGTAGGGTCTTCACACCAATTCTGCCTCGGGGCTTCGACATTCTTAAATCCGGCCCTAATTCTCTCCTTTGGCCTTTTCCCATTTCTGGTAGGCTTGCTTCATAATAATGCTCGTTTTTCTTAATTTGGTTCCCAAATACTAGTGATGATTAGTGGTGGGAACTAAACTTACTTTTAAAAGTTAAACTAAAACTAGTTTTCAACTAAAATAAAGTAGTTAAACTTTTAGTTTGTCACGAATTTCAAAAGATAGTTAAACTAAACTAAAGAAAGTTAATTAAACTATAAAAAAAACTTTTTGGGGGGGGGGGGGGGAGAGGGGGTTGAACTAGACCTATATAGATATAATCATCCGAATGTAGGCCTACGGTTTGATCTTATTCTTTTAACATTCTAGTACTATTTATGTATAATAAAATCAGTATTAAGGAATATGTTTCTTACATAAACGTTAATGCACAATAAAATAAAATGTCTAAGTAATATGTGTGCTTGTATTTTTGCCTTAAAACCTTTAGAAAATAATGGTAGGCCTAATTGTTTGTTTTTTTTTAATTTTATTAACTTATCATAGAACGGAAAATCTTACTTATACTGGTAAAGTTTAAAATCTCATTAAATAGATTTAAGATTTCAAATTTAGATCTAGTATCCAAAGAAATACAAACGAAATCGTTGGAGTTTTTAAAACATTTGACCAGTATAACTATTTTATAGTGTAAAATGCATGCCTGAGCTAGCCAGAAAAACCAGTGACTTGGCAGAATTTAAGTCATTGGTTAATATGCATGACTAAATGCATGACGCGTAGGACGTAATCATCTTCTTTTTTGAAGTAACGTCTGTATTATATAAGATAAGATAAACGCGCAAGGGAAAAAAAACTGGGTGATCTTGTCATTATGGACTGCACAGTCAGTACACTATATTGTGACTATATAGACCTACACGTGTACGTCTATCTGGCCAGGTTGTTAAAATCAGTCGTACACACTGTCTATTTACTTTCTGGGCAGGGAGGGTGTTTAACTATTTTAGTGTAAAGATATATCTACGAACATGCTTGACAGCCACGCCAGTGTGTTATTTTCTTGTCTGACCTCTCCACATTAAGCAAACACTATTAGTATTGCATAATGTTTAATGCAGGGTAGTCTTGCAGTATTGTCGACTACACACGTACAGTACACTAGGCCTACATGTGGTAATGTGTTTGTCTAGCTGAAGAGGTTGTTAAAATCAGTTGAACACAATCTATTTACTTTATGGTCAGAGAGGGTGTGGATTAAGCTTTTTTTCTAGAGCTGGTTACCCTAATGCTTTTAGATCTATATAGGCCTAGCTGTTGATTTAGACTAATAGATCTCAATAATAAGTCTTAAGACTATAAAAGGGTGTACTTGATGTTCCTGCAGTTAAAAAAATATTGTTTGCCGCAAATGAATTTATTAAAACCACTAAATATTGACCTAACTCACTAATCAGATTCCCACTAGAAACAGAAATTAAACACCTCCACGTGGCTCATAAAAAAATTCGGAACAACCCCATTCATAATACTGCATAGACGTTTTTGGCAAAAAATGTTTAACATTTTATAATACTGCTACTTTCAAGTGCAAATATTTACTCCCATAACTTCTACCAGGACCTTACTTTAACTGCATCATTTTTTTTTATAATCAAAGTTATTGATATCACATGTGCAGAAAACAGGAAGTGCGTTTCAACCCTGACCACATGTTCAAAAGTTTTACAAATTTTAATTAAACTTTTTAGTTAGTAACTACAAAAATTAATTAAACTACGATTTTAACTGAACTTTTTTTTTTTTTTTTTTTGTAGTTAAACAATGGCCTTAACAAATTTTTTTTTGGTTTAACTAAAAGTTGTTTAACTTTTTAGTTAACTTTTGCCCATCACTTGTGATGATGTTTAGTACATTACATCTCGTTTAAACAGCCAACATTTCTCCGCATCCGTGACTGAAAAAGTTTCTAAAAGCTTCTTTCATTTGCTGATTCGATGCGGAGATAAGGATTGTCTGTGCATGAGGTATTCAGTCGAGGTTATCTTTTTCCCTGTGATGTGTGGATCGTAGGCTAGTTGGCATCAGTCTTATATTAATATTAATGTGGGATTGGTATCACAGTCGGCGCTTTGGTAGCAACGTATTAGCAGTTATGTTGCCAGTGCCCAGACCTTGAATGCCTCCACGAGACTCAGTGCTGTGGTTTTGTCTTGTTAGTAATGCAGAGCATTCTTAGGCCATTCTTATTTCTATTGTCAATTCCAAAACTCTCAAGGCAGTCTAGCCACTGGTCTCCTGGTAATATCAAGTGCTCTTTTAGACGAATGTTCACAATTTGCTTCCTTGAAGTATTCATAGAACTTTCTCCTGAAGTGAATAAAGTGTCAGGACATAAGCACTGATTAGACCGACATTTCCAGATGTTGTCCTTATGTTAATGCTTATTAAACTTTCCAAGACACCAACAGGAAGTTGGATAGTTGACTTAACTACTTATTCCTTGATGCACGGGAGGTGGTAACAGGGATCAAATAGTTCAATTCAGGGCCGGCCCTAACAAATGCGGGGCCACGTGCGAAACGGATTGCGCGAGGCCCAGTCTGGGTAAGGATTAGCATAATGTCAAAATTTAGATTTTGTATATGAAAATATTTTCGTCTTTACAATAGATATTTATTAAATGAAAGTTGACAATGCAGGTTTTTTTTTTTTTCGCGCATACGATTGGCACCCCAAAATGACAAATTTGTCTATTTTTCAGATTTTTGAGTGTTGAGATTTCAATAATTTCATGAGATTTACAGGACTTTTTCGTATATTTTGCAATTTCTGGAGATTTCCAGGACGCCCTAGAAAACCCTGTTATTATATAAGTTATAATTTAATAATTTACACCTAGAATTAGCGCGGGGGCCTACTTCGGCAGCATAGGTAGCAGTCCACTAAGGCCGGCCCTTATTAAGAGCTTACATAGTATATGGTATATAGATGCATGAAAAGATTTCCAAAGATATTGAGTAACAAGTCCTAGTTTATGAGAACTGATCTGGTTTTAGAAGCTGACTGTGATAAAGGAATCTTCGATCGCGGGGCCCTTTTCAGGCGCGGTCGCCTCACTTGTCACCTGCTAAGGCCGCTACTGGTTCCATTTTCTATAGGCAGACCCTTAAGCTAGTTTAAAAACATGCGGCTGTTGATTGTTTTTTTTTTTAAGTCATATTACCTTAAACCAAAAGAACATGTTCATCTATAAATATTGTTTTGACATGAACACAACCTAATTTTAAAAGAGCAGGACATGTGGCTGTTGATTTGTTTTTTTAAGTCATATTACCTTAAACCAGCCTTATACAGCCTGTGGGCCATTTTAATTTCCGACACTCGTGTCGCGGGCCACATTAATGAAAAAAGATACAGAAAAAATGTAATAGAGACACCATTTTAAATAGTTTTATAACAATCCCGTGGATCCAACCATAAGTAAATTATGTAACAAGGGTTTCAAGTGTCTTATAACTGAAACAGTTTTTCTACTAAATTAAGTGCTTGTAAACATTGTGATCCTACACAGCAATTGTTTTCGGAAACGTGCAAGGTGTATGTAGACAACACGGGGAAGAAATCTATTGTCTGTATTGCTCGACATTTCTCAAGCAGGGAAGTCTGTCTTTCTAAGTCAATCAGTTCCAGTTGGTATCACTCCTCAGCGGCAATAGTAATTATTTCGAAATCTGCTGCTCTGTCATTTAGTTTTGAATGGAGATTTTTATCAACATTGTAACTCGTTTTTGCAATTGTCATGCCAGAAATGCTGACAGCTTCAATTGCATTTTTTTTTCAGGCTGATTTTATTCCATCACTGCTAACAAGCACTTTTTTAATGCTTCATTTCTCTTAAAATGTGAGCACCTCTGTAGCCTCCATTACAGCCGCGACTCATTTTCTTGACTTCATGGTAAATATTTTCGTCACTCGCTCAACTCTAGACGTCACTTAGCGACTCTTTTCATAGCGGCTCAAGCCGACAGTACATCCATATTTTTGTAATGGTTTGTTTAGGAAATACAGGTAGAGCCATGTACAAAGAAATGACTACGCCTAACAAACTGGACAGTATTAACGTCCTCCCCCGCAAAGAACAATCTACAATCTTCCAACTAAGAACAGGACACACACCACTATTAAATTATCACCTGAACAAAACTCCCCCTTTGCAGACACTGCGCCCACCCCTTTGAAACCGTAAACCATATCCTCTTTGAATGCCCCTCTCTAATCCACCTTAGGCAGACCCTACTTCCACTACAGCCCAACATAACCAACACCCTGTACGGCAGTGCTGAAGAAAGCCCACTTTTTTTCCTTGGCAAAGTCTGCAAAAGAGCTCACAGCTCAGCAGCAATAAAGCTGGCTAGAAGAGGAAGTAATGGTTTGTTTTAGAACGCCTTTTAAGTTTTGTTCTTTGAAACAGCCACGACACTTTCAGTACAAATCAAACATGTTGTCTTGTTCATTTACATTTAATAAAGATTTGTCTACTTGTTCTGGAAGTTTTAACATCCAATTCTTCGACACTCCCATTTCATTAACAGACAAATGTTACATGGAATGGCACCTATCGTGTTGATGTCAGCAGTACCTGAACCAAAATGATGCAGAAAAGATGCGCTGCCTTTTACACATGGGATGTCAAAGACACAGCTAGCTCAAGACAGCCGCTGAATCGTCCAAGACTCTAAAATAACTTTCAATTCTTGGCGCTGAAAAAAAAAACAACTTGTGTTCTTATAGAAAAAAATTAGCATGAATACAATATAACTAATAATACATAGATTAGTATGAAATACATCAAAGGAATCGTGAGAGTCCTAACATAGAGGAAATACATTTTCCAACCTTTCTCTATATTTTCTACATTTTGTGCTTATGTTTTGGCGGGCCTGTCAGAACCACATCATCTGGCCCGCAGGCCGTAGTTTGGGCATCACTGCCTTAAACCAAAAAGAACAGGTTCATCTATAAATACTGTTTTGACATGAACACTCAACCTGATTTTAAAAGAGCAGGAGAAAAAAAATGGGGTGGGGGGAGAGCACATTCTATGAATAAAATTATCAGACATTCAAAAGAGTATATAGAAAGCATTCCTTATTGAAGCAACTCCAAAATAAGTTGTTTTTTTTCAATTGTAAATTTTTATTACTGAAAATGTAGCAAGATAACAAATGTAAAGCAGGACAAGATTTAAACCAACTGAATTCCTCAAGTTTTCATCTTCTAACTGCCTCAACATACAAAAAAACTGACATTAAAAAAAAAATAAATCATTTCATGCTATCAACATTTGAAAACTTAAATGTGATCCTTGAAGTTCATTACAAAAGTAAAACTATTCTAACACTTTTAATGCAGCATACATCATCACATGACACAAAAAAATCTTAAAAATAGATCTATACAGTCAGCTAGCACATTATTTATATAAAACGTTTTAGATAAATGTGAACAAATAATACTTTTTTTAGACAAGTTTACATAGATCTAGTGACATCACAAATGAATGAGAGCACACCATAATATTCATTCTCATAAAGATTTTAGTCACAACCTATAGAAGATGACACAAAGTCAAAAGTAGAGACTCATCAAACTGCCCTATAGGTTGAGCATCTATAAGCAGCTTATTCTTAAACACACAGATAGGATATTACCCTAGGCCTCTCGCATTTCCAGGTCTACAAAATAAGGGAATCTCAGCTGTACTGTGAGGCAATCATGTGATTTTCCAGGTCTACAAGATAAGGGAATCTCAGCTGTACTGTGAGGCAATCAGTTTAATCACATGATAAAACCCAGAGAACAAGTAATGTTGACCAGATATACTGGCTAAGTGAGACCAGTCAAGACATTCAATAATGTATGTAGCTTAATATCTGTGTTTACATATTCTAAAAAGTACACCCAATAACCATATTAAATATAACATAAAGGTTTTTTTACATAGCATGCTACTAAAAATATCAAACTAACCATAAAAAAAAAAATGAAAATGCCTGCATATTACAATAATACTTGATAATAAGGCTTAGTACAAATACAGAATATATTAAAAGTGTTGTCACTGTCGCTCCAGACTAGTAGCTAAATCTAGACTCAGTCTTGTATCCAAGCTTGTCTAGATTAGGTATGCAGGCAGCATTGATCATTGGAGGAGGTCCGCACATCAAAATAACAGTATCTGGCCCAGAAGGAGGTAAGTGCTGTTTGATCATCTCTTCATTAATGAAACCAGAACTATACTTCCAGCCTGTAAAAACATTGAAGGTTTAAAAAAATATAAAAAAAAAAAAATTCATTTCAACCTTTAAGTTTTGTATTACTTAGAGCAAAAACTTTTAAGCATTTGTGTGTAACAATACACATAATAACAAAATATATATCGCTGGTGTTGTTATAATTGTATTTTTACAAAGTAATGTAAATGTTATGCCTTGATGAAATAAATTGAATTAAAATATTAGAAAAATAGTAAAAAGAAACTTGAGCAGGTCCATTTCCATCACAAAGTGCCTAAATATATTTGATTAGCTGTCGGCCTTTATGTTGTCAAAGCCTCAATGATATTAGAGAAATGTACACAACATAAATTTATTAAGGTATTAAAAAGGTATTAAATCTTACCTGCTTCAGGTCTGTCTAAGGTGTACCACAAATGAAACCTACTTGGATAAGCATTCTGAATTTCTTCCAATTCTGGTCGCAGCAAGATATCCTTTTCAGTCTGAAATATTCACCAGAGGTTACAGTTGTACCTTTTTAATTAAGTTCTGACATAATGAAGTCACCTCATCAACTTTTAACACCAACCTGATTGGCAAACAGCAGCCATAAGTCTGTTTTATCTTCTGAATCCTTAAACACCTGTCTAACTAGTTGCAACATTGGAGTAATACCTGAGCAAAAATGAAAAACCATATTAAATGTACTGCAAACAAGATTTTTTTAAAAAGGACACAAAAGACCATATATATTATTGTAACTCCAGTGGCAGACTGAACGGGTCAATGTGTGTGCGACCAACTGGCACATGTTGCTCAGGCAAATCACATAGGTCAAGGGACAGTACTGCTAGTAAACGCAAATATGACCCTTGTTATGGTCATGTGATCGAAAACCTTCACGTATGAGAGACAGTGTGTAAGTAAGAGTTCAGTCCAGGACAGCAAGGTAGTAAGGACAGTGCGATACAATGTGAGTCCTTGAGAATGTAGCTGTACTAGTCTAGGAGTAGACAGTGATACTAGCAATGTTTAGTAGGCAGTTCTGTTAAGTACTAGAAAGCATTTGTAGTTAATGTAACCAATTGTAGCCTGGTAGAGAAAATCATAACAATATTATGGAGAAAGTATAAATTTTGACATTTTTAAATCAGCAAAAATTGTACCTGTTCCACCTGCAATCATTCCAATCTTCTTGGCTTGTTTAGTCTCAGGCTCTGCTTTCTTGTCTGGCCTGATCTTCAATGTTCCTGTTAATGTTAAGGATCAACTAAGCTAGAAAACAATACATTCCCTCACTTTAATAATAATAATAATATACTAAAGAAAGAGAAAAACAAAACAACAATGTTTAAATCTTTAGTACCTTTTCCCACATACTGCAGTAAGCCATTAGGTCCTCGCACATCAATGTAATCCCCTATGTCCATATTTTCAAGATACTGAGACATTTTGCCCCCCTCTGGAAACATAGGATGGACATTCTTGAAGTACACCTATAATCAAATCAGTTAATATATAATATAATTAATGTTGTTTTTTTAAATTGGGCCTTTATTTCAAGAAACAAATTTACTTTGAAATACTAAATAAACTTCATATGATTATTGTAGTTATATGATTTGAATAAAAAGATATTAAAAGAACAAAACACAATTACTTTAACAACAAGATCTGTATAGCCTTTGTCATCATCGCTAGAAACGGGGGTGTATGGACGAATAACTAACTGATCATCAATATTGACTGTCAAATATATGTGCTGACCTGCAACACACAGAATACTTCAATATTACAAAACTCTGAAAAATGAAAAGTTGATAGACAATGTCAATTTGGCTATTAACTAATGATGTCAAATATGTGACCCTTCTAGTGATATGGATAAGGTAGGGTGTTTTAATGATGTGCTTTTTCAAATTAAAGTCTACAATTTTATAATTAAAAAAAAAAATATTCAATATCTTTTCTTGGAAAATTTACAGGAATCTGGTATCTGGCTTCTGCATGACAAGACAAGACTCAATAAAGCATCCCCCTTCCAGATTTGCTTTTAAATGTCTAGTAAATGCTGACAAACACCTCTTAGGTAACTTTAAAACCCCAGATTACTATAAGGGTGTAAGTTAATAGTAATAGAATGTGGGTACCAAGGTTATGTGGTAGAGAACACTTTGTTCAATAACTATGTGCCTTAGTTTCAAATTCCAATGGAATGTTGTATTTTGGAACATCAAAAATCTCTTAACTACAAATGTTAAAAAAAAAAAGCATTTGGTCCGTAGCATACTGTAATAGCATAAGCAATAAAAAAAAAAAAAATCAACAAAAGGCAGTGAACTGTTTTCACATTCTACAAAATATCATAGGGTTATCAGTAATATTGTTAGACACCTAGTTTATAGTATTAGTTATTTAGCGACGCACCATAGAAGACGTATATTGAACGCGACTAGTGACGTTTGGGATATTTTGGGTTAGAGACTGGAAAATCAGTTAGCGATAGAATCCTCTAGGGTAAAGACGTGTTTATTTTGACAGAGACCTTTTACTGTGGCCTTTTCTTAGAATAAATATATGATAAATTGTTCATCAGTGTTGACCACATCTCTTTACTCGTTAAATCGATCGTCTTGTTTATTCTGTATTGTTGATCAACTACATTGAATACACCCGAACAATGAAACTCAAACGCTTGCAGAGTAATTGGTTGAAATTCAACAGTCAGCTATAGTTGACCTCAAGACAGCCTGAACAAGTACATCACAATAACTGTTCAGAATCAGTTTAATATAAGATTTATTTATAAGACATTTTCTTGAACATTTAATACAAATATATTTTTGTCTTTACACAAGGTGACCAACACTATTAGAGTTACTCAGAATTTTGGATTTTTCACTCAAATAAAAATGTAAAAAAAAAACAACAAGTGACTTACTGTGAGAAAAATAAGTTCCCTCTATCAAGTAAGAACAAGAAAACTTACCAACAGGTAACCCAAGAATATGTTCAGGACTAGGAAGGGCAAAGCGAAATCTTCTAGTGTCATGGCTGATTATCTAGAGAATAAACAAACTAGATTATAGCAAAGACTGCTGCATGGGTAAACGACTGCATAGAAAATAGATTATAGCATTTTGGTTTATGTAGCATAATTACCCACTGAACAAAAAAAAAAAAAAAAAAAAAAAGCCACAATTGAATAAATATGAAATGCTAAATATGGCTTAACATCTATATATAATTCTCTTCATGGATCAAGAGTTTGGACACCACGTAAAGGAAAGATCACTCTTTTATTTCTGCAAGTCGGACGGACTAGAGTTACCCTACGAAAAAAAAAGGGGGGGGGGGGGAACAAGTAGAATTCACTCATCACTAAATAGCAGGGGCGGACTCAACCGTTGTGGGGCTCTATGCGAAACAGATTTGCCGTGGCCAAGTTTGGGTAGGGATACGGATAATGAGTAAAAATTCAGAATTTGTATTAGAAAATACATTTGTCCTTGCATTTTATTCGTTTTTTACTACTACAGAATTACTTTACGAACCTTGCATGTAGCAAAGCCATACAGTACATCATAAAAATTCTGTTTCCTATGTAGATCACGCTCAATAGCAAGAATTACCAAATGTTTCAATCTATCTTCGAGAATTGTTGACCTCAAGTGATTCTTCATTAGTTTGAGGTGTGAGAAGCTTCTTTCACCAGATTCCACAATTACGTGTATTGCATAATGCCATTTTTACTGATCGCGCGTATGATTGGCATTTTCCATATTGAATGACAACACAAAATGACAATTTTTGTCTATATATTTCATGAGATTAGTATGAGTTTTCAAAAGATTTTTAATCATTTCTGGAGATTTCCAGGACTTTTTTGATTATTTTACAATTTCAAGGAGCTTCTGGTAAATCAGAAGGCTGCATGAATTTTGTTATAAGTTATAAAATGGTTTAATTTAACCATTTGACAACTAGAATTGCCGGAAATCGCCACACTGGTAGACAACTAGAGTCGACAGGAGTCGCCGGCAATTGCCAATTTTGGGTTGTTTCTCTTACGCATGAACTGATAGTTTTTAAATAACTATTTATACCCTTACTTACTCTGACCTAGAAGAGCGATAGTGACCCTATTGTTAGGTGTTTATTTTGTACCTGCAGCATGTTGGAATGAATTTTTAAGATTTTTAAAAAATTACGTCGAATATGGATATAATGATTGGGGTAAGTGATTTAGAGCCATTTGAGACCGATAGTAGTGAAAATGAATCAAAAATTGATGCTAGATCCAGTATTGAATATGTTAGATCTAGTCTAACAGGAGATTGGAAGGCAACTAAATATGACATGATATTTTAATGTTTTTTAGCTCTGCAGGCCTATTTATGACTGTAAACATGATGTATAACCCTAGGTCTATTTTTTCTATTATAAATAGAAGGTTTTTGTTAGGTTTTATTCGTTTTTTTCTGTGAATTTAGTCATAAAATTGATTTTTTTAAATAACTGCTACGGAGTTATATCCCTTCTCTTAGGGATGGGGTAGATAGTTTCTGACAACTGCTTAGTGGTGAAAGGGTTAATAATTTAAAACTAGGACTAGCGCAGGTCCTATGAAAGTGCAGGGCCCACTGCGGTTGCATAGGTTGCAGTGGCCTAATGCCAACCCTGCAAAATAGCAGCGTATCTTACGCCATGGGTTGACTATATAATACAATATATAATTCTCTTCATGGCTCAACAACACTCTTTTATTTCTGCATGTCGGACTAGAGTTACCCCACAAGGCTGTGGTTATAAGTTATAAAATAGTCTAATTTAATAATTTACACCTAGAATTAGCGCGAGTCCTTTGAAAGTGCGGAGCCCTCTGTGGTCACATAGGTTGCATTGGCCTAAAGCCTGCCCTGCAAAATAACTGCGTATGCTACGCCGTGAGTCGACTAGTATATATATATATATATATTTCAGATGTTTATTAAAAACTCACCTCTTTATCAATCAACTTTAATGGATATTTTATTGTAGGGTCTTTCAAGGTAACTGGAGGACTTTTCTTTTTAGAGCCAAATAATCCTGGGAGAAATATCTTGGCCAGTATGGCTGTTACTGCTACAACACCCACTCCAACCAAAACTGGAACAGTCTGAAATGAAAAATTCTATTTATTAAGTAAGAGGAAAAAAAAGTGTGTATGCCATTTAATTATACACTAGGACACAACCAATATTAATGCCAAACTAGACAGCCTGTAAATGTGTTAAAATCGGTCGTTGGCTTGTTGCTCCAAACATCTAGTAGCCTACAACTTAATGTAGATCTACATCGATAATGACCCAAAAATATTCTTATAGATGATTAACTAACAGCCATTTACCATAAATGTGATTTGAAAACATTAAACATTTTTAACATTTAACTGGATCTACTTACAGGGTGGGGTATTCAACTAAACAACAGTATTTATATGTAGTAAGAAAGAAAAAAATTTTTTTCGAAGCTCTGCTTCTTACTGTAAGCGTCATTTGAAACAAATATTACAGACAACCCGCGAAAATTCAAGGTCAGAAATTATTAGGCGCCTATGGAAAAACCCTTAGGAATACCTCACACGTCGATTCATTTTTTTGTCATAAAAAGTTTCCAAAATATCTTCTTTTGAAGGCCTACGAATATCGTTTTTTAAATAGTTTTCTAAGGATAAAGATAATTAGAATTTATTATATAAAATATAAAAAAAATAATGGTAACCTTGGAATAATCATAATGAGTAGCCTTGAGTAGATCTATACTATAAACTATAATAAATAATAATGTCTAAATAAGTATAATAATAATAGACTATAATCAACAATTTAACTTCAAACTTAATTTTTTTTACTTATAGTCATTAAAGACATAGATCTAGACTTATCATTTCATTATCTGATTATGTCAAGAGTCAAGTCACCAGTTATTGACTTTTTAAAATTAAACTAACTTACTTTATTAAACTTAATAAAGACAATATGAATTATTTCAATTATAAAGATTAAAGTATTTAAAGGATTAAAAAAAAGTTCTTACGATAGTGCTGTACCCTGACAGCATTGTATGATATTGATTGTAAACTGTAGATATCCAATAAAAAAGCCTAGATTAACTAGATCTAGAATTTATCAGTAGATAGATAGAATCTAGACTAGATCTATATAGACTTGACTATGTGATGTCTAAGAGATTGCCATGCACTTTTATTTGTATTTGTCATTCACTTCCGTGCTTCCCCTCCCCTATGAACAATCCAAAAGAAAAAAAAATATCACAGACCTATATATATACACTTAGACCTAGATCTAGCTATTCTTTAGAATTTAGTATTAGTTTTTTGTTTTTTTTTAAATATTTTATTTTATTATTTTAAATTTTTTTTTTTTTTTCACTTTCCAAAAGATACATTGCAAAACAACAACAACAACAAAAACGAATTTTATGGTATCACAACAATAAATGTAAAAAACTTTGTTCAGAAATTGTTCATAGTTCTTGCGTTCATTTGCTTGTCCTTTTTCCTGCCCTAGACGTATGACAGTCCACATACAACCCACATGGGCTTGCAATGCATGATCTCCGACTTTTTTTTTTTTTATTAAAGACATAAAATTGCATAATTCATTCATAAATCATTCCAGCCTAAGTCAAATTAGTTCATGAATTGTCACAGTCAACTCAAATGTGACCGAGACTATCAGGAGACATTATGTCTACCCAGAGTTAAACTTTTTTTTTTTTTAAAGTATAAATTAACTATGAAATAATGCTACTAAATAGATCTAAATCGGTACCGGTATTAAGGATTTCTTTTGCTATTATATATTTATATCTAGACTAGGTGGACATTACTCATAAAATTCAAACAGGCAAAGGCGCATGTTAATCAATCGATACTAAAATTATCATTAACTGACTGTGTCGCCATAATCAATTATTTAATTTTATTAAAAAGAGTTGTTTAAGGGCTGGCAAGCAGTTTATATTAGCAATATTGGAAATACCTCCCCCTCCTACTCTGCAGCTAGAGAGTCTGGGGGGAGTTCGTTCTTGAGCACTGTAAGCTCCCCTAACAGAGTCAAGACATGAAGACACCAAACTATTTCCTGCATTTTGAGCTTCAGAAATCTAATAAAACAGCATCTATTTGCTCATTATTATCTAAGCCCTTTGAAAAATCATCTATTAGACTTTAAACCTATTGGTTGAGTTTCAAATGACCTTAAACATGTAGGTATGGACATCTTTTTATCTAAGCGGTTTCTGACCCAAGAGAAGTTGATAACTATCTGGATAAGGCAAGCAGTGCTTTTGGATGCTTGTGGTGGAATAAATCACTCTGTCTACCAATAAAAAATCAGTGTCTACCAAGCAGTGATTCTTTTAACCCTTCTATATGAATGTGAGACATGGGTACTATACAGAAAGCAACTAAGACTTCTTAAATGCTTTCACCAAAGATGTCTGCAATTTATCATGGATAAACAAAGGCAAGATCGCACTACAATAATGATTTTCTTACAAGTGCAAGTATGGACAGTATAGGGGAAAAACTTATAGTTAAGACAGCTATGTTAGGCAGGGTACGCAGGGTGAGCGAAAGGTGGTCTCTGTTACATCATTTAGCCCAGGGAGATCTTGGGTTCATTTGTCATAGTGTTTCTTGATTTTGTTTCTGTGACATGTCCCAGTTCTGGGTATATTTCTATCTCCTATGTTTCATGGGTTCATTTGTCATAGTGTTTCTTGATTTTGTTTCTGTGACATGTCCCAGTTCTGGGTATATTTCTATCTCCTATGTTTCATGCTGAGGTAGTAGTGATCAGGGTATTTTGTTTAAACACAAATATAACCACTATTCTGTGTTTGGGCATGTTGCAGAGTTCAAATAGAGCTTTGTATTGATCTACCCCCAGTTTTGATTGCATTTCTCATCATGTTTTTGATTAATTTTACTGCAGCCTCAGCTTTTCCATTCACTTTAAATATCATGGCTCTTGCTTGTCTAACATGCTGTCATATGCTCATACTTTTTGGGATTATCACTCTTTTCCCTTGAACGATAATCCTGTTACATAGTCTCAGCAAAACCATAATAGGGCATAGGTTCTTAGTGCCTCAGTGTGGTTATTTTCTTATCTGACCTACCGTCTTCCATTGTCTTTATGAGTAATTGCAGAGTTTCATCAGCTTCAGTTTCTATTCTGATTTTGATCAGGCCTATCAACAATGTGGTTGAAATTAAATGTTAACATTCATTATTTCTTCATTATTCAACTCAATGTTGCAAGAAAAAGGTATTTATTTGCAATGTGAAGTTCATTTCTGCAAACCCATTAAATATACAATTGTATTGAATGCTCCTCATTATGAGATTTTGTAATTAGCTTAGGTATGGTTTAGCAGTTTTTGCAAGACGTTGGCCAGAGTAACGAAATAATTTAAAAAATTCCCTTTCAGACCTTGGGATCTATAGGGCAGATGATGATATAAAGGTCATCTGTTTCTGTGGGCCAGAATTAACGAGGGTGTTATGTGATCAGCACAACAACTAACCACCTTTACTTTTACCCAACTTATGTCAGGTATGGTACCCATTAGAATTGGATGGACTAAAAGGCACCTTTAAAATCCTAAACGTCCCAACTTAACCAGGATTTGAACTTGAAACCTTTCAGTTCAGAAGCCAAGCACTTTACCACTCAGCAACCATGCAGATCTAAAGAAAAGAATTAAAGATTTTATTGTTTTGTTTATTTGCTGTGTCTGCATGCTATTATTGATGCTTATTTTTATTCACAAAAAAATTGCCACTGGATTGTTTATAATAAAGGAAAAACTGTCATGCAATCCCCATATAGATGAAACTATTTAAAAAATCAAACAAAGCATTAGGGTTTATTAAAAGAAATTTATATTTAAAATAAGAACATTTAATAAAAATGTTATTTAGCCTTGGTTACTTCAAAAAGAAGATGGTTACGTCCTATGCGTCATGCATGTTAACCAAGGACTTAAATTCTGCCAAGTCAATGGTTTTGGTCAGACAAGAATGGCTATTTTAACCTGTACTATACTACAAAAGATCATCTGTATTAGAAATTTATTAAATTAATAAACAAAAAACACAAACATTCAACACACATCTAATCATGCAAACATAAATAAGTCTAAAAGTCTGTGTGGAAGTCACTATCCCAGTGACCTAATTTTGGTAGAATAAGTGTGTTCTTATTTTTAGTTTTTGTGTTCGTATTTATGTATAATTTGAAAACATCTTAATGATTTCATATGAGGGGCTATGCCTGAGGATCTTAAAATTAAGTTAATGTTAATATAGAATTAAAATCTGAGTTTATTGATGCCTAAATATAAAGACTCTCAGAAATAGTGTCGGGAATCAAATAATGTGGGTCAAATTTGTCTGAATTAAATGAGAACACATGGCCTCTTTGACATTAAATATAATAACAAATATAGGCTAGGGGTACAAATATAAGTAGTCATCCTTATTCTCCTTAAACTAAAGAAGATTTTGGTACTTCGTTTTCTTTTCTATTCGAACCATTGTCAAATAATGCGCTGTCAAAGTCAAAATTTGAAATTTTGGCCTATAGATATAGGTATCCGAATAGCACTTAGAGGAGGCTCTTATATAAGGGACACCATGCGTCACTTTTTTTTGTTTGTAATTCATTTGTTTGTCTGTTTGGAGCTAAAAACAACATTTTGGGACTGCGCATATCCAATTTTAGATAAGTTCCAGTATTTTTGTTCCACTTTTCCAAACAGATGGCAGTTTTTTAGATTCTCTGTAACCATGTATGTAAAGCTATTGTTTTAACCTCCCCCGGCAATTCACACCCATATAAGGGATGAGGGCTATATTATGAGCCTGTTTGATCGTAGGCTGATGGGCATATCAAAATAAGCTTCCAAACATCTTTAGAAAGACATTCCAATCACATCTATTCTGTTAGCTGTTAAATAAGATTAAAAAAGGAGGTGTCCCAACGAATAATAATAATTTAACACATTGTCTTTTAGTGGATGCAACAAAATCGTAATAAGAAATATTATTGAGATTAATAAATCTATGATTTTTTTCAATGAATAAACATGACCTAGATTGAGATATCTAGAATATATAATTTATGAATGAAAAAAAAAGTGTGGGCTGCTAATTTGAAGCCAGAGACCATGCCAGCTGCAGGTGATCACGCCAGGTGAGCTGGAGGCGAGGAGAGGTATACACTAAGCATGTAGTGTCACAACCTATCAAACAGTTAGTGGAGGGAAGGGGGAGAGAGTCATGAAAAGAATTATAAGCATCTATGAGAGGGAGGGGGTGTTAAAGTGTTACAAAATGAACATCCAAATTATGAAAACAAGAAGACGGTCCTTGGATGGGAATTAAAAGAAAGAGGAGAGAGAGAATACAAGAAGCCTAGTTGAAAATATTGTGTTTATTTAATTATATTAATTAATTTATAGATCTATAATCTATATATAGATTTATTTCTGGCTGTTTCTACACATAGATTATATAGGTATTTAAATAAATAAACTATAAACGATATATATATATATATATATATATATATATATATATATATATAGAGAGAGAGAGAGAGAGAGGGAGGGAGGGAGAGAGAGAGGGAGAGAAGCAATAGACTATAAATACATATTGCAGAAGTGAATCTACTTCTTTTAATACAATCTAAATAATTTTTAATTAACACAGATATAATTTATTAGCAATTACATAGTGGTGTTCATTGATGGTGCTCAGTGTCCAAAGGAGGGGAAAGCATAAAAACTGTGTTCAGTATCTAGGCTATAGGAGCATGAAGTTGATGAAATGACCCATTTTATTTTAAAATAAAATCTTGACTATGAGTTATGAGTGGTAATACAAAGGAACACAGCTATTTTTATTGTCCATGAGTATCCCAGTGACCTAACTTAGGTAGAATATAAGTGTGTTCATATTTTTAGTTTTTGTGTTCGCGTTTATGCATAATTTCAAGACATCTTAGAGATTTAATGTGAGGGGCTATGCCTAGGGATCTTAAAATTTAGTTATGTTAATATAGAATTCAAATCTGAGCTTATTGACACTTAAATATAGAGACTGCCCAAAATAAATTATGGTGTCCGGAATCAAATAATGTGGGTCAAATTTGTCCGAATTAAATGAAAAGACACTGTCTCTTTGACCTTAAATATAATAACAAATATAGGTTAGGGGTGCAAATATAAGTTGTCATCCTTATTCTCTTGAAACTAAAGAAGATTTTGCTACTTCTATGTCGAACCATTGTCAAATAATGACACATAGGTGTCTGAATAGCATAAAAAAAAACTACTCTAAGAATCTACTGAATTCTACTGTATAAACTAAAAATAGTATTAGATCTAGTAGTTTTAACTACTCCTGTCCTAGATCTAGAAGTAAAATTAATCTAGATAGATTATTTATTTATTATTCTAGACTAGATGAGTAGATCTATCTTAGACTTTGACGTCTTAGACACAATGACTAATGAGTCACTAATGACAATATCAGTTATGAGTATGAATAGTAGTATATCATACTATATTACTATATGATAGTATATGGCTGCCTGGTTGTGCGGTCTGCACGCTGGACTGCTGTTCAGATTTATCGAAGGACGAGGGTTCAAAGCCTGCCCGCTCCCATCCCCCGTCGTCCTGCTGAGGTTTGGACTAGGAAGTAAACTATCTTCAACTCTGAAGGAACATCCAAAACATGTAAAACATTTTACAAAAACATGTCGTATTGATTATCTACATCTATCTAATTCTATTTTTCTAATAATTATAATTAATAAACAACATTCTATAAAATAAAATAAATGAATAATAAAATAAACAATTAAAATATTTTATTGACTATTGCTTTAAAAATTTTAATGCATTTTTAAAAATGCATACCAATATATCGCTTTTTGATTCCGTCATTTTCAGACTAGATCTAGAAAAGATATCTAGACTAATCTAGATCTAGATTTATTCTATGTCTGGCCCTGATCTGTCTATGGGTGACGATCAGGAGTACGACGAAAGCTCTATAAACTGTCTATTCAAGCGTATTTGTATGATCTAGAGCTCTAAACTCATCTAATTTAGTCTTCTTCTTATATAATACAGACGTTACTTCAAAAAAGAAGATGATTACGTCCTAAGCGTCATGCATTATTTTAACAAATTATTTTTGAAGGCAGAGCTAGAATACAAAAGTAATTTTGTATTATTTTGGCGTTTAGATTAGTGTAGGACTAGATGTTTACAAACTTTCGGGCACTCAGTGTCCATCCTGATAGACAGATATATGTAGATTTACCACTTCCTGCCATATTGATGTTAATATTGTAAATCAATAATAGACTCTACTCTAGACTAGTGACTAGATCTAGATCTAAGTCTAAATTCAAATTGACTAACTAATAGACTAGTTCTTTAGATTTTAGATCTAGATTATTATACTTATTATAGTTTATAGCTTTGGATTCGACTACACTGGACCTTGTGACAGTACTGTCTGTCTGTGTGTCACTACTGGACTAGTCACTCAGTAGTGACAAGAAGATCTTTTTTGAATTTTCTAGTGTCAGTCAGACTTAGTGTCTGTCAACTCAACTGTCACACTCACAGAGAAGTGACAGTCACACTCACAGTCAGTGTAACACTAACTGTGTTAGTGTAAATAAAGAATTGTTGTAAATTACTTAAAATTAATAAGTTTTAGTCTTATTAGTTAAGTTAGAACTTAGATTAATAGATCTAACCTATGACTAGTTCTAGATACTAAGAATCTTAGAGTCTATACTATAATAGGTACGTCGATTAAAATTTCAAAATGATCACAATGCAATGGAACCTATTTGTTTAGATAGAGCTTGAAAAATGCTTTCCAATGATACCATTTTTATATTGCTGAGTTAACTCTTTGACTCCGGAATTACTTCGGAATTTTTTTTCCACCTATGGACGGAATTAATTTTTCTGCCATTTCAGAGCGCGCTAATTTGTTTCGATATAACTTGTATAACTTTTTTATTTATTATTGGAATAATTTGATATAGAATTAAAGAGAAATGAATGCTCTTTCCATTTCTTATGTTTTCTAGTTTGCAAATCATGTTGTTTTGTAATTTTGGGTTTTGAATATAAAAATTAAAAATGAAAAACTCACCAACTGACATTGAAAATATCCATTCAAGTGCATGTTCAAAGAAATTTATTGTACAAATTGAATCCAAATAGCTTTTTTTCTCATATTTATCCATTTGTTTACAGAACACCATAGAAGAAACAGCAATAGATGCAATAAATAATAAACTGGAACTAATAATCCAATGTCACTACTTTAATGAAAAAGCCCATAAAAAAAGCAACACTCTTGGAACAAAACACTTTTACCCTAAAACTAGTCCAACTGTACAGCATATATATATTTATAGTATTTTCTTCTAAAGTTCTTCATGTACTTAGTATATAAATATTCCTTCTAGTTGCAATATTCATGGAAGCAGTCAATATGAATGTGTAGGTTCGACTCCCATCCAGCGCAAACATAAACCGTTCTCCCTGACCTACAGTGTTTACATACTCTGTCTTTCTTTATAGTTATAGGTCCCCATTCTCTGAAAATGGATCTTATTCTAGCAGGGGTGTTCAATTTAATCCTATGGTTTGCATACCTATTTATTTTGCTGACAAGACTATCAACAATGTCATTGTCAATGAAAAAAAAAAAACATTCCAGCTCAATAGATGCAGTGCTAACTAAGTCTAGGTTGACAACCCAATTTCTTGGTGGAACAAATCTGAAATTGATCTGTTTCAGTGCCTAGATGATAGATCTAGAGATCTACCTCTATCTAATTAGATTTAGATCTAGATGATGTAGAAACAGCTAAACTAGTTCTAGATCTACATTGAACATTAGCTGGGGTTGGAGCTGCTTCATCAGCTGATAAACTTCATCATTACTAGACCTAGCCATAGGTCTAGATTCTAGATCTATAAATTAATTTACTAGATCTAGATCTATATAATTAGATTTATCAATATCACCATCAGATGAAACAAAATCACTGTCATCTGAATTATTATACTTCTTTTATCAAAGAAATATTTAGATCTACAAAAATTATATGGCCTTGGTTGAAGCTCCATGTAAAAAAAACATGCACACAGAAAAAATAAATGTAATCTCTTTACAAACTTCGTACAAAATAAAAACACGTTAAATGAAGGAAATTCTGGATGTTTAGCAAAGGGAAACTATTCTAGATAAAAAATTAAGCAAAAAAAAAATGAATTGGAGAAATAGAAACGAAAAAAATAAATTTGAAATAGCCGATGCCCCCAGCGTTGGTCCGACTTTTTTCCCCCTTTTTTAAAATCAACGTCCTGTGCGTTGTTGCGGAGCCAAAGAGTTAATTATGAGGAAAGTTATTAAATTTTTAGTGGCCAAAAATTAGCCTTTGAAAAGCAAAAAAAAATCTTTGACCGAAACAACTGACAGTTCAACTTTATTATAAAACTGTATTATAAAAAGTCTTAAAGATATGGGGTTGACACTCTTTTTCATTAACCTGTATTCTGTTAAAACAAATTTAAAAAATAAGACCAAGCAATAAAATCTTTGAAAAAAAGTGAATTAATATATAAAAAAAAGCCTTCATCAAAAAATAAAAATATATGTGATTTTGTCATCATATGAGCCCAAAAATCACTAATAAAACAAATCAGAGATCTGTAGTGTGTTTTATTTTGTTTAATTACAATTCTACTGAATTTAAATAGCTATTTATATGCATCAGATGGATAATTTTTATAAATTATAAATGAAAATAGCACTGCGCAGAAAAATATTTGCTAAAATTTAATCACTATAAGTTTAATAAATTTCATAAAAACAGTTTAAACCTTTTTGTAGAGCACTGTAAATTAATCATTTTAAAATGCCTGAATTTAAATGCTTTAAAAATTAGATTGTAAATAAAAAATTTCTTGCATCGGACAATAAAATAAAAAAGAAACCTTGCGATTTATTTAGAAGTTATTAAAAGATTTTTTACTTAAATTTTTGTGCAGTAATAGCTCATCATTTTAAAAATATAATGCACTCATTTATTAACTATTAATTTACATGTATACCAATAGAAAAAAACAAACACAGAAAAAAATAATTAATTAATAGTTCGCAGAGCTAAAAATATGAAAAAAAAAAATTATTTAATATTATTATTTTAAAATATTTATTTTTACTTTAAAATTTGCACATTACAAAGTCATTATAATAAAGATACATTCCCTCTCCATAATCTAGCATTTAAACATTATAAAAGTTAATCTAAATGAAAAATTCCTATGTGTGCTTCTAAAACTAGGACGTGATAGATAGAAATTGACCAGTTCCACTAAATCACAGTGCTGGTTGTTACTAAAAATAGATTTTGACCATCAACTTTGAAAATTAATATCTAAAGAGTGTGCCAAGCTACAAAGTTCAAACTTAGCACACAGATGTATATTAACATGCTAAGTTCAATAGAATTAGTGAGATTGTTGTAACTATAAACACTTTTATTTAATTTAAGAAATAAAATTTTACCCTTCTTTGTCTTTGTTAATTTTAATATCAAATATCTTTAAAGTGCGCCAAGAGAATCTAATGAAATTTGAAATATACACATTTCATAATATGATAAACTATTGTAGCAAACAGCATTGTTGTAACTTTTATAGGAAAAAAGTTGTAAAAATGTCAACTTTCACATAAACTTTTGTTAAGAAAAATTTAACAGATTGCCTTCAAAAGCATATAAAAATGATCTCTGATATCTTATGTTTACAAAAAGTAATCACAATTAGTCCTGAAATCAAATACAATGTGCTAAAACTTTGATGGAAATGACCACCCCTAAAAAAAGGGCAAAATGTGCTGACACACTTTTCAGCCATTTTTTGGGAGAAAAAAAATGGATCTCGGTCAGTTTATCGAAGTACCTAACTATAATTATGATAGGGAGGTGAAAAAAAAATTATCTTTGAAAAAACAATTTTTCATTAGTACATCATTAAAATACTTTAAAAGAACTTTCTAATGGTGTATAAATTATGACTATGTTTAACAGTAAGAAAGTTATGATTTTTTTTGTGCCGTTTTGATCTAACATTGGTTGACATGGAAAAAGTGATGAGAGAGCTTGTCGCTGGCTCAGCCGGCGAGACACACCCCCAAGGTCAAAAGTTAACAAGTTTGAACTGAGTTTCGTAGACGATAGTCTACTTATTAAATAAGAAATTTAATAGATCATAGTAGATTCATAGTAAATTTCTAGCTCACAAATCTGATTTCATTTATATTTATGAACTTAATTTGTTTAAAATGTAAATATTGATGAAATAAACAAATTATCGGGTCTAGATCTACAAGAAATGTCAGAGAGGCGGGGACAAATTGGCGGCGTTGTGATGGCAGAAAATAACAAAATATCTAAAAAGTGGGATCAAAATCGCCTGAAACAATCTTTTTTCAGATGCGTTTTTTTTTTAAATTGCAAGGTAAAAACTTTTTAAAAAGTATCTAGATCTATAGCTAATAATATCTGCTACAAGATTATAATTTCATTTGTTGATGACAAACAATATCTTCTATAAAAAAAAAAATAAAACCTGAAAAGTCCATTGAGGTCAATGTTATTTTTTTTTTTTTTAAAGTTTGTACGATGTTGACGATAGATCGATCTGAAAATTGGTAGGAATATAGCCAGACACATGTACTATTAGCAGGAACAAAATCAACATGGTACGATTTTTCTGTGATGAGTATCAGCAAAAATAAAAATGTACATATACTTTCAATGCAAAATATTTAAATAAATTAAAAATAAAAAAATTGTCAAAGACAAAAATGTTCTCCATCATCAAAAGTAATCGAATTCACTCTTTTTAGCAATGATATCTTTGTATATAGTGAGTATAATCGATTTCAAACAAAGACTATGTAGCGGTAAGGAAAACTCTTGTTTCAAGTTTTTACGTCATTTTTTGGACACCGGAAGTTCCGGAATTTCACCTCCCTACTATAGTTATATAGTAGACGTATAATCGGTAAATTAAATATAGTCATAGTCGGCATAGATGATAGTCTTATTTTAAGACTAAGTCTATACTAGATCTATAATATTGTCTCTATCTATAATAGTAAAATAAACATAAAATAGTATTCTATAGTGTCGTAAGTGTGAGTATAGATTTAATAGATCTAGCTAGTCCTCTACTGCCTCTAGCTTTGGCCCTGGCCTTGGCCTTAGAATCAGTATACCCTAGAATCTAGATTTAATCTATAGACTCTTAGACTACTTTTCTCTTTTATTTACATTCAACACAAAAAGTATACAAAAAAATGATGAGGAATGACAGTGCTTCCGTCATTTCATCTCTTCAAATGGATTATGGTGACTCTGAAGAAGAAGAAATGGATTCCAAAAATAGTTCAAAGTTAAATTTTGATGATGTCAAACCAGACAGTATCGAACTTATAGAGAAAGATTTTAATGTGGAGTCACAACTTGGTCTTGAAACTAATGATTACATTGTTGAAAATGAAGTTAAAGCTTTAACTTCATCAGACAAAAATGAAAGGGAGTTAGATGCTAATATTGAAGTTAAACACGAGCTAGAAATAAGTCCAGCAGAACTTATATCAGATGACGAAGATGGTCATCCATTGCATCACAAACACCAAACTAATCATAAACATCATTCACCACATTTTCTTGATGACATAAAGAAACATATTGTGGGGGAATCTCTAAATACAGACTCACCATCAAGCCAAGGATCAACTAAACCAGGCAAAAAAGGTAGGCGTTGCTTTAAAAGTGAAGTAAAATTATAACTCTAGATCTATATGATGACAAAGCTATTTTTCAGAGTTTTTTAAAACTGAAGTGGATATTTAAACGAAAACTCTATCGTTTTAACAATTTTTTGATATATATGTATTTTAATTTACAGATAATGAGTATAATATCATTCTTTTAATTTTTAAAAATTTTTAATAATAACTTTGTAATTGATGCCAGACTTCCATGGTGTGTCTATGCGACATTAGAGCCAGTGGTTACCGTTAACAAATCTAGTCCATTAGATTAAAGGTGCTGCAAATCTAAAGCAAGCATCAGATCTGAAACAAAAGTAAAAAGTTGTAAAGTTCCCCTTTGAGATCTGAAACAAGTAGACATAATTGTTTTAAAAAAAATAGTACTAGAATTGGCTAGATTCTAGTTCTACAATATAATTCTGAAATTAAATAGGGAATGATAAAATTTAGAACAAGAAATATATATGTGCAAAGCTGCAAGCAGGGCTGGCCTTAAAGGCCACTGCAACCTATATGACCGCATATGACCACTTTCATATAACATGTTGCAGCTTTACACAAACTTTCCAGTAACACTTTATCTATGTACCTGCCTCTTAAAGGGGTAACAATGTGGAAAAACTAAAAGCCAGCCATTAATTAGGACTAGGCTTTAACTACTAAGAAGGGGAACTCTGAAAACTATGAAGGAATCTTTATAGAGCGATATATGCCTTAAAAAAGGTTCTATATTTCACAGATATCTTAATCAGTTAATCTTAAGTATCTCAATATCTTAAATTTAATTTCAGCTACTCGTTTAGTCTCATATGGCCCAGATGAGGATGTTGACGAAAATTCTTCTAGTTCAGAAGATGAAGAAGGTCAAGAGGTAAGTGGAACTTGAAAGTGCATTGTTTTAAAATAACTTTCTGAAATATTCTGGTTAAAAAATACACAGTTAAATAGTTAAATACACATACAAATAGTTTGAATTTTGGAAATATGTTTTATAGCAAAAGCTAAAAGATATTCAAATGTAAAATATAGCATTATCAAGCTTGTGTTATTTCATTGTTTTTTTTCTTCAGCCAAATGAATCTGCAAGTCCTGAGCTGAACTCAGCTGATGCATGTAAGTGTTGTAATTATACTTTTTTAACAAAGCTTATATCAACTCATTCTGTCTGTCTGTCTGGTAAAAAGTTTGTACACGTTATTTCTCCCACACCCAATCTTGGATCACGCTGAAATTTGCACAATTATTTTTTTTAACCTGACAACACAAGAATCAATATAAAAATTTAACCCATTAGTTCATTAACTATTGGTAATTTTTTTGTTTTGTTTGGTATCTAGAACAAGTGAAAGAAATTATACTTTGTCTGAAATGGTGGTATAAGTTGAATTATTACCCTTTATAGCTTGTTGCCTGAGGCTTAGTGAACACAAACATGAAATAGGACAATAGATAGCTATATAATCTTCCCTGTTCATAAGCTCTTCTCTAGCAGAATTGTTACCATGTTGGCTTGAAAAGCCTGAGAATGCTTAAGCCTACAAGTTTGAATTCACTTTCTTTTTTTTAAATACATTTTAAATAAGATCACCCAGTTACTCTGTTCTTTCTCCCCCAACCATTTCCAACTGGTCCAGACAAGCGATAGGATCATAGCATATTGAGAAAGCTAAAAGCATGAAACTGTGCTAAATAAAATAATAGGTAAAAACAGTTGATGTATATCTCTGAGACAAGAATTACTAGCTCTTTGGCCACATGAGGGAAAATCTAGTTTGACTGTTATAATTTTTCAAAGTAAAACGTAAATAAATGTAAATTTGGCTGGAGACTATATCTAGGTCTATAGCCATTATGGCATAGTCAGCCATATTACCCTTATAATGCCATAACTGAGTAAATTTAAAGTTGCTTCAATTTTATTGAAGTTTATAAGTGTTGCTTTTATTTTTATGTAAATCCAATATAGATTACATCTAGATTCTAGATCTAGAAGTAGATCTAGACTAGATCTTAAAGAGTTCTAAATCAGAAATTAAGGTCTAGTGTTAAATTTAGATATATAATAAAAATATAACATAAATATAAAACATATAATAAACACACCAATAAATAATTGCATCAGTGTTGTTTACCGGTCGTTGACATGTAGCACCAAACTGCTGGTAGACAACTAAATCGTTGTAGGCTTAATATATCTTAATTAATAAACTTGAAAAAACTTGAATAACTTCTTTTTATGAACAAAATTAAATAGAACTTTATTTATAATATAGACAAAATCAACTTGGGAGAAATGAAATAAATGTTGTGTAGACGAGTAATAATATCTTTTAACAAAATCTAACTCACTACAATAACACGACCTTTCATTCTCACATTTACAGTTGTATCTCCTTACTAAGATCAAGTGACAACCATGCCACCTTTGTTGTATCATTCACAATCAATTGCTAGCCTCCTCCCACCATCACCATATAAACACACACACACATACTCCATAACAATAAGTATGCCTTCCTTGCTGGCCAAATAAAAAAATGTGTAAGTTCTAGCTGTTGACGGTGTCACAGGTTTGATACCCAAATAGAACCAAATTTTTTTTTATTATTTTTTTAAAATATCATTATATTTTAAGTTTAATATTATCTTTTAAAAAATATTTTTTTTTAATGTTTTTTCTTTTTTGTTATTCTATTAATTAAAATAAATCTTATCTTCTAGCCATTCTTTCTCGGAGTGTTCAAAATATGTCAAATGATGATATAAAAATACCCCCAGAACCACCTGGAAAATGTTCAGCACAGTTACAGGTATTGTCATTATTCAGTATAATTGCATTTATTCTTCTTCTAAAAACAACAAATTTTATGTAAAATTTTTAATTTGTTAATAAAATTAATAAAAAAAAAGATAATGTTTACATTTGTTATATTTTTGGACTGTCACATGTTATTATACAAGTCTTGTTGAATAAATCTTTTAATCTGTGTAAAAACTATTTTCAGAAAAAAATTGAAGAAATGTATGAAAGAATGCGCCGTCAAGAATTTGACTTGAACAGAGCTATACAAAACAAAAAGAATTTTCGCAATCCCAGGTAAAAACGACTCATTTGTTTGGCTTGATCATTCTGTTCTGCTGGGAAAGTATTGTTAGACTCTTACAAAGTGTAAAACTTGATAAAGAAATAGATAAGTGTTGTTTTTCTTTTTAAGTCATCTCTTTGTCTGAAATCCACAAACACTAGCTTTATTTTTCATATAACTTAACTGGTTAATTTTTTTTTCTTACACAGTATTTACGAGAAACTTATAGACTACTGTCACATTGATGAGAAGGGAACAAATTTTCCTCCAGTAAGTTTCATATCATTTTATTAAAGATTTTAGGTACCAGTAAAACTAGTAATTTGCTTCCTTGCTAATAAAAATGATAACTAAATGCTAAAATTACTAATTCCACTTTTTTTTTTTCAAGTAGTCATTGGCCTGAGCAGTCATAAATACATTTTTGAACCTCCATAAAAAAAATTCCAGCTCTCTTGTAAAATTTGTTTTTACTTTTTCAATAGAATTTTTCTGCGAATTAACATTCCCCATTTATTTAACAGTTTATTATTTGACTCAAGGATATTGTTCATATCTAGCATAAGCTTGTAGTCATGACCCAGTTCCTTTTACCAGCATTATGCTGATAAGTAGTAGTCTTAAATGTTGTATCTGCTAAGGGTATCAGCATTTTTTAATATTTTTTTTCTTAATTTATTTTACTTTTCATGGGATATAGGAATTTCTATTCATCATCACTCACCAAGCTCAGTGTTCTGTGTTGTTAACTTATTTTTTTCAACCTCACTTATAATACTCACATGTTCAGAGAGCTCATAACACAGCATGATCTCAGAGCTCTGTCTTCTATTCAAAAAGATATAAATTAAGGTGTTATTAGTTTCTTTCTATTGTATACAAGTAGAAGAAAGCAGTTGGACTTGTTCTTCTAATTGTTAAATGCTAAAAGTCTTAGTCCCTGATACTCACTTAAGTGAAATTTTTACTTCTAAAAAAAAATAGCCACGTCTCTTCTACAATATTTTGCAGGAAATATACGATCCACACATATGGGGAAAAGACTCTTATTACGATGAATTAGGTAAGCTTTTTATACATATTGGATTGAAAACAGACTACTTCCACAGTTGCATATTGTTCATGAAAATTAATCATCTGCATATTTTTTCCATGTTAGGATACAAAAGAAAATTAATTTAGAACACTTTCTCTTTGTATGTATCATTAATTTAGACTCAACCATTTCAAGTAGATTTGTGATTTTTAGTTTTTACAAAGTTTATAACAACTCACTCTGTGTGATAAAAAGTTTGGTCACATTATTTTTCTTTTTCTACGTTATTGAGAGATATTTGTAAGTGCAGAGTTCTTTCCCTTTTATTTTAAAAACATTTTTTTATTTTTTTGTTTGTTTCTTAAGATAAAATACAACGAAGAGATATTGAAAAAAGAGAGAAAGAAAAGAAAACTAAAGTAAGTGGTTGTTAGTAGATTATGTTTTCTTTCTTGGTATATAATAAGTTTTTTCTTGTTGATTAATTGTATTATGTGGCTAACTTACAATATCTATACTAACACCACAAATGTTGCCTAGCCATAGAGTGTAAAAAGCACAAATAGATTATGACACTTAGAAAATTTTAGTGTTATACAATAGTATTTTACAATTATATGAAATGATTTAGCTAAGAAATGAAATGCATGGTAATTTATGGCATTCTTTAGGTCGACAATTTCCTGAGCATTCTATATCTTATAATGCATGATTAATTAATTAATTTATTTATTTTTATAAGACAAAATGCTCATTCATTGGATTCCAAATAACAAATTATTCTAAACTTTTAAAAAATATTCTACCACAAATGCATAAAAAAACCTGAAGGATAACAATAAAACCCTGAAATTGATTTTCTTCATCCTCCATCCATGTTCAATTGTGCCTTTTGTCTCCATGCCTGAACTCTAAGCTTTTGTAGATCTGCCTCTACTTCATATATCAAGCCATCGTATTTGTGGTCTGTTTTGGGTTGACTACCTTTTGTTTTTGCCTGTACACTATCTTTGCTCCTCTGTTCTCTGACTTTCTTTCAAGGTGACCTGCCTGATGTGATCTGTTCTTTTTTATTTCCATGACTATGGAGGGGTTTTCATATTGCTGTTATATCTCTTGGTTAGTGCTTGTCCTCCATCTGGTTACATCTTGTATGACAACATCAAATTGTTCTTGATGATTTTCCTTTCTTAAGTATTCATCAAAATTAGATGAGCTTTTCATTTTAATTAGTTGTTAAGGGTTTACATTAAATTTATCACAGAATTTTGAACTCTGTAGGGCCTTCTCAGTTTCTATTGATCATTTGCCTAAAGAATGGAAAGTGCTCTAGGCTTAGACTTATTCACCCCATTTTTCAGAGTGTAATTCCCATTAATTTTTACGCCTTACTCCACTTGGTGTCCTTTACTTTTAGGTCTTATCTATGAAAGTGCAGTCAACACCATGTTTTACTAGTATAGCTGTAGTTTTTTTTTTCATGCTATCACTGTTTTTAGACAGCACATTTAATTTCATCTAAGGACATGTCGTTGCAAACCTCAAACGATGTAAAGTCACAACTTCATTAAGTAGGCAATTTTCCATTTGGCTCAGGATTTCTCTGTTGATGAAATGGTTTCTGTATGTGACTCTAAACTATTGCTGCTATTGTTAGCAGATGTCTTCCTGCCACAGTCAAAAATAGTTCACTTATTATACCTTATTGTATTGTTGTAACCCTATCGGTGACACAATAGGGTTAACTGTGTATGATCAGCTGACACATGTGACGCAGGCCATTAATACAGTTTAGCATGCTATGTCGACAGATAAGGGACAGTACTAGTCAATTGAAGTTAGTAAATTAAAGTAATTAAGTTATATGTGAAGTCAAGTAGTGATATGAAAGTATTTTAAGTGAAGCAGGAAGTTTCATCAAATATCATCATGAAAACCGGATAGATGTCATATTATTACGTTCTACAAGCAGTCTTTTTTTATTTACATTATGCCAGTAGTTCTTGTAGTTGTTGCTGCTTATGAATGACAAGCCTACGAGATACATGCCTACAGTCATACTACAAAATTATGTCTTGATATTTGTCAGGTTTAGGATTTATTTGTGTTGTTAACTAGCAGTACACCATTAAAGTCCCGGGGTTCAACCTGACAAGAACATCACTCACACACAGTTGTACATAGAGAAACCAACTATGTGAATAGTTTAAATAACAAAAATAAATGAATTTAATTGTATGAAACTGATATATGTGTATGTACAATGAGGATGATAAATAGACAATATATATATATTAGATATATATATATATATCATATGTATATATAAAGATATTAAATAATTAATTAAAGCACCTTTGCTACTGCTATCAACTTGTCACCCTGGTTTCATAGTCCACCAGACTCTGACCGACTGGCGTCACAAAACTGCCAACCTCGGTAATAGTAAAGTTAGACCTCAGATGATCGCCAATTTGACAATGACACTGAAAACTGTAATATATATTTCTGAGACGGCAAGCGACGCCCACACTAGCATAGACTCGAGCCAGTATATACAACTCCAACACTGGCACCCTATAAACGAAATAAACACAATACTCTCAACTTCTACACTAAAAATAGAAATGGTTACAACCTCATACAACATACAATAATAGATATCACAAATGAATAACTCACCCTAAACAGGGGTCCCAAAAATCCTACTGAATAATAAGTCCGAGAAACTGGTACAGACAAAGAACATTTTACGGGCCAACACACCGTCCGTTTCAACCAAATTCAGAGGGTGAACTGCCTCATGACAAAGAATGACCAATAGATGTCACCGGACTTTGTGACGTAGCAAAAAGAATTCAAAACAAAAATACAAGACACTCTCGCCCCGTACAAGTACTACGAATAGAGAAAAAAAAAAACAGAGTTAGGAGAAAGAAAAAGACACTTGTCTATACTACGCGACAATATTCATCAATAATATCATTTCCACTTTCATTGCAATCGTATATCACCACTGTATATGTGAATCTCAAAGCCAATCTTTTTTTTATTCAAATAATCTTTGTAAGATGGTCCTTGCTCTTCCTATTAGCATGCAACATCATAACAGACATTGCCATTGCTTGTAATGATGAAGCCTAGTTAGCTTAACTTATCTATCTGAGGAAGTTGTATTTCATTGACATTGATTGGACCCACATGTTGACCTGTATCCTACTCATACAATTTTAATTTGCCCAGGTTTATCTGATGTTGATTTTTAGACTTTAATTCATGATTAAAATACATTTATTTACTCAAGTAGTACCATGTCAACTGTGAAGTCTTAGGTCTGTCAGTGTATCCATTTTGTCTCATTGTTATTCTCATTACATAGTCGATGGTTTGGAGGAAGAGATTAGGAGAGTAAATGTACACTTCTGTCTCACAGTAGGTGTGAGACAGTGCTCTAGGCATGATGGTATATAATATTGCTTTATGGTCTCAAACATGACCAAAAAAAAATGTTGATTTATTTAACTACTGGATATTATTAGAAATTAATTTTGTCTTCCTCAGATTGAGTTCATTAGCGGCACAAAAAAGCCAGTTTCTTCAGATGGAAGTTTAGGACCACCTGGTAAGCGATGTTGTTTTTTTTATAATAGTGTAAAAAATACAGTTTTGTTGTACTAAGACGCTTCCTTTCATCTTAAACATTTTTAACAAATGGACAGAACTTATAAAGACTGAAAAATAAATGGTCACATTATTTTTCTTCTTCTACCTTATTTGAGATTTTTTTTTCTGATTCCGATTGTTGGTCCATTCTAATGTATGAAAGCAGTCTAACTGCAGTTCCTGTTTTATGCCCAAAAACCCTTTTAGTGAATTTCCAGATTTAGGAAACGTTTTTATAGAATATGAGTTTTGATGATATTCAAAGAACCCTCAATTTTCTGCTCTTAATCTAAAGGAAATGGTTTGTTCACATCCTGACATTGTGTCTAAACAAAATTTTCTTGTGATTTGTATTTATACTTTTTGACTCTAGTGCCCAGTACCTTGTTGCTCTTCCACTCATTTAAGAACATTTATTTTGTATTAAAGCTTCTTTAGTTAGCCATATGCCAGTTTAAACCATATTTTAATCGGCTTATATCAGCTCACTCTGTTTGGCAAAAAGTTTGTACATGTTGGATTAATCTTGGATTAAGCTGACATTTTGCACAATTAATTCTTTTACCTGACAACACAAGAATCAATAAAAGAATTTAACCAGTTAACTATTGGCAATTAATTATGGTGTTTGTTATTTTGAACAAAGGAAAAAAAACATACTTGACAGATGTGGTGGTATAAGCTGAGTTTGTCACCTTTAGGACTGTTTAACCCTTAGTGAACATTTTTTTTTATGCATTTAAAAAATGATCATGTAAACATTCACAAGATACCCAATTCTTCTTCCCCTGAGCCAAACTAATTGATACAATTACACTTAATATAAGCTTTGTTTGTTTTTTTTAAGTATTTGTTTATGTTTTTCTTGTTTTTTTAATTCTATAGATGAAAAGAAAAGGAAAACCAAATGGGATGCTCAGCCTACCAACATCATCCATGTCACCAAAATCCCATCAACTTCACAAAATCCTGGAGTTGTCAGTTTAACAGCAATGGCCACTGGCACAAAAGCTACTGTAATACCAGCATTAGGCTCTCTGTCTAAGAAAACATCTCTAAAATAAAATTATTTCTCCTTTGTACAAAAGTGAAAAATGTCATATTTGTTTTTGTTTGTTATTTTGTTTTTATAAACTGCCCTTAGAAAGAGCAAAAAAGCTTGTGATATATGCAGTAAAAATCTAGCAGTGAAATTCTGTGTTGACTGATGACTCTAGCCTTGAACCAATTTCAAACTTGGTTCATGGGAATGTAATTTTTAACCAACTCGCGTCATCCAAATAGTAAGTCGCAGGTGTACTTCGTGCTTCATTTCGTGCATTTCTGAACCAATTCGTTAATGGACAGAAGAAACTTCAAGAGCACTGACCATCTGTCCCTCAATAAACAGAACTTCTACATGGAATATTGTGTACAAAATGCAACAATTCAGCACACATGTTTTCAAAGAAGCTTTTGATTATGGTGGGTCACTTCTCTTGTGAAAAGAAATATGATTTCAAAGCAGGATATAATTTAAATAGTCTCTCCACAGAAAGCTAACATCTGGTCTTCCCAGACGAAATTGCTTTTTTTTTTTTTTAAGAATTCCCGCGAAGAGCGACACAAAGAGCTGTATCATCAGGGGAAACAGTTTCACTTAATTGTCACTTGAAGCATCTCAACAACTGGGCATCACTTACATGCTTCTTTACTTTGTTAATTGCATAAGGTCCAGACCTTTAGTAAGTATTGCTTTACAGTCGGTTCTTGCACATTTGTATTTTGGGTCATTCCTTTTAAGTAATTCAAAGTGGAGCTCATTATTACGGAAAACTATAGGATAGGCAAAGGGTGACCTTGAACTCTTCCTGTTTTGAGTAGTCTCTCAGCGCAATGGGATTGTAGTGTTGACTGGGCCCTTCTGTCCAACTCTGCTTCAGTTTCATTCGGGCAATCAGAAGATGATCTGAAACAACATCTGTTCCTGTCTGACTCTTCATCCCGAAGAGAGCAACGGAACTTCTTCACAATACAGACGTGGTTTATTTAGTTCTCTGTTGACAGGTCTGGTGATACCCAAGTTGCCTTGTGTATTGGTTTGTGTGGGAAGAAAGTTCATCCAATCATCAAGTTGCTAGTGGCACACATGTTGGCACATATTTTCCATTTTCGTTCATGGCAGACAACTGACACGAATTTGAAGTCCATGCTGGAATTAGACAAGGCTGTTTGCTGTCTACATTCGTGTTTCTGCTAGTCTTAGATTGGGTCATGAAGACAGCAACATACCAGAAGCGGAAGGTATATAGTGGACACTGTGGAAACAGCTAGATGACCTTGACTTTGCAGATGACATGGTTCTTCTCTCTCACACACAACAGCAGATGCAGGAAAAGAAAACCATATATTGTGGACAATTCAGCAAAAATGGGTCTTACCATAAACAGAGGGAAGAGCAAGGTGTTCAAGATAAAGGCGACGACAACACACTCATTACAGTCCAAGGCGAGGCCAGGGTGTCAGAGTAAAACAAAAAAAAAAGCTGTCCAGACAAAGATTTTTATTAATCTAATAATGGCTTCTTTTTATTTTGAGCAACCAAGCTTGAATTGGAATGCTTAAGATCTATATCAAGAGTTTTTAAGGTTTCAACAGCAGGTGAGCTATTGTTTCAAAAGACCGTTAGCTGGTGCCGATAGTAAACAAAAAGCCGGATGGCTGGGAATGTGGATAGGTCAACAAGGCCGTGAAGTTTACAAAACTCTAAATATTACTGATAGTAAAGTGGGAGATTCGCAATTGCTATTGAAGAAAATAAAGGACTACATAAGGCCAAGACAAAATAAACGCGTGTCTAGATTTAGAGCACATCAGAGAAGCAGGTAGAAGGAGAACGTTTTGATAACTTTGTTAAAGACCTAAAGCTTCTCATTATGGACTGTGAGTATGACAAACCAGACGATATGCTTATTGATTTGATCATTAGTGGAGTCATACACGAAAAGGTGCAGTTGAGACTACTTGACCAGGGACAGAAGTTGACCCTTAGCAAGGCTATAGAAATTGGACAACAATATGAGATGTCGCAAAGCCAAGTGAAAATGTTTAGGGGCCAAGAAGTTCTAACAATCAAGAGACAGTCACACAATGTACTCAAGCAGAAGTCTAAAGACAACTCAGATAAATTATGTAGTAAATGCGGCAAGAACCACGAAAAGGGAAAATGTCCAGCAATAGGAACCACATGCAATTTCTGCAAAAAGAAAAACCACTGGTTTCAAATGTGCAGAAAAAGACGCAACGTCAATCTGGTAGAAGATGACAGCCACAGTGATGAAAATATTGTACCTGTTAGTACTGCAAGTAGCCAGTATAAAAACGGTAAAACTGAGAACATCAATGTCGTTGAAGACAAGTGGACTGTAAAACTAGTAGTACATGGTAAGACATTAAGTTTCCGTATCGACACTGGTGCAAGGTGTAACATTCTTGTCAAGTCAGAGTTTGAAAAGCTCAAAGACAAAGTAAAACTTGCTTATTCAGCAAAGTTACTCAAGTCTTACTCATGTTATTAAGACTTTAGGAGCAGTGAAAAATAATTTCCAAGAGGTGAAAGCAAGGTTTGAGGTAGTAGACCTTAGCCAAGAGAACATTTTGAGTGGTGACACAGCAGAATGTTTAGGACTACTACAAGGGATAGACAGCATAGAATCCAAGGCAGAAGACGAGTTACAAAGAGAGTGTCCTGACATGCTGAAAACAACTGGAACACCTCCAGGAGAATACAAGTTTCAGTTACAGGAAAATGCTAAAAGAGTTATTCATCCACCACCTCGCTTAGCAGCAGCGCTACGCAATAAAGTTGAAGAAAAACTTAAAGAAATGCAAGCTGATGGATTTATTACTCCAGTACATGAACCTACTGAATGGGTTAGCTCCATTGTTGTTCGTTCAGAAATGACAAAGTTAGAATATGTATTGATCCAAAAGATCCCAATAAAGCAATCAGACGGGAACATGACCCGATGAAAACTATTGAAGAAGTGATCACTAATATTCCAGATTCGAAGATATTCTCAGTTCTCGATGCCAAGTCAGGGTTTTTGCAAATAAAGCTTGAAAGAGAATTTTCATTTCTCACAACTTTCAACACACCTCTGGGAAGATATAGATGGTTACGATCACCTTTTGGAATCAAATCAGCGCCAGAAATTTACCAAAGAATTATGGATGAAATGCTTCAAGGTATTGAAGGAGCATATGTCATCATAGACGACATTCTAGTAGCTGGTAGAAATGTTGAGCATCATGATCACATTTTGAAACAATTCATGCAAAGAGCAACAGAGTACAATCTAAAGCTGAACTATGACAAGTGCAAGATAAGGCAAAACAGAGTATCTTACATGGGCCATATCTTGTCAGAGAAAGGTTTAGGACCAGATCCAGCAAAGATAAAGGCAATTATTGACATGCCAGCTCCTCAAGACAAAGATGAAATCAGAAGATTTCTAGGTTTCATTAAGTACCTACCAAAATTTATTCCTAATCTAAGTCAAGTAGATGCTCCAATACGAAAGCTTCTAAAAGATGATGTAGAATTTCAATGGAATCATGAACAAAACAAGAGTTTCAAAGAGTTTTAGCATATTATGATGTCAACAAGAACGTAGAGATAGAATGTGATGCAAGTAAAGATGAACTGGTTGCAGTATTACTCCAGGAAGGTCGTATAATTGCATATGCATCAAGAGCTCTCACGGATGCAGAAACAAGATATGCTCAAATTGAGAAGGAAATGCTTTCAGTTGTGTATAGTACAAGAAAATTTCACTGCTACATATTTGGTAAAGAAGTAACAGTTTATAATGATCGCAAATCTTCAAGAAACCTCTATTGTTAGCATCACTGAGAATACAGATGCTAATAAGACTACAATGGTATGATCTGAAAGTCTGTTACAGAAAAGGCAAGGAAATGTTTATCTCCGATACACTTTCTCGTGTACATCTACCAAATACTGATATACAGACATGCGAATTTACAGATGATTCAGTGCATATGATCTCTGTAAGTGATTCGAAATACAGTGAAATTCAAGACTGTACAAGCAAAGAACTTTCAATGCTTCGGGAAGTAATTATGACTGGTTGGCCAGACACAAGAAGCGAGACTCCAATAGAAGTCAGGCCATATTGGGATTCAATAGACCAGTTATCAACTTCAGATGGTATTATATACAAAGGTCTGAGAATAGTCATGCCACCGAGCTTACGTAAATATATGCTAAATCTGATTCACAAGTCTCACTTAGGAATAGTCAAGTGTAAGCAGAGAGCCAGAGAAGTCATGTATTGGCCAGGCATGAATGCAGACATTAAAGTGACAGTTAAGGATTGTAGCAGGTGTGCTGAACATCAGAATTAAAATGTGTCAGAACCGCTAATACCTACCATGACACCAGATTTCGAGGTGGTGAAGAAACAATTTGAATCCGAGAAACAGTCTCAGAAAAATTATTATGACAAGAGGAAAGGAGTTAAGAGTCATAATCCACTACTAGATGGAACGGCAGTCAGAATGCAACCTAATTCTAAGTGGAAACCAGGAACAATAGTTTCGAAACATTCTAAGCCTATGTTCCTCCATGGTTATCTAGGATACTGCCGAGATAGGTAAAGCTTTCTGTAAATATTTGTATTACACAAATAACAAATTAGTGTTTAAGAGGGAAGACATGTTAGGAACTGACTGATCTGAGATGTTATCTGGAAAGTCTTAATTATTATCAAATCTATTTGCTTTCTCAGACGACTTTCTTATGTGTTTCTTGTTTCTTCTGTAGACCTGATTTCCACTTGAGACGCATGGAGGAAGCTGATTTGGTGGCCTATGCCCCAGAGGGGACGAAAGGGAGAAAGGAGAGGAGATATGATAGGCAAAAGTACATTTAGTAGCTGCGAATCAATGTATCAGATATGAATATAAAAGTTGGACAGGTACCTTAATGGAGGCTTACTATGAACTTCCAATAAAAAAAATACGATCTGCTTTCAGATGTTTGGTTTAATACACATATGCGTCAGAAAACTGTGATCGATATTTTTAGCATCGCTCTCCACTGTAGTTGTTGATTTTGCCCTGCTTATAAACAGTAACTCTTCTATGTGAACTTAAATGTTCGTTTCGTTTAAGACGTTCTTACCTCTTCATCGACTTGACAAGAAAGGAAAGCCAAGTGAAGGAATACTGTATGGTTGAATTGATTAACGGAATCAACGAGAAACATGCCGAACGACAGCACGCCGAAAATCGACAAAAGTCGAAAGAAAACAAGCTGACGTCAGTTTCTGAGAAGGCAGGATGCTGCAAACTGAAAGCACTACTCATGTCTCTAAAACAGGGGCCTTCTAAACAGTGAACATGAAATAAGGATCAAGAAGAAAACGCATCAAGGCGTAACTTTTTAAAGTTATTTGTCAAAAGATTAAGAAATATTTTAAAATAAAAGCGTGACAGTGACATTGATCGACTTTTTTAAAATGAAAAGCGTGAGTTTGAGTTTAGGCACATCAGCACAATTTAGGCCATGTCGTGCCCGTAATCCTTTAAGGATCACTCTCCCTTTACATAACAAGGGCTAACTTCTATACACTTAAATAATTAAAAACAAGGTCTATTCACAGTTAAAATAGTAAGTAAAGGTAGTAAAAATCTAATAATTTGGTACAAATCTTATGTAAATATTATATGTTCACAGTTCAAAAATCTTCGTAGACAACCCCACCTCCCGGATGAAAAGCGTGACAGACGGTTCAAAGATGGACTGTAATGCCTAAGTCGTGACGTCTGGTCACCTTATCTTAAGCGACCCTTGACAAATAGTCGTTCGTTTGATCCACAGGCTGAGAAGCCCTGATCAAATTTCTGTGTCAGCACTTTCGGGTGGGTGTTGGCGGGAGAAGTCTTAAAAATTAGGACCAATTTCGTTGCCAAGTACACAACCAGCACGTGCAGTTTGATCGTGTGTGTAGAATTTTAGAATCCAGATCTAGATTAGAATAAGAAAAACAGTGCATACTAATCTAGGCAATCTAGCCTATATTATAATATTACCTTAATTAGAATATATTTTGTATATTTAAAAAAAATGCACGACTATGAAGCTATAAGAAAAAAGAATTTAGAAGATAATAAAAGGATTTTAGCATCTTTCGGATTATTGGATCCGGTATGTTTAAAATTTAAATTATAGATAAATCTAGATCTACTATCTTGACTAGATAGTCGCATTCTAGATCTAGATAAAAAATCATCTATCAATCAATGTTACTTATAACTAAAGACTTTAGTAAAGTTACTAATTTAATGTTAGTTAAACTTAGTTGAAATTTGAGCTGATCTAGAAAAGAATCTACTCCAACTATGACTAGTCTATTTTATTTATTTTAAGTCTATATTTTTTTTATAATATATTATAAATAAATAATATACGATCCCTATATACTATATAAATATTATATCATCTGTAATAAGTAAAGTCTAGTAGGCCTACAGTGATTCCCAAAGTGGTCTATATATAGACCCCCATGGGGGTCTATGAAGTCTTCCAAGGGGTCTACGAAAGTGAAAAAAAACAAATTGGGGTCTATGACTATGAGATTCCACAGGGGTCTACGATAATAGATTTCATTTAAGCAGGTTGTGACTTTAATTTTTACATCCCATTAATGGAATTCTTCACACTAATATAATATATTATAATTTAGTCTGGCTTATTTTAGTTTTATCCTTTAAATATTATATCCTCCTTCTATTCAAATGAAAAATTGTTGTGTATTTAATTTCAATAATTACTTAAATAACTTAATTTTGTCTACATCCAAGTAATGTTTAGCAAAAAGAAATGTAAACTGTATAGCGTTGATTATTTAAAATTGTTCATTCCTGCCTTATTAAACATGCCTATTGCCTTTTTTATGAAATTAATTACGCTGGAGGATCATCTGAGACAATGTCACCCTGATAAAAAGATTCGAAAAACTTTCAAACATTCAAAGATAAAGTTCAGAAGAGACCCACAAAATATCTCTTCATCATATAGAGAAAATGATGGTTTGTGGGCATCTTACAATATCTATTTACTTTTATAGCAAAATAGGGTGGTAGTAGTTAAGCGCTTGGCTTCCGAACCTGGGGTCCTGGGTTTGAATCTCGGTGAATTTTGAATTTCAGGATTTTTAGGGTTCCCCTGAGTCCACCCAACTCTAATGGGTACCTGATTTAAGTTCGGAAAAGTAAAGGTGGTTGGTCGTTGTGCTGCCCACATGACACCCTGCTCGTGTTGGCCAAAGAAACAGATGATTTTAACATCATCACAAGGTCTGATAGGGGAACTTTACTTTTTTATGACAAAATGCGGAAAACGCTATAGGTGAAACATTTATTTTACCAGCCATTGTAGTTTTAAAAACTGTTTTACACAAACCTACATCTGATATTAAAAGAATTGCTTTAAGCAACACTACAGTTCAAGGACACATCAGTGGCATGATTTATACAATTAAAAGCTTATTATGTAATTCTTTGCAAACATCTGCTAGGTGGGTAGACAGCCAAGGCTAATAAGCAATTCCTGCTCAAAGCTTACTGGCTTCACCCCTTCTCCTGTTAATGATAACATCTTCATGGACTCATTATTTGAGCCGCACAATAAAAAAATCAAGAAATACACATTAAATTGCTCTCTGGGAAAACTTTTACAATGATACCTAAGGCAAATTAATTAATTAATTAATATATTTGTTTGAAGCACTACTTCATAGAACAACAAATTCCTATTTGAAACATAATATCCATAGCAACGGATGATAAACGTGCAAAAAGACATTTCCAGTGTGTCTGGTGATTCCAGCATTACATATTAATTTTTATTTTAGTAGGTTTAAATTTGAATTGAATCAATTAAAAAAGATAGATCTCTTTAACTTAGTATATAGCTTTAAATTTCTTTTTCACTTTTCAACTCACTACAGATAGAAATTAGTTTTAAAAAAAATGTTGATGAATTTGAAAAAATTTACAAGTCATAGAGAGGGGTCTAACGAAAACAAGAAAACATGGCAAGGGGTTTACGAGACAAAAAAAAGTTTAGGAACCACTGGTCTAGTAGATTAAGAAGACAAAGATCTATATATAGGTCTAGCTATCTTATCTCTTAGATATTTTCTAGATTCTATCTACATAGTAGACATAGATCTAAAATTGAATTACTAATCAGATAATATAATCTAGATTATTCTAGATTTCGATCACTTTACACTAATGACACTGTAGAGTGTCTTTACTAGACTAGTTAAGACTTAAGTCTTAAGTACTTAAAATTTGCATGTTTCGGATGTTCTGTCAGGATTGAAGATAATTTACTTCCTAGTCCGAACCTCCAGTCCAAGGATGTGCTACTGGATTAAGACAACAATGATACAATAGCCAAGGCAATGGGCACCATTTCATGGCTGCAGAAAAGAGTGTGAGACAATATCTTGCTGCTACCAATACCGTACCAAAGCCGTTGTCTACCCGACATGCGTGATGAGTACTCTGCTATATGGTAGTGAACATCTTCCACCTCCAATGCTTAAGGCTGATTTTCAAAATGAGGTGGTGAGATAAAATAATTAATGGTGAAGAGCTGGGTTCCAGGACATTCACACTGTTATCAGCAGCAGCAGAAGCCTTGGTCATGTTCTCAGAATGCCATAACGTCGACTCCCACATGACATTTTGTAAGGACATGTAACAGAAGGCACTTTTAAGGCATACTGATGTGTGCAAATGCGATATGAAGCTCTTCAAAATTGACACTAACAGTTTGGAAAAAGAGGAACTGGATAGATACACACAGAAAGCAAGCATAAATAAAAAAGGTTGTAGATTGCAGATGGCAATCAAAAGTAGAAAGAAGGGTGATTGCAGATGCCCAACCTGTAGCTACAGCTGTGTATCAAGAATTGGCCCCTTTAGTAACATGAGAAGTTGCAAAGGGAAAAGATTGTCTCTTGAGATGTAAAAAGCCATAGAATATCTTAATCTATATCTAGTCTAAAGCTAGATATGGAATCTAGAAGTCTATTAATATCTAGTCATCAAAAGTTGATTATTGTTTGTTATTTTTGTTAACAAAATACCAAAGAAAAAAAAGAGCCAGATCTTGTATTAAAAAAAATGTATATATTTATTTTAAACAAATCATAGTGACTATGATTTAATATAAATCTGCTATTTAGCTTGTTTTAGTTTCCAATGAATTTTTTTTTTTTTTTTTTTTTTGAGCTTTATAGAATAGCTCAGTAAAATCAGCATAACTAATAAGTGGGTTTCCTTTTTCTTGCAAACCAAAGTAGAATGATGTGATGTGCCAGTCTACATCTAAACGTTTTATTATTTATGTTGTTTTTTTTCTGCTAGTTTAAATCATTACCAAGCATTATAAAAAGAAGCAATCAGCCAACATTGATTAAACCTGCTGAGAAAGCAAGGAAAAGAAAAGCTTCTTCAGACTTTGACAATTTTGTGGGTGGCTCAATTCATGGCTCAAGACGTAAATCTGCTAGACTCCAAGGAAAAGTGAGATATCATTTTATATAAATTTATCATCCTTTGGAGTGTACATGCACTGATAATTTATATTTTAATTTCATATTTTAATACAGATACAATATAATCATAAAAGAAGTATTATATGGTTTCAAAGTTCATTTTAATTTATGTATATTATAGGAGGTTAGTGAAGTTTCACAATCTTTAGATCAGGATGTAGAATCAGATGAGGACAAGAAACCTGTAATAAAAGTTCAGGCCAATAGACCAAATTTTTATGGAGCTGTCCCAGGTATTACAACTATAATTAGACGCTATGGTAGTTCAGAACAGATGGCTAATTAGCAAATTAGTATTTAAATAGGCTCAATTCTGATCTAGCCACATCGGCCATTTCTTTATCCGTTAGATTCTAAGGGCTACTCTTTGGTTCTTCTTAAAAAATAAATCTAGCTTAGCTGAAAGTTATGCAAATATTGTTTGATGATCATGCTCTAAGACACTAGTAGCCTTCAGACATCATTGTCTATATAAACTGGTGAATCCTGATCAGTTGCATTATGTTATGAGCTATGAAGGCAAAGAGGTCAAGTTTTTTTTTTACAAAACTGAAGGTGTGAAGTTAGGACTATCTGACATTCCGCCAAGTCTATGTGTGTATTTCAGTTTGTTTGTTTTACATGTTTTGGTTGTTCCTTCAGATTTGAACATTATTACATCCTAGCCGCCCAAACCTCCTACAGGGTGACGGAATGAAGCAGGCAGGGACCTTAGGAACAATAGTCCAGAGCGCATACCATATGACGAGACAGCCATACTGTCATTAGTTTAATTAATTGTTGTGATGCCAATTGAAGCAAACATCACCTGCTATATGAACCAGATGATTTCAAAGAATTATTTAACATTTAATATTTTTTAAATTACATTTTGTCTTTTTTCTTCAATGCATTTACATACTAGAACAAAATGAAAATATTTTTTTTTAATCATTTTTATTTAGACATTGAAGTAGGCACTGTGTGGAGTACCAGGATGGAATGTTGTCGTGATGGTGTTCACAGGTAAATAAACCTCCAAATTTTCTGAACAGGTTAATCCAGCCCCAATTATTGAATAAAAATATTTAGGAAATAAATGACTATTTATGTGTATAATGAATGGGAGAATTGGGTTTATTTTTCATCAAGTTAACTGTCTTATTAATGTAACTAGCTTTTAAGCTGGTCACTACTTTTTCAAATTAAAAAAATTCTTATGCAATCAATCATGTGAAAGTAAGAATTATTTCAACTGTAAATTTTGTACTTGAAGTTTTAGATACAAAGAGAATTTCTTGGGAAACTTCAAAATCAATATTATCTTGGTATTTGTTTTCTGATTGGAATGTTAAAAAAAAATTTAATTATGGCTTTTATATAGCGCTACTTTCATGCTTATAGCATGCTCAGAGCGCTATAGTCCAATCTCATTTGTAGACCAGTGTGGGGGAGGGGGTATCAGGGAGTAGGTTTTCTGTGCTGCCTTTAGGGGCTCAGTAAACAAAACCTAAATTGTGCCAAAAACTCAAACTCAACTCTGCTCGAGTCTGGTGTCGACTCTCGAGCCCCCTTCATAGGTAGCCAAGCCAAGTTCAAACGAACTTAGTCTCTTGACCACGCTTCCCACTATGTTGTTCTGTAAGGCTTTTGTTGAATGATGTTAAGAAACCAGATTCTTCAGACATACAGTAAAAATTATATATTTTGTCCTGTCAGTTGCTTCAGTGTTACAAGTTTATTAATAGAGTGGAGTCATCATTCTTTCTTAAAGAATGCAGTTTCTTGTCTCAATTTACAACACCCCAATTTATTGATTATTGCACATTCTGGACATTTTTTAGCATCTATTTCAAAGTAATATTTTTTGTTTCAGACCAACAGTTGCTGGCATTCATGGAGGTGAACTTGGAGCCTACTCAATTGCTCTGTCTGGTGGCTATGAAGATGATGTTGACTTGGGAGAATGTTTTACTTACACTGGAGAGGGTCAGTGTCGATACAATCTCTAAGCTACTCCTTGTCTCTGATGTCAGAGGGTCAGTGTTGATACAATCTCTCAGCTACTCCTTGTCTCTGATGTTGGAGGGTCAGTGTCGATACAATCACTCAGCTACTCCTTGTCTCTGATGTTGGAGGGTCAGTGTCGATACAATCTCTCAGCTACTCCTTGTCTCTGATGTTAGAGGGTCAGTGTCGATACAATCACTCAGCTACTCCTTGTCTCTGATGTTGGAGGGTCAGTGTCGATAAAATCTCTCAACTACTCCTTGTGTCTGATGTTAGAGGGTCAGTGTCGATACAATCTCTCAGCTACTCCTTGTCTCTGATGTTAGAGGGTCAGTGTCGATACAATCTATCAGCTACTCCTTGTCTCTGATGTTAGAGGGTCAGTGTCGATACAATCTCTCAGCTACTCCTTGTCTCTGATGTTGGAGGGTCAGTGTCGATACAATCTCTCAGCTACTCCTTGTTTCTGATGTTGGAGGTTTAGTGTCGATACAATCTCTCAGCTACTCCCTGTCTCTGATGTTAGAGGGTCAGTGTCGATACAATCTCTCAGCTACTCCTTGTCTCTGATGTTAGAGGGTCAGTGTCGATACAATCTCTCAGCTACTTCTTGTCTCTGATGTTAGAGGGTCAGTGTCGATACAATCTCTCAGCTTCTCCTTGTCTCTGATGTTGGAGGGTCAGTGTCGATACAATCTCTTAGCTACTCCTTGTTTCTGATGTTGGAGGTTTAGTGTCGATACAATCTCTCAGCTACTCCTTGTCTCTGATGTTAGAGGGTCAGTGTCGATAAAATCTCTCAGCTACTCCTTGTCTCTGATGTTAGAGGGTCAGTGTCGATACAATCTCTCAGCTACTCCCTGTCTCTGATGTTAGAGGGTCAGTGTCGATACAATCTCTCAGCTACTCCTTGTCTCTGATGTTAGAGGGTCAGTGTCGATACAATCTCTCAGCTACTCCTTGTTTCTGATGTTGGAGGTTTAGTGTCGATACAATCTCTCAGCTACTCCTTGTCTCTTATGTTAGAGGGTCAGTGTCGATAAAATCTCTCAACTACTCCTTGTCTCTGATGTTAGAGGGTCAGTGTCGATACAATCTATCAGCTACTCCTTGTCTCTGATGTTAGAGGGTCAGTGTCGATACAATCTCTCAGCTACTCCTTGTCTCTGATGTTGGAGGGTCAGTGTCGATACAATCTCTCAGCTACTCCTTGTTTCTGATGTTGGAGGTTTAGTGTCGATACAATCTCTCAGCTACTCCCTGTCTCTGATGTTAGAGGGTCAGTGTCGATACAATCTCTCAGCTACTCCTTGTCTCTGATGTTAGAGGGTCAGTGTCGATACAATCTCTCAGCTACTTCTTGTCTCTGATGTTAGAGGGTCAGTGTCGATACAATCTCTCAGCTTCTCCTTGTCTCTGATGTTGGAGGGTCAGTGTCGATACAATCTCTTAGCTACTCCTTGTTTCTGATGTTGGAGGTTTAGTGTCGATACAATCTCTCAGCTACTCCTTGTCTCTGATGTTAGAGGGTCAGTGTCGATAAAATCTCTCAGCTACTCCTTGTCTCTGATGTTAGAGGGTCAGTGTCGATACAATCTCTCAGCTACTCCCTGTCTCTGATGTTAGAGGGTCAGTGTCGATACAATCTCTCAGCTACTCCTTGTCTCTGATGTTAGAGGGTCAGTGTCGATACAATCTCTCAGCTACTCCTTGTTTCTGATGTTGGAGGTTTAGTGTCGATACAATCTCTCAGCTACTCCTTGTCTCTTATGTTAGAGGGTCAGTGTCGATAAAATCTCTCAACTACTCCTTGTCTCTGATGTTAGAGGGTCAGTGTCGATACAATCTCTCAGCTACCCCTTGTCTCTGATGTTAGAGTGTCACTGTCGATACAATCTCTCAGCTACTCCTTGTCTCTGATGTGAGAGGGTCAGTGTAGATACAATCTCTCAGCTACTCCTTGTCTCTGATGTTAGAGGGTCAGTGTCGATACAATCTCTCAGCTTCTCCTTGTCTCTGATGTTGGAGGGTTAGTCTCAATACAATCTCTAAGCTACTCCTTGTCTTTGATGTTATCAAATGTATAGAAGAATTTAGACTACATTGTGCCTATTTCTTGAATTTTTAGACTTTATATTATAGATTCAGGTGGCTTGTGCAATGAGACTCATATTTCTTGAAAAAAATATAATTAATCCTCTTTTGTTCTATTTGACATTATCCCTTTATTGCTCCTTATTTGTTCATTTTTGTATAGATATTTTAAATTGTTTTTTCCAGGTGGTAGGGACTTAAAAGGTACAAAAGCTAATCCTAAGGTAAATATTGACACCGTTGTTAAGTAGCAACATAAATTTATTCAAAAACACAACATAATAAAATATAATTAATAAAAGACACACAATTTTATATGCTAGTACAAATGTGTATAAGCTATCTTTCTTTCCTAGTTGCATTAATACATGGAACGTGATGCCTAAATCAGCCAGGAAAACCAATGACCTGGAAGCGTTTCTCTAATTAACATGTATGACTAGATTAGATTAATTACTTGTGGGACAGAATTATCTTCTTTATTTGAAGAAATGTCTTTACTTAATAAGATAAAGTCAGAAACAATTAAAAAGACCTTAATACCTACAAAATATTTTTTCCCTGATGTTTAGAATCTTCGAACTGCACCGCAGTCTAAAGATCAGGCACTTACCAGGGGTAACTTAGCTTTAAGCAAGAATGTTGAAACAGGAAATCCAGTACGTGTCATTCGAGGTTACAAGCTAGACAGTCCTTTTGCACCAGAATCTGGTTATCGATATGATGGTGAGTTTTACTTAAACTGTGTCTCATCCTTTGTGTTCAGAAATTTGTTTAGTTTGATGCTGCTGGGGCTGAAGAGGACTCTTGCACTGACACAAATGCAAAATAATTTGTTGTAATTGTAAATATAAAAAAAAATGTGTAGATTCTCCATTTTGTAAGTGTTATTCTTACCTAATATTAAATAATATTTATTTTGCAAAGAATTACTTTTTACATTAATATAAAGATATAAAGAATTGTTTTCCTAGGTATTTGTGTAATAGATCTGTTACAATTTAAATTCTTGGAACTTATATATTTTAGTAATACTCAATCTTAAATGTGTCAGCTTATTAATGTTACTGTAAAACATTGTATTGATTCACTGACTTTTATCACCATTTTGAGATTCAGTTAACATGTAATACATGCTTTCACTGCACTTTATTGTTCACTGTGACATCGTTCTTTAAATACTAATGAAATAATTTTAACTACAGGTTTGTACAGTGTTGAGAAAAGTTGGTTTACAATTGGTCTTTCTGGATATGGAGTCTGGAAATTTGCTTTAAAGCGTTGTGGTAATCAGGCCTCACCACCCTGGACATATACCTCGGTAAGATTGATATACACACATACTTGAAACAAATGTGTTTTTTTTTGTTGTTGTTATTTTACTTGGGAAAAAAAAGAACTAATAGAACTTAAAAGGGTTCCTGAATTTTCTTGGTATAATTCTTATAAATAAATAAAAAAATCTGGATGCCTAAAAAAATATAATTGTACTATTTAATTATTTAGTTAAAAAATAACTACTGGTCATTGTTGATATATTTTATCAACTGGCTGGTTCTGTCAACCTATTTCATCCATGTCTTTAAGTTTTCATAACCAGGTTGAGAAATAACAAAATGTTTTAGAGCATAAAGTAGATAATGTACTTACAAACAGTGAACAATTCTACACATACAATCTGATGACATAGTCAAGTCGCATATAGTGACAAACTTAGCACATACAGTCTAGTCACATATAGTGATAAACTTAGCACATACAGTCTTGTCAAATACAGGGACAATCCCGCCACATACAAGTCTAGTCACAGAATCTAGTTACATACCAGACAATTTTGTTTTGAATAGTTTATCACATATATTATATTTAATCAGAAATGTCTTAAATTATTTCAAAAATAGTATAAATATTTAGTTCATGTTAATTTTAAATCTTAACTGATCTTCAATGATTTACAAATAATTATTGCAGGAGCCAGGGTCACCTGAAAAAAACAACATTGATGAGCCTGATGTAGAAACCACACAAAATTCAACTGATGCTGACACAACCAAAAGTGCATTTAGAAATGCAGATTAGCTTTAGTGACACACAGATGTTTTAAATTATATTTTACAAGAACTTAATTTCTTATGAATGAATTGCTTGACTTTTAATGTGTAAAATCAACCTTTGTAAAATTACCATAAAATGATATAAGGCAGCTAAACAAAATGTTGGAAATTAATCCACTTGCCAAATGCCTTATACTTTAATCTTATTTACAATGCACCATTTCCATACTTTTACTTTAGAAAATTGTAATTCTGTAAAAGTAAAATCAGGTTAGCTAAAATTTATGATATATCATTTATAATACAAATATTATTTGTTTTAATTATTGTTTTAATCTTTGAAATGCAACATATCAGCATTTAAACATCTCAAACTAGAAAATACTTCTCATTTCCTGGTGGAGTTAATTTTATTTGGTAAATTCTTTTTCAATCCAAAGTTAAATAATGTGAAAAATTTGTTTAAAAAATCTGTTTTAAAATTTAATTGGAGATCCAAATATTTTGACTAAACATTAAGGATCATAATTTTTCTCATGGACTACATTGATACATCCAGATTGTTTTCATTTTACTGTCTTGATTTTGTGTTGCTATGAAAAGGTGGTGATCATTTTAACTTATTCCATGCTTTGAACAAATGCACATAACCAAAGTTTTACTAAATAAACTGTGTATATATATTTTTTTCAAATATATATTCTTTTTTTTTAAATTATTTTTCTCTCAGTTGATTTTATACTACTATTTATTTGTTAGAACTTTCATTCAATTAAAAAAAAAACCCAGTCATTTGTGAGGCTGGTGTTCACACATTAGGCCTGCTGCTGAAGTAGCTTGTTATGTTATTGTTATGAAATTACAGTTATGGCCAGATACAATAACAGAAGAGTACTGAATACCCGATCATGCATCTAATATTGTGAAGGTCCAAGAAGCACTGTTGGGTTTTAAATCAAGGGAGATAAGAAGGAGATCAAGTTAATGTATGCTTAAAGGTATCATCATTGTGAGGAGGATTTTACCCATAAGGCTCTTAACAGACTAAACAAGTTTGTGTTAACCATAGGCCACAGAAACAGATGACCTTTACATCATCTGCCCTATAGACCACAAGGTCTGAAAGGGGAACTAGACTATCCTATATCATGTTGGACACTCATGCCTTTAGGTCTAAAACAGACATATAGTGTACATGTATAACTTAACTGAAATCTTGCAATTCCATATTATCAAATCCATAACACTAATCTACAAGTCTTTATTACGTTACACTTGTGTCATGTATAATGTTGTTTACATATGCCAGATTATTTAACCTATTTCTATTGCTACTATGTAATAAGCCATAGACTTGCAATTTCGACTGTGAATAAATCTATTCTCTTATCAAGAACTACTAAAAATTTGGTCGCCAGTTCTCAACAAATGTTTCCTGCTAATAAGAGATATTACAACAAAGATTAGAAAACATTTGAAGTAGAGAATAGTGAGATGAATTGTACAATTTTAATTAAACACTGAAGTACAGCATAGTGAGATAAATTATATTATTTATAATTCATTGATGTAAGAAATAGGAAAATTTAGAACAATTTGTGACTGTTGGACAGTTTAGTATTCTTGTACGGTATCTGTCGCTTTTATTTATTTATTTTTTCTAAGCCAGAATAATGTAAAAATTACCAATGATCTCTCAATGCAGTTCACTGCAATGTTTGTTATGAATGACAGATGCCTCTAAATAGCTAGTACTCATCCAACCTTTTTTTTTTACAAAGCTTAAAGCGCCGCTCCTTCTGGTTCGACCCCTGTGTCTGGTTATTTAGGGGGTAGTCTTTAAAAATTAATGTAACGAATCTAAGCTTTGCTTAAATATAGATTTAAAAAACTTGACAGATAATCTGTTGATAAATATATTTCATTTTTATATTTTACCATAATTATTATATAAATATATACATTTATATCCATCTAAAAATTATAAATGTTATTTAATTGAAAAGCATTATAGAATACTGGATTTACCTTTGAGGTTTTAAAAATTAAGTCCCTTAGAATAGTGTCGGGAGAATATATCTCGTTACCTCCCTTGATTCTTGTTCCTTACTGAAATGTATACTTATGCTCATATTCCTTTAGAATAATCATGTCAATATATACTTTGTTACCTCCCTCGATTCATTTATCTGTATTGAAATGTAGTTAAAACTCTTAGATTTCTCCAAGTAACCAGGATATTAGGGGGAAATATTTTCGAGCACACAACTTAAAAACACTGTTCTATAATATCGATCTTGGGAAGGTAGGTCTCATGGGCTTAACTGTAAACGGACCTTGTTTTTAGTGACTTGGCTATGTGAGATTTAGCTCATGAGCTATGAAGGGAGAATGACATTTGAGGGATTATGGGCACGACACGGCCTAAATTGTGTAAATGTGCCAAAAACCCCAAAAATATCATATCAAAACTCATGCGTAGGATCGCAAACAAATTTTCTTGACAAATAGTTGTTTTTTGTTGTTTTTTTGTGCATATATGGTATATTTTATTTTTACAATTATGAATATAGACTCTATGATGCGAATATTTGTCCTTTGACTGGGTAGCTCAATCTTACTATAGTAATAAACCCTAATCGCCGGATTGGTCCATCAATCCAGGCGAAATCTGAGCTGTCAAGAGGAAGACCTCTGCAACTTGAACTCGAAGAGACTTATCTCCTGGACGTGAGACTGTTATCTGAGGATGACTGCGGCGCATTGGACTTTGTTTGCAACGTGGCTGCATGTGAACCTGCAGCTCCCTTAAGAGGCGTCTGTCGGGAGGGTCTGCTGAAACAGTGTGTCCGATCAACGGCTGTGTTGAAGAAAACAGTGCTCGACACTATCTCTTTGTGTGTCGAACGGCCACGTCATCGTCTCAAGAACAGCCTGGTCAACTGGAGAAAGAGCACCGGAAGAAAACAGTGCGGATGACTTCGTGGGAAACACGCTCCCTGCCGTCTGTGACTCACACTGGTCGACCTCCACCTAAACTGTCAAACCTCTACTGCACTGTTTCTTTTCGGGACGAAAAGTGCTAAGAATGGGCCAATGTTATAAGCCTGCCATGCACACCGCGGTCCAAGATAGTGCAGAAGGTGCTCGCGGCCAGAAAGTAGACAGAAAAGGATGTTGACATTAGGAGAAGCGAGAACGATTTCCGCCCGATATGAAGATGCTGTGCTCAAGACAGATGTCCTATGTGTATGTGATGTCCCCGTGTAAATAAACATCCATAGCTCGTTGAGTTGCCTACCTACAGTTATTACAATAGATTTCTATGTCTCTTTTTTTTTCTTACTTAAATTTTTAAATAGATTTCTAGACTGTAAACTTATAAACACTAGCGGGTCCAGGATTATTGAAGGGGGGAGGACGATTTTGTCCAAACACAACCCTAATTATAAACATATATATATGTTTGTGTGTGTGGTGACCGGTCACTTCATCCCAAATTAAATATTTTTTCTTATTCACTGTTTCATAGTGCTGTTAAGGCTTTTAAAGTCCTCATTTAATCTAATATATAAATATGATTGTGTAGAATGCTTTTTGATATTTTTAACATGTTATTAATGCGTTTATAGTGTTTCCACATTCCACTTTACATTCTTGATGAGAAATCTTATAATATATTGTAAATCTGGTGTGTAATTAGCTACAGCGCTTCTATTGGAGGTAGGGGATATTGTAATATCACCCTGCGTATGATGTAATGATCGAAGGCCCAAGGTGTGGTGGAAGCAGTGGAAATCCGTTAAGAGATGACAACGATTAGAATACTTATGATCATGCCGCTGATAACTCCAAACGACCATTTTTACTTTAGTTTATTTTTCAATCGCTCTAACTTGAAAATGGGCGCGTCATTTTTAGCCTTGAAATAAGGTTGTTGTTTTTTTTCTAATAAAGTGAGATTTCACCCATCCTCAGGATATCATGTCGACTATACAAGTTTTGCTTTAATTCCCTTTAAACATTCTTGCCGCAAATTGTGTTATAGGACTTTATCGGTATTTAATATTTCTATCGATTTTTCATTTCTACATGTATATGTAATTTTTTTTTATTGATATTCACTTTAGATATCAACACTGGTATATGTATGTGGACAATGGACATAAATACCGGTTTATACTATATTTCCGCCATGATTAGGTTTCTCTAGTCTTTAAAATTGACTGAGTGCTTATTGGAAATAATCTTGCATGTAGGGTGTGACTCTCTCTCTCTCTCTCTGCCATTAGGACTCGATCTGATCTAAATTTTCCCACCCCACTCTATCTCATTGTCATAGATAAACACAAAAACACTTTTTTACAACACCTCTATGTTTATACATGTTAATTTGTATTGTTTTTAATGGCCTTTAATTTTATTCTTATCTAATGCATTACACTTTTTGTCATGTAAATAAAAATGAATATGTTAAATATTGTTTATTTCACGATTTTTACAATTACTATTTGTTAGTTAAATGATCAGATGATGAAATGACCAGGGGATGAAGTGATCGGAGGTGAAATGACCGGGGATGAAATGACCTATTTGTTTCACTGAGATTATTTGCCGTAACCCCTTCCCATTAATTGTTTCACTGACATTATTATTGACCGTACTTTCTTCCTATTTATTGTTTGACATTATCATTGGCCAGTTAGGCCAGGTTCACATTTAACTTCACCTTCACCTATCCCTTGGTCTGTCACTCTGTTGGACCGTTGGTGCACCACACAAGATCTGTCAACCTTCTTTCTCCATTCCTTCCTGTCATTTGCTTTAGATGGAATTTTATTCTGATATTCTTTCTGATAATATTGAAACCTGCCTTTTTACCTTCATGGGTGGACCACTTCGGGGGCCGATTTTGAGTTTTCACACAAACTGTCTTTGTGACGTTTATTTTTCTGTTTCCGTAGGAGTTATCTAATTCACTCTACCTTTGGCCTTCAATGACCTAATGCTGGCCCTGTCCTACCTAAGACAACATGGGTTAAAAAAGAGTTTGAGCTTTAGCGTTAGTGAAAATTTACCTTTCATTCGTTTCAATCATAAATCACATTCATAAATCAGTCAATAGGGCACAAGAAACTATGGTTTTTAATGCAAGCAATTAGTTGTCTATTTAACACAGACATGAATATTTTCATTTCACAATATGTTAAACAGATGTAAATGTTCTACTTTTTTTGTTGCTATGTGCCGAATGGTGCACTAAACACACTCTTCTGTGTAATAGTTGACTCCACCATACAAATAGGACGTTTATCTAGTCATTTACTTCATATGTGTCTAACCTACATTCTTGTTACAGAAAGCGCATTCATTATTACTTATAACATTCAATATGAAAATAGAATCAGACAGTAAGAAAATCAATGTGTGGGTTTGTTGACTAGGTCACTCTTGACAACAGATTGAATAACGTTCATGACATCTCGTAACAGTGGTTTCACAAACTGGTTCACGTTCTCCAAGCTCTCTGGGATGGTCTTAAACTTCTCACTAAACAGTGCTTTGCCATCCTCGTTGATACTAGACACTACCAGTTCCCAGTGACCATGGGCCTCGGGATTAATCGTGCCGTAAGCAAAGTCCTTGAAGGAGTGGTGTCTCAAGCCAGTGCGAAGGTGTTTTATGTCAGACTTCTCTGCATTCTCTTGGTGTCTCGAGTCTGTGAGAAGGTGTTTTATATAAGACTTCTCTGCATTCTCTTGGTGTCTCGAGTCTGTGAGAAGGTGTTTTGTGTCAGACTTCTCTGCATTCTCTTGGTGTCTCGAGTCTGTCAGAAGGTGTTTTATGTCAGACTTCTCTGCATTCTCTTGATGACTTGGATCTCTGAATGTCTCTGTGTGGGCGATCTTATCTGTTAATGTTTCTCTTCTAGTACGTGGTAACTTCATTATTTTGCTTTCTTCGGCATTGCTTTTTGCCTGACTCTCGTGTTTAGGTTCATTCAGTGAATCAGCATTGCCTCTAGTTACATTCGAACGATCCCCGAAACTCTTGAAGTGCTTAGTTCTACTTTTATCTTTCATTTTCCTTGCTTCCCAGTTTCGCTTTTTTCTTTGGCCCCAAACCTTTTCCCTTTCATTCTCACTGTTGATCCTAGAAACATGGTTACTCTCTGTAAATGAGAGTTTTTTTTCAAGGCTGGCTAAGAATCTGTTGAGAAATTCTTCTTCGGATCGATTCATTTCAGCTTGTGTATTCCTTAGTCCAGCAATGTCTTTAGAGTCACTCTTCTGCTGTGCAGCTCTAGTAGCTCTTACAATCTGTTGTCCATTATCTGCTTGACTTTTTTCTTCCACGGTCTCTTGAAACATCTGTTCTTTGCTTAAAATATGCTCCACTGACCTTCTTGCGATCCGATTGTTGTTGATGTCGAAATACTGTACAATCACTTTGTCCACTACAGCTGTTTTATACCTGCTGCACTTCCTTGACGTGATGTAGCCGACGTAGGTCAAGTTTTGAACATCATCAAGGATGTGTCGCATGACGCGACGTATGGGTGCTATTCTGTCCAGGATAGTTCTGCACACTGGGATGCCCACTCTCATGTCTAAGAACCATGGGTACTCTTGAGGACAGCCGACGATAGCGTCCAGATGAATTTCAAATAACAAACATCTTTGCTCGTTGTGGTCCACCAAGGCTGACCATTTAGTCCTGTGAAGGAAACACGTAGAGCAGGTTAGACAAGACCTTTTTAAACAATTAAGTAGCAACGCCTCCCAATTATTTGTTTTTTTCTTTTCTGTCTCTTATTCATAGCAGTAAGTAAAAGTTATTGATCAGTTGCTCAAATAGACACAATTATTGGAATGGCAGCTCCGGTAATCATATTTGAATTCTGTTTCCTACATAGATCACGCTCAATAGCAAGAATTACCAAATGTTTCAATCTATCTACGAGAATTGTTGACCTCAAGTAATTCTTCATTAGTTTGAGGCGCGAGAAGCTTCTTTCACTAGACTCCACAATTACGGGTATTGCATAGTTGTTTTTTTTAAAATCGCGTAGGATTGGCGTTTTCCATATTGAATGACACCCTAAAATGACAATTTTTGTCTATGTATTTCAGGAGATTTGTAAGAGTTTTCTTAAGATTTTAATAATTTCCGGATATTTCCAGGACTTTTTCGTATATTTTGCAATTTCAGGATATTTCCAGGAGCTCCTGGTAAATCGACAGGAGGCCGCGGGAAATCTGTTATGAGTTATAAAAAGGTTTAATTTAATAATGTATTCACCTAGATTTAGCGCGGGTCCTATGAAAGTGCGGGGCACACTGCGGACGCATAGGTTGCAGTGGCCTAAGGCCGGCCCTGCAAAATAGCGGCGTATGCTACGACTAGTTACTTTTATTTGTATGGGCCTACATTTGAATTCAAGAATAGAAAAAAAAAGTCGCTTTTAATATTCATTCAATACCTTTCTTGTTGTTTTTTAAAAAGTATTTTACCTAAAAAAAAGCAGGAAATAAAATATTTCCACTCCCACTTTCACTCGATATTCATAGCTGTGAGTGATTAGTAGTTATCAGCCGCCTTCTTTGCTACGTCTAACCAGGTCACTTCATTTTGTATATTGGTGATGATCGGCCTAAGTAGTACACACACACACACACATACATACATACATTCATGTATATATATATCATGGGCGTAGCCAGGGGGGGGGGGGGTTTGGGGGTTCAACCCCCTCCCCGAAATGAAATCCCCCCTCGGGGGGGGGGGGGACGGAATTTAGTGACTAATTTTTTGCTTTGATTTTGCTTATTTTAGGTGAGATTTTAATACTAAACCATCACTTGCCCCAGCACAGCTAAGGGTTTTTGAGTTTAAAACCCCCTACCAGGGGTTTTGAGTTTAAAACCCCCTACCAGTGGTTTTCGTAGTTAAATCCCCCTCTTCTATAAAAGAAAACAAAAAAAATGCAAACGACCATCCCCAAATTCCAAGAGCACAGTTAATTAAGTATTTGATTTTAAAATTCCCTCTAAAATTTACGATAAGCCCCCTCTTCAATATAAAAAAAGCAAATTACACACTCAAAATTCCATGAGCGTAGCTAAATGGGATTTGACTCAATTTTGAGTTTCAACACCCCCCCCCTACAGCGGGGTTTGAAGGTAAAAAATACCTCTTAATATTAAAAACATACTCCGCCGGGGGGCCTAAGTCAGTAAGAATAGCACATTAGGTTTTTTGAAATAAAACTTTTTTTAATAGCAGGAAAATGCACTGTAGATACCTCAGAATATGTATTTTTGTTGGCTTTTCAATACCAGAAATAGTGGTTGGCGGCGGTGCTTCGCCCCGCGCTGGGGGAGCTAATAGCGCTCCCCCCAGACCCATTGCTGTCAATGTCGGGGAGTCTACAATTTTTCCACTAACTACAGAAAGAAACTTTTTTCTAGGGCACAATAAACGTCTTCCGAAAGAATGAAGGGTCAGAATGTAATAAAAATTATTTACACACACACACATACATACATATACATTGTTTTATCGGGGGGGGGGGGGCGGGGGGCAGAGAAAAAAAAATCCCCCCACCCCCCCCCCCCCGAAAAAAATCCTGGCTACGCCCATGATATATATATATATATGTGTGCGTGTGTGCGTGTGTGTGTGTGTGTGGGTGTGTGTGTGTGTGTGTGAGCCCAATCTATAAACTTGCGACTAGAACATTTTAAGTTCAAAGAATGGGGAGACTATTCTTACAAACTAATTAGTTAGTAGAGCAAAAAAAAAATTATTACTTTAGGTCGTGGATAATCTCAGAGTTGTAAGATCCACCTTCCCATAAGGCTCTTTGGTGAATACACTGTTGCTGCGTGTATCCGGCATGAAAATCTGGATTCTGAAGGGGAAAAGTGGGATTTTTAAAAAGTCACATATGCATAAATTATTTCAATGTTAAAAAGTAAATTGAGAACTCAACATTGTAACTGTTAGGTGTAATTGTTTTCTTAATGCCGATGGGCCGTACAGTGGATGGACTCTATTCTACAATGGATCTTTATCTACTCTTTTTTTTTTTTTTTTTGTTTTGTATTTCTTAATTGGCAGAGTTTCTTCATTAATCTAGTGAAGTATCACATGCCTGCCAACGTTGGTGTTTTATTTGAAACACATTATTCCCAACAAACGATTCACACAAATGTCATTTAATAAATGTTTCATTGTTAAAACTCTTACCATACTTGATCTTGTTAGACTCATGTCCTACTTATACCTAATATAACTCGTGTAAAGTTTTTGATCTCCCATCGAGCTCCTCTTCAGGTGCAAGATAAAAAAAAATACCCATCATTTATGGTGAGTACCGGAGAAAATATATACCCGGAGTTGACCAAAATCAAGCCTGTTGCCTTGCAGGAAGCGGAGGGATCCTTAGAGGCAAAATAACCTTGCCCGAAACTACAACCCAATCCTATTGTAATACTAAATCCTAAAGTATCCTTGATGGACAGACGACAAAGACCTCTATGCCTGAAAAACAAGAGGACATATAGTAGAGGTCTACAACAACGACAGTCGCTAAGCCGAGGACAGATCTGAATACAAGAAATACTGCATAGCCACTGGGATGGTTGGATACTTTATAGAAGGACGAAAAGTAAAACACAAAATTACGTTTTAAAAATGTTTGAAAATGTTTTGAAGTCTCGTCGATTGTTCAGCTAACTCCCCCTAAACATTTCACATTCAAGTTTCTTTTTTTAAAAATATTTTAAAATGTCAAGTCACTACTCACCTGAATGTGCCTTATAGGAGAATTATTTTCCTTAATATTTTAAAATGTCAAGTCACTACTCACCTGAATGTGCCTTATAGGAGAATTATTTTCCTTAATATTTTAAAATGTCAAGTCACTACTCACCTGAATGTGCCTTATAGGAGAATTATTTTCCTTAATATTTTAAAATGTCAAGTCACTACTCACCGGAATGTGCGTTAAAGGAGAATTATTTTCCTTAATATTTTAAAATGTCAAGTCACTACTCACCTGAATGTGCCTTATAGGAGAATTATTTTCCTTAATATTTTAAAATGTCAAGTCACTACTCACCTGAATGTGCGTTATAGGAGAATTATTTTCCTCTGAACGTTTTGCTTCACACGTTCCAAATGGTGTGCAAATAACTCCATCGGACATACCTGGTTTTAACAAAATGGATTTGTAAAAGAAAATAAAAAAATACCAGAATCTGGGATACATTAAACACTACACGGTAACTATTTGAATTGTTGACACATTCGTTTCTTGTGTTCAATTGCAATGGCTGTTATTCCCTGCATTCGAGCATATTGTTTGAGACTTAAGCTCTAATCTACTAGTCATTGGAGCAAATCTTATAGTCTTGCATTTATCCAACATCTGTGAGCTGACACGGGCATAATTCTGTACATTTTGAAATCAGTGCGAGTTTGTTCTACGCAAAATGAGCACAAACAAGCAATAAAAAAAAGATTACTTAAAAAAACAAGATTACAAAGACAGTTTGTGTGGAAACACAAACTCAAAATCGGCCCCCGAAGTGGTCCACACAGGCAGGCTTCAATATTTTCAGAAAGAACATCCAAAATGAAATTATATCAAAGACAAATGAGAGATAAGAATGGAGAAAGAAGGTTGACAGATCTTGTGTAGTGCCCAAACGGTACAGCAGATCAAAGGATAGGTGCAAGTGAATGCAAAGTTAGATGTGAACCTGGCCTAACTAGTTCCCCTTTCAGACCTTATGGTTTATAGGGCAGATGATGTAAAGTTCATCTGTTTTTGTGGCCTACGGTTAACGAGGGTGTCATGTAGCCAGCACAACGACCAACCGCCTTTACTTTGCCCCAACTAATATCAGGTACCCATTGGAGCTGGGTGGATTCAGAGGCGCCTAAGGATTCCGAAGTTGAAAATCCCAGTCTTCACCAGGATTCGAACCCGGGGCCTCCGGTTCGGAAGCCAAGCGCTTTACCGTTCAGCTACCGCGCCTCTCCTGGCCTAACTGAAGTCTTATAATATATGTAATTGTTTTGAAAAGGATCAATCTCTTATTCGAATGCACACAAAAAAAAACACATTTCCGCAATATTAAAAAAAGTTCACGAGAATTACATTTACAAGATTACTATTCGTTTTAACTTAAGTCAAACTTATAATGCATACTAATTAGCTTTTCCTCTTTAAAAAACTGCTTGCATAACTGATTTTAAAAATGAGATTTTTTCACTTTCAGAAAAAAAAAAGTAGCGTTGCATCAGAACTTTGAATGGTCTAAAATATTAAGATGTCGGATTTTTAATATCTTTTCTAGTTTACGAGATCTAAACGGGACGGACGGACAGACGGACAGACATTTCGCACAAAACTAATAGCGTCTTTTCCCCTTTCGGGGGCCGCTAAAAAGCGTATGTAAGGGAAAGAACCGCTAATTACTGCCGGTTGTGGCAGTGTTTAGCCACCTTTCTCCCATATAAAACATATTTAATTAATTAGACGAATCAATCAACTAATTGGGTAATTTTTGTATTGATTCGTGTATTGTCATCCACTTTGAATAATAATGCAAAATTTCAACGTGATCCAAGAATGGGTTGTGGGTGAAAAGACGTGTCACAAACGTTATAATGGGATTAAATTCATATATACATTCACATCACATTAAGTAGCATTTATTCCCCTTATTTCGATAACAAACAAAATAATTAATCACCAATACTTAATAAGCTATTTTTTTTATTGATTTATGTCTTGTCAGTCTCAATGAATAATTGTGCAAAGTTGTGTTCGAGAATGGGAAACAAATCCTATTAAAACTTTTGACCAGACAGACATAGTGAGTTGATATAAGCTTTGTAAACAGTAGATTTAATATATTTTTGTTTGACAGTAACAAGTGAGAATAAGTTTTTGATGATGGGCTAGAAAATAGTTTTCTACGTCAAAATGGTAGAAACCTTTCAAAAAGAAGCCATCCTGGAAGCTATTGGCTAGGGTAATCACCACACAGACGGCCAGGGCGAACAGGGAAGAGAACAGGAGCAGCCATAGGATGTTTTTAAACCTCTGCTGTCGTAGGGTGTTGGCATCAAGTAAGATCGCTTTTCTTTTCTTTGTCCTAGCCTCCTCCTTGGTCACGTGACCACAAGCAGGTAACAGCAGCGAGTGGCTCCCCTGTGGACCAACGAAACCAAAATGCATATACAGTCACAACTATCACCATTGTTCTAAACTGACTTCTTTTAGAAAACTCAAGTCACAACTAAATGACACGCCAACCGAAGCAACACGCTTGCACGATACAACAGAACGGGGAAGTGAATAGTTCTAGTTCGCAGTGTTCTGAAGTAGCAACACAACAGTTACAACAGTATAATTCCCTGCTTCCAACATGCAATAATTGATCAAATGCTCCGCTAGCAATGCCTCAATTATTTATTTTCTGGGGCCTTGTTCTCATGCATCTTTCTGGAGTACAATTTGCAGGCATTTCTTCTACAATGACTATAACACTCTATGTGTCCTCCTTTGTTTGAAATGTCACTACTAGTCTAGGTGTCATTCTATATTTTAAATGTCACTGCTAGTCCATGTGTCATTCTATATTTTAAATGTCACAGTTAGTCTGCATATTTTTTGCCAGACTAAATCAGGGTTCACGTTTCAAACATTTATTGTATTTATGAAAACAAGTTCGTTACCAAGAATTTATTGTAGGATAACAATTTCTTTGTATAATGTATAACCATACGTCCCCTCCCCCCCCCAACCCCCAATCGTTTTTGTGCATTTATTATCTTGTTAGCTGTACACAGTTAACTCCCTGGTCTCAAGCCGGATGTGAAAAGTATGTGTGTGTTTGGGGGGGGGGGGAGACATAGCGACTCACCCTGTAAAACCTCAATTGCTATAGAAATAGCAAAGGCGGCCAATGGCCTATGGTCGCGTTGACCAAAAGCTGACAGGAAGTCCAACGCGCGATACAGTGGACAACAGCTCGGAAAGGCCGCAGATATTTCTGGAGACCGACTTTTATGGAGACAGCTTGCCGCCGAATGCTCCGAACGGCATGGATTTAAGTCTAAGTTTACAATACACAGTTGGGTAGAAATTCTTATATTATACATTGCACAAGCTTGTTTCTACTATAAAACATTCAGAACACCGTCTTTCTAATTTCGTCAAGGTAAGTAGAACATCAAATGTGAACACTCTGAAATAACATTGGTAAGACCACCAGAGTTACAATGTCGCCAGTGAACCAAGCGAGAGAACAAAACAGGGGCAATGCAGGACATGTAGATATATATAGGACTGTAGGACATCGTGTTTTTCTTTTACAGACATACAATTAAAACTTCAAATGTGTGCTGATCTGTATTATTAAGTTGGGTAGAAGATCTGAGTCTATTTTATATCAACATGGTATCAACAATTTTCACACAGTTGTGTTAAAATATTTGGTTGTAAAATTAGAAGAAAAAAACGAAATGGCATTCAAAACTTCAAAGGTAAACGCGATGAATTCACATAAGCGGAAAATGTAGGCATAAGAGCAGTAACCCTCCAGAATGAATATAGCTCAATTTCCTCCCTTCTCTCTGAACTATTCTAGGCTCTGGTGTAGAATTTAAATTTAGACTCTATCTCTATCTATATAAACGTTAAAAAAACAAATCAACTGGCCACCTGGGAACCTGTATAACTGGGTGCTGGAGAAGATGGGAGGTCTGTACTTTCATTCTTTGCTTGAAGTACAATCACACCGATATCTCCAGAAGATTTAGTATCCGGCGTTTTGATCACTGCCATTTTGATCTGCGCAGGCAAGAAAATAATCAAAATAATCACGTAGATATGGATAGATGATAATATTCTATACTGTGTTAGAGGCCATGTCCGGCCGCCATTTGTTAATACTTAAAATTACGCTTGAATTAGCAATGCTAGGTATATCTGAATGGTGTCTACATACTAGTGATATAACATACGTAATGGCAGTACTAGATTAATCCCTTTTGTTTAATTGTAGTTGGCTACATAATGCTTGCAACTGACTCTCTAGAGATTTATGTAGGTCTTATATGTCTATTTCTTATTTCAACACTTGCTCATTTGTATTTAGCTTTAGGTCTATCGGAAAGTCGTTTTCTTGTTGTTCATAACCTGCTCATTACTCCAGCACATTTAGACCTATTTAAATCTAAACATATCTCTAGAATAAATGTAGGGCCTACTCTAAATCCAAGTGCTAATAGCTACAGCTTATAAAAGTCAATTCAATAGGATTGCATTAAACAAATGATTAGGCTTTATGTGGACGACCTCAGGGCTCACCTTTAAGAGTTGGACTTGGGTCAGCCGCCCCAGTAGCCAGATGAAAAAAGTATGTGACCAAAGAAGGAAAGAGCCTTAAAAAAGAGCAACCAAAACAACAACAACAACAAAACAACTTTAAAAACTAGGCCCACAATTTAATGTCTAAAACTGCAAAGATATCAGTAAATCAAAAACTGCAAAATGTTGAAATTAAAAATCAACTTTTGTAGTGTTCATTCAAGCTAACATGGGCTAACAATGAGCTAACATGGGCTAACAATGAGCTAACATGAGCTAACATGGGCTAACATGGGCTAACATGGGCTAACATGAGCTAACATGGGCTAACATGAGCTAACATGGGCTAGCATGAGCTAACATGAGCTAACAATGAGCTAACATGGGCTAACATGGGCTAACATGAGCTAGCATGGGCTAACATGGGCTAGGATGAGTGAAATGTCATGAATTATTTCAACTGACTCATGGAATCAATAATCTGGGACAAGGTTTCCGTGTTGCACTTTCAAAAACATTTTTTTAAAAAGTTTTCCCAATGTCTTAATTAAATTTTTTTTTGTTGATATATGTGTTGTCATCAAAAATGAATAATCGTGCAAAGTTTTAATCTGATCCGAGAATGGGAAGTGGGAGATTTTACCAGACAGAGAGACAGACAAACGGAGTAAGTTGGTATAAGCGAAGTAAAAAAAAAATCCAAAGATCTCGTGGGGCTCTGGTTGCAGTTCTGGTCAAACAACTTTATATCCAGAGCTAAATTGTTCACATCCATATCTTATTTTCTTAGGCAGACTCTCTAGATTCTAGGTTTAGATATAATCTAGATCTAGGCCTACATGACAATACACCATTTATGAATGACTGTGGGGCGGACCGGTTTAGGCATAAGCAAACTAGGCTGCCTCCTAGGGCCTCCAATTGGTAGTGGTCTCGCATACGACTGAAAAGAACATTATTTTCGAGAAAACAAAATTGCGAAATAAATGGATCAAATCTCAAAGTAAAAAAATATGTATTTGGGGATGAAATGACCCGGGATGAAGTGACCGGGGATGAAATGACCGGTCTCCGATAGAACTTCTTTAGAAGATCTACTATTTTAATTTTGCTATCTTACTTAATCTATACTGGACTAGATTGTAGAGCTCTTTAGAATTAGATTTAGGTCATTAGTTAATTAATATGCATGACTAAATGCATGACGGGATGACGCGTAGGACGTAATCATCTCGTTTTTTGAAGTAACGTCTGTATCAAATTTATAAAGATTCTAAGATTAGAAGATACGATTTATAGATTAGACCAAAGTAGTGTAGAGAAGGCCTAGATCTAGATAAAGCCTTGTAATAAAACTTTTTTATGTCTGTAAATGAGTAAACATTTTGTTAAATAAATGCTTCGAGAATCCCATTGAATATTCCTACCTTAAACAGGAAATAGCTTATTTCTGTCCCATATTGGCCTCGAAATGCAAACCAATATGGCCTCTTGAAGGCCAGACTCCGAGACACAACGTTGCCAGTGTAGCGTCATGAATTTGTTGCGCTTTTTTTTTTTTAAGCTTTCACTTGGAGTGCGAATACTTTAAAATAGGCTACTCATCTTTTGTTAAGATGTGAACCACAGACCTATATATAGGTCCATGATGTGAACTTTTTAGAGCATGAGCCAAACTTCAATTACGCATTTTAGATTTCCATTACACTCAGAGGAGGTTTCTTGAAGAGGCAGAGAATATTTAGCGATGTGCTAGGATTAAAGAATCGCGTCAAGTTTGAGGCGTTCTGTCACCTCTCTTGAATCTAAATTTGGAGTATTTGACATTGCATTCCATCAGAGCTGGTGGACAATCTAACAAAATCGAGCTGCCCAACCTCTTTTTGTGTTGTACCTGCTGTAATCATTGTTCTGTCATTTTGTCGTCTGGAATACTGAAAGAGAAAACATATCCGGAATCTAAAAATTGGAATCATTTCCTTAAGGAGTATCAGCAGATAATGCCGACCATGTCCATCAAAGTTGAATGCTTTATCGACAGACCAAATCATAGCCAAAAACAGACTTCTAGAAGACAAAAATGAATGAAAAGCCACTTACTTACACCATTCTTTTTTTTTTTTTCAATATCCTTCTGCTAATTTTTCACGTCTGCTTTCTACTCTCTCTCTCTCTCTCTCTCTCTCTCTCACACACACACACACAAAACCAAACACAAATCTGTTAAAAACTTGTTTTATTTCAAATAATTTTTAAAAATCTATGTACTCATATATATATATCTTTAATGAATTGTATGTTCTCATTAGCAATTGATTGGCCTCTTTAAGATCTATAAGTTTGTGGGTGATTTAAATATACTCTTTAGACATAAATACATTTTATTCCTTCTTTTTTATTGGCTTTCTAAATTTTCCATTTAAAATGCAATGGAAAATTAAAGTCCTCAGTTTAAAGACATTTCACCAATCCGCGCACCAAACAATGAGCTGCGAATTATCTTTGTAATTTTATTTAGTTCAATGACTTCCTTGGAAATCTTAAAATAATAGTACTGGCATATTGATATCATTTCTAATTGTTAGATCTATGTGTTAGTCAATATCGTAATGGAAAATGATCAGCATGTACTCTCATTGTCGTCTGCATGTGTGCCTTACATTAATAAGGCTTGTCTTCGAGTCTTACATTAAACCGTGTTTCAAATCAATCATTTGTAAGCCAAATTACAACATTTGTTATCTTAAAACCCACTTTATTTTTTAAACTTTGAAACTCAAAGGAAAGTAACAAAATATGTCATAATGTATTTATTGTTAGCTAGCATCAACCACATGTTACCGCTTTTGTCTACAAATAGTCAGCAAGAGAAATCTTTACCCACATCCAGCAGTCTTTACTTCCTTCTCAGTATCTAGTGTTTCCATCCAATGGTGCGGCTTGCTATAGTACTGAAGAGAGAATAAGATTGTGAAGAAATAGGTCCTAGAGTTATGGATATTGACACTGTCTTAAAATTCATTGTTATGGTTTGGGCACAGTGAAAGCCGGACATTTTAACAATTTACGTCAAAGCCTGCAGGACAGAGGACAAGGCTCCAAAAATGAGGATACCTTCTCCTTTTGCCGGACTAATATTGTGAATGTGAGTCTTAGAGTCATTGATTTTGTGATAGAGACAGTATTAGAGTCAGAGGCGGCCTTAGGGGTAAAGAGTGGGGTAACTGCCCCAGGCCTTTGGGGACCCAGCGATAAATAGAATTTTTTTGTCAACGTCTGGAAGTCGTGCCAATAACGGAGGGGGGGGGGGTATTGTCCTTTATATAAGTTTTTTAAAAATTGTTTTGCTTGGCTAGAGATTTATAAAACTTCAAAACACGCGTTTTAAGTTAACAATTATTTTTTTAATGAGGAGGTCAACGAAAAACCTTTTAGAATTTTGCGCAAAATTCAAAAGCACGCGTCTGTAATCTAAATGTTCTATCGCCCACCTGCTACTGCTATATTCAATGCCCCATTCAGAGCAATGCACCCCCATGCTGAAGTGCACTTTGACTTGTACTATTTGTGTTCAACGAAAGAGAGAGAATTAAAAACACAAGTTGTGTTAAAAATAACAGACTAGCTAAAAAATGAAAAAAATGTTTAGGAGAAACAGAAACAAAGCGCTTCAGAAAGAGAAAGAAGAAAATGATTATCATATGAGAAACAGAAAGTAGAGAAGGATTATCAAACCAGAAAATACAGTTGGAAATTATTATTATATTAGAAACAGAAAGTAGGTAATGAGTATAATACTAGAAAAAGAATGTAGAGAAGGATTATCATATCAGGAAAGAAAGTAGGAAATGATTATCCCACTGTAAACAAAAAGTAGAGAAGGATTATCATACCAGGAAATAAAGTTGGAAATTATTATTATATTAGAAACAGAAAGTAGGTAATGAGTATAATACTAGAAAAAGAAAGTAGAGAAGGATTATCATACCAGGAAAGAAAGTAGGAAATGATTATCTTATTAGAAACAGAAAGTAGAGAAGGATTATCAAACCAGAAAATAAAGTTGGAAACTATTATTATATTATATTAGAAACAGAAAGTAGGCAATGACTATAATACTAGAAAAAGAAAGTAGAGAAGGATTATCATATCAGGAAAGAAAGTAGGAAATGATTATCTTATTAGAAACAGAAAGTAGAAAATGATTTTCACAACGTGAAACCTAAGATGCTAAGTTTAAAGGCCTGGATGGCAACTGGCCGAAATAGTTTTAAAAATTGCTTCCGGCCTACAGCCTCTATTTCTTACATGGATGCTTGTAATCTCGTTAAATAGCCTCTGAGTCAGACTAGTGTCTGTGTCTGTTGGTATATTGAACTTCTGATCGAGGTAACAAATTTCTTGGACTGGTAGAACAATGGACGCAGTACCGGAACCAAACACTTCCATTATCTATTAAATTACAAAACAAAAGTTTTTCTTTTAGGCTTTCATTATCAGTGATTGAATCAAGCAACATATATATATATATATATATATATATATATATATATAGTGTGTGTGTGTGTGTATTCATTAAATCATTAGTCTATAAAAGGATTTTAATTATTGAAGCAAATCTATAAATAGAAAGCTTTTTGGTGTATCTGGTGTACAGAAAACGGAAGTATTTATAAATTACATGTTTTAGAAAGCATGTATCACAGACCTATATACATGTATATTATATCTAGACTGGACATGGAGATCTTTTAATAAAAAAAAAAAGCTGAAGTAAGGCGTTGTTTTGTAGGTTATTAGAAGTCTATATAACATTAATTTAATGTTTAGATCTAGTCATTGAATATCGAAAAAAGAGCGCTCTCGTCTGACAATTATTATTTTGCAATTTTTAGATACATAATCTAAATAGGTCTCTAGGTAATCAATCTATTTAAATGTACATACGATGACTAAAATCGTGAATTACTTTGTCTAGGATTTTCAAAACATTATCTTATTGGAAACCAGTAGGAAATGGCTTCATTTCATGTATTTGCGTGAATATATGTTCTGTAATTAATAGACCATTCTAATTAAAATCCGAGAAAATGGTATTATTATTATTATTTCTAAACTTCGAAAATTAAAGATAATTAATTTTCTAAGACAGAAAAGATCGATTTTCCTAGATTTGAGGCGACTTCCATTACAGCCAGCTTAAAAAAAAACGAGTTACGTACATAACAACCTTTATATATCGGTCTATAAGTTGATCAATCGCGGATAAGAATTTGTTTGTTTTTCCAGGCTAGATATAATATATATTAGGTCTGTGGCATGTACTTTTTTTTTTGACTTTAAGAAACAAATGTGTTTATTCCACGTGTAGCACAAATTAATTAGTATTGTTTAGTTGGCAACAATGATCTTGTATTATTTGCGATGCCAATATTTACAGTCAAGTTATTTTCACTGTAGAAACCACTTACACGTCCGTCGTTCAAAGCCTTTATGAAAGTTTTCACTGTAATATTTCCTTCGGTGACATAAAACTCTTTCTGAAAGAAAAAAAAATCTATTTGAGAAGCGTGTCCAGATCTAGAGTTCTTTTTTTTAATATCAAAAATTATATATCTAATTCTAAGCTATAACATTTTTATATCGTTACTATAACTTTGTTATAAACTTAAACAATGAAATAAGTTGGAATAGAATAAAAAAATTGTCATTAGAAGCGCTATTAAAATAGAACATGAAATATTGTAGTCATAATGTTGTCTTATTGTTAAATAGAGTCTAAAGTTGACTATTGTATTTTTTTAAAAACTATAGAAAAAAAATCAGTGACTACATTTGTATTATTTCGTAATTGTAGCCAACATATAAGAATGTTTTTTTTTTAATTTTACATTTTAGCTTTGACTATGATTTTGATTCAATAGCAAACAGGTCTTAAAAGGGATGCATGTTTTAAATGCTAGTCAGATTTGCACAGTCAGGCAAGTCATTGAAAGAGATTCTATTCAAGGCAAAGACAAAAGGAATGGAGAAAGACGGTCGAGAGATCATGGGTGGTGCCCCAACAGTTCAACAGGATAAGGGAAAGATGAAGGTGATGATTTTGATTGAACACATAAGTGTTGGTCTGGTCCATAAATATTAGAAGAACAAAACAAAACAAAACAAAACAAAACAAGATCACCAAAACAACATGACTTTTGAAAATGCTTTATTTTATTTACCCATTGGCGGGAGAGTTCCAAGACAGATTTGCGAGTGATGCCTGGAAGGATAAGTCCAGACTCAAGAGTTGGTGTCAGAAGCTCTTTCTCTGGCAAAAGAAAAATTTACATTTTAATTGCAAACAAACAAACTATTTAGTCAATTTATTTCTCGGTGATTGTCCTAAATGTTGTATTCAAGACTCTTGGAACTTTAGGCCTATCGGCATGTCTGAGCAATTGCTCTGTCTGGAAGAGATCCAAGTAGATCTAATTTGTTAAATCCCTTTAACCGTTGGATTGTATCTCTAGACGCTCGGGTTAGAGGCGAGGTGTAAGGCCACGCACACCAGGAACTTGCCTCCCTCCCCCATTACCGTTGGATTGTATCTCTAGACGCTCGGGTTAGAGGCGAGGTGTAAGGCCAAGCACACCAGGAACTTGCCTCCCTCCCTCCCCCATTACCGTTGGATTGTATCTCTAGACGCTCGGGTTAGAGGTGAGGTGTAAGGCCAAGCACACCAGGAACTTGCCTCCCTCCCTCCCCCATTACCGTTGGATTGTATCTCTAGACGCCCGGGTTAGAGGCGAGGTGTAAGGCCAAGCACACCAGGAACTTGCCTCCCTCCCTCCCCCATTACCGTTGGATTGTATCTCTAGACGCCCGGGCTAGAGGCGAGGTGTAAGGCCAAGCATACCATAACCTGCCTCCCCCCTCCCCCCATTCCATTCCTTCTCTGCACCACAGTCGTGCGGATGTCCACAATAAAACGGCTCCTTGAGGAACGGTTTGTGAATAGTCACGTGGTTGTTGGGGGTCTAGTCCATCCCCGTCAGAGCAATAAAATTGGCCCTTAGACACTCCAAAGGAGCGGTAAAGTGCATGGTTTCCCAAACCGGGGGTTCCGGGTTCGAATCCTGGTGAAGACTGGGATTTTTAATTCCGGGATCTTTAGGTCGCCTCTGAGTCCACCCAGCTCTAATGGGTACCTGACATTAGTTGGGGACAAGTAAGGGCGGTTGGTCGTTGTGCTGGCCACATGATACCATCCTTAACCGTGGGCCACAGAAACAGATGCCCTTTACATCGTCTGCCCCATAGATCGCAAGGTCTGAAAAGGGAATTTTATTTTTGTACACCGGATATACCAAAAAAAAGCTAGCCATTTATAGTTTTTCTGCCATCTATGAAAATCTCCGTTAATCATCCACTTGGTGTATCAATGGTTAACGTATGTCTTAGTTCATTGAAAAACTATTGGAAATGTTGCATTAAAGAATCAGAGGATAAGTTTGCAAGGAAAAACAAACAAAAACAAACACAAACACATCTAACCTCCTTGTTCATTGACCCAGTAAATAAAAAGATTCATGGTTCCAATTTCAGTCATCTGATGATCATCCCCGAACAACCACAACACTTGCTGGCAGCCATATTTCTCCAAGGCTTTCTTCTGAACAGCAACAGTTGGAGCATAGTTGCTGCAGGCAAACAGTACACAGGAAACAAAAGACTTACGATGAAGCATTCCATTTGGTGTTTCGGAGATTTTTCACGATAAACTAAACAATGTCAAGGACGCTAAATTGAACCTCACTGTTGCCAACTAAATCAAGAGCATTGGGCTATAATTTTAGCAATATCCCAACGCGTGATGCAGTTGATCTTCTATTGAACCTCCTTTATTGCCCGCTTGTTAGTTGCTCGTTTGATTTTAAATTAGTTATAAGTCATTGAGTGAAAGTCTAATGCTTCCCCATATTGAGAATTATATAAAAAGAAATATTTCATTTATTATTATTTTTTACACCGGATACACTCAAAAGCTAGCTATTTATAGTTTTCCGTCATGTATAAGATCTCCAATGGACTCTAAAGGATATGTCATTTGAAAATGTTCCTGTATATTTGTATTGACCACTAAGTAAAAATGTTCTTAAAAAATGTAAAAATTTAAGTCTCTATCCTTATAATGTTATAGTGTTTATAATTACCATAAAAAAAAATCATAACACATTTTAAAACTATTTACGCAATATTTGTTAAAAATTTTACTAATGTCAAAATGCTTCACATATTACCTTCCCATCTTGTAACCACCGCAACCACCTGTCCAGGCTCTGACGTACTTTGGATCAGCCAAAAGACTGATTGGTTTCAAACCACCAGAAAAGTATGAGCCAACCGGAGTTGTGATAACAAAAAGTTTGGCCTTGTTTGAAGAGGAGACACCTAAAGTTGACTTATTAGGATAAATAACAACAAGCTAAATATGAAAAAATAATTTAGAAAAAAAAATATCTAAGGTAAAAAACTCCGCACAACTATATCCCTCAACAATGTTATATTCGATAACAAAAAAATTTATTAATTATCAATAATTAATTTACTAATTGGTTCATCTTTTAATTTATTCATTATTTTGTTAGGTACAATAAATAAAGTTTAAATTTGATTCGAGAATGAGTTTGGGAGAAATAACGTGTTCAATTATCTAAAGGGATAAAACCATACATATTTAGCCTTCTCTGTGAATACTGAAGGATTAATTTCCCATGTTGGTATTAAACACAATAATTAATTACCAGTAATTCTTTAACTAATTTGACAGACAGACAGAGTTGATATTAACTTTGTAATAATAAGAAAATGTTTTCATTATTATCATCATTATCATGTCACCGCAGTTACAAAACCTCTATATCAATGATAATTTTAAATAGCCTCAACTTTTTGAAAGTCTGGCCACTTTGTTTCACATGTTCCTTCTGGGCTTAAACCTTCAGCAGGACGGCAAGGGACTGCAGTTTGAACCCGGGACCATCGAGACGACAGTCCAGAGTGCACGAACCAGGAGCCATTCAGATTAACCAGCGACGTTTTAAAAGCTGAAGTTTGAACTGTTTACAAACTATCAACTAAACAAAACAAATATCAATCTGTTGAGGCCGTTTGTTAACGTTAAGGCAGAGTGGCATTAGTCACATTTGTCATTTGTTGAAATACTACTGTTTAATACTTGCCAAGCAAGTTCAAGTTACCTCTGTGCCAATCAGTGTTGGCCTCACATAGAGGGATTGGTTTTTGTTATCTGGAACCCACTCCTGATCAACGCTGATTAATTTTTTGATGCATTTTAAAAACTCACTCTGGTCAAAAGCCTTCAAGAGAAAAACAAAACAAAACTGTTAAAAGAGAATTAAAGCTTCATGATAGTATTCATCTATTTCAGTGTAGAGGCTTTTAAAACATCAATGAATCGTTCGATACCCACTGTCAGTAGGATGTATGGTCAGTAGGATGTATGGTCACTAAGATGTATGGTCACTAAGATGTATGGTCAGTAGGATATATGGTCAGTAGCATAAATAGTCATAACATGTATGGTCAGTAGGATGTATGGTCAGTAAGATGTATGGTCAGTAAAATGTATGGTCACTAAGATGTATGGTCAGTAGGATATATGGTCAGTAGCATAAATGGTCATAACATGTATGGTCAGTAGGATGTATAGTCAGTAGGATGTATGATCACTAAGATGTATGGTCATAACATGTATGGTCACTAACATCTATGGTCAGTAGCATGTATGGTCAGTATGATGTATGGTCAGTAAGATGTATGGTCAGTAGTATGCATGGTCATTAGGATGTATGGTCAGTAAGATGTATGGTCATAACATGTATGGTCAGTAGCATGTATGTTAAGACTGAATGTAATGTTTGTATTAGCTTGCATACTCTTTGTGTGTAAAAGGTGGGTGTTGGAACGGTATTTCGAAAACGGCTCTAACGATTTTCCTAGAAGTTTGACTGTTTATATGTATGTCTGGGGAAAAATGACTAGCTAATTGGCCACACAGTGAAAAGTTTATTTTGACTGTTATGACTTTTCGGTCATACCACTATTTCTGGTATTGAAAGCCAACAAAATGCATATTCTGAGGCTTCTACAGTGCATTATTCTGCTATTAAAAAGTTCTATTTCAAAAACCTAATGGGCTATTGTTACATAGACCCTCCCGCTCCGTTTGGCGCATTTGCCGTCAAGCTGTTTCCACAAAAATCTGTCACTGGTAATGTCTGAAGCCTCTTCCCACCTGCTCTGAGGACCTCCATGAATGTGTGGCGCCAAGTTGTACTAGGACGTCATCGCAACTCTTACTATGCATAACTGATTTTGTCGGAGAACATGTCCCGCAAACCTCATGCGACGCTCTGTCACAATCTTACTAAGGGGTTGACTCCCAGTTCGGCATAGGATTTCCTTGATTTAGACCCGATCTCTATAACGGACTCCTAAAATCTGTCTTAGCCATCTATGTTGAGCCACATTTAGACTTTTTCAATTTCGACAGATAACTATTCACTGCACCTTATTACTGGAGCCCCGCCACTGGTAGAAATGTGCAACCTCTCTTGAATACGCTCTTGGAATTAGGTGACTGTAGTTTTCTTAAGATTTTATATCGAAAAGGAAATTTTACTGTAAAAATCATCGTCAAAAAATCTGTTAAGGGTTTTAAACTAAAAAAAATCTGGAGCTGTTGTTTTTTAAAATTCAAAACCCCTGGCTACGCCCATGGAACAGTATGTACTTTATGTGGACTGATTGTTTTTGATTTTCTACGACATGGAGGAAGGGGGAGTATGAATGATTCTAGTTATTTAGGAGTTATGGGGCATGCTTTTTCTTGTGATAACTGGAGTACAGATTTCATGACTAGTATTGTTATAGATTTATTAGCGATTTATTATTAACCTGGAATGTTATAAATTGTGGTCCTTTATATCCAGCTGCTAAAGTTTTACACATTAGACTGGTGAAACGTATTTTCAATTAGATTATTTATTTTATTTTTAAAAAAATCATTTATTGTAATAAATAATGGAGTATTATTAATAGAATAACAGTGTTCTAGTTCATCTTTTAGCCAGAAAAAAGTTCTTTGGACGAAAAACAAAATCATACTGGTAAGCAAGCGCGTTCAGCGGCAGCAGACATACGTCTTAGGTGCTCTCTGGGTCGAAACAACCTGACCTTGCCATCAACACATCTGTAGGCCTTCAAGCCCTCAAAAATCTGAAATTGTGAATAAATGTAAGTGTAAGTTAATTTCTGACATATTTATGTCAAAAGTTTGAAGAAATTGGAGGGTTTTTTTATCGATTAGATATTTTCATCAACGAATGAAAAACTATAAATAGCTAGCGTTTTGGTGTATCCGGTGTATAGACTAAAGGACGTGTTGATAAACTATGTTTTTTGGTTTTTACTTGTTTAGCATCACAGAATCAAATTTTCTAAAATCTTCCGTTTGTCGCTCTTTTTTTTTTTTTGGATTAAGTTGGCAACATTGAAATTCAATTTAGCGTCCTTGGCATTGTTTTTGTCCTGATGTAATAATATGGGAAGTGTTGCTTGCTATATATTTTAAAGGTATGTGATAGAAGTATGTGCAGAATCAAATTTCTAAAATCTTCCATTGATACTGGAGAAGCATTGGAAGCTCACTCTATCTCATTGAAAAGTTTCCCTTTACATAGTATCATGTGGCCAGCACAACGACCAACCGCCCTTACTTGTCCCCAACTAATGTCAGGTGCCCTTTCGAGCTGGGTGGACTCAGAGGCGCTCAAAGATCCCGAAATTAAAAATCCCAGTTTTCACCAGGATTCGAACCCGGGACCCCCAATTTTAGCGCTTCAGCCACTTCGCCTCCTCTATGAGATTGGTACAACTAAAAACTTAGTTGACTAGATGGATCTTTCAATATAGCTTCCTTGACATTGTGAATTTTAACTATTTATTTCGACTTCTTCCCCCTTGTCCTTCTCTTTGTTACTGTCGTAGCGCAGCATGATGCGAATGGGGAAAAAAGGTGCGAATTTGGGTATTGAATGGAAGGGATGTTGAACAGGAAACCGAAAGGGGATTGGACAGGATGAGAGATGAAATGTTCATGTTTACGTAACTTGTTATAATATTAAAAGTATTTCTGGAGTAAAACCTGAGAGTGTCTTGATATTTTGAAGAGTCTTGTGTCGTAACACTCTTTTGCTTTGGATTATTTTATATCGACCCCCAGATTTGGTCGATCGCATTTTCTTTTTTTTTCTTTGTATTTTATTTCTTAAAGAATGTGGGCCGGATTTTTAAAATCTAATTGTAAACAAAGAGGAGATTACTCTGATAGTAGGAAATCCCTAATATTTGTACATTTGTCTAACGGCAATGATATTTCTATGCCACAACGAAGCCAACAGATTTCTGTCTACTACTTACATATTACAAAGACTATACAAACCTCAGAAGCATAGTGCAGAACTTTGGCTGCTGGGTGTATGTGTAGGGGGCTGACAGGTTTGATTTGTGGGATATCCCATCCATGTTCAGCAGTCCAGTCAACTTCAAGCATGTGGTCCGAAATATGAGCTCCAAATTTCAAATGAACGTCACCTGGTGTGTGAGTGGGGGTTTTGGTGAGCGTAATCTGAAGATCTTTATACTGTAGAAGAAAAATACTATCTGAACATTTTGAAGGAGAGAATTGTTATCTGAACATTATGAATGAGAGAAATGCTATCTGAACATTTTGAAGGAGAGAATTGTTATCTGAACATATTTATACAGTAGAAGAAAAACATAATTTTAAAAAAAAAGTTAATTTTCAACATATTTCATATATCTTAAAGAGGGAAGGGTCAAAAGTGTTGTTTTTTTTTTCGTAAATATTTTTTTTATCAAATTCTCATCAGGTGCATTCAAGTATTTGAAAAAAAAAAAAAAAAGCATCGTTAGGTAAAAACATTGCCAACTATTTCTCTTAAAGGAATTGGCATGATAGGTAAATGGATACGTATATTATTTCTTATGTTTGGACACCTACAATTAAATTATTGCGATATTTTTTTTCTCTTTCAACATGTTTCCTTGATTTGTTGACCACGAGACAGTCAGAAGCGATCATTGATTAAACTTAAACGTCACAGACATAATAGCCTAAATTATGTGTGATCGTGAGACGTCTATAAGGTGGAATGAATTCATAAGTCACGTGTCTTTATCAAACGATTCTATAAGTGTGCCAAGCAATACAGACGTGTCTGATCATTACCATACGCCAAATAGATACAAAAAATGTTCCATTGACCAAACTGTTTAGAAACACAAATAGAGGCTTTTACCTGACCTAATAGTGTATGGATTTCAAATACAGGACTGCCAATAATTATGTAAGCAACTGAAAGTAAGCCATTCATTTGACATAATTACGTAAGCAATTAAAATAACGAAATGTATAGCTACAAATCAGAAGGAAAAAAAGGAACTACAAAATCTTTTGAAATATACCTTAAACTCTTGAACACGCTACGATTGCTAGAAATGTATTTAAATATTAAATGTAAGACTAGAATAGGGACAAGATCAATAATTATTGATTTACAAAGTAAATATTACTATGAATCTAGGTGACGAGAAAGATGAAATAAATGTGACCTGGTACCATCATTAAGGTGGTCCTCTCAGGTAGTACAGTTAGATCGGCGGATGTCTAATATTAGGCGAGTTGGAGTGGCGAAGTAGTGGCCAACTTATGGCCAATTAGAAAGATAAGATCATGGGTAGTTAAATCGGCGCAACATAGGAGCGGACGTAAGAACATGGGCAGTCAGATCGGAGGATGTCTAATATAAGGCGAGTTGGAGTGGCGAAGTAGTGGCCAATTTATGGCCAAATAGAAAGATAAGATCATGGGTAGTTGTATCGGCGTAACGAAGGAGTGGACGGTTTGGCGGAAATCTAAAGTAAGAACATGGGCAGTTAGATCGGAGGATGTCTAATATTAGGCGAGTTGGAGTGGCGAAGTAGTGGCCAACTTATGGCCAAATAGAAAGATAAGATCATGGGTAGTTGGATCGGCGTAACGAAGGAGTGGAATGTTCGGCGGAAATCTAAAGTAAGAACATGGGCAGTCAAAACGGCGGATGTCTAATATTAGGCGAAAAGAAACAAATGTAGTGGCCAACATATAGCCAATTAGAAAGATAAGATCATGGGTAGTTAAATCGGCGCAACATAGGAGCGGACGGTTGAGCAGAAATCTAAACTTAGAACATGGGTAGTCAGATCGGAGGATGTTTCAGATAAGGCGAGTTGAAGCGGCGAAGTAGTGGCCAACTTATGGCCAAGTAGAAAGATAGATCATGAGTAGTTGGATCGGCGAAAAGAATGTCTACTCATGGGCAGTCCTAATAACATAAGTGCTATAAGTCGGCAGTAAGCCCAACAGAGGTGTGGTAGCGTCGCAAAACTAATGTTAGAATATAGGCAGTCACATCGGCGGATGTCTCATATTAGGCGAGTAGGATCCGTAAAGTATTGGCCAACTTATGGCCAAATAAAATATTAGACTATGGGTAGTCCTAATGTCGAAAGTATTAAAAAAGAAAAGTAGGCGCAAAGAAGGAGTGGACGGTTTGGCGGAAATCTAAAGTAAGAACATGGCCAGTAAGATCGGCGGATGTCTTATATTAGGCGAGATAAAGTGGCGAAGTAGTGGCCAACTTATGGCCAAATAGAAAGATAAGATCATGGGTAGTTGGATCGGCGTAACGAAGGAGTGAACGGTTTGGCGGAAATCTATACATAGGTATATACTTGATATGGTTAATCGTTGTGCTGGCCACATGACACCGCCGTCAATAGAAATAAGCGAACTTTACATCTTCTGCATCTATAGGCTGCAGGGTCTGAAAGGACCGGTACTTCGTTTTACTTTTTTTTTTTTCACTTTTCAAGGGTCTACAGTATTTAAGGTTGTCTGAAGCGGTCTCGCATGAAGCCAGAACTAGGACGGAGTTTACTTTCCCATACAAAAGTTATATAAACAATTAAGTTTCTTTTCCACAACAATTAATAAGCTATTTAAACATTACAGACGAATGCACTTTATAGATATTAAATACAAAGTATCTTTTTTTAAAACGAAATTTGAACTTATGACCCTAAGGTTTTTAACCCTTTTTATCAGCAATTTAATTTTACAAAAATGAAAGAAAGGTCCTATTCTCTGAAAAAAACAAGGCCACTTAAACCTGTTTCCTAGACACGAATAACCAAAGTGTACTGTTAGATAGCTAGTTTAGTTAGTTGGGTTGCGCACTTTGTTAGACCGACAGTGATTTAGAAATACTTCAGCTACATCTGACTACACATGCATCCGTTACAGTACGCCACTTAAGAGCCCCAGAAAACTTACCCTAAAGGAAGAAAGGGCGCGAACACACATTTGTAGATGACGATGTAGACCTACTTGCTTGGAGAAGGTCATTTCTGTAGAAAAGAAAATTTTAAAATGCTTTTCAAAAGCAATAACATTAAGTATAAGTATTTAGTACCAGAAGTAGCGGTAGTCTGTCAGCAGAGAATCATTTGACAGCATTAAGAGGAGTGGTTACTAGTACGACAGTACAACAATGTCGGTGGTTATGATTCAGAGCCCTGGTCATTACTTTGATTAACTAGAAGTGACCAGAACTATTCATTGGTATTGTCGTTAGTTCAAGTACTGTCTTTTCGACTTATATACAAAAACGTTGAAGATATAGAGGTAGGATCTTTAGAAGTCCGGTAAAAAGAGGGGATGTCCTCTTTTTTGAGATCGTGCCGGGGGCCATTAAAGGCATTAAGTGTGAAAACGTCCCTGTTGTTGTTAACTGGCATCGCTTGGAACGCATTGTATCCATTCATCTAACCCTCTCCATCCTTGTATCTCATTTTTCATATCTTCTTGTTTAAAGTACAAACTAACTTAAAAAGAGCAGAAGGAGGACTTCTCTTTGACAGCCACCTACCTTCTTGATCATGTAGTGTTTGCATATTTTAGAGATATTCTCAGATCTGTTATTGCAAAACTTATATGAAACTAAATAATCAACTTATTATCAAATCACTCTGTCTGTGACTGTCTTTTTAGTACATTTCTAATTCTTGGATCAAGTTGAAACTTTGCGCAATTATTCATTGTTCATAGCAAAACATGAATCAGTTTTAAAAAACAACAACAATTATCTAATTAAATAATAGTGATTAATAAATTTTGTTTGATAGCGAGAACGGAAAATAAATCTTATAGTATTGAGGTATATTGATATAAATGTGGAGTTCTTCCCCTTATATAAGCGGCCGCCGCCCCCCCCCCCTTTTTTTTTTAAAAATATATATAAAAAAAAATATTTCGCTTGTTTTATCTTTTGAATTTCTTTCTTTTTTTTTTTCGGATCTACGCAATGGACACAAGAGAGAAATAGTCAATGCCATGGACACAAGAGAGAAATAGTCAATGCCATGGACACAAGAGAGAAATAGTCAATGCCATGGACACAAGAGAGAAATAGTCAATGCCATGGACACAAGAGAGAAATAGTCAATGCCATGGACACAAGAGAGAAATAGTCAATGCCATGGACACAAGAGAGAAATAGTCAATGCCATGGACACAAGAGAGAAATAGTCAATGCCATGGACACAAGAGAGAAATAGTCAATGCCATGGACACAAGAGAGAAATAGTCAATGCCATGGACACAAGAGAGAAATAGTCAATGCCATGGACACAAGAGAGAAATAGTCAATGCCATGGACACAAGAGAGAAATAGTCAATGCCATGGACACAAGAGAGAAATAGTCAATGCCATGGACACAAGAGAGAAATAGTCAATGCCATGGACACAAGAGAGAAATAGTCAATGCCATGGACACAAGAGAGAAATAGTCAATGCCATGGACACAAGAGAGAAATAGTCAATGCCATGGACACAAGAGAGAAATAGTCAATGCCATGGACACAAGAGAGAAATAGTCAATGCCATGGACACAAGAGAGAAATAGTCAATGCCATGGACACAAGAGAGAAATAGTCAATGCCATGGACACAAGAGAGAAATAGTCAATGCCATGGACACAAGAGAGAAATAGTCAATGCCATGGACACAAGAGAGAAATAGTCAATGCCATGGACACAAGAGAGAAATAGTCAATGCCATGGACACAAGAGAGAAATAGTCAATGCCATGGACACAAGAGAGAAATAGTCAATGCCATGGACACAAGAGAGAAATAGTCAATGCCATGGACACAAGAGAGAAATAGTCAATGCCATGGACACAAGAGAGAAATAGTCAATGCCATGGACACAAGAGAGAAATAGTCAATGCCATGGACACAAGAGAGAAATAGTCAATGCCATGGACACAAGAGAGAAATAGTCAATGCCATGGACACAAGAGAGAAATAGTCAATGCCATGGACACAAGAGAGAAATAGTCAATGCCATGGACACAAGAGAGAAATAGTCAATGCCATGGACACAAGAGAGAAATAGTCAATGCCATGGACACAAGAGAGAAATAGTCAATGCCATGGACACAAGAGAGAAATAGTCAATGCCATGGACACAAGAGAGAAATAGTCAATGCCATGGACACAAGAGAGAAATAGTCAATGCCATGGACACAAGAGAGAAATAGTCAATGCCATGGACACAAGAGAGAAATAGTCAATGCCATGGACACAAGAGAGAAATAGTCCACCACTGGCTCTGCGAGTTGCATTAATCTCACAAAGTACAATCCGAGAATATGTCGAAGAGCGTTACCCGCCCTTGAGCCGATGCTTAAAGTTATACTTATAGTTCCACTAAGTAGTTTTATATCCTTTGATTTATTTAAATACCCATAAACTGTGCACCTAGTTTTTACAGTTTAGCTATTTTTTTTTGGTCCTCCTTTGTAAGGTTTTGTGCTCTTTTTTTTAAATCTCCTCCTAAGGGTGTAGAGGTGCACGATAGCTCTAGATCAATGACTTCAAGATCTTTGATTTTATATTCTCAAATTCTTTTTCTTTGTTCTCATACATATAAAAGCAAATATAAGTGTATAGGTTTTTCTTACCTTTTGAAGTCTTGTTTTAATCTAAATTATTGTTATGTTATTTTAGGTGATTTGAAATTCTCTTGAGGGAAAATGTGTCCTAAAGTAAAGTATTGTCTTCGATGTCTTGTAATTAAATCTACAGCTTATTATTGTCCTTTGCACAAAAATGTGGACAAAACCAAAGTGTTACACTTGCTCCCAAGCTTGCAATGTTTTTACCAAACAATTTCGCAATGGTCTCACAAAAGTATCACTTTGGGAAATCTACACAATTTATAGAGAATGGCACATTTTAAAATCAGTTACTTAATAAAATGGGTCTTTTTATTTTCAAAGGTATGATCAGAGAAATGGTTTGAAAAAAGTCTTTCTTGGAAACTCGTTTGGTAAGAGCTTAAAATATATTACAATTTTACATTCTAGACATGACAGACAAATGATACGCTCCGTTAGATCCTCAATTGGCATAAGAATTAGTGAGGTCAAAGCTCTTACTAAAACCTGTACTCTACAGTCTCCTACGTAGGCTAATGAATTCAACATTCAATTTTGTTATAAATAAATAAACATGAATAAATATATATTAGTGTTTTTATAAGCTTGTTATGTTAAAAGCAATAATTTTTAAACATAGACTGGTATAGGTCTATAGAACGTAGACATATTGAACACAAATGTATAATATATAAAAATGCATTTCTCTTATAAATTACGAATGAATTACGAACCTTCAAAAGAGCTAGTAGATCACTAGATCTGCGGCTTAAGCCAATCCGTGTGTTACTCTAGTCTTGCATGCCAATTAGAGAACCAATCATGGGTTCGCAATACCAGAGCGCTACAATACAGTTACCATGACTAGAAGTTATGAAAGCGTTAGGAAATTCGAGGTAATTGACAAGGCGAAAAGATGCGAAACATAGCTGTCTCGATTGAGGAAATAGCGACACGATGCTCAGATTTGTCCCAGTCTGCCTGTTATTATGTTGACACGTCCATGTTGGTATGGTAGGTATGTTCTCTTGGGATACCAGAGTCCCAGACTCTCACACACGATAGAGTTTATTTACCTTACATTTCGTAGAAGGCCGTGAACATTGTTTATTAACAGAATAAGAAAACTGTACTTTAGCTTTGGTTTTTTAATATGGGCCCCAAGTCTAATCCCCATTCTCCTTTATTTGGTGACTCATTTTCTTTTCTTAGTGAATGGAATGGTAATTCTCCTTGCTTTACGAGATCGAGGATCCCAGCGACTGGTAAAAAAAAAAAGGTCGATGTCTGACGTATTTTATGTCATGAATTGGGGTTTGAATCCCCCCCCCCCCCCTTTCGTGGCTCATGTCTAATGCTTTTATTAGATTGTGATTAAACGTGAATAGCTCAGATTAAGATATCATACAAGTTAGCTGCATTTGATCATTCATACTCTCCCTTTATGCTAATCAGAAATGTCAAAATTTTCTTTTGTTATCTCCCCTTTGCTGAAAACACATCCAACTCGAAACACCTTGTCAAGCTGCCTCTCCCTAAACTAACTCAAGGCATGCGGTGAGACTAGACTTAGTTTGTCCCTCGTGACAATTAGAAAGGTTCCACGACAAATCGTTCACAGACAACTGGGGCTATGACAACTTGTTCACCGACAATGGGTTCACGACAAAGGGTTCACCTACAAATAGTTCACACGATAGTAGCATATTGTTAATACTCTTTTCGCGTGTTTAATTTGCATACATCAAAAGTACATACAGAAGATTGATACATTAAACCTTTATAAATATTATTTTTTTTAAAAATATTTTTTGAATTGCTAGAGTGACTCAAGATTGAGCCTAATTCGAGTTTATTTGTTAATTTTTCAAAAGCATGATGACAGTATTGGATAAAAAAATAGACTTAAAAAAATAATAATGATAATAAATTGCTATCTTACAACAAGGCTTACAAGCTAGCTCATGCTTTCTACACTCAAAGCCAACCTTTTGTAGGTATCAAGTTTGGCCTACCGAATAAAATTAATTGTAAAATGCACTTTTTTTTTTACTTGCCTATTAAAAGTACTATGGACAGAAGTTGCGGGCTAGATGTGGTTTGCGGGCCGTACTCTGGGCATTACTGATTTAGACTATGTCGTAATTCATGTTTGTTCATTCATTTCATATAAAATCTTCATATTTTATTTCCTTGTTTATCAGTTTGAAATGTGTATGTAAAGGGAGTTAACCGAATACAAATAAAAAAATAGAAATCTTTTGAAAAAGAAAAATACTTTGTTTTTTATTTTATCATTATTAATAATTTTAAAAAATTAAACTTTTATGTATAAACGTAAACAAAATAAAAATTCAATATTTGTTTAAAATAATAATTTTGACAATTTTAATTTATCAACAAAAAAGTAAATATATGTAACCAAAATATAACTAATAATTTGTAACGTTTATCGACATGCATTTTAAATTTGTTAAGTTCTGATGCAATGGTTTCGCGATATTGAAACCTGCATTGCTTACCTACTATTTTTGAGGAGGCATCACTCGACTAGTAGATGCCTCATCTTGAATGTCAACCATAAATGATATTTGACTAACTTACAGCAAAACTACATTTAAAATTTCTTAAGCAATGGAGGTATTACATATAGTCGACCCCTATTCCCAACCAACTGGGAATAGGCTATAACACTATTCCCTATCAATTGTATAAAAGCTTTAACCATATTCCCAGTCAACTGTGCATGTGCTTTTGCAGGCAATCTCATGACACTACATTAGATAAATGGGTATGGTATAGGTGATAATGTAGGATGAACAACTACTAAATCATGTCATATATTTATTTGCAACATATTGCCATTATTATTACTGTTTAAAACTATTAATATTTCTAACCTACTGACAGGATTGAGGTTCATTTAAAAAAGAAACAAAATTCATTGCAGTCCAATAAAAGTGTCCACTGAGCATTTTTTCAATGATTATTTTTATTATTACTATATAAAATATGCCAGCACAGATTCATTTATGTTAAACAAAATTCACTGTAGTCTTTCCATAATAATGTTTATTGGTGAAAATTCAGATGATGGGGCCAGAAGCAGTACCTCAGATAGCTTACAAAAATCATCTTTGGAATGCTCATATTTTCAAGATGTAATCTAGAAAAATGCTTGAAGATATATAATGTCATATATGCATGTGCGTTTGTGTGTGCACTAAAATTTCTTAATGGGGGAAAAAAGCAAATAAAAATAAAATAAAGTTAACAACATTTTAATGGCTTTATCACAAAGAATAGTTTTTTTTAATGAAACAAGTTTTTAATTAAAAACATGCATACCAAATAAATTTGAAATTCTAGAAAAGAGCTTACTATTTTTAAATATCTAGCTCAAAATACATTTATTAAAATTCAGGAAAGAGTTCACCAAGAAGTGAGAAAGCATCTTGTTACATTCTGTCAGGGTTAATCCTATCTGTCTTTCTTAAGAACGATTTGTGATACACTCTTCTTCGTCATCAACATCCTCCATCCAATGATGTGGCTTGCGGTAATACTAGAGAGAGAGGAACATCTTGTAATACAAACATGGTGCAATTCAACTCCATACTTTATATAGACACTTTGACCTCTGTGATTGTTTATAAAATGTTTTTCTTTGATGCTTTTTTTTTTAATGACAAAAATTAATTAAATCACATCTTGCTTTTGGATCAATAAAGAAATTTTACATTTTTAGGTTCAAATATATGAGTATAAGCAAAAAGAAAGCATGTGAAAGCAGATTAAAGTTAAACTAATAAGTTACACCTCCAGACAAATTGTGTATATAGCCATATAGAGATTCAAGTAATCCATATGTTTGGGGAAGTATAAATGGTGGGTGCCTTCCATGCAGAGACATAGTTATCAAAACATGTGCCCGGGGCAAGAAACTTTATTGGCAACCCTCCCCCCCCCCCCACACACACACCTTTTTTCTACGAACATCGCATAGAAATATAGGCTTATAAATAAAAAGTATTTAATAACAGATAACCTTAGAATGTATTACCTAACTAAAATTTTGACAATAATGTGTTTTGTTTGGCCCCTCTGTGTGTGACGCCCACCCTAAGGATGGTGCCTGGGGCAGTGTGCCCCCCCCCCCCCCTTGCCCTCCCCTCACTACGCCTCTGCTTCCATGTCTCTTTTTTGCTGTCAACATAGGGAAAGGGAGACTATTTGCTATAACTGGATTATATTGGACAAAGTTCTTACATGAATATCAGTCAGCTCTTTGTAAATTCTCTGAGTCAGACTATTGTGTGTGTCTATTTTAAGTTCTTGGTCGAGATATAGAATTTTGTTGACTGGACATACAACAGCGGCAGTTCCTGCTCCAAATACTTCTTTAACCTATTGATAAGTGATATGAATAATATATAGAGGTTGGTTAATACTTGTTGATGCTAAAAGTGCCACATTAGTGTATGGAATGTAAAATGTAAAATTTTCAATTATTCAAATCATCTGCTCTGCTAGGATTGTCTATTTTGACCCCCAAAAAAATCTATTTATCTAGAATGCTCCTAGGATTTATTAAAATATAATATAATATAATATAATATAATATAATAATATATAATATAATATAGGACCTAATAATAAATATAATAATAATAACAGAGTTAAAAATTATTTTAAATATTGAGAAAAAAATCAGACTGAAACATTTATTGGAAAGTCATGATTAAAAAGCTGTTGAGTTTTTTGTTTGTTTAAATGTCTATATTTCCTAAGCAGCAATTAATTTTTAAAGATCTTACGTTTCACTTACACATCCTAGTTTTAAAGCTTCACTAAATGTTTTCATTGAAATAGATTTCTCAGAAACTTTAAATTCTTTCTGAAAATATAATTTAAAAAAAACAAACGGCATTAGATATTAATAAAAACAAACAACAAGGCAACTATATAGAATATCCTGTCAGTAGAAATAAAAGTTGTCCATTGCCATCGGTAGAGCTTTATTTGTTGACATAAAACAGTGATGTCCAAACTATGACCTACTGGTCATATCCAGTTAGTGGTGAAAAAGCTGTCAAGTTCCTCAAAACTTCTACCAATAGTGCATAATGAAGCAGTATAAGCTAAGTTCAAGTGCATAATAAAGCAGTATAAGTTTACTTCAAGTGGATGGATGATTGTTGATAATGTGAGCAGGGACAAACATATTGAGAAATTTTAATTGCTGTCCTTGAAAAGGGGGGGAGGGAAGTCTCTATAAACATTAAACTTGTGACAAATAATAACAGTAATCATAATCATAATCAGTAAAAACATAATCAAGACAATAATAAACTACATCTGCATTATCATGAGTAGATCTAAATATTTCATTCAATTCACACTGTCTAAATACAAAAATGGGTCGTGGTGGCTGAGTGGTAAAGTGCTTGGCACCTGAGTAAAGAAGTCCCTGCTGGTTCAAATCTTGGCAAAGACTGAGTTCACCCAACTATAATGGGGTACCAAACTTTGGTTGGGAAAGTAAATGCGGTTAGTCATTGTGCTGGCCATAAAACACACCATTAACCATCTGCCAATCAAACAATTAACCTTAACATCATCAGTCCTATAGATGACAGGGTCTAAATGGGGTGCTTTTATACTGTACTTTTTTTTTCCTAAATACAAAAAGCATTTGTTGTTATTGATTTTTAGTTACCTAAATTAGTGTTCTTTGTGAATCACAGAAAGCTGGACAAGAAATAATTTTAAAAATATTAGAATGTACCCATTCAAGACAGAGTTCCAGGATGGATTTGCGTGTGATGCCAGGTAACACTAATCCTGAATCGAGAGGTGGTGTTATAAGTTCTTTCTCTGTCCAAAAATAAACATTTTGTTTCATTATTGTAATAACAGAAAATATTTTCTTTAAAAAAAAGTTCAAACATACATTCCATAAAAAACATTTCAGAAGTAACATAGTTTTTGTTTCATGATCCATTTTATGTAGATATTATTGCACAAGCAACGCATTAAGGAATCGTTATCTATTTCAGAGAAATAAACCTCCTTGTTCATTGACCCAGTAAATAAAAAGATTCATAGTGCCAGCTTCTGTCATCTGATGATCATCTCCAAATAGCCACAACATTTGCTGACATCCATATTTCTTGAGGGTTTGACACTGAATAGGCACAGTTGGAGCATAGTTGCTGTGTCAGGAAAGAAATTCACATTTTTAAACTCAAAACAGTTGTAATTATTTATACTATGTTGCAAATAATCTTTAAATTAGCTGTGTCAATTTTAACAATAAAATATTAATTTTGAAAGCATTGGCAGTCAGACTTATTTCATTGATTTACACAGTAGAATCTAGCAATATTTCCATAATAAATATTATGATCTATTTTTTTTTAATGTTTATTTTGGTTAAGAAATGTTTACAATGTTTATAGCATGTAGGCTATATTTGCCTGCTGTCAATTCGCTTTTTTTTTTTAATTTTTAAAAAATCTATCATTTGATAATAATGTCAAATTCAAGCTTTTTGTTTTTAGGTCAGATGTTTCCATGTTGCACAAAGTGAGGAAATACAAGAACATGTTCATTTGTTCAACATAATCCAGAATCATCCTTAAGTATCAGGCAGTATCATAGACTCTATTAGCCCCACTTTTTATTTGAAGTGAAAAAATAAAGTAAGTTAAACAGAATAAGGAATTATGTCTCAATGCACTTTCTAATGGCAGTTCATTTCTTTTTTTTTTTTTTATAATTTAAAACTTTAACATGACTAAACTTAAAATATGACACTTTTGAATTGATTTTTTAAAACTAAAACACTAACATGACTAAACTTAAAATATGACACTTTTGAATTGAAAATGTTATGATTTTTTAAAACTAAAATGCTGCTCTTTCTCTCTGACCTGCTAATCTTGTAACTACCACATCCACCGGGCCAAGCTCGGATGTAATGTGGGTCTGCCAGTAGACTCAGAGGCTCTAGGGTAGGAAAATAGGATCCAACGGGACTTGTAATGACAAACAATTTGGCCATGCTAGAATTGTTAATTCCTAAAGTGGGCTGAAGAAATGATTAAAAAAATAAACTATTTATAATTTGTTCTTCCCTTCGTCTATTTTTAGTTTGATATTTTATTATCATTAATGAACATTGAGCAGACTCACCTCTGTCCCAATAAATGTAGGTCGTATATACAGTGAACTATTAATAGATTGTGGCACCCATTCATGGTCAATGCTGATTAATTTCTTCAAACATCTTAACAATTCAATCTGATCAAAATCCTTGAAAAAAAAATATCAAAGAGTTATCGCTGGAAACAGAATGAATGTTTCTCATTGCGAAAAGATTTAATCAATGAAAATAAAAATATACTATTAATCTTATAAGTAGTCACAACAATGTTCCGTTTAAATTTGGAAACCTAAATAACGTGTAGGCCTACTTAAAAGATGCTAGTTCTATAGTGGCCTATAGAAATCCGTTTTGAAAATGTTTGCTACAGAATGATTTTGTAAACACAATCATTTTTTTTTTATTGTTAAAAACAAACTACTAAAATTTCTGGTTGAAATTCAGAGGCGGCGCAAGGCGTGGGCGACGTGGGCGGACTCGCGGTCCTAGTAGACTCGCGGACTTTACCGTGAACACCACAAAAAATCGCCATAAAATAATACAGATGGGGGGGGGGGGGGGATTTTGTTTTCATTTACTCTGTCAAAATTAGTTTCTCTCGAGATGTACCGTACAATAACACAGACTAGACTATCATTGAACTGTTATCGTACAATAACATAGGCTAGACTATCATTGAACTGTTATCGTACAATAACATAGGCTAGACTATCATTGAACTGTTATCGTACAATAACATAGGCTAGACTTTCATTGAACTGTTATCGTACAATAACATAGGCTAGACTATCATTGAACTGTTATCGTACAATAACATAGGCTAGACTTTCATTGAACTGTTATCGTACAATAACATAGGCTAGACTTTCATTGAACTGTTATCGTACAATAACATAGGCTAGACTTTCATTGAACTGTTATCGTACAATAACATAGGCTAGACTTTCATTGAACTGTTATCGTACAATAACATAGGCTAGACTTTCATTGAACTGTTATCTTCTTATCTTATATAATACAGACGTTACTTCAAAAAAGAAGATGATTACGTCCTACGCGTCATGCATTTAGTTATGCATATTAACCAATGACCTAAATTCTGCCAAATCACTGGTTTTTCTGGCTAGCTCAGGCAACCCATTCCATGCTCTAATAGCACTAGGGAAGAAGGAGCATTTGTACTAATTTGTCCTGGCATATCGAACGAGGAATGTGCCTTTATCTTTATCGCCGGAATTCCCCGATCATTGCTGACTATTTCCCATAATTTTTTACATTCATGCTTCGTAATCGCCAGAAAGCAAATTAAAATACACCGTAACTATCATGAAAACTTTGTTATGTGTTATAGGACTTCTCATTTTAACATATGGATATGACCCATTCCGTAAGGTTGTTATTGCTGGAAGAGGCAACGAAAATAAGCATTTCACTAGCTGTAATAATGCTTCCACTAAAATGCGTCTTAAATAACTGCTGACTACCTGTCCATCTCGTGGCCTTAACATGTGGCTCAGATATTTGGTCTGGCTGAGCTGTTTATCACTAACAGAAGAAGGGGCAAAGGCTTGCGCTTAAACCATTGTTTTTCATGCAGGAGAGGCTCAATAGCCTTGGCTGTCAACCCACCTAGGAGACGTAAAAATTCAAACCTCTGATACATTACAGCTATACACAAACATGACAAAGGTTTCGGGAATCAGCCAAGAGGAAAAAAAGCAGGATCCGGTGACCCAAATCGTATCGGCACTTGACGTTCCTTTTGAAAACATCAGCTGCATGGAAAGGTAGGAACTGTTGTGTGGGCGACATCGTTAAAACATTAATTCTAGATGTTAATCCAAGAGCATTTTTTTTTTACACATTTTGATGCAAATGTTAGAACCAACTGTTGGTGACGCAGCTAAATCTTCTCTATAGCAAATGTTAGAACCAACTGTTGGTGACGCAGCTAAATCTTCTCTATAGCAAATGTTAGAACCAACTGTTGGTGACGCAGCTAAATCTTCTCTATAGCAAATGTTAGAACCAACTGTTGGTGACGCAGCTAAATCTTCTCTATAGCAAATGTTAGAACCCACTGTTGGTGACGCAGCTAAATCTTCTCTATAGCAAATGTTAGAACCCACTGTTGGTGACGCAGCTAAATCTTCTCTATAGCAAATGTTAGAACCAACTGTTGGTGACGCAGCTAAATCTTCTCTATAGCAAATGTTAGAACCAACTGTTGGTGACGCAGCTAAATCTTCTCTATAGCAAATGTTAGAACCAACTGTTGGTGACGCAGCTAAATCTTCTCTATAGCAAATGTTAGAACCAACTGTTGGTGACGCAGCTAAATCTTCTCTATAGCAAATGTTAGAACCAACTGTTGGTGACGCAGCTAAATCTTCTCTATAGCAAATGTTAGAACCAACTGTTGGTGACGCAGCTAAATCTTCTCTATAGCAAATGTTAGAACCAACTGTTGGTGACGCAGCTAAATCTTCTCTATAGCAAACACTTTTTTTGTTTTGTTTCATTTCAGAATTTCTTTCGCCATTTTTCAAGTTGGAGTAAATGCTGGAAATTAATAGAAAATCAGAAAATAAACTGGTGTTTATTATTTTAGAATATTCATAACTTTGTGCCACTAGAGGACCTCGCAAAATACATCTCTCCCACACCTAATTTATGTCTTGCGCCTTTTGCAAGTTTCCCTGCTGCCTCGATTAGCATATTTACAATTCTTTATCTTTGAAATTCAAAGGATCAAACTATTTTACCGGCAAGCCGATGCGTTGGGCGGATGTCTTTAATCGCCTACAGTTCTCATTAGGTCGAAATAATCGAATTTGACCATCCACACACCTGTAGGCTTTTAAACCTTCAAAAGCCTGAAACAAAGTGGGAGAATTCATTTTTCTTCAAACATATTCTATTGGTGTGTGTGTGTGTGTATGTGTGTTAGTTTCATATAGCAATAAAAATTGTCTCAACCTTGTCTTCGATAACATCTTTTGAAGTCAAATGTCTAAAAGCCTATCATACGTCTAGAAAACACACACATTCATCCTAGTACAAAAAAAAAAAAAAGGTTACTGGTCAAATGAAGTCTAATAAAGAAGGAGACAGCGCTAGCCAATACTAGGCCCAGAGGGACATTCGAAGTACATATAGCGCACATACGTCTGTACTGGAAGTAATCGACAAAAGTTCATCTTCATTTTGAGTAAGACGTTACGACTTTTTTTTTTGGTCATACAAAATGTCGACGACATAACAATGTAGGAATGTGAAGAGAATCGGAACCATTCTGGCAGAAGAAAGTTGAGGAGACACGTCTGCGAGGACGTTTGGATATAAAGGCCCCCAACTCTTGCGACAAAAAAAAAATTAAATTAAAAGGCTTTTAATAAAAGAAAAAAATGACGTCACTAACTGAATATATTTTAATGTAATGTTTAAATATTGGTCATTTTAGTTGGTTGACATTCAGCCAAGAACATATAACTACAGGCTTTTTTTTTTTCCTTGAAAAAAAAAAATTTGATAGGCTCTTCCATCCTAATTTGTCAGAACGTCGACCCGCCCCCCCCCCCCCCCCCACAACCAACACCAAACATTCACTTTTTGAGTAACACTGTTCAACGGGAAGCTTTTATAATTACTGAAACAATGAGTAGAGTGATTAAAGTGGATTAATAATTTACATTGATTGAAGATTCAAGGAAACCAGTAAGCTCATGAGGCATGCAAAGTTTGAGTCAAACGAGTAAATGTATTGGAACCCAACTTTCACGGGGGACCAAGTTGTAAAAGTTAATAGAGCAATTAGAGCGTTATGAATTTGTGAACTCCGTTAGTTTAAACAAACTACTTTGGGGTCAATCGCAATGTCTATCCATGAAATTATCCGTTTCCTCTTTTTTTTTTTTATGCCTTGCACTCTAACAATGTAGACAGTCTATGGTCAATTGTAACTTGACTAACCTGAGAAGCATATTGCAAAACTTTGGAAGCTGGGTGCATCTGAAATGAGGTCGTTGGTTTGATCTTTGGAACTCCCCAACCATTCTCTGCGGACCAATTGATTTCTAGCATGTGGTCCGAAAAATGAGAACCAAATTTGATGATTTTCTCGTCTGGTTTCAGGGCTGGAGTTTTGGTCATTGTGACCTGCAAATCTTCATACTGTTGAAACATTTAACGTTAGAGAAGGCCTCAACACTAACCTGCAACTTCACAACCTGTGGGCAGTGGAACCAATAGCTGGTTGCCACGTCACAGGTCAGTGTTGAGGCCTTCTCTAACGACTGGTCTCGGTTGGTCCGTTGTACGCACAAGTGAAAGACATTTTCGAGGATACTTTGAGGACAGTGTTACATTAAAAAATAAATAATTTAATTATTGAAATATCACATTAACTGACATACGCGGAAAAAAAGTTAAAGAAGTAAAGTTTCCGTTTCAGACATTGCGATCTATGGGGCAGATGATGTTATGGTCATCTGTTTCTATGGCTACGGTTAACGAGCAGGGTGTCATGTGGCCAGCACAACAACCATCAGCCTTTACTTTTTCCCAACTAAACTAAGGTACCCATTCAAGTTTGGGTGGACTCAGGGGCGGCCCTAAAAATCCCGGATTTTAAAATCTCCGTCTTCACCGAGTTGCGATTTTTAAAAGATTAATAAATTAGTTAATTAAATATAGGTAATTAATTAATTTTGTGTTATCAAAAAGGTAAATAATTCTTACAACATTGAGAGGTATGTCTGTAAATTTGGGGGTTTTCATCTTAGATAAGTTTTGTTGTTGTTTTTTAAAGTATTGTTTATATTTTGTTTGTTGTTTTTTTTTTAGCCTAAAACTATTTGGCTTATTTATGAAATTTAGATAGATGTCAGAGTGTGTGTGTTTTTTTTTTTTTTTTTTTTTTTTTTTTACTATCGATTGATTGAGAAGATGTTACCGTGCAGTAAAATGTCAGCGTGATCCAGCTTGTGCAATTGCTGAATAGATGGAGAACTGTGGATCAGTAGTGTACTAATGTCTTCAATTGTTGATGTGTAAGCATTTATTTTATGTCGGCGTAATGTAGTCATCAGTTATTCGAGTAACCTTTTCATGCCCGTCTCGTGTTCTATTAATTAACATGCAAACATCTTTACGTGTGAACACTTTCTAGATCTAGCAGTTATATGGGAGGTTTTTTAGCAGACGGGGAAAGGGTAATAACAAATGTTTCACTAAAAGTTCACGCTCGTTGTTTTAAAAGTCCTCTTATTGCTAACTCTTCATATGTGGAAACTGGGACCTGGACACTAGACGGGTATTTCGAAAACAATTTTCCTAGAAGATTGACTGTTTATGTATATCTTTGGGGAAAAAAATAGTAGCTAATTGGCCACACAGTGAAAACTCTGGTTTGACCGTTATATATATATATTTTTAAAAATTGAATCATCCTTAACCAGACGAGGAACTGATCTATGGTTCACATATGTTCTAAGTAACTTCCTGGTCAACATGTTATACTACATGTCCTACTGAATCAATCTGGCTAAACGGTAAACATCTTTTGCAATGAGATCGTGAAGTACTGGCTACTGGACGTCAACATGTTATACTACATGTCCTACTAAATACGAATCAATCTGGCTAAACGGTAAACATCTTTTGCAATGAGATCGTGAAGTACTGGCTACTGGACGTCAACATGTCAATTGAAATAAGTTCTATATCATGAGTCATGAGTACATAGTCTTTAGAAAGTATACATTTATAACGAGACTGACGCTTTACCCTGAAGGAAGACAGATGGCGGATGAACTGATTTCTAGACTGGCGAGCTACTTGCGTGTACAGCGACATCTGCCTGCAGACGAACATGGGAAAACAATATGTTTAAACGGGGCTTTGTAACTGCTGTTCTTATTAACAAGTGTGTTCATTATAAAGACAAATGTGTAGATAGAGCTGATCAGGTTGAGTGGAACTCCAAACCCTCAAGAGTGAAAGGGCGAGTTGGTATTCCTTAATGTAGCTATTGTAACAGAGTTTCTGTCAAATGTTGAACAAAGTCTTAGACAACAACTCGTTTGGGACGACAAGGACTCGAACCGCCGAGACGACAGACAGATATCCTGATACATGGGTAACAGCCGCAATTCATTATCCTTATATCTCAGCCAAGGCGTGTGCCTTAAGAGAGAAACTAACTGGGCGTATCCATAGTCTCCTGAGAATGATTGTTATGTAGAATCTACAAGAAAACCAACATTTCCACATTAAGTAGACTGTAAAACAAACAATCTAGATACAGCTAAATACGTCAGGTTCAATCTTTCAGTCACTAGATGATTTGTGTCATCTTCAAGTCAGTCTGAAGTATTAACACAATTTGTTTTAAAAACATACTTATTAAAGATTTACCAACGGTCAAGTGTACATTTTATATTATATTATGTCACTTATATCATGGGATCCTCATATTGACGAAATTAGTTTTGCAATCAAATAATACAGTATGGTTTATTCAAGAGATTTGTCCAAATTAAACAAGAATATCCAACTTAAATTTTAGTTAAAATTGGTTAGGCCAAGTGCCCCTCAACGCCAAGAAAACAAAGAAAATGAAACAGACGCATGATATAGCCGTGAGATTTGTAACAATCGAATATTCACATTTGATTAGAGAAACACCTTTAGTAAAACCAACAAATGTAGAAACGCTTCAAGATAGAAGACTCAAAAAGTAAAGTAGCAATTATACATAAAACACTGAACCATAATATACAAATACAAACTAAAACCTAATAAAAAATACTAAGAAAGACACAAAGATAAAGGTACAATTCTTATTCCATATGCTAGGACAAATATGTACAGATGGTCCTTCTTTCCTAGTACTATCAGAGCATGGAATAGATCGCATGAATCAGCCAGAAAAACCAACGCCTTAGCAAAATTTAAGTCACTGATTAACATGCATTAATAGATTGACACAGGTACACAGGTAAGACGTAATCATCTTTTTTGAAGTAACATCTGTAACTTGTAAGAGTAGATTCCAGTCTGGGAATTCCAAACTGAAATGCGGTAAGTGACGTAGCAAGTTAAGATTACAGCGTTTGATACGTCTCTACACGTTTGATACGTCGCTACAGCGACACGAGCTACAATTTTAATGAAATGGTTCAAGAAAAAGTCTTTCAAAAAATAAACTCAACACCAAATGTCGTGTAAAAAAAATTGTGAACTGGTACATTTATTTAAAAAAAAAGCGAAATATGTCTAGCTTCAAACTCACAAGAAACTCTCTCTTCAACAATCTTGAAATCTCACTTGAACAATTTCTGTGCTCACACACACTGCGAATCTCATGCATGTAATGAGTGAACCTTTTGGTCAATGTAATGTGACTTCATTTGATCTCTCCGACACCATATACTTCTCACTCTCTACATCTAATAGATAACAGAGCATAATAACATTTATGCTAATGAGTCAGTAATACTATACCAGACGACCATTAGTTAAATCTACCGAGATAAATTGATGGCCAGAAATTGAAGATATTCGTTTGATCTGAATAGGACCAAAAAAAGTAGGCCTAAATATATTTCTGAACTAAACCAAGAAGATGCAGTGGTGTAGGCCTATTTAAGAGGCGTCTATAAAAAGTAGAGGCGGCGTTAAGTCAGGAGGCACAGGAGAGGCACGTTTAAAACTATAAAGTACATGTTGAAAAGAAACATACCGGGTGGTATTCGTAAAGTTGCGTCTACAATGACAAAAGGGAGATATTAGCCTACAGTTTCAATGCTAAAATATAGATCTAGACATTTTGTTTGTATAGAAACTAAACAACAGACAGAAACAAAATTGAGTCATGGAATGTTGTGAAACGTTTTTCTAGAAAATAAAAGTGTTTTCTATTTTGCTTCATTATTTAAGAATTTTATTTCTAGCGAATGTTGCTTTTTTTTTTTCAAAACATTCAATAGTTATTAAGAGCAAAAATAATCACTCTTTAAGATGTATAAAGAAAGTATTATCTTTTTTTTCTCTAGTGAATTCGATAGGGACCGCCTCTGAGTGTGTTCTCACACAAAACTCTCTAGGTAATTTTGTTATTTAAATGAATATTTTACTTGTTATTATTTAGTTGGCAACAGAGAAGCGACATTGACACTGTTAAGTAGTTCATACAGAAAGTTATAGAAATCAACAAAATCTTATTCAAACTAGTTTATTGAGTAATACTGTACATCAAGATATTAAGACTTCAATCAAGTGTGAAATGATCCAACTATGTGCTACAGAGTTTAGTATTACCCAGAACTAGGAAGTAAATACTAGTACATTTTGTTAAATGAACAAGTCACAAAACTGGATCTAGATCTAAGTGGATAACTTTATATAGATCTAAGTGGATAACTTTATATAGATCTAAGTGGATAACTTTATATAGATCTAAGTGGATAACTTTATATAGATCTAAGTGGATAACTTTATATAGATCTAAGTGGATAACTTTATATAGATCTAAGTGGATAACTTTATATAGATCTAAGTGGATAACTTTATATAGATCTAAGTGGATAACTTTATATAGATATAAGTGGATAAATTATATAGATCTAAGTGGATAACTTTATATAGATCTAAGTGGATAACTTTATATAGATCTAAGTGGATAGATAACTTTATATCAAATACAACCTTTTTTTTTACATCATGTACATATTTATATATAATATAAAGCTAATCATAAGTTGTCTCAACAGGTCAAGATATATTAAGTATCAAATTTCTGGTTAGAACATAAAAAGCATTCAGGTTTATAGTGCTAAGGGAAACATCCCAGCATTAACAACAGAAATTCAAATATTCAAAGTGAGTAATGATCATACATTTTTAGGGCAATATTTGCATTTCATAGACTAATGCACTAAACAGAACATATTGGTTTTGTTTATTGTAGGAAACAAAATGGGGAGAAATTATTCACTTTTCCAGAGTGACTTTCTTTTAAAACAGTGACCAAATGTTTTGTACAAACAATGAAATAGATCATAGCAAGCAATGTCATGGGGCCTGCAAAATGAGACTCTAGTCTTAAGAAACTGTCATGGGGCCTGCACTCTAGTCAAAAGAAACATTCACACTTGTATTTAGTGTGCATTAAGAGATGGCATTCGTTTTGTAGATACTTGTGGCACAGTCTGAGAGAACAACAAACTAGAAAGAAGAAATAGTGCCACTCCCAAAGTCAAGAGATGTCAAGTAAATGGATGTCTAGTAAGTGCCAAGTGAACAGAACATGGGACTGTTTCAAAAAAAATATTTGAAAAGTAAAAGCCTAAAGTGAAACTGTAGAACAATAAAGAAAAAAATTGTTAAGTGAACAACTAACATCAAAGCTGTGTATTATTTCAAGGCAAATAAAAAAAAAAAATTCTTTTACAATTTATTTGTTGACCAAACAGTAACAATATTGAACAAACAATGAACCAATATAAAACCTAAGCAAAATATGAAGGTCTATTAAGCGATGAAACAAAGTGAATACTTAGGAACATTGTGTTAAGTGTAAGTCTCAAACTGTTTAAAAAAAAAAACATTTTAAAAAAGCGTTTTTTATTACAAGTAGATAAATTAATACTGTCAAAAGTCTAATTGACTGGATTTACATTTTATTTTGAATCAAAGTAATCATACTGTTTAACAATCAAAGTGGATAAGTTTTACTGTTCCCACAGCAATCCTCATAAGAGTAATCAGTCATTGAAACAATTTTATTATCATACAAAAATTAATTTGGTTCAAATTTAAAACGTTTAAGAACAAACATCCTGATTAGTGCCACTTGAATTGAAATATATTTTAATTGTTCTCAAATTTTACCAAGATGCCCACATTTTTCAAATTTCTGAAATTAAATGCTTGAGTCCTAAAAACAAATTCTAAGTAGATGATGTTTCATTGGAAACAAAATGAATTGCTGACCTAAACTTCCAGCAGGAGTAATCCATAAGTTAACAATATCTCACACATTTAAAAAAAATTATAAAGTGTCTACAGCACTCATCTTAGCTTAGAATTACATAACTTAAGTTACATCAACACAGGTAACCACATTTGTTTTAAAATTTTAGTTGCTATATAGGAAAGAAATGGGAAATCCCAAAACACATTTACCATGACACCACATTCTGTAATATGCTGGAAACGCGAATCAATATGAGTGTGCATGGATTGAGATATGGGTTACCAAATTGAAAAGATTAAAACAAAAAGCATGAATTCAATCAGAAATTTCTGTTTTTGATTGCACGCTTTAATTTTTATAGGGCCACTAAAAGATGTTTGTTTGTTTGTTTTACATGTTTCGGATGTTCCTTCAGAGTTGAAGATAGTTTACTTCCTAGTCCAAACCTCCCGCAGGACGACGGGGGATGGGAGCGGGCAGGGTTTGAACCCTCGACCGTCGATAAATCCGAACGACAGTCCAGCGTGCAAACCGCACGACCAGGCAGCCATCTAATTCACTTGTATAGAAACATCAACACTCTAAAAAAAATTCTGTGACAATGTAAACAAAAAATTATATTTAATGTGGCACTGGAATCCAAAAGTTTCAATCACATATGTACAGCCAACAGAAGGTGAGTCTACCACACATCATCAAAAACAATGTTGATATGCTGAGATCCTTACTCTCAATAAGTAGATCATTTGGAACAAAAATAATCAAGTTGGACGTAAATGTTTTCATCACTGGGAGAAGTAATAAACAAAACAACTTTGATATTTGTCTATCTTATCAACAATGGACTGCTACTAGCATTGTTATTTAGAGTCAGTTCAAAATAAATGTAAATTTTCATATATATATATATATATATAATACTTTTCAGTTATACATCTATATTTGCTGTAATTAATAACCTTTTAATTTAACCTTTAACCATCATACAGAAGATTCTGTTGGTACAAGCTAGAACAAAAAAAAGTTTACAAAATAATAATGAATAAAACAAATTGAAATATAAAACCTGAGAGTAGTGAAAAAAATATTCAATTGGATGTCTTTAAATGGCACAGCAGTTTGTTAGTTCCAACTTTATTAAGTCATGGTCATTGGTATTATTTAAACATGTACCGGGAAAGAGAATATTATTAATTAAAACACAATTAAAGTAAAACACAATACATTGTTACTTGATTAAAACAAAATGATTTGAAATCAATTAATTTAGTTTTCCTAAGCCAAGCTAAGAACAAACAATTTAAGAAAATAAAGAAATTTGAAGAAATGGTATTGCATAAATTTAAAAAAGTCTGATCATGCTGTTGTCTCCACAATGGTTTCAAATAGTAACAAAAGAATCAATTGATCCCACAACTTATTGTTCTTATCTCAGTAACTTTTTCATCATTTGGAACAGTTAGACACAAAAATATTTTTTAATAAAAATTAATTAATAGACATTAAATTAATTTAAATTAAAAACAAATTAAACAAAAAAAATTACAATAGCTGTCATTAATAAAGTGAATTTAGAAATGTCTACATGTTTTAGTAAAAAAAGGTATTAGGAAATAAATACTATGATATTTATGGCCCTTGAAAGGGTATGGAAACATTAGCATACATTTTTTGTGTGTGTTTTATTAAATTATGAAAACAAATATGAAATTCAATTAGGGCAAGACAATTATGAATACCCAATTGTTATTTTTACTTATCTCTAGATCCAGCATCATTGGGTACAAAAAAGTCCCACGTTATTTACTAACAGCATACAGTTTCAGGGCCATCATCACAGATGTTTAAAAAAAAGTTATCAAGATATACAAATATACTTACACTACAGCATTCTGTCATGAGATTCTGTATACTTCAACAAAACAAAAACTCAGTTGTCATGATTGTACACAATAACTTAACATTATGCATATGCTGGCATCAATTAATATCAAAAGCAACAAAACAATGTTTGTTATCTCCGGAAGCAAAAACAAACGTTGCCTCTTTCAGACTGAAGTTAGATAAATCATTCAAAGAAAAGTTTTACTATATCAAAAGGTTTCATTTTAAATCAAAGGGCAAATTAGTATTTAATCAAAACAAATTCTCCATGAATAAACAAGTTACAGTTAACTGGATTTGTTGATCAAAAATGAAACAAAATTACAGTACAGTGAGTCTCTCTGAAATCATTCAGTAAAATTCAAAGCCCTTCATCTCTGATCAGGGCGATTAAATATATGTCATCAAAATCAAAAAATTCTTTCTCAGTAAGCGCTCGATGTTGATCTCACCGTTTCCTCCACATCCTCGTCAATAGCCTCCATCCAAGGGTGTGGTTTACGATAATACTGGGAAAGGAAAAAAATATTTTTGATGATGTACAAACAAAAAAAATGCAAGTCAAATGTGAATAAAGCTAAAAAAAACAACTTGTTAATACAATATTAAAATCAATGATTAAGGTTTATAAGCTTAAATTAATATGTTTAAAAAATCACAAATGTATTTTTTATCAGAAAAAAGGGAGAAGCATTATGGTGTTATCAAGAATGTTTTGTGTCATTTAGGTAATGAACTCAAAAGGGGTTTTAGATACAACTGCTGTTTTCAATAATAACCAAAGTAGAATTATTTTCATCTGCATGTCAACATTCAGTCACACTTAATTTTTGAAAAGCCCTTGACAAGGATAGGCACAGATAGTAAAAGAAAACTTAAATAGACTGCTGGCAGACTATTGTCTGCATCAGATGTGACAAAATGTGCAAGTTGCAACTAGGTCTGGGTATTTGGACTTAGAGACAATGCCGAAGAATTATGAGACAATGCCTAATAATTATTCTTTCTCAATCAGAAGTAATAAGAGAACAGATTTCTCAAAAATAAAAAAAAAGATATGTAACGTCACTAAGTAAAACAGACTTTCTAGAGCCAGTTGGAAACTTCATTTTCAAATTTAAAAAGAAACAATTGTAAAAATTCTTTGTTTTCAGTATACTGAAATGGGGCATGAAAAACTAACAAGGGTACAAAAATTTTCTTACATGTATGTCAGTGATCTCACTAAAAAATCTCTGTGTCAGACTATTTTCTGTGTCTGTCTTAATCAGCAGTTCTTGGTCAAGGTAGAGGATTTTACTGACTGGGCATACAACACAGGCAGTGCCAGCACCAAATACTTCTTTAACCTTTATATGAAGAAAAAAAACAACACCACTTGATTGCTTCCTATGGTAAAGTTGACTTTTTCCTAGCCAATATTTGGCATAAGGGACAAATAGTGTTACTTACACGTCCTTCATTCAAAGCTTTTATAAAAGACTTCATAGTCATTGTCTGCTCTGAGACTTTAAATTCATTCTGAAAAAAACAACATTTTTTAGGGGGTGAATGGAGGGTGGGAATACATGAATAGATCAGAATGTTGATAACAACATTACTACAACATTTTCATGCAAGATATGTTGTCTTCACAATGTACTCTTTATACAATTTAAAGGCTGAAATGGCTAAAAGTAACTAGCTGTGAATCAGAGACTTGAGCATGCAAAAATATTAAACTACCCAATAAATTAGTGGTTGAAATTTTACCACATCTTTTTTATTAATGTGATCAGTGTTTAATCTGAGAGCTATTATTAAAGAATAAAGAATATATAGGCCTATATGCTATCTTTAATTAAATAACTCAAATTTAAATTAGTCTAAATATTATGACTCAGAAGGCAAAATCATAGAAAGGTTATGGCTAGATAAAACTAAAAGGTTTTATGTTAATGAACAGTTTATAAGATGATTTATCAAAACTATTTTTATTTAACATGAAAAAAGTTACTAGAAAAAAGAGAAACAAGTTGAACTTTAATGCTAAAACTTGTATCATAAAAAAAAAAACCATTAGCATATTAGGTTTAAATCCACTCACAAGATTAGTGCTTCTATTTTATATATACACAGACAATACCTAGATATAGAATAATAAGCCCACCTGACATCAAGGAATAGGAGCTAAATTTTATAGTAAAGACAAATCTAGTCTAGGAATACTTAGTTTCTTTCTATACATACTGGATTAAATTCATTAATTAATTTAATAATTCTTATATGAGGTTAATTTTTTTTTATTAAAGAAAAAAACTTATTCACTGGATATCACAACTGTCAGCAGGTCTAGATAATAACAATTCTAGTTCAGCTTTGTCCTACAATTATATTTTTATTAATTAATTTATATTTTACCCTTTTTTTTTTTGGGAACAGAGATAGGTCACTTAAGTTCAAATTTTAAAAGATAGCAATAATTCTTCAGCAAGCCTAAAAGGCACCCAATGGCAATGTTCGTTGTCTTTAGCCAGTGATCTTGCATTTATAATATTAATGAGAGCAATATGTGGCCAACTGACTTTACTTTCCAGGGGTGAGAATAGATATTCTTAAATCCTAAGCTCAAGCTTTTAACAAACTTTAAACCAAAGACCCTCAGCATAAGTACCAAGTATCTTACCACAGTATCTGCCACAACGCTGCAGTGTATGAACATAAAACTTACCCACTCTCGTGATAGTTCCAAAAGAGATTTGCGTGTCACACCAGGTAAAATAAGTCCAGTCTCCAAAGGGGGTGTTATGAGTTCCTCCTCTGTTACAGTGAAATGTCAAGTTAATATTACTGAATAGTGTCCTTGATTTTATAAGTAAGCAAACATTTAATTAAATTCACAATTATATTAAATACCTCCTTGTTCATTGACCCAATAAACAAAAAGGTTCATGGTTCCAACTTCAGTCATCTGATGATCTTCCCCATATAGCCACAACACTTGCTGGCAGCCATATTTGTTAACTGCTTGGCTCTGAATAGCCACAGTTGGAGCATAGTTGCTATTGAGAAACAACGAATTTATGTTTAACACATTTGTATTCTACTCTAGAAACAAAAACTAGTTGAGACATGCCTAAACTCTGTCATTTCATGAATAGTTTGACGTTCTCAAATCAAAGGTATAGTATTACCTTCCCATTTTATAACCACCACAGCCACCTGGCCAGGCTCTGACGTACTTTGGGTCAGCCAGCAGACTCACTGGTTTTAAGCCTGTAGGAAAGTATGGTCCGACTGGACCTGTGATGACAAATAACTTGGCCATGTTGGAGGCTGTCACTCCTAGGGCAGGCTAAAAGAAAAAAGAAATTTCATAAAAGCAATGACAAGAAATCACTCATTGATCTTTAAGCCAATTCAAAAGTACTTCAATCTATATTTTATAGAAGTACAACTATTTTTAAACTATTCATAAGTTTTAGTTTTCACCATTGATTTGACAGGAGTGACTGTAATAATAGAAAAAAATCATATTGTAGAAAAGAGAATTGAAGAAATGAAGGACAAGAAAAGGAAGAGGTGACACTCTTAGACTATCTATATAGAAATGTGGTTACACTATTTGGTAAACTTATTGGAATTTTTTTTGCCTGAAATGTTAGATAATAATTATCATTCATCATCTGTCCCTTGACTTTCATTGTAGGGGTACTGTTACAGCACAGAGATAGGCCAGTCAATTCTTTTACATTGTCCAGCCAGTTTTTCTTTGGATGACCCTTTCTTTATGCTCCCTCCACTGTACCTTGAAGAATGACTTTTGATAGAGTCATGTCTCAGCTTTCGTCTCTTCACAGTATTGAGGAGTTCCTCCTTTTTTTGTCAGTCCGAGTGTTGACTTGTAACAGTACAAACTCATTTGTTTTCTTTTTTCTGATATCTGATACCCAACAGTTTTCTGTAGGCTTGGATTCTTCTTTCAGCCTCAGCATTCAGTGTCCAACTTTAACAACCGTAATGAAGAATAGTTTTAATTTTACTTGGAAGCTGATTTTCCAGTTTGCTCATGGCAGCAGATGCCAAGTTTAAGTTTTTATCTCTATATAATTATCATTGCTTATGACATAAAAAACACTAATGAATTTTGAGAATAGATTTTGAAAAAAATGATAAAACTTAATGTTTTGCCTCAAATAAACTAGGAAGCTATAAAGATTACAAAATTAGTCAAATTGAAAGCACTTATTATAGTTTTATTATCTAAAAAAAAATCCTTTGGATTAGTAAACAAGTCAGTACGATTTTTAGATCTAAGTAAATTAATGTTAATAGTGGTTTGATATGCTTTTTATTTTTGAGATTATTATTACATTCGATAATTAAATTCTATAAAGAAATTTGAAGTAACATTCTTAAAGTCAAATATGTCCACACAAATAGCTGATGTTATAATTGTAGACCTTAACATGTACACACATATAATGTGCTATTTTAAGTTCTAGGTACCTCAGTTCCAATGAAGGTAGGTCTAACATACAAGGAACAGTTCTTGGATTGTGGGACCCACTCATGGTCAATGCTTATTAGTTTTTTGATGCATTTCAAAAATTCTGCCTGGTCAAAATCCTAAAGAAAAAAATAATGTGGGTAAGTTAACTTGAGAATAAACTATGTTTTAAAGAGACATTTATATGTTAGAAGAAAACTTTTTGTTTTTACATGTTTAATGAAACAATTATATTGCATTACTGTTAAAGTCTGTAACATGCATGATTAGATTAACAAATGGATATGTGTAGGACTTAATATCTTCTCTTTTGAAGAGCGTCTGTAATTTCTAAGATAAGTTACAATGAAGCTACAGTACTTATTACTTTGTTTAATTGTTTATGTGATAAATACATAAAGAATGTGCCAATCAGGAAGTAAAATAGATAAAGATAACTACAGTGAACTAAAGAACTCACTGGTAAGGCTGAACGTTGAGCTGTCTTTCCCATACGCTTCATGTTCTCAGTGGGTCGAAACAATCGAATTTTGCCATCAACACATCTGTAAGCCTTCATGCCTTCAAAGAGCTATAGATATTTCAAACATTTGTGTTTCATGTTTTTGTAGAAAGATATTTTTTTTAACTGGTTACTTAAATTAGAAACTAAACTGACAATATAAGAAATGGGTTTCCTAAAAAGGATGGAATAAAAGTGGGTTAATCAAACCTTAACATACCACATAGGATGATAATCATGTTTTAACTGTAATGGTGAATTTTCGCTTGATTTGTTTGTATGTGTCCCATATTATCTTAGGTTAAATAATATAAAATTATAGATATAAAATGTTGTTTTAAAAAACATGTCAAAGGCGATTGGTGTGCCTGAGAGTATGCCACTGGCGAATTGGGCCCTGCCCCCTCCCTCCCCAAAAAGTGGGGGGGGGGGGACAAATTTTAGTAACGAAATCACACTATTTGTATACGAATTTATTAGTTATGTTAATAATATATGCTAATTATTTATATTTCAACCTATTTTTAGATTATTTTGCTCCCCCCCCCCCCTTTAGTATGTTGGCAATGGCATCAATCACCCCCCCCAACCATAAACTTTCAAGTGGGGGGGCGGGGTCCAATTTATTTATAGAAATCACAGTTTGTTAACACATCAGTTAAATATATATATAATTAAAACTTGTTATTGATATTTTATACGATCTTTATATTATGTCGTTCCCATGTTAGCGGATGGGGGGGGGGGGGGGCGAATACATCTACTGCCCTTCCCACCTAAACCCTTTGAGTGGGGGGTGAGGTCCTATTTTTATGAAGAAATCAGTTTGTGGACAAAATTAGTTAAATATCTATATTTTATAAGGTACATATTGATGTTTTAAACCATTTGTATATTATGTCGCACACAAACTGTGATCTCAAATTTTATCATTAGTATATAAAATATAATATGAAAAAGGGTTGTACCAGGTGGTAGGGGCAGTACATGCAATCGCCTTCCGCCCATCGGGCAAACAATACTTTTTTCTTTCTGTATTTTAGTTAAGAAATTACAAAATTAAAAAAATATGTCACTAATACAATTTATATATGCTTTAAATTAAATTCTTATATTGAGTCGCCCCACCCCCTATTCTTTAATGCCAAATGCAATCATTAGCAGAAATTATAAAAAAGAGCGAGGATTAACGTTTTCACTCTAACGCCCTCTCCCCTTTCCAGATGAAAACATGATGTTTTAAAACAGAAGTCAAATATGGCAACAATGTTTATGTAATTGAACACGAATTTATCTAAGATTTTTTTAGAAAGACTTTGTTTTAGAAAATTTAGAATTCATAGAAAAGTTTTCATTATAAGAGATGAGTTCTGATGCAAAATATTATTTTCCTAGTCACCTTTTTCCAACCTTAACTCAAACTGATATTTTTCAATTGTATAAAACAATTTTAGACTATAACTCTCAATATATACTTGAATCCTAAAAATGCAAAAAAAATCTAGTACAATCTAATTGGCCCACTTAATTTCTCCTCCCACTTGCAAAATTTTTCTTTAGAGCTTTGAATTATAGTTCTGCAAGAAAACAAAGTTACAAACATGAATATTGAACAAAATGTATCACTTACAAATGAGCTTTTTTTAAAAAATATTATTTTTCAAATTTTTTTTTCGGCAGCGATGATAGCGGGATCCTCAAAGTCTAATCTAAATATGTGGGGTATCTTATCTTTTCAAGGAACAAATCGGTTGTATTTGCAATGTAGTAAGGGCCTGTAAATTCATATTAGAATAATTTTCAAGTAAAAAATTTTTCAAAAGGTCCTTTTTTTATAGGATGAATAATGAGCTGTGCATGTCAGAAGAATGCGTTTCTGCAGTGAAGAATGTAAGAATTCGCTTTTGGCGTCGACCCCGACCCCACCACTGGGAGAGCTTTCAGCGCTCCCCCAGACCACCTAGCTGTTAAGAGAAAGGCCTCAACATGGCTTTTTTTTTTTTTTTAAATTCTAGTATATATGCTTTACTCGCGTTTATACTTAGGGTTAGGGTCTACTGGACGTTAGGGTTAGGGTTTGGACCCCCCCCCCCTTTTAAGTTCCAGATCCGCTAGTGGGGTATGCTATGTTATAAAGTCTTGTGTTGAATTTCTTTTCACATAATCTGAACTGTGCTACAGTTTTTAAAAGACTTCATCTATTGTTATTTTGATAGTACTGACATTAGTTGCATGTTGGAAGAAAATGATAGTAGTACCATAGGCTTTGTATGTAAAGGGTTTTTTAAAACAAATTGTATATTTTAATTCAAGTGTATAAAGAATTGCAAAAAAATACAAAACAAAAAACTGCTTTTGAATGACTCTATTGAACAGTTATCTCACAATATTTTCTGAAAAGAACATGACAAGTTTACTGAAATGATCATATATCCAGTTGATATACCACATTGAAATTCTATTCAAGTTTATATTCAGCAGAACCATTTTAAAATTAGAAATACTCTTGTACTTACCTCTGCTGCATAATGCAGAACTTTAGCAGCTGGGTGTATCTGAAGTGGAGCCACTGGCTTGATCTGTGGAACACCCCAACCATACTGAGCTGACCAATCCACTTCAAGCATATGGTCAGCCGTGTGTGCTCCAAACTTGAGTTTGCTATCATCTGGCTTAGAGGACGGACTGTTGGTGAGCGTGATTTGAAGATCTTCATACTGTGGAGACATTTAAACAGGTGATGATTCAAGTTATATTTGGAATTTTATTTTTACTATGATATTAAAGACTTTTTAAAAATTCACTCAGCTTCAATCGATATTTGTTAAGAGAAAGTTAAAGGAAGCAGTCAGTTTGCTTGCAACATGCCATGACAAGTTATGAACAATTTTTAAGTCCATTAAGTGTTCATTGTATTTTATCAAAATAATTGTAATCACAAGTGAAGACTTGTGTTTTGAGTTTTAACTGGGTGCAAAACGTTTCACATGTTTTGTTTTTTCATCCATGATTGTTGATTCAATCTAGACTCGAGTGTTGTTTAATAAAGTCTCTTCTACATTTGAAAGAAGAACATTTTTCAGGAAGATTTTGTTTTAACATGACCACATGGTCAACAAGGATAACTTATTTTATTCCAAGGATTTCAGTACTTAACAGCTCAGTCACTGAATTCTGAACAAGAGGACAGATTTTTGGGGAAATCCTTAATAAATAATTGTAAACATTTGTTCCACTATCAACTGAAATTAAAATTTTGCTTTAACATTGAACATTTAGTGTAGGCTGGGTGTTTCCTCAGGCTTTTTTTTTTTATATATAGCCCCACATTTTAAGGGATTTTTCGGTCTTGGCAATTTTCTCCAATACTGACATAAAAAGAAACATCTAGGTCTGAATACTGTAACCGGAATATCCATGGGACAAGGTGGGGTTGGCCAATGGTCCATTCTCTGCCATCCATAGGCTCTCCAAATGGAACTTTTCTGCAGTAGAAAGCTTAAAGTGGACTGTGCCCTGGGTATGCCCTGTGGAATCGTCACATCCTGGATCCTGGCCCCTTCACGATATCACATTCACCAGATCCAGAAAAAAAAACACTTCATGATGGGTTTATATCTAGTATTAGAATGTAGTGAGACAAGGACCTCCGTCTGGTGTAGTGCAATCCAGACCTCCGTCAAAAAGCACCTAGAGGGGGGGGGGGGGGGGGGGGGGGGAAGGTCCACTATTATTCACTTAGTGAAATGCAAGTGGAAAGGCAGTGGGGTTATTTATTTCTCTTGGTCATTTCCAAGCCCCAATACCCACACGGGGGAGTATCGCCACAAAGTGGAGGTTTGGAGTCAGAGTTTTCCTTCTCCTAGATGGGTTGCGTTATTTAGGCTGACGTGCCCATCAACACGAAGCTAAACTGGTTTTGAGGCGCCAGTGTTCCGCCTTTCATCCCTTCTCGTGTCAGTTTGTAAGAACAGGTTCCGCCGGATTTTTGGGAAAATCACACGTGAAGGCCAGGAGCTGGATTTGACTGTCAGAGGCATTTAGAGACACAAGCCATGGGAGCATTTCTTGGAAAGTGGGTGCTCATCCCCACTTTCACCTCCGGCATTGACAGTCCTTTGGAACTGGACAGCATTAACTTCCTCCCCGCAAAGAACAATCTACAATTTTCCAACTAAGAACAGGACACACACCACTATTAAATTACCACCTGAACAAAATAAACTCCACACAACTCCCCCTTTGCAGACACTGCGCCCACCCCTTTGAAACCGTAAACCATATCCTCTTTGAATGCCCCTCCCTAATCCACCTTAGGTAGACCCTACTTCCACTACAGCCAAAAATAACCAATACGGCAGTGCTGAACAACTGAAGAAAACAGCACACTTTTTTTCCTTGGCACAGTCTGCAAAAGAGCTCACAGCTCTGCAGCAATAAAGCTGGTTAGAAGAAGAAGAACATTTAACATCACTGCAATTTGTCAAGAGTTGTCTTGGACATAAATAAAACAGCCTTCGACAAGTAATTGTAAAGTTGCATTGATCTTATTCCTAGACAGGGTTACCCAACTGCAAGAGATCATGGAACCTAACAAGCAAAACTGCAGAATTTTAGAAATAAAAATATTTGAAGAGGTTAAGTTTTTTTGCTGTGCCTTAGAAAACAAATGATTGCACAAAAGAAAAAACAAAACAGACCTTCATGAGTTTTTGAAATAATGTAGCAGAGAGAATGTTGATGATACATGCCAAAGACTTCATTCATTTTGAAGGTAACACACTAAAAACATGAACAGATTATGTTTCAAACTAAGTTAAATATAGTTACCGTTGCAAAAGGTTCTGTTACACTTTTGTATAGGTACAAACATCATGTAAATGTTACATTTATTACACTTGTAGTACAGCTATTGTATTACGGGACTATAAGCAGGTATATAGTGTACATCTATCAAACTAATAGACTTATTTATTGCAGTAATGTCTCATGTGCATCTATTACACTCAGACATCATGCACGTCTATTAAACTATTTTTTTTACGAGCTATAAGTAATGGACACAAAATGTATGTATATCGTGGAAGAGTGTTACGATGCGCAGGATAAAAAAAAACAACAGAAGATTGGGGGGGGGGGGGGGGGGGGGGAGGGGTCGAAAAAAAAAAAGAATTTAGAGCCAATTTAATATTACAGCATTGAATTGAGAAGCCAAAGAAAACGCAAGAGATTTTGTATGTAGGACTTTTTTTGTTGCTGTTGTTGTGAAAGAAGGAGAAGAAGTAACACTTGAATTCACGGACAGAAAGTGTACATGGGTGTGTGTGTGTGTGGGGGGGGGGGCGTTATTAAACGGGTCGCTCCAATTCAAGTCAATGATTTAAATAAAATGTTCCAGAGAAGGGAAGACAGGATAGTGTTCCATTTGAATGTAGCATCAAACATCTTATAAAATCATACATCTTAGAACATCATACATCTTAGAACATCATTGTAGCTAGGTCAATGAAATCCTCGACCTCCTTTACCTCCGTTCACCAACAGATGTACGCGAGTCAGTGTTCTACTACTACAAGTATATTATCTAACTAGACTAAAGCGGACAGAAAATCCACTTAGCTCTAAATATATAAACAACTCAGAAACCATTTAGTGGACACCAAATAATGATCCTTGAGCTTACACAACATAAAGCGATCTTTTTTTTCCCGTTAAAAAGTGTACGTAATTATTTGAATCAGATGAATGGCCCTGTCTCAATGGATGCACCCAGATGTATCACTGGTATGAGCAGAGAATTCAGTTAGGAAGCAACACAATGGACAACAAAAATCAAAACTCTTTCCTTTTTCCTGAAAAAGGAAACGAGGAAGACTTTCAGTCTAGGTCCTAAAGTAAAACTCATTGAACGCTATTTTTTTCTGATCGATGAATGCATAAAACTAGATTTATCTTTTTAATTTACTACTACAGTTGGGGGAGTGTGGTAAAGGGAAACTAATTCTATTATTGCCCTTGTCACACTTTCTACACTACACACTAGGTGAGTGGCGTGATTGCAACCAGTGGGAGGTAACTCTAGGTTCTCAGTCTGTGGATCGCGACCCCCTTGGGGATTGACTTGCGATTTCCCAGGCGTCTCTAAGAACATCAGAGAAATAGATTTTTTGTTTAAAAAAACATGACATTGTGTACAATTTTTCAAGGTTATTTACTTTAAAAAAACAACAACTATAATTGTCGGAGATACATGTTGCGAACGTCTAAATCCAAACATTGTAATTGTCGCAGCATAAATATTGCAGAATCATAGATATTTCAATTAGCAAATGTAGAATTATGAAAAGCACATCCGTCTCAATACGCCATCATTGTCGGCAATAGTTTTATTGTGCTCATAAACTCAAGCATTTCCTTTTTTTAAAAAAAATCATGTAAAGCAGTGCTTCCCAAACTGTGTTCTACATTACATTTACTTAAAGCAGTGCTTCCCAAACTGTGTTCTACATTACATTGACTTAAAGCAGTGCTTCCCAAACTGTGTTCTACATTACATTGACATGAACATTACTGAACGTTGGAAAGACATAGACCTAGACAGCACGACGTGGAGAGAGATGGTGACCAAAAAAACTATGGACAATGAAAAAAACATGGGCCTCAGCTCTGGAAGAAAAGCTGAGGCAAACGAAAAATTGCTGGCTCCTCTAGCACCAAAAGCGAAAGCCATCTTAACCTGCGATAGGTATATGTGGACGAGAGTGTCTCTCCAAAACAGAGCTCCACAGTCAAAGGAACCATAGTTGTTACGTCTGAAGGAGACCAACACACATGGACATGCGGGACAATAGCATATATAACATTTTTTTTTTGTATTGTTTATGTACATACCATGTTCAGTGCAGAGGAATAAAGGACTTACAAACACTTGAGCCCCTGACCTCAATAGACGGTTAAAACTATACAGATTACGGAAGAAGTTTTTTTTTTTTTACAAATCATTTCCTGTCTGTATGAACTTCAGTGCAAGACCATATCACACAGACTGTGTTGGGTGTCTCTATAGCAACGTTCGTATGATCACAATCTTGTCATTTTATTTAGGATTGGTTAGGAGTTTAAAAAAAAACAGGATTACAAAGAGAATTAACACACAAACTCAGGCAAAAACTGAACCACTCAGCTAACAAATGCTAGAGGGCAACGCAGAAAAAGAAAGGTCATTAAGTTGAACTTAGAAAGTTGGCCCCACAGTTTTATGACAGCAAGTGTCTAGAAAATAAAATGGTACTTTAGAAAAGCAAAATATAAAACATAATGTGATCATGTTAATTTGCATTTGGTGAATGACCAATGACTTTAAGTGATTTTAATGCGTACACCATATGGGGGGGGGGGATGACAAAAGTCACAATGATGACCATAAAACTCGTAAGAACATATGATTCATTTGAGAAGCCGAGATTATAGTGCTGACCACACAAGTCATGGCTTGTGTAAATTGTATGGGTCAAAGTGATGACCACAAAAAAAAAACATGAACTAGTTGCGTCAATGTCCATAAGACTATCGACTAGAAAGATAAACATTCCAACATGAGTTCTCTATCTGTACGTATAGTGGCAATGTTTTCAGTTAGGTTCTATATTAAACACCTTTCATTTAGCCTCACAACCTCTTGAGAAACATTTGTCTCAGACCATCATACTACGTCATAGAAATAACTTATGCAGACAGTAATTGTACACCCCTCCACCCCCACTTGTTGCATAATAGCCTGTGTATTATATAACTAGGTGTTTTGTTTATAATACAAATGAGATCCCACTCACTCACACCAAACATAACCAAACACACACACACACACACACACATGATAACCATGAAGCAGTGAGAGCATACCACACATAACCAACACACATACATGATGATGAAGCAGTGATACCACACATAACCAACACACATACATGATGATGAAGCAGTGATACCACACATAACCAAACACACATACATGATGATGAAGCAGTGAGATGTACCACACATAACCAAACACACATACATGATGATGAAGCAGTGAGATGTACCACACATAACCAAACACACATACATGATGATGTAGCAGTGAGAGATACCACACATAACCAAACACACATACATGATGATGAAGCAGTGAGAGATACCACACATAACCAAACACACATACATGATGATGAAGCAGTGATACCACACATAACCAAACACACATACATGATGATGAAGCAGTGAGAGATACCACACATAACCAAACACACATAAATGATGATGAAGCAGTGAGAGATACCACACATAACCAACACACATACATGATGATGAAGCAGTGATACCACACATAACCAACACACATACATGATGATGAAGCAGTGATACCACACATAACCAAACACACATACATGATGATGAAGCAGTGAGATGTACCACACATAACCAAACACACATACATGATGATGAAGCAGTGATACCACACATAACCAAACACACATACATGATGATGAAGCAGTGAGAGATACCACACATAACCAAACACACATAAATGATGATGAAGCAGTGAGAGATACCACACATAACCAAACACACATACATGATGATGAAGCAGTGAGAGATACCACACATAACCAAACACACATACATGATGATGAAGCAGTGATACCACACATAACCAAACACACATACATGATGATGAAGCAGTGAGAGATACCACACATAACCAAACACACATAAATGATGATGAAGCAGTGAGAGATACCACACATAACCAACACACATACATGATGATGAAGCAGTGATACCACACATAACCAACACACATACATGATGATGAAGCAGTGATACCACACATAACCAAACACACATACATGATGATGAAGCAGTGAGATGTACCACACATAACCAAACACACATACATGATGATGAAGCAGTGATACCACACATAACCAAACACACATACATGATGATGAAGCAGTGAGAGATACCACACATAACCAAACACACATACATGATGATGAAGCAGTGAGAGATACCACACATAACCAAACACACATAAATGATGATGAAGCAGTGAGAGATACCACACATAACCAAACACACATACATGATGATGAAGCAGTGAGAGATACCACACATAACCAAACACACATACATGATGATGAAGCAGTGAGAGATACCACACATAACCAAACACACATAAATGATGATGAAGCAGTGAGAGATACCACACATAACCAAACACACATAAATGATGATGAAGCAGTGAGAGATACCACACATAACCAAACACACATACATGATGATGAAGCAGTGATACCACACATAACCAAACACACATACATGATGATGAAGCAGTGAGAGATACCACACATAACCAAACACACATACATGATGATGAAGCAGTGAGATGTACCACACATAACCAAACACACATACATGATGATGAAGCAGTGAGAGATACCACACATAACCAAACACACATACATGATGATGAAGCAGTGATACCACACATAACCAAACACACATACATGATGATGAAGCAGTGATACCACACATAACCAAACACACATACATGATGATGAAGCAGTGAGATGTACCACACATAACCAAACACACATACATGATGATGAAGCAGTGAGATGTACCACACATAACCAAACACACATACATGATGATGAAGCAGTGAGAGATACCACACATAACCAAACACACATACATGATGATGAAGCAGTGAGAGATACCACACATAACCAAACACACATAAATGATGATGAAGCAGTGAGAGATACCACACATAACCAAACACACATAAATGATGATGAAGCAGTGAGAGATACCACACATAACCAAACACACATACATGATGATGAAGCAGTGATACCACACATAACCAAACACACATACATGATGATGAAGCAGTGAGAGATACCACACATAACCAAACACACATACATGATGATGAAGCAGTGAGATGTACCACACATAACCAAACACACATACATGATGATGAAGCAGTGAGAGATACCACACATAACCAAACACACATACATGATGATGAAGCAGTGATACCACACATAACCAAACACACATACATGATGATGAAGCAGTGATACCACACATAACCAAACACACATACATGATGATGAAGCAGTGAGAGATACCACACATAACCAAACACACATACATGATGATGAAGCAGTGAGATGTACCACACATAACCAAACACACATACATGATGATGAAGCAGTGAGAGATACCACACATAACCAAACACACATACATGATGATGAAGCAGTGAGAGATACCACACATAACCAAACACACATAAATGATGATGAAGCAGTGAGAGATACCACACATAACCAAACACACATACATGATGATGAAGCAGTGATACCACACATAACCAAACACACATACATGATGATGAAGCAGTGAGATGTACCACACATAACCAAACACACATACATGATGATGAAGCCGTGATACCACACATAACCAAACACACATACATGATGATGAAGCAGTGAGATGTACCACACATAACCAACACACATACATGATGATGAAGCAGTGAGAGATACCACACATAACCAAACACACATACATGATGATGAAGCAGTGAGAGATACCACACATAACCAAACACACATACATGATGATGAAGCAGTGAGAGATACCACACATAACCAAACACACATACATGATGATGAAGCCGTGATACCACACATAACCAAACACACATACATGATGATGAAGCAGTGAGAGATACCACACATAACCAAACACACATACATGATGATGAAGCAGTGAGAGATACCACACATAACCAAACACACATACATGATGATGAAGCAGTGAGATGTACCACACATAACCAAACACACATACATGATGATGAAGCAGTGAGAGATACCACACATAACCAAACACACATACATGATGATGAAGCAGTGAGAGATACCACACATAACCAAACACACATACATGATGATGAAGCAGTGAGAGATACCACACATAACCAAACACACATACATGATGATGAAGCAGTGATACCACACATAACCAAACACACATACATGATGATGAAGCAGTGAGATGTACCACACATAACCAACACACATACATGATGATGAAGCAGTGAGAGATACCACACATACCCAAACACACATACATGATGATGAAGCAGTGAGAGATACCACACCTAACCAAACACACATACATGATGATGAAGCAGTGAGAGATACCACACATAACCAAACACACTTAAATGATGATGAAGCAGTGAGAGATACCACACATAACCAAACACACATACATGATGATGAAGCAGTGATACCACACATAACCAAACACACATACATGATGATGAAGCAGTGAGATGTACCACACATAACCAAACACACATACATGATGATGAAGCCGTGATACCACACATAACCAAACACACATACATGATGATGAAGCAGTGAGATGTACCACACATAACCAACACACATACATGATGATGAAGCAGTGAGAGATACCACACATAACCAAACACACATACATGATGATGAAGCAGTGAGAGATACCACACATAACCAAACACACATACATGATGATGAAGCAGTGAGAGATACCACACATAACCAACACACATACATGATGATGAAGCAGTGAGAGATACCACACATAACCAAACACACATACATGATGATGAAGCAGTGAGAGATACCACACATAACCAAACACACATACATGATGATGAATCAGTGAGAGATACCACACATAACCAAACACACATACATGATGATGAAGCAGTGAGAGATACCACACATAACCAAACACACATACATGATGATGAAGCAGTGAGAGATACCACACATAACCAAACACACATACATGATGATGAAGCAGTGAGATGTACCACACATAACCAAACACACATACATGATGATGAAGCAGTGAGAGATACCACACATAACCAAACACACATACATGATGATGAAGCAGTGAGAGATACCACACATAACCAAACACACATACATGATGATGAAGCAGTGATACCACACATAACCAAACACACATACATGATGATGAAGCAGTGAGATGTACCACACATAACCAACACACATACATGATGATGAAGCAGTGAGAGATACCACACATAACCAAACACACATACATGATGATGAAGCCGTGATACCACACATAACCAAACACACATACATGATGATGAAGCAGTGAGATGTACCACACATAACCAACACACATACATGATGATGAAGCAGTGAGAGATACCACACATAACCAAACACACATACATGATGATGAAGCAGTGAGAGATACCACACATAACCAAACACACATACATGATGATGAAGCAGTGATACCACACATAACCAAACACACATACATGATGATGAAGCAGTGAGATGTACCACACATAACCAAACACACATACATGATGATGAAGCCGTGATACCACACATAACCAACACACATACATGATGATGAAGCAGTGAGATGTACCACACATAACCAACACACATACATGATGATGAAGCAGTGAGAGATACCACACATAACCAAACACACATACATGATGATGAAGCAGTGAGAGCATATCACACATACACGATAATGTAGATCATCATCACTCCTTTGAGTTCCTCATGGAACATAGGGCCTCGTGGTAATGTAGAAAGTAAAAAACAAAAACAAAAAAAATGGCTTCAATTAAAAAGCTGCAATGGTAGGAGAGAAAAGTTGTTAAATTGTGAGAGTTCTTACCCTGAGTGAGGACAGAGAACGTATGCACTTGAAGTGAACTTGACGAGTCAACTGCTTCAGTAAAGCCATTCTGTTGAAATATAGTAAACAATTGTCAGGGACCATGGCGCAGAGGTCAGATAGCTTTTGTCAATCTAGGGAACATGCACCAATGCTTATGTAAACAATTGTCAGGGACCATGGCGCAGAGGTCAGATAGCTTTTGTCAATCTAGGGAACATGCACCAATGTTTATGTAAACAATTGTCAGGGACCATGGTGCATAGGTCAGATAGCTTTTGTCAATCTAGGGAACATGCACCAATGCTTATGTAAACAATTGTCAGGGACCAAGGTGCATAGGTCAGATTGCTTTTGTCAATCTAGGAAACATACACCAACATTTATGTAAACAATTGTCGCATAGGTCAGATAGCTTTAGTCAAACTAGCGAACATGTACCAACAATGATGCAAGCATCAGCTATACAATAAGGTAATGCTTGCTTCAGGTCACAGATATAACCAATGAAATGAATAATTTACGATGCAGGACACAGGTCAGATTGTACATTTATAATACAGGTCAGATTGTACATTTATAATAGAGGTCAGATTGTACATTTATAATACAGGTCAGATTGTACATTTATGATAGAGGTCAGATTGTACATTTATGATACGGGTCACATTGTAATTTTATAATTCAGGTCATATTGTAATTTTATAATACAGGTGAGATCCATTCATTGTAATGTATAAATCAGACAAATGAAATCTCTACAAATGTTGCACTGCTCATGAATTGTACAAACATATTTCTAAAAGAGCTATTGCTGTATATTGCAAAGTTTTTGGGTCAATTCAACGAGTAAAGTTACCAGACGTCTGACATTGGCCTAAGTGCGAAAATTTCAGGATTTCACGCGATTTTATTACCGCAATAATATATCATCCATCCACTGAATTCAATCCTTCCGAGCTTCTAGTTTAAACACATTTGACTAGGAAACCGTAGAAAGATGACAGATTGTTGACAACTTTCTTCTTATACAAGTTAATACCGAGTATTAGACATAATCAGTACTATTTCACAAATTTCCTCAAGACTTAAGTTTCTTTTCATTCCTGCAAAACGTTTTTAAAAAAAAAATGGTTTTCCTTTTTTCCCGTACAGCGAACAAGAGAACTAGAGAGTCACTAGATTTTCGGTGTGACCCCTCAACTCGAGAAAACATTAAGAAACTGGAACAGACACAAAATAGAGCAGTGGGATTCATAACAAACGAATATTCACATTTGACTTGAGTAACACCTTTAGTAAAATCAGTTAATTTAGAAAGCCTTCAGGATAGAAGACTCAAAAGTAAAGTAGCAATTATACATAAAACATTGAACCATAATCTTCAAATACAAAATTTAATAAAATACTCAGAAAGACACAAAGATAAAGGCACATTTCTCATTCCATATGCTAGGACAAAATCTGTACAAATGCTCCTTCTTCCCTAGTGCTATTAGAGCATGGAATGTGCTGCCTGAGCTAGCTAGGAAAACCAGTGACTTGGCAGAATTTAAGTCATTGGTTAATATGCATGACGTAATCCTCTTCTTTTTTTTTTGTTGAAGTAACATCTGTATTATATAAGAAAACACTTTGTTCTTACAAGATGCAATGTAAAGAAAATATCGTGTAATGAGTTCTTTGGTATGTCTGCATGGGTTGAGAAATATGACACCAGGTAGTTTGACCAAATGTGACTTTTATGTTTCATCTAATCAGTGTTCAAAGTAAACTTTTTTTTTTTTGGTCCTCAAGACTTTGTCTTCCTGTCTGTTTATCATCAGGTATGCGCGTGGTTACCCTCATAATGACATAGTTTAGTTTGCAAATGTTTCTATTGTCTCTAGGTTTGAATCCTAACACACTAACCGAGACGGCAGACGTTAAAGGTTAAGATAGGTAATAATGGAGTAGTTGGAATGAGATCGATGCTTTAAAAATCAATTGACGTCATTCACTAACACAAGAGAATAAACATCGCTGACTTGTAGCCACCCGTTCTCAGAGGTCTACCATTGGCAGTAACAACATTGACATAAATGTACCCAGAGAGAAGGAAGTAGGTCAACGCAAAGACACACATTGTTGTGTGTTTACCCCCCAGGTAGTCCAATGCCGCGACAAAAGTGTGAGATTTTTTAATTTGGTTTGTGTGTGTGTGTGTGCTTTAAATAAAACAAAACTGTCGCGTGTCAAGGACTAGGCCCAATGTCAGTGCAGCCAGGAGTCGATCTCAAACAAGAAATCCAAGCAATACACGATACAGCCTTTTTTTTTCTTTTTGTGTATATGGTTCAGGAACTCCCAAAGAAATGTGTGCTGGACATAATAGAGTGTTCAGCGCAATGTGTGCTAGGTCAATGTAGCCTACCTTAGGAATAAAGAAACATTTGTCCCCCCCCCCCCTTTTTTTTTCTCCCTAACACACATTCTTGTGACCCGTCTGTTTCATTGATCACATGTTGCCCCAAACTAGAGCGAGATTATTGCTTCTAACTGCATAAGAAACAAGCATAATTGTGAATTTATAAGTAAAATATAGCTAGATCTCGCTATGAGAGTGCACAAAGATTATTGTTAATTAATGAACTCCAATTGCGACAGATTCCCATGCAATCAAGTGATAGTTGCACTCACCAGCCAAACGATTGCAGCACACAGTGAGAACATCGCTGCAGCGCGTGATTGGTCGCGTGACGCTGTGTCAACACAGTTACATCATACACTATTTTCTACTCGCGGCCGCAATAACTTACAGTAGTGAAACTACACGTGTTGAGATTAGCCTTCGCCTACGTTCATTAAGCCCACATGACTTATTATAGACAAGTGTCAAGCCAACAGACACTGAAAGAACGAAAGCTGACAAATTGCGGTCTGAGTATGCTATGTGTAATATATGATTGGGGTATAACATCTGTGTGTGCTAATTCAAAGATAGACATTACATGATCCTTTGTTCCTGAGTTGAAGAAAATAAGATGGAAGGAACCCGTTGGGTGAATCAGTGTTTGATCTGTTAGTCAGTACAATGCTTACTTTGAAGGCATCAATATTAGAGTGTTGTTCAGTGGTGTGTTTCGATGGTCCCCAAATAAAGACATGTGGATCAGTGGTTTCCAAACTATAACACATAGATGAATGGTCCCCAAAGGGAACGTTCGGATGTTACGTAACATAAAAAAGCACGCACCCCTCTTCCCCTTATAACAAATTGTAACAAAACTCTCCCACCCCCCTCCCGTAGAGTAACATAACAAGAAAATTCCAATTTTACAATAGACTTATTTGTTAATTCTCAAATGACATTTTTCATCACGGTATCTATAGAACTGATGGGAAAAGTCTCGACTTCTATCGGCACTTCGATGACGTATTCAGTTTTTTTCCCCCAAATAGTGTACATATACATCGGGTGGCCGCCGAATAACCCATCAGAAAACCAGTGGTATTTTTAAAAAAAGGGGGTATTTTTTTCATTTACTAATTAAAAACAAAACCTGTGTGTGATGACTTTTAGCTGTTATTGAACAAAAAAAAAACTTCTAATGGAATTAAGAAACTGGTATAGCTCTGTTTAATATCAATTAAAATCAATCTGCAGCACTCTAGTCACGTTTGGGAACGTCCGGAGATAATGTCTCACAAACTACACCGACAGGCCGTTCCACTGTGGGTCTGCAGTCTTCACGTTACCCCCGCTAGGTTGACCCACTCTTGACCTCCTATGTCGAAGGTGCCGACTAGGCAGGAACAGGACAGGGGCATAGCTTAAGGATGACACTTATACTCCGCGACAAACACACGCACACTGGAATCCTGTCACAAAACCGTGGAAAGTGAAAGTCGGACCCGCGAAAGAAAGAAGTGACCACAATGTTATATTTGAAATCTATAAATCGCGTCACAGTGTAGACTGGAGACGCTGTGATGACGTAAACACGAGAGTTCAAATGACAAAATGATCAAAAAAAAATATTTCAATTAAATACATTGTTCCTACGTAATAAATCTTAAGACCCCCTCCCCCTTGTAACAAATTGTATCAAATGTGTATACCCCCACCCCCTTTAGCCGTTACGTAATCTCCAAATGTTCTCAAGCTAAGATACCTAGGGGAAGCTTAAAATTAGCAAAACTCATGGTTGTTTTTTTTTTTATAACTCACTTAAGACCCTAAAAACATTTGAGATAGGCTCAAACTCGTGGGAACCTCCTGACCAGGGAGGGGGGGGGGGCGAAATCGGCAGTAACGATAGCCCATGTAATACGATTTTCATGACTTGTGATCTTCCTGACAGGAGGAGTTTTAAAAAATAAGTAATGCGATAAAACAAGCGGACGAAGTTTACGCCGAATGATTTATTCCCTCCCTTTCTTCCTATTGGAGTGAGAAACCCAAACGAAAATGTTACATTCAATTTGGTGGACAAAAAGAAAATGTTTGGGAAAGCAGGTTCGCAGTAACCGAGATATTTTGTTTTTACATATAGGCCCAAGAATCTGTAGAGTTATGCCCCATTGATATCTACCTATTCGTAAACAAGATAGAAACATCAAGGGACCCAATCGTATCGTGTGTATGTTAGTGGGTTCGGTCGAATGTGGACTGCATAGTTTGAGCACTTGAAATTGCCTGTTGTAGATGTTTCATCACCACATGATATCCGCAAAGGACAAGTGATTATAGATACTACTGTATCCTGTTTATCAATGGGACTTTGTGAAGTCCTATTTTTGTCAAACCACGCTTAAGTATTTTAGGTAAGCCCCATTATTTTAATCAAGTAAATGTCTCAGATAAGAACGTCACATATTGAGGAATTAAACTAGGCTACTTGTACTAAAGTCATTATAAGGTCATTGTTGTTGGGGGTTTTTTGGCTGTTGTGGTAAAGTTAAAGTGAATATATAAACCTTTAAATTTGTGTTTGTTACTTTCATTAGAGTCATGTCAGCAGATACTTCAACAACAACTAGAAGGGCTTTAATTGTCCACCTAGTCTGATGGGCGATAGAATAAAATGTTGATGGAGCATCTACTCAACCTAGAAGAAATATGTCAACTTTTACTCAAGATTATATAACTTTAATCAAGACCTTTCAAAACAAATTTAATTTATTGTTGCTTTTTATAAAGTCCCTTGTGTGTGATTGATTCATGTAGCAGTGGGAGGGGGGAGGGCAAGGTTTAAAATAAACTCTTTTAAAAACTAGTTTTGATGCCCTCTCAAGTTCACCGCTGTACTTGCACTGACGCATTCAGTGGCAGCAGCAAGAAAATCTTAAGTTTGTTAACCAAACAAATAGGAATCTTCACTACTGACTAGTTACAATGTAACACATGGACTGGTTGAAGAAATATAAAGCTGTAACCCAAAGTCTGGATTCAATTTTTTTTAAAATTAAATACTGATTTCTTTGTGTCTAAAATAAAATGTGTCTAATAAATATAATACACTTGAATACAACCATCATTATTCTTAGTAACATGGACAACACTGGTCTTTGTAACAGACAAGTCACTTCTTTTGTTATAATGAAACTAGATCTTTGATGCCTGCAGTCCGGTGCTTCAAAGTTTACTAATCAAATATTTGCTAATTAAAAGGATATTTAGAGACACATCCGTTGTTACAAAAAAATAAAGTTTTCCATTTGAAATTTAGACCCAGTGCAGTGAGACCTAGATCTAGTCAAATTTGTTTTTGTGGCCAACTTAAAGAGTGTGCCATATGACCAGCACATAGAAAACTATCTTGTTAGGTACAAGATTCATCAGAGACACTTGGAACCAAGCCATTTACTTTCATATGCATCAACATTAAATCACTGAGCAGTTAGATTTTAGCATTGATTTGTATGAAGGTACTACTGCACTTACTTTCCATTCCCTTCCAGAAAGTGTTTTTACTCAGATGTATTTCATTACATGTTTTATAAGCAGATCTTAATTCAGTTAAAACACAAACAAAATTGCAGTCTAATGAAAAGAACATACATTAGAAGTGAATATCTGAAAATCAAAATATTTACAGTAGATTACAATAAGCATGTGGACCACAAGTGTAAAATGTTATCTAGATTAATTTGCAGGCTTATCTCAAAGTCACTCAATGGGGAAAATTCCATTTCGTAGTCTATTTATAAATGCACTATGCCAAGTATGATGATGCAACGGCATAACATTTTGAAAAATGTTTAACAGCTAGTTTACACGATTTCTATTGAGTTAATTGAATTTGAAAGGCATTCATCATCGTTTTGCTGAGTGGGGTAGATTACTTAGATGACCAAACAAGGATTATGTAATGTTTAAATATTAATGGAATTTATATATATATATTTGAGATTTGGCTTGTAATTTTAAACTACAAAAAAGGGTTAATTAAAAAAAAAATAGCTCTTTTTAATACTTATAGTTAAAGGTCCATGGCAACATTTTCTTTTTAAAGTGGTGCATATTAGTTTTAATGAGTGTAACTGCGATCACTGGCTAGTGAGAATGTCAAGGGACCAGGAAACTGTCACTCGCCTCTCTCCAAGTTACATGTTTCTAATTCTACTGTAACTCAGTAACTTCTCTAGTATATAATATTAGATATATATAGATATATAGATCTGGTGTACAAAAAAATTAATAGATGCCGGTACTCAGTAGTTGATTGCCTAAAACTACTAAAAATTAATAATATACATTAAAATACAAGAAAAGTAAATTTTTTTTTCAAAATGGTGCCGGTACACCTTACCGGTGCGTACCGTCACAACATATATAGACATAGTTATAGGTATATAAATAATATATATAACTAGATTCTAGATCTAGTCTACAAGTACAGCCCCAGTACAGGGCCTACAAGAATCTACTGATGTAGACTAGAAATTTAGATACAGAATAGATTTCAATAGATTAATAGATCTAGTCTAGAATCTACTAGATTTAGATTATTCTAGATCTAGAATTAGTGATAACATAAATGTATAATCTAGTAACTAGTAGATTATATAGTAGATCTATCTACACATACTTATCGACGTATCTAATCTATTATTGTAAAATATAACAGATTCTAAATAGATCTAACTAATCTAGTCTAGATCTAGCTAATAATATTCTAAAACTGTAAGGTATACCAATTTAAGTAACTGTCGTCGACTCACCTTTTAGATCGAGATCTAGATTATTCTATAGTTATAGAGTATAGACTCTATATTTAGGCTAATATATAGGTCTAGATCTAGAAAATCTAGATATAAATGTAGATCAAACTTTTTTTTTTTTTGAGAAAGCCTAGCCCTAGATCATCTAGTCTATAGTAACAGTGACTCTATAGCCAGTAGATCTAGCAACTTCTAATTCTTGACTTCGATGTAACAATCAATAAAAAGAAAATATGTATACGTTATATTAGTTATAAGCCTATAATATAATCTAGATCGACATTATTATAAAATATAATTAGGACAATGATGAAAAACTACACTACACTCTATACTACAGACTAGATTAGTTATGCAATGTTGACTATTGGCGAAAATAACATTTAAAAAAAGATTATGATTAGATCTAGATCCTCTAATTTCTAAATCTATGAAATTTGTTGAGTCTACTCTATTCTAGTAATCACCTAGATCTATTTAGTTTTAGTGTCAAGAAATTTTCACAATTTTATATCCTCACACACTGACACAATACTCACACTGATTCAAGGTCACAATATAAATAATATAATCTGTACTCTGTAGTAATCCAATCCAAATGATGTGAATATGGTTAGAATCGCAGTTAGTCAAGGTTTAGACTGGAATAAAACTATGTCGACAATCGAATGAAAAAATGCTTATATCTGTCTCTATATAGAACACGACTCACTAAACCAATAGTCTAACACTAACCAAGAAATAGTGGATCTCGAGCTATAAGATCTAGACTTTATTGAGTAATAAACAGTTCTGTTCTGAAGCCAACAAATGATCGAAAGGTTCTGAAACAACTTGCCTTTTTGTTACACTATTTTGTTTAAAATTGCACTTATTCACAGTCAACAGTTTGAAAGGCAGAATATTACCCAAAAAGTAGATTATATATAATATTTGTACCAGTTTTAGTCTCTTACGTCCCTTGTCAAATTAGATAACTGGAGTCTAGACCTAAAATGTAAAAAAAACAAAAACTTTTTGGCTTGCAAACTAAATTGTATTTCGTTTGGAACGAATCGGAAGCGAATCCCAACGATCTCAATAGGTTAGTGGACTAATCTATTTTATATAAATTAAAGGGTGATTAGCTTTAGTCTTGTCATTTATTTTGCATTTAAATAAAGCCAACCCTTGAGTTGAGCTCAATTATAGAATACGTAAAAATCGTATCAAAACAAAAAATATTTTTATTAGCGAAAACAGAGTTTCTGATTTAATAACATTTTCATGTGCACACGCTGTTTTTCATGTTGAAATAAGCAGTGCTTAACCCAAGCACACCCCCATCACACCCCCAGTGATAGCCAATCAAAGAATCTCATGATGTAAAAGTTCACGATGAAAAATTAGACCAAAGTTCTACCTTCGTCATTCATTTTGTTCCCTTCGCACACCGAATCACATGCTAACGATTACATGTTTTTAGTAACAAATAATCTTATAGACTAGACTTTTAGATCCTGTTTCTGGGTACTGTATATCATTTGATTTTTATTTTACATTAATTCAACATGAACATTTAAAAAGTCTAGAGTTCCAGCAACCTAAAATCATATTAATGAAAACAGCTACTCACTATATATTTTGTAGAATTGTTTCGTTCAACATGTATCAGATGCTGCTTCAGAATTAAAGATTATTTTATCTTAGCCCAGACCTCCCGCAGGACTGCGATGGATGGTGGCGGTCATGGTTCGGCTAACAGTCCAGAGCGCATACCACACTTCTTCATTCACATTTAGGCTCAGGGGCGGACTGGCTATATGGGCAAACAGGCAAATGCCCGGTGGGCCGGTACCAAATGGGCCGGTCTGGTCGCGACCAAAAATTTCAACGCAGACAACTTTTAAAAAAGTGACAGCAGCAAGACACAAAGGCCCGAACACGTTTTTTTTTTAAAAATTTTCTTTAAAAATTCTTATTACCATTAATTTTGTTTGAAATTCATCAAGAATATCAACAAAAAAAAAACACTATACACTGTATGTATTATCATTTGCAAAACGTTAGACCGTACTTTCTGCAATGCACGAGCGGCATGGACTGCTTTGTTGTCTTCGAGGCTGTGTTTGGCCTCATCATTTTGCTGGTCGGCATGGGCCTTTGATGTAGGCCATACATTTTTTTTTGCTCCTTCCCTCCACCCGTCTTTTAATGGTTCCAATGAAATTTAACACAAAAAAAAGGAATGAGAGAGGTTAAGTTAGAAAACATTGCTATAAAGCAGCAAAAAAAAAAAAAAAAAAAAGGCGCGACAATTATAATAGCTCTTTAACAATACTTAATAGAAATTAACTTTAACACATACACGCAGCCGCGAAATTGCAAACCACCCAACTTATTCACAGCTCAATAGGGGTATAAAGCTCCACTTTCTGCGATTTGAAAAGAAAAAGTAAGTTTCTTTTTTTTTTTTTAATAACATAGATCTAAAAATACTACACTTAGTGACTTAAGGCTTATAAAAAAATATTTTATTAAAAAATAAATCTAGATCTAAATCAATTTTTATACCATTATAATTAATGGCAAACTTATACTAAGTAATAATATTAAGGCTAGTCTTCTAGTCCGAAGATTAGTGAGGAATGCAGTATTTCCCGTGGCTGCGAAGCCCCAGCTCCGACCAACATATTTTGCCACATCCAGGGCAAACATAACCATTGTCCGCAGGTGGTCGATTTAGATTTTCTTTTCGCCGTCTGCGTTTGTCCTCGGCAGAAGATTTTCTTTTGGTCTCAATTATGTATCCCGCGGCCTTCGTGGGTGACCTCCAGCTGTCTCGTTCTGAGGCCGCATTCAACCAGGTGCTCTCTTCTACGCCAGCCAAGGAACGTTGATGCCTAAGCTGGTCTTTGAAGCGTTTCCGTGGGGCGCCTCTGTTACGTCGACCCCCTTTTAGCTCACCAAAAAAGACTGCCTTTGGCATACGTTCGTCTCCCATACGGGATACGTGCCCTACCCAGCGTAACTGTCGGACGAAAAGAAGTCCCTCTATACTGTCCATACCGGCGTTCACAGAGGACATCGCAGTTTGTAGTGCGGTCTTGCCACCGTATGTCCATGATGGAGCGCAAGCATCTTTGGTGGAAGCGCTTAAGAAGTCTTAGATGTTTCCTGTATAATGTCCATGTCTCAGAGCCATACAGAAGGGTTGAGAGAACCACCGCCTGGTAGACACTGGTTTTTGTAGGCAAGCGGAGCGATCTGTTCCGCCAAACTCTCACCTGAAGGCGTCCAAAAGCGCTACTGGCCCTGGCCAGACGGTTATCAACTTCCTTTGAAAGTAAGGCGTCCTTTGACACTATACTACCTAGATATGTGAAGTTGTCTCTCACATGAAGGGGCTGTCCGTTTACGGTGATCCTTGGGGCTGAGTATGTTTTATTGGGTGACTTCTGGAACATGACTTCTGTTTTCCCGAGGTTTATAGATAGACCGAAAGAGGCGGCAGCGTATGCAAATTTGTTTACCGAAGGTCATGTTCATTGTGAGCTAGCAGGGCGCAATCATCGGTATAGAGAAGCTCCGTTATGACCATCTCCTTTGTTTTTGTATAAGATAGTAGACGTCGAAGATCAAACACATTGCCGTCAGAACGAAACCGGATATAGATGCCTTCGTGCAATCGCTGTCTCATTTGACCCAGCATTACGCCAAAGAAGATAGCGAATAGAATAGGAGCAAGTACACAACCCTGCTTCACACCATTTTCTATTGGGAAGTGATCAGAAAGGGCACCTTCTGGCCTCTTTGTCCCACGTAAAGCTGCTTGAGAATGGATAGGAACGTAGATGTGCATCCCAGCCTGGCTAAAATCCTCCACAAACCATCGCGACTGACTGTGTCGAAAGTCTTGGTGAGGTCCACAAAGGCAGCGTATAGGTTTAAGTTCTGCTCTTTGCATTTTTCTTGTAATTATCGCAGAACAAATATCATGTCAGATGTACCTCTACCGGCTCTGAAACCACATTGGCTTTCAGATAAGACCTCGTCCACTAAAGAGTGGGTTAGTCGGTCGAGCAACTTAGTATGAAGTCATAAATGATGAAAATTATTACAATAATTACAATAATTTATATAGCGCTGTCACATCCGATATTTAATGAAAGGAGATTTATATTTTCAATAATGGGTCATGGTATATTCCTATACAAATGGCGTTTTTGAGAATGTACAAGGAGGAAGCAAGAGCTTTTCACATTAAGTAAGTGCCTCTCTAACCGTTCTTTTTCTTATCTTTTAATGGAATGGGTGGCCTGAGTCAGCCAGGAAAACCAATGATTTAGCATATTTTAAGTCACAGATCAACGTACATGACTAGATCGACACATGAAATGTGTAAGACGTAACAATTTTATTTTTTGAAGAAACGTCTGTAATCTATAAGTAATACCAAAAAGCTTCTAACTCATTAGGCTGCTATTGTATTGTTTATAGTTTTCAGACTACATACATGTATAAATAGAATACATTATGTAATCCTACGAATGCATACATCCAGTTTTCGATGCGTTATCAAACTTTATATATTTTGTAGAGAATTAGGCTTACACCTATAATATAACAGATGGGCGTAGCCGTGAGGGGAGGGTCTTCAAACCATCACTTGCCTCAGACCTCGTTGTCTGAAAGCGAAATTTTACTTACTGCCCCAATGCAGCCAACTTAAGCAAACTACAGTCACCAAATTTCATGAGCGTAGCCAAAAGGGGTTTTGTGGTTTCCCTTCCCCCTCCAGTACAAAAACTAAATCATTTTACCATTTTCTACTAGTCGAAGGACTTCATTGAATAGCAGATTTGGTTTTTGAATTTTTTAGCGAAAGAGTAGCTGGCTAATTGCACTGTAGATACCCCAGAATATGCATTTTAAAAGCTTAAAATAACGGAAATAATTCTTTGTTCCGGGGCTTCGCCTCGGACCCCAGTAGGAGGAGCTCACAGCGCTCCCACGGACTTCCTAGCTGCCCTTTGGCGGTGTATACTGTCTTTCCACTAATTATAGTAAGAGAGTATTCTAGGCTAGAAAAAAAAAAGTTGGAAAGAATGAAAGATCAGAATATAATGAAGATTAATTACATATACACACACACTAAAATATATATATATATTGCAGAGTGGGATAAAATCCCCCCCCCCCCCCCCACCGAAAATATATGACATGCCATTTTGTGGGCCGGTTTATATGGTAATGCTCGGGCCAATTTTGATACCCAGTCCGCCCCTGTTTAGGCTTATATGTTGGAGGTACTATTTGGAGGGTTCGGAAACGAATTCATCAAATATTTCCTAAGTGTAGGACAAATAATAATAAACGAGAACAGAAATAAGACGTCAACACAGAAATCCAAGGAAAAAAATAAAAATAACAAACCAGTTTACTTCATGGGAATGATCACAAACCTAAAAATGAAGGCGCTAGATGAAGTCCTAAAGTTCCTCAAAACAAAACAAGCCCAGGAAACATCTGGAACAAATAGCCATATTGATCCTTAGCTATACTAAAGCATGTCAACTAATTGGTTAATATGTTTTACATTGGTTTATAGTCTCCGATTAGGAATAATTGTGCAAAATTAAAACTGGATCCGAAAATGGATGTGGGAAAAATAACGTGCAAAAAAATAATTTTTACTAGACAGACAGACAGATAGACAGAGTTGAAATAATGTTTGTAAAAATGAATTTATATTGTCACGAAGCAATTGAAATTTCTCTTTGTCTTTATGACCGTTGGGGCACCACAAATGCTCTGTCGACCGTATTTCCCTACATACATATAGCCTATTAATATTAACTCGGCTTGCTTAGCCATGTGAACATTGGACTCATCTTTTATCATATGAATAATAATGCCACTATTATTATTAGTTAGGACCAAAACACTCTCACCCATTCAAACAAACTTTGTGAAAAAATAAAATAAAATAAAAAAATACTATACATGCCAACTTATGAAAAGAGTGGTGAATAACAGACTCACTTGAGTCAAATAATCTACTTACTGAAGCCCAGGCTGGCTTTAGAAATGGAAATTCTACAGAAGATCAAATCGCCTTCATCACACAAGAAATAGAAGACGGCTTTCAAGAAAAGAAACCAACAACAATTGTGTGGGTTGACTTGGGAACAGGATTTGACAAAGTCTGGGAACAAGGCCTTTTAGGCCTACTCAAGCTTATCCATCACTGGACATCTGGGAACAAGGCCTTTTTACTCAAGCTAATCCACCACTGGACATCTGTGAACAAGGCCTTTTACTCAAGATAATCCACCACAGGATATCTGGGAACAAGGCCTTTTACTCAAGCTAATCCACCACTGGACATCTGGGAACAAGGCCTTTTACTCAAGCTAATCTACTGCCACACAAAAATCGAAGTGGCCCACACTGGCAGGTAAAAATGCAGGTTTCAATAATTTCAGAAAGAATATCAGAATGCAATTCTATCAAAGGCAAATGACAGAGAATCTTTATATTATGTCGTTCCCCTTCTGGTATCTTGGCCGCTTCTGTGGTGGTGAGGAGTGGGGGGAGGGCGATTGCATCTACTGCCCTTCCAACTCCGGTCCAATTTTTAAGCAGAAATCATAGTGCTACTTATTGATATTTGAACCCATTTGTATATTATGTCACACCAGACTCTAATTTCAAATTAAATCATTTTTAAATATAAAATGAAAGAGGGTTGTACCAAGTGGTAGGGGCGATAGATGTAATCATCCCCTCCCCACCGGGAAAACCCATACTTTTTCTTTTGTAGTTAAGAAATAAAACAATTTTCACAAAATAATCTGTCCCTAATATAAGTCATATCCGACTCATATATGCTATACATTACATACTTATATCGAGTCACCCCAACCCTTAATCTTTAATGCCAAAATGCAATCTTTAGCAATAATTATAAATAGGAAAGAGAACTCTTACGTGATTATCGTTTCCACTCTACCCCCCCCCCCCCCCCCCCCCCACGAAATCATGACGTTTAAAACAGTCGAATAGTCAAATATGGCAATTGTGCATGAATTAAAAATAATTATTTAAAGAATATGTTTTGGTACTTTTAGAATTTATAAGAAATTTTTAAGTACAAGAGTAATAATAAAGATGAGTTCTAAAACAAAATATGTTTTTTTCTAGTCGCCTTTTCCCAACCTTTACTCAATCTATAACTCACAATTGTATACTTTCAATACTTGTTATCGGTTTTTTTATCTAGAGCTTTGTATTATATTTCTGTAACAAAGCGAAGTTACAAACAGGTGTATTGAACAAAATTAATAACTTGTGTATGAATTTTTTTTATAAATATTATTTTTCGAAAACATTTTTTTTTTGGAAAAACAGAAGTCATGTTCCAGAAGTCACCCAATAAAACCTACTCAGCCCCAAAGATCACCATAAACAGACAAACCCTTAACGTGGTAAACCACCTCACATATCTAGTAAGTATAGAATCAAATGACGCCTCGCTTTTAAGGAAAGTTGATAACCATTTGGCCAGGGCCAGTTGCACTTTTGGAGTTTAGCGGAATAAATTGCTCCGCATGTCTACAAAAATCGATGTCTACCAAGCGGTGGTTCTCTCAACCCTTCTATATGGATCTGAGACATGGGTACTATACAGAAAGCAACTAAGACTACTTGAGCGCTTGACTCATTTTCACCAAAGTTGCTTGCGCTCCATCATGGACATACGATGGCAAGACCGCACTACAAACAGCGATATCCTTGCGAACGCCGGTATTGACAGTATAGAGGGACTTCTTATGGTCCGACAGTTATGCTGGGCAAGGCATGAATGGGAGACGAACGTATGCCAAAGGGAGTCTTCATTGGTGAGCTTAAAGGTAGTCGACGTAACAAAGCTGCCCCACGGAAACGTTTTAAAGACCAGCTTAGGCGCCGACTTGCCTTAGCTGACATAGAAGAGAGCACCTGGCTGCATGCGGCCTCAGAACGAGACAGCTGGAGGTCACTCACAAAGACCGTGGGAGACACATTTGGGACCAAAAGAAAATACGCTGCTGTGGACAGACGCAGACGGCGAAAAGAAAATTGTGGTGATGCGAGTTCCTTTTAAGTCTTTTAATTGAAATAATTTAATAATCCTACAATGTACATTAATCCACAATGAAACAGCTAGGTGTGTATTCGTTCTAAATTGCCAACAAAACACTTACGTGACCCACTCTCTAGTCCACCAACAGGACAGGTAGGCCTACACTTCTCTTGACCGTGTGTCGGTCGGCCACCCACGTCGTACAAAAACTGTGTGACTAAAAAATCTTGATCGACCACCGGCGGACAATGGTTATGCTTGCCCTGGATGTGGCAAAATATGTAGGTCACAGATGGGGCTGCGTACCACGCGAAATACTGCATTCCTCATTACTCTTCGGACTTGAAGACAAGCCTTATTAATATATCTCTATATATATCTATATCTGTATATATCTATCTATATCTATATATTTATATATCTATACATTTATATATCTATAAATTTATATATCTATATATATCTATATCTATGCTATATATAGTGTTACAAATGAACAGTGATAGGTAGAGGTCAACGTATGACCCCGGCGAGATGATACAGCAGCAAGTGTCTTCTGGAATCTACATGTACAAACAAAGACAGGATGTGACGTGTCCTAACGTGTTGTTCCAGGGGACGAACAGATCTAAGAAGGGGACAGTTACTAATGAACAGTGACAGATAGAGGTCACTACGTGTGACCCCGACTTGATGACACTGCAGTGAGTGTTCTCTGGAATCTACATGTATAAACAAAGACAGGATGTGACGTGTCCTCAAGTGTTATTCCAGAAGATACAAGCAGTGTTTGTGCAACTTTGGGGAAGCGATTAGGGACTCTATATAAACCAGAAAGTTAATGTGAAAGTCAGTCGTGAGTGAGTCGTCGGTACTGTTGTCTACTGTGCGAGACAGTAGAAGAGAGATGTGTACGACTCGATGCAAGTTAACTAGGGTAGAGTTAACTGGAATGGACTACTGTCGTTAAAGTCTATACAGCGAACTACAGTGAACTTGAGCCATTACAGTCGATGTAAGACGTGTTCGGCTCTGATTTGGTAGACTTGAGTACGACTTGGTTCAGCTTTGGGAGACCTGGAGCGACACTGGGAAGTGTGTCGTTGGTCTGTTCTGTGGAATACGGCTCGATGCAAGCTGAGAAGAGATGAATTGCAACGAAGTGGAGAGAAGAATTGCAACGAAGTATAGCTAACAGTAAACTGACAGATATTGTACAGTCTTCTACGCTACATGTTACAGTAACAAACTGTTAGAGTTAATAGTCAATAAAGTTATATGAAGCTGAAAGTTTAGTCGTCAAGTTCTTTACAGTGTTTTTATTTGTGCCTAGGTGCTCTGTGCCTACTAGTACATTTAGCCAGAAGATTCAGAAATGCGTAACAACATATACAAATTATATGATGGGGATCGGAATTTAGTGACTGATTTTTTACTTTCATTTTGTTTATTTTAGGTGAGCTTTTAATACTAAACCATCAAAGCCTCTATCTTCAATATTATTCTAAAGCAAACTGCAGTTACCAAATTCTATGACCGTAGCTAAATGGGGTTTTGAATTTAAAAAAAACAACTCGAGAGATTTTTTAGTTTAAAACCCCACAACTGATGATTTTGACGATAAAACTTCCCTTTTTGATAAAAATCTAAAACAAACTACAGTCACCTAATTCCAAGAGTGTAGCCAAGAGAAGTTACACGTTTTTTTAGTGGCTGGACTCCATTAATAAAGTGCAGTGGATAGTCATCTGCCGAAATTAAAAAAGACTAAATGTGGCTCAACAAAGATGGCTAAGACGAATTTTAGGAGTCAGTTCTAGAGATCGGGTCTCAATCAAGGAAATGCTATGCCGAACTGGGAGTCGACCCTTGGTAAGGTTGTTACAGAGCGTCGCATGAGGTTTGCGGGACATGTTCTCCGACAAAATGAATTACGCATAAGAAGAGTTGCAATGACATGAAGGCCATTACGAGAAATCGCAAACAGGAACATCCTAGTACAACTTCACGCCACACTTTCATAGAGGTCCTCAGAGCAGGTGGGTAGAGGCTTCAGACATTGTCAGTGACAGATTTTTTGGTAACAGCTTTTCAGCAAATGCGCCGAACGGCGCGGGAGGATCTAAGTCAGTAAGAATAGCACAGGTTTTGAAATTAAACTTTTTAATAGCAGAATAATGCATTATAGATACCTCAGAATATGCATTTTTTAGGCTTTCAATACAGGAAATAGTGCTTGTGTTATTATATAGGGTTAGGGTTTACTGGCCGTCATGGTTATGGTTTGGAAAACAAATCGCCCCCTCCATTCAAAAGTTCTAGATACGCTAGTCGCGGCTAGTGAATCTCCGCCACCGTGTATTAGGGCTACCGGCTGCCTCCGAGTGTCTCCTAGTGACTGACAATAATGTAATGTTCAATCTAAAGTAGATTGCATTAAGTTGTACTAGATGGGAGATGGCTTTTTTGTGAAATAGTTTGACAAGGGAAATAAGCTCTATTAAATAACTCTTATTGTGTGGTGAAAGGAGAGTTAGTTATCTACTCTTTAGAAGGAAAAAAGCTGTCGGTGTGGGGTTTTTTTATTGCTAAGATAACTCCTTCTTGGTTATCTGTCCTACCTTTCCTAAAAATTTCATAATTACTTTTGAAAATTTCTGAGTTATAAATTTCAGGGTGTAGCCAAGTTTCTGTTCCTGCAATTAAGTCGGGCTTCTCTCTTTCTAATAAGTCTGCCGATTCGTTATTAATACTTGGAAAGTTTATATAGGGTTTTGAGGTAGGCCTACTTTGGTACTACTGCTTTAGTGGGTTTATTTGATAAGAATGTTGCTTGTTTTTTTTTTGGGGGGGGGGGGGGGGGGGGGGGTGATGGTGTCGGTGGAGGATACTTTTTTCTCTCCCCAGCCATATAAATAAATAAATAGTATATAGGCCTGTTATTTTTAGATTTTGGTAATTCTAGTTTGCATTAGAACAATATTAAAGAAAGAGTTTTTAACCTCATCTGTAAAGGGGGGGGGGGGTTAAACTCAAAACCATCTGGGGGAAGTTTTTATACTTAATGCAATCTGGAATCGGGGTTTAAAATAAAAAAAATCAAAACTCCCTTTTGCTACGTCCATGGGGTGTTGTATTAGTATTAGGGGTTGGTGATATACATATATATGCAGGGGCGGACTGGGTGTCCAAATCGGCATGGGCATATCTATAAAATTCGGCCCACAAATTCTCTATCATGTGATGGGCATCCATGTCTAGGTGTATCGGTCCTTAAAAATCATTGTTCAGTTTGATAATGTATCGATATGCATGCATACGCTGAATTCTATATCTAGCGTCTTTTTAAATCAGCAATTACGTAGGCCCTAAAAAGATGAAGCCTACTAGTAGCACTGTCTACATTCTACATTTTATTTTCGGAAAATGTGTTTGATTAAGAGTATTACACTGTAATGTCTGTGAAAAACTTTTTGTGTAAGGCTCAGAGGGCCTTTTATAAAAATAATAATAATAATATAATAAGAATATTATAAAACCTTTAACAACTTGATATGTGCTATAGTGACTTCGATCAGGCATTTCGGTGGCCCTACCGACCCACCGGGCATTTGCCCAAATGCCCATATAGCCAGTCCGCCCCTGTATATATATATATATATATATATATCATGGGCGTAGCCAGGATTTTTTTTTCGGGAGGGGGTTTAAGGGGAAATTTTTTTACCCCCCCCCCCCCCCCCCCCCCCACCCCCGCGAAAAAAAAAATATTTATAAGTATGTATGTGTGTATATAATCTTTATTACATTCTGACCCATCATTCTTTCGGAAGACGCTTATTGTGCCCTAGAATAGGTTCTTCCTGGAGTTAGTAGGAAAATTGTAGACTTCCAGCCATTGCCAGCAATGGGGTCTGGGGGAGCGCTTTGAGCTCCCCCAGCGCGGCGCGGAGCCCCGCCGCCATGCACTATTTCTGATATTGAAGCCAACAAAATGCATATTCTGAGGTATTTACAGTGCATTTTAATGCTATTAAAAAGTTTTATTTCAAAAACCTATTGTGCTATTCTTACTGACTTTGACCCTCCCACGCCCGTTCGGCGCATTTGCCGTCAAGCTGTTTCCACAAAAATCTGTCACTGGTAATGTCTGAAGCCTCTTCCCACCTGCTCCAAGGACCTCCATGAATGTGTGTCGCCAAGTTGTACTAGGATGTCATCGCAACTCTTCTTATGTGTAATTCATTTTGTCGGAGAACATGTCCCTCAAACCTCATGCGACGCTCTGTCACAATCTTACTAACGGGTCGACTCCCAGTTCGGCATAGGATTTCCTTGATTTAGACCCACATTAGCGTTTTTCAATTTCGGCAGATGACTATTCATTGCACTTTATTAATTGAGCCCCGCCACTGGAAGAAATATATAACCTCTCTTGAATACGCTCTTGGAATTAAGTGATTATAGTTTGCTTTATATTTTATATATAAAGGGAAGTTTTATCGTCAAAATCATCTGTTGGGTGTTTTAAACTAAAAATCTCTGGAGTTATGTGTTGTTTTTTTTATTCAAAACCCCATTTAGCTACGTCATAGAATTTAGTAACTGTAGTTTGCTTTAGAATAATATTGAGGATAGAGGTTTTCCACACCTAAACGTTCTGTAGGGGGATTTTAAACTCAAAACCATCTGGAGGGGTTTTAAACTTTTAAAAAAACCATCTGTAGGAGAGAGATTTAAACTCAAAACCCCCAATTGTCTTGGCTACGCTCTAAAAAAATTAGTGCGTAATTTGCTTTTTTTTTATATGTTGAAGAGGTATTTTTTTAGCATCAAACCACTCTGAAGGGGGGTTTAAACTCAAAACTCCTTTTGGCAACGCTCATAGATTTCTGAGTGTGTATCTTCTTTTTTTTATATTGAAGATGTAATTTTTAGCTTCACTCCACTTTAACTCCACTGGAGGGGAATTTAAACTCAAAACACCTTTGAATATACTCATAACATGTTGAGTGTATAATTTGCTTTGTTTTTAATATTAAAGAGGTATTTTTTTACCTTCATACCCCGCTGAAGAGGGGTTTAAATTCAAAACTGAGTCATAACCCACTTAGCTACGCTCATAACATTTTGTGTGCGTAATTTGCGTTTTTTTTATACCGGGTATTTTTTAGCTTCAAACCCTACTGAAGAAGGGGGTGTGGGTTAACTCAAAACCCCTTTGGCTAGGCTCATTGAATTTTGAGTGAGTAATTTTCTTCTTTCATATTTAAGAGGGGGTTTATCATAAATTTTGGAGAGAGTTTAAAAATCAAAATCTTCCTTAACTGTGCTCGTGGTATTTGGGGGATTGTCGTTTGCATTTTTTTTTGTTTTATAGAAGCGGGGAATTTAAATGCGAAAACCCCTGGTAGGGGGTTTTAAACTCAAAACATCCTTGGCAGGGGTTTTAAACTCAAAAACCCCTGGTAGGGGGTTTTAAACTCAAAACCTCCTTTGCTTTGCTGGGGCAAGGGATAGTTTAGTATTAAAATCTCACCTAAAATACACAAAATCAAAGTGAAAAATCAGTCACTAAACACCGATCCTCCCCCCCCCCCGCAGGGGGGATTTCATTTTTGGGGGGTAGGGTTGAACACCAAGGACCCCCCCCCTCCCCGCTAGGCCCATTATATATATATATATTTATACATATATATATATATATATATATATATATATATATATATATATATATATATATATATATATATATATATATATATATATATATGCAAAGGTAAAAATCATCAAGTGCAAAACTAAGAATAAAATACATATGCATAATGCTATGGTAAATTTGACCAAGGGGAACAATTAAACTAGATAAATGTGTTGAACATAAATAGGGACGGAATGACAGCACTATTCATGATAAATGATCAACAAATAAGATTTCAACTGGACACAGGAGCAGATGTCAACATTATATGTAAGAAATATGTTAAAAAGACACAAATTAAGAAGACTGTTCAAACAATAACAATGTGGAATAATTCCAAATTAAAAACAGAATAACTTAATAATAACGAATCCTAAGAACCAAAAGAATTATTTGGTAACATTCAGAGTTCTAGAGAACCACTATCAATGTTTATTAGGCCGTAAAATATATCAAAGTTTAAGTCAGATCACATTAAATGAAGATAGAGGAGTCATATCACAAGTAAACACAATGGATCACCATAAACGGACAAACCCTTAATGTGGTAGACCACTTCACATATCTAGGTAGTATAGTGTCAAATGAAGTGAAGTGTCAAGGGAAGTTGATAACCGTCTGGCAAGGACCAGTTGCCCTTTTGGAGTTTAGCGAAATAAATTGCTCCGCATGTCTACAAAAATCAGTGTCTACCAGGCGGTGGTTCTCTCAACCCTTCTGTATGGTTCTGAGACATGGATATACTGGAAACATCTAAGACTTCTTTGGCGCTTCCACCAAAGATGCGTGCGCTCCACCATGGACATACGATGACAAGACCGCACTACAAACAGCAATATCCTTGCGAACGCCGGTATGGACAGTATAGAGCAGCGGTTCTCAACCTTTTATGCTCGGCGACCCCTTTTAACAATCCCCCCCCCACGCTGCCGCGACCCCCACCCCCACCCACACACATACTGCAATAGAGGAATAGACAATAACAATCCATATTTTCGATTGTCTTAGGCGACCCCTGGCTAATCGTCAATCGACCTCCCTAGGGGGTCGCGACCCACAGGTTGAGAACCCCCGGTGTAGAGGGACTTCTTTTGGTCCGACATTTACGCTGTGTAGGGCACGTATCCCGTATGGGAGACGAACGTATGCCAAAGGCAGTCTTTTTTGGTGAGCTAAAAGGGGGTCGACGTAACAGAGGCGCCCCACTGAAACGCTTCAAAGACCAGCTTAGGCGCCAACTTGCCTTAGCTGACATAGAAGAGAGCACCTGGTTGCATGCGGCCTCAGAAGGAGACAGCTGGAGGTCACTCACGAAGGCCGCGGGATACACAATTGAGACCAAAAGAAAATCTGCTGCCGAGGACAAACGCAGACGGCGAAAAGAAAATCTAAATCGACCACCTGTGGAGTGCGGACAATGGTTATGCTTGCTCTGGATCTGGCAAAATATGTAGGTCTCAGCTGGGACTGCGAAGCCACGGGAAATACTGCATTCCTCACTAATCTTCGATTCGACGACTAGCCTTATATATGGGAAAGGACCAATGGCAAACGCTTTTGTGCCAGTTTTTAGTTTAGAATTTATAACTCCGCAATAGTTTTAGTTTAACTTATTAAAAAAACGAAAACATCTGCGGACTCCTCAGCTATTGGGCGATAAAACTAAATTTGACTCTTTTTTCCATATCAGCTATTAAATTTATAATACAAGTCAACTTACGGTAGGGGTCGGACCTAATCAGCGAACGCAATTTTCGCGGGAGTCATAATGAGCCGAAAGGCCGTAAAAAAATAGCGAAATAGCATGTAAAAATATAGGAAATTATGCTTCAATTAGTTCTATCATCTAACTTCTTCCATGAAGCATTAACTATTGTCCTCCTTGTGGCATTAGGCCTAAATTTGTTTTCACTTTCTCGTGCTCCACATCTCCTTTCTCTGCTTGGAACTGATGTCTATATAACCTACGAAACTTGCGATCAATTTTTTTTCTTAAAAGAAATAAAGAAACTACAAAATTCTATCGCGCCACCTTCCTATAGGCTAGTCCACGTCGTACTAATCTCCATTTCATAAACTCTCGTTACTGCAACAATTTTTTTTAAAGAACTTATGTTCAGTGCACTTAATCACCATCAACTCGATCTCCCCCCCCCCACACACACACACACATACACGCTGATTGACCCAAAGGCAGATCCCGAATGCGATGGATTGATGATGTATGGAGACAGATCTACAACAGCTTGGGTTTTGGGCATGGAGACGAAAGGCTCTGGAGAGATCTTGTAATTTTATACATGTATATTATATGGTAACTCTTATATTTATTACTAAATATATAGTTCGCGTTTTTTCCGATCCTGAAATCGAATATTTTCTCCTGGAAAACTCTTGGAAATCTCCTGAAATCCTAATCTCAGAATGATGGGGGAACCTGTGAAAATGAATTCTGCACTTCTCTTAAACATTTATACACATATTAATATCATTCATTAGTAACAAGAGGTTAACCAGCCAGTTAAAAAAAAAAGGAGGACGGCAAAACAGAGTCCCCCCCCCCCCCCCCCCCGCCGTATCCCGTATAAGCGCTGTTAAGATCAACTGAAGCGTCATTTCACCCTCACTGGCATAGAGGAAAGTAACTGCCAGCATATGACCTCTGAGAGACTGTTGGAGAGCTGCGAGTCAAACATTTTAGACGGAAAGAAAATGGGGGAAAATATGCTGGTCGCAACTGGGCGTAGTCATGTGAAACACGTAGTGATGCACTCATCCTTAATCTTCGAAATCGAAGACATTGGGTTAAGGTTAAAAAAGGCCTATTATTTTAATATTTCAGTTTACAAACAATAACAATAGATAAGACAAAAAGAATAACAGATTAAATCAGTAACTAAATTATTATTAATGTCTTTTTAAGTTTATAATAGGGGTTTCGCTGAATAGGTTTTCAGTTAAAAACGTCATTTTGAGCGAACACCCCATAATATTTTTTTTTCAACAGAATGAATAGCCTTAGCTATTCTAGCTAACTATTTCCTCATCAATTTAGAAGCATAATATGCATTTTTTGTTCGGCCGATGTCCATTGGTGCTTTAAAATCGCCTTAAGTTCGGACCTATTCTCGTTTATCCGGAAACGTTTTGAGAATGAAATTTCCATACATGTCAACTTTGACCTTCAGCTACGCTTTATTTTATGAGGGAAAACGAAAGTGAATATATGGGAAATGTAGAAAAATGGAGTCTTTGTAATACCATTTTATTAGTTCTGCAGTAACTTTTGAAATAAATAAGAATGGATAAAAATTACGGGGAGGTGTTCGCTTTATATGCCATTTCGCTGATGGGCCTTTCCTTTATAAGTACCCTAGTTACATTACACTGACATATATTTTTCTGTGACAATCTTCTTTTGTGAGAAGAGTTTAAGTAATTTGGTCCTCCATGCAAAACCGGAAATTCGTCCCCAAGCGTGTTTCCTTTTTGAGCTGTGATCCAAGAGGTAATGTTGTGCTTTATTCGTTTGGGCAAGTTACATGCTTTTAAAATCATTTTTGTGACCTATTAATTCCAGGAGTCATTATTTTTTAACAGTAGTTTTACATTTTTAGCATTAAAATATAATTTAGATATCTAAAGAATTACGTTTTACGCTGTAATGTAAAATACGCTTTCAACTCGTGTGTTAGAAGTAGGTATGTGACAAAATTTTTTAAAACAAAAAAATAAATAATATGATATTAGATTGTTAAAGTGCTTTTTCTGAGTTTTCCAATGATATATAGATTGTTGGTATAGGTGCAGCGAATAAATTAAAAAAAAATTTTTTAACGCATTTTCACCTAGATACCCCCTCCCCCCCACTGGTCCACAAATGAGATAGGACCAAAAGCGCTCTGAGCATGCTATAAGCATGAAAGTAGCACTATATAAAAGCTATAATAATAATATTGGTAGATGGCTGTCCGGCCATGCGGTTTGCGCACTGGACTGTCATTTAGACTTATCAATTGTCTACAGTTCAAACCATGCACGCTCCATTTCCCATTGGAAAAGGAAGTATGTTATCTTCAATTCTGAAGGAATATCCGAAACATGCAAACATTTTATTATGATTATACTCTGATTCATCTTGACCTGTTATATCTAAATTTGTAATATATACTATCTATTACTATTATAGATCTATATCTAGATGATGATTTAATCCACTCAAATTGATATAATACAATATGGATCATTGGATAATTTCCTATACTCTATATATTATATATATGGTATATAATGATAATCATTATCATCGCAAAAATCTTTTCATTTTAGCTTATATATCTAGATTTAGTAATATTTGAGTAATAGTAAAATATATATATAATATAGTAATATTTGAGTTAAAATATAATTAATATTCATCTTATTATTCTTAGTTAGAAACTTTAGTGTCCTATGTCTAGTCTATGGTCTATACTTAGTAGACTCTAGTTATAACTTATTAGGTTTAGATCATCATGACTCCTGATGATTGATTTAGAATCTAGATTTTAATTTAAGATAATTAGATATATCATAAAATCATATACACTATAAAGATCTAGAGTAGAGTATAATTAGATCTATAGTATTATACTATTCTATACTGACTATGACTATACTGTAGATTTAGATCTATTAGATAATTAGTATTGGAGTATTGCTAATAAATAATTATTAATATTTATTTCTTATGATCTTATTCTATGATGATATGTCTATACTATTAGTCTATAGTCTAGATCTAATAATTCATCTAATCTACACTTTAGAATAATGTACCTAGTATTGATCTTTCACTAAGTCAATACTATATATAGATTCAACTTATTACTGAATAAACAATTTGATCTAGAATCTAGACCTATATCTAGTATTTAGATCTAAGATCTTCCATTCTCAAAATTGAATGTTTACACCTGACTACGGGGCAAAATTGTATTTTTAATCATGTGATCAAATAATTTGTATTCGCCTTTTAACATATAACCTGTATGATTAAAAACTAAATAGGAGCATTTGCGCATTTTTAAACATATAAAAACCATATAAAATAAATGCACAAATGCATATTCTACACAATGAAATCAATTTCAATGAAGAAAAAAACACATAGTTGTATTTTTTTCAGCTAGAACTATACAATACGGCAAGGTCGTGTCGATCTGTCCCATTGGACGCCATTTTGTAAACTAGCAACTCACGGTCACCTCACAGAAATCAAAATAGAATTAGATGTGCTTTAGATAGGATAGTTACTTTTCACTGATTATATGGTTGCATTAATTAACTACACAAAAAACAAAGCTTCTAAAGAAAAAATTCAACCTACATTTTGTGGTAGTTCTGCAAAAATGACAAACTTTTATAGAGATTATGTAAAAAAGATTTTTTTACATAAAATATTTTTTTCTTGTCATTTTTTAAATTAATTATTTTAAAAAATATGTTCCCACTTCTAAAATCCTTTGAAATCCTTTCTAACACAACTATTTATTTATTGTTAATTAAAGATCAATAGCACTATTACTTCAAATAAAAATAAAAGTTCAAAATGGCGGCACACTTTTCGCGCCACTCAAAATTAGTAAACATCCGGGGAATTTCGCATAGCTATAATAGAAGTTACCTTTTTTTTTTTCAGTTCACATTTTATGATTTTTTACATGTCAGTATTGTCTGTGTCATCTAAGGATTAGATCTAGGGAGTCTACTAGTGCGTGAGTGTGACACCTGCCAAATAATTTAAATGTTAATTTTATTATTATAGACTCTATCTAGTATCTATATCTAGAAAAAAAGATAGAGCTAATCATCTTCTTAGTCTTGGAATTAGACCTAGATCTAGTCTTGTTGCAGAGTTAACCTTAAAAGTTCAACATAAGTAAGTTAGGTTTAGATAAAATGCTCTATCTAGATCTAAAATTCTAAACAGAGTATATTCTAGCTAGATCTAGTCTAGATTCTAATTTTTATATCTATAATTTTACAATCATTTGAAATGTTTTGGTTTCTTAGTTATTGTATATCTTGATCTGCACCAGCTGGGCATGCAGGCTAATTGATCTAAATCACTGGTTGATAGCCACAATATCTTTTCGTACTTGATAAATTAAAACATTCAAACATAAAAAATACTTTAAAAAAAAACAAAAATAATAAAAAGCGATGTTACAATATCCAGTGAAACACCCCCTTTTTAAGTCAAAAATTTGTTACAACTTTTTTCTGAAATTTTTTTTTACCCACCTCAAAGGCGCACAAAAAAAAAAGGTCTTAATTCAATACTTCTTTGTAAAAGAGTTATAGTTTTTAATTGGCCAATAAAAATGGCGCCGAGAAACGAAATTATGCAATCCCACGTGGAGTAGAAGGTTATTTTTTATTAGACCTAAATAAAGGTTTGATTTCCCTGTGTATAGTTTATAAACCTCTACATTTCCACACCTTTTGACTCCTCCAGCATTGTAGAGCATTTTTCTGGCTAAATTTCAGTGCTTTACTTTTTAAATAACTCTTAGCACTTTGGATGCTATTAATTTTTAATATTTAGCAGTTGAATCCAATGCTGAAGGCCATTGTTATCCATTGTAATTTTAGCCACCTTGTTTACATGCCAAGATAATAGTGGTTGGTCATGTGACATCAAATAATATTCTGATAGGTTGAATTATTATAGTTTTAAAAAAACTTAGACTGAAATTATGTCAAAATTGCTGACATTGATTTATTTCTGCAGTTACTCATTTTGGAGTAGATGTAGATCTAATGAGTATATAATATGCAGCTTTTGAAACATGTTTTTGGACTAGTTGTTTAATATATAAGAAATGGCAAGCATATTTATTCAACACATTCAAATCTCCTCACATCGTGCCCATTGGTTGCTGTGATAAGGACAAGCACACATAAATGATTATAATTCTTTCAACATAGATAATTCATATAAAAAAATATAAATGTAAAATATCTCACATGTTCCACATTCACGTTTTTTGTTCCGCCAAGTCCGACCATTCTTTATTAATAATGTGAAATGAAAATACTGAATGCGTTATAAATTATATATAGGTATCTGTTTATTTTTTACATTTCTTCTCTTCCAAGACCAGGTGTGTCATGGAATTACAAAGAGTTGAGCTAGATTAGATTTTGATCTATAGACCTATGTAAATCTAGATCTAATTGTCGAGATACTAGATCTTTTCTAAGAATTAGAATCTATTCTAGTATGCGCTAATAAGCTAAAATGCTCCATTAAAATCCTTTATTTTGCTGGCAATGTATCTAGAATAGATCTAGTGGCTAGTCTAGCTAGATTAGATCTAATCTCTAGATGTATTATTTATTTTTATTTCTAACCTGTTTCTAAGACAAGGAAAAGGATTTTAAACGATACATTAAAATCTAGTCTAGATTTAAATGTAATCAAATAAGGTACAGTAAGGCTGTGGCGCCAAAATAAGGCTATAGATCTACTTATTACTTAGTCTTTAGAATCATGAAACTGAGAAGTAAGGACTAGAATTAGATCTAGAGAGGTAATAAATTTAGTTCTCAATAAGTCTAGATTTATTTCTAGAGTAGATCTAATTAATTCTAGAATTAGATTTAGAACTAGAGTAGAGCCCTAGATAATCAAGTAGATACGTAGGATGTAATCATCTTCTTTTTTTTGAAGTAACGTCTGTATTATATAAGAAAAGATCTAGAATAATCTAGACTAGTCGACCGGCGGCATAGTCATGGCCATCTCTGGAAATTATTTAAAATCTTTTTTAAAAAATGGCATTATGCATTAGCCATAATTGTGTAATCTGATGAAAGAAGCTTCTCACGTCTCAAGCTAATGAATTACTTGAGGTCAACAATTCTCATAGATTGAAACATTTTGTTATTCTTGCTATCTGTGTAGGAAATAGAATTTTTATGATATAATGTATGACTTAGCTACACGCAAGGCTCGTAAAGTAGTTCTGTACGTAGTAAAGAATGAATAAAATGCAAAAAACACATTTATTTTCTAATACAAGCTTTTAAATTTTACATATTATCCATATCCCTACCCAAACTTGGCCCAGCGAAATCTGTTTTGCATAGGGCCCCACAATGGTTAGTCCGGCCCTGCTTTTTAGTGAAGGGTGAATACAGAGTGGATTACTTGTTCTTCCCTCCCCCTCTCTTTTTTCACCACTACGTGAGGTAGAAATTTTTAAAAAAAGTGATCTTTCTTGGTCACAATGGTCCGGCTATGCTATTTAGTGAATACTACTTGTTCTCCACCACCCCCTTTTTTTTTCTGGCGTAACTCTAGTTTGTCCAACTTGCAGAAATAAAAGATTGATCTTTCCTTTACTTCTTGCTTGCGTGTCCAAAATCTTGAGCCATGAAGAGAATATATGTATATAGATTCTAGATCTAGTAGTAACAAAGAAAATTAGATAGTAACATTGAAATATTTAAACATTTTTAAGACTAGTCATTAGATCTAAATCTAGAATAAATTCTATAACTAGTCTAACATATATATATATATATATATATAAATGTTACAAATTAGAATTTTATTTTAATGTTTGAATTATAAATAAGCTGGCTTTGATACTTAAAACTTGTATTGACTTTATCATCCCATTGTAGTTACCGAGTAGAGGATTAGAATACTTAACTCTTTCTCTCCTAATTGGCTACATCTTCGTTGATTTTACTCCGTTCTACAGCCAAATGGACAATACTTTCGTCGATGCTTAAAAAGTTGTTTGGTTTTCTTTCCTCCCAAAATATTTTAATTGCTTATAATTTAATCTTGAATAGTTTCCATGTTTTCACCAAAATAGCGCTTTTAAACATTAAAACTTTTATTTTGGTTTGGTAAACATAATTATGAAAAGAGCCTGCATTCTCCTTTAACCCTATAACAAATATACAGGGTTCCCGCGGCCTCTTGATTTTTCAGGAGCTCCTGGAAATCTCTTGAAATTGCAAAATATATGAAAAAGTCCTGGAAATCTCCTGAAAAATAGACAAAATTGTCTTTTTGGGTGTCGTTCAATATGAAAATCCTACAGGCGATTAAGAAAAAAACGTCATTGTCGGCTTTCATTTAATAAAAATGTAATAATATGGCGAATTCAAGCCTTAAACGGAAGTTCTAATACTTTGTTTACTTTAATAATCACTGGCATATATAAACATAGATCTAAGTACCGATATTCTAAGTCTATCTCGATCTCAAAAGTGATTTTTTTTTTAAACAAATCTAGATCTACATATATTTGATAGATCCATTTTATCTAAATCTAGAAAGAGTAGACTAGACCGTAAATCTAGATTAGATCTATCATCGAGATCTAGCCTGGGCCATGATCATTCATGATGCCTGGCCTAGACTAGTACTGTAGACTGTAGTAGTAGATGATCTAGATCTATGAATATATGTATATTTAATATTATGTAGATCTATTCTATATGATCTAGTTTACTAGATTACTTAAATTACTAGATCTAGATCTACTTAAATCTACTATGACTATGATCAGTACGATCTAGAGCTAGTTATCTTCTAGATCTAGTAGTAGTACTAGTTACTAGTAGATCTCTAGTCAGATCTAGATATAGATATATATCTAGTCAATCTAGATATAGATATATCTAGTCAATCTAGATAGAGACAGATATAGTGATATAGATCTAGATAGTGATATACTATAGCTAGTATAGTTACAGACACTATATAATAGTTATAGCCAATACACTGAATATAGGGCCTACTATTCTACTTTTACTGTACTGTTTAGGGTGGAGGCCTTAGACTTAGAGTATGTATGATTAATGGTATAGATATTTCTAGAATTCTAGATCTAATAGAGATCTACTTAGATTCTGGAATCTCTCTCTTAGTTTTAGTTTTATAAATCTAGATTATTAAGTAGATGGGGCTTAGAGTATAGTGTAATGTCTATATATTGTATTTAAGCTTCTGTATAAAATTAAACTATTCATGGTTTTATTATCAAATTCACTTCTAGCTTTATGATTCAGAGCTAGATTTTATAGATTTAAAGACACCTATTTTAATATAAACAATCAATGCAAGAGATTTCCACTGAAATGGGAAACTGATTTTGATAATGTGTTATACATTGCAATTTGTTTAATTTTAGAGATTTTAATTAATTCCTAATGTTGACTAATACAAGCAATATATATAGAGTATTGCAGTGCAAAAAGGCTTATTGGTTTACAAGTACTTTTTTACTCTTTAATCAGTTACTTTTGAACAGCTAATTTGAAAAGGGAAAAAAAATTGTATATGGTAATTCTTATATTTATTACTAAATATAGATATAGTTTGCGATTTTCTGCTCCTGAAATCGAATATTTTCTCCTGAAATACTAATCTCAGAATGGTGGGGGAACCCTGAATATAACATTTTCTGATAACAAGCAAAAAAGTTATTAAAGTTTAATCAGAACAGGGTAGTGAAATACTTAAGAGCAAAATGAAAAATTCCATCGGTACCTGGAAAATAATTACAGAGAGAAAGAGTTAAAGATATTTGAATGTGTGTGTGTGGGGGCTAAATTTTTATATTTAAAAATAAATATAGTACATTTATATATTTTAGGTGAAGCATTTTAATCATGGCTGCAACTGAAGAAAACTGGGCAGAGGAGTCTGCTGTTGGAACTACAGGTGTAACTGTAGCAGAACTGCCAGAAATTAAACTTTTTGGTAAATGGTCCACAGATGATGTCCAAGTCAGTGACATCAGTTTAACTGTAAGTAAAATCACAAATATTTTATTCTTTTTAAAGGGTTGACTAATAAGAAAAAAATTCTTTGTCCCAGAGTTAAATATGAGTTGTTGTTTCAACCATATTTTAATATATGTGCACATTAAGGCCCTTACATAACCACTAGCAATGTGGAAAAAAGACTATTATTTTAATTAATATAATTATCTTTAACTTACTAGTAAATTGTGTATTTTTGCTGAACCCACCAATGTATCAACTGCCTTATTACTTGTAAAAGTTATAAGATCTAAATATTTAAAAAAACATACATTTGACTTTAAGGTTTCAAAAATTAGCAAACTGTCATCTGGTATATTTTGAAACTAAGTGAGATTCAATACATGCATGAATTTTCAAACTGTTATATTCATAAATTAAAATATAGGCATGTTAAGCACATCCTTAACCTTATATCAATGAGCTGTGAATTTTTCATTTAGGACTACATTGCTGTCAAAGAGAAATATGCTAAATACCTGCCCCACTCTGCTGGCCGATACCAAGTGAAACGCTTTCGAAAGGCCATGTGTCCCATTGTGGAGCGCTTGGCTTGCAGCCTTATGATGCATGGACGTAACAATGGAAAGAAATTAATGGCTGTCAGAATTGTCAAACACAGCTTTGAAATTATTTACTTGCTTACTGGAGAGGTATTGATGTTTGTGATAGATATTATTTAAAAAAAAACAACTTAGTACATCACTTAAAGTTATGAATGCAAAATTGAAACTATTTTTTCTTTAATACAGAACCCACTGCAGATCCTGGTAAATGCCATCATTAACAGTGGACCCCGTGAAGATTCCACTCGTATTGGTCGTGCTGGTACAGTTCGTCGTCAAGCTGTTGATGTTTCTCCTCTCAGGCGTGTCAATCAGGCAATCTGGTTATTGTGCACAGGAGCTCGTGAGGCTTCATTCAGAAATATCAAGACCATTGCAGAGTGTTTGGCTGATGAGCTGATTAATGCAGCAAAGGTACTTAACATTTAAAACTTAAGACCTGTATAGTAAATGAGAACACAAGGGTTGTAACTTTTCTGTTGCTTTTCATTTTGAGCTTCTTTTTTTTATTTTAATCAAATTTCCCATGTTTGTTAAATATCTAGATTTATATTTTATCTCCTCTTTCCATTTGTTTACAAGATAATTGACCTTCTTTATTTCTCGTGACCTGCAATACTTTCATGTTCCATGCGCACTTCTACACATAACTTGCCTAGATTTAGATTTAGATACAAATCTTGATCTGTATTGAAATAATCTTACCTGGACTGTGGAAGGCTAGATCTGAGATCTAATGGTCTACTCCAATTCTTAAATCTAAAATGTTAACTGTTAAGAACTGAGACTTGAGAAGTTTTAGATTATAAACCATGCAAGTTTTATTATCCATTTAAATAAGTGTTGTTGACCTTCTTCATTCGACTATAATTCGTAATTCGTTTGACTGTGGTGCCCTATTTTGGAAAAACCCTCACCCACATATAACGTGTTACGTTGGCTTTTTGGTTTGGTGTAAGATGAGCCAGGCGTTTTTCAGTTGGCGCACCTTTCTTCCAGACCTGCTGTCCATAGCGTTTTCACCCTCTCTCTCCGTACAGTGCAATCTAGGGCTGTGTCTTTCCCAGTTGTCAGTATCAATACACGCTGCTTTGATATTCCGTATGATTACATCCACATAGCAGAGGTTGGGAAGACCAGTTTTTCCTTAACCAAGTCTCAAGTTGTCCATAAAGGATAACTTTTGGGATGCAATTGTCCTTCACCCGACAAACATTGCAAAACCATGCTTACAGGACAGCTTACTTAAAGCTAAGGAAATACTTGATCTATAACTAAACACAACATTCATAACAATAGCATAGTAACTAAACTCACGGGTCACTTCTCTAATGAAATGTGGACTAATACTGCAAGATTTTTTTGTACGAGGACAGATTTGTTGACTTAAGTTTATAAGTTCAAGTGTCAGAATGGGCTTAGTACAAAGCCAGCAACTATTAATAAAAAGTGACTAGTAGGTGTGTGGATGGGGGCGGGGGAACTTGACCATAACTTTTGCAAAGCACATTGATAAAGTTGTAATATTGCATTTTCTATTAGTGTTATGTAAACATTTGTCTAATGAAACCTTTTTGTTTCAGGGCTCATCAAACTCTCATGCTATTAAGAAAAAGGACGAATTGGAGAGAGTTGCCAAATCTAACCGATAATATGTTAATTTTACTTGTTATTGTGATAACAAGTTAATAAAAAAAATATGGTTTAACTAAGAAGCTTTTTTTTTTTTTTTATCTAGAAAATGTCTGTATGGTTAGTATTAAAGTTAAATATTATGAAACACAAAAACATAATGCTTTTACATACTGGTACACAATTTAATACATGGTACTACTAACTTGGACAAATTTTGTATAGAACAAGAAATGTATTTTTTAAAAATCATTTTACGTCAAATAAAAAAACAACTTTGGCCTCATCAGTTCAATGAACCTACATTTCTTCACTAGGACACAGCTGCTTTGTATAATTGTCATTGTTTTATTATTTATTGGCACGTTCATTATATTGACATTTAGATTTAGTTAGAAACTCCTGATTTAGCACAAGATCTAGATTTTATCTGTAATAGATTTACATATATTTAAGTTAAATGCACAGCTTGGATCAATTAACAACTCCCATCATTTTACTGCGGCAAACTTCCACATGCTTTTTTTTTTTTTTCTTTTACATAATCAACTTACATTTCTAAAAAAAAAAAAAAAAAAAAATATTGTCAGAGCCATTTTGAAATCTGCTTTCTAGGTTCCACCTTCCATGAAGTGCTGACTTGGTTAGGAATATTGTTAAAATGAACATTCAGAATCATCATCAGGGCATTCAGCTTTTTGACTTTTGATAAGTCGTATGTTACACATTCTAGAGCCGTGTGATTGTCAATAGAGCTGAGCCGAAAGCTCTTGAGTTGTAGGTTGTAGGCGTATAAGCCTGCCTGAACCAACCGTTCTGTCTGGAAGAGATCCGAGTCAATGCCTATGTAAAGCATTGCTATTTCCGATATATCCGGGCATGGACTAGAAAGTAACTATAATAGGTCTAAGTACTAACTTATTAAATAAGTAAAATTATAATGATTATTATATAGATTGACTAGATTATACATAGATCTATGATAGGCCTAGATCTCTAGTCTAGTAGATTAAGTATATAGTAAATGTATTACAGTATTATTAGATCTATATCTAATAATTAATAAATTATAGTCTTCAGTAATATCTAGACTTTTTTCTAATAAAAACTGACTATATGCACAGCATAGGCTTGGATCTGCAATCTTAGATAGAATCTATACTATTACTAGATCTATTCGATTTTTATATATAGATCTAAATATACTAATGGAGAGATGATATGCTGTGTTAACTAATAGCGTTGCACAAGAAACGAACCTAATAATAAAATTGCTAATGATGTCTAATGACTATTTTTATTTTTGTATAGTAATAGGCCTACTATATCTAGGTCTAGACTCTACTTAAATTTAGTCTTCTCTTCTTATATAATAAAATAATGACTATCTAAGACTCTAAATGATTGAGACTTTCACAAATAGGTGTTGTTAATAATACAGCATGTCGGCTGAAATTAGGAGAACAGACACAAAATAAACAGTGACATTCATAACAAATATTCAAAATTGATTTAAGTAATCATTTAAAGTTTAAAATCACTACAATTTTTTTTCAACACTTATTTTGTGTATGTGTGAGCTGGCGCTCCTAGATCTAATTTTTTATCTATTTATATCTGTATTTTAATTTTTGTAAACTATCTAGGCTAGTGCTGAGTGCATACCTGTCTCTTTAACTTTATAAAGTTAGTGTAGATGAGCTCTATAAATAGAACGGATGTTGCCCCCTGGGGATCGGAATTTAGTGACTGGTTTTTCGCTTTGATTTTGTTTTTTTTTAAGTGAGAGCCTACCAGGGGGTTTTGAGTTTAAAACCCCCTACAAAGGGTTTTTACAGTTAAATCCCCCTCTTGTTTAAAACAAAAAAAAATGCAAACGACAATACCCAAATTCCAAGAGCACAGTTAAGGAAGATTTTGATTTTAAAAAACCCCTCAAAAATTTACGAAAAACCCCTTCTTCAATATAATAAAACCAAATTACTCACTCAAAATTCTATGATCGTAGCCAAAGGGGCTTTGGTGAGTTTACCCCCGCCCCCTCTTTCATCAGTAGGGTTTGAAGCTAAAAAATACCTCTTCAATATAAAAAAGGCAAATTACGCACTCAAAATGTTATGAGCGTATTCAAAGGGGTTTTGAGTTTAATCCCCCCTCCAGCGGGGTTTGAAGCTAAAAAATATATCTTCAGTGTAAGAAAAAAAGCAAATTACGCACTCAAAATGCGATGAGCGTTGCCAAAAAAGGTTTTGAGTTTAATCCCCCCTCCAGCGGGGTTTGAAGCTAAAAAATATATCTTCAGTGTAAGAAAAAAAGCAAATTACGCACTCAAAATGCGATGAGCGTTGCCAAAAAAGGTTTTGAGTTGAAACCCCCTTTCAGAGGGGTTTGATGCTAAAAAATACCTCTTCAATATAAAAAAAGCAAACTACATACTAAACTTATATGAGCGTAGCCAATCCGATTGGGGGTTTTGAGTTTAAACCCATCTCCTACAGATGGCTTTTTTTTAAAGTTTAAAACCCCTCCAGATGGTTCTGAGTTTAAGATCCCCCTACTGAGCATTTTCTGGTGGAAAACCTCTATCTTCAATATTATTCTAAAGCAAACTACATTTTCTAAATTCTATTATCGTAGCTAAATTGGCTTTTTTGAAAAATAAAAACTCCATAGATTTTTTAGTTTAAAAGCCCCAACAGATGATTTTGACGATAAAAGTTCACTTTTCGATATAAAAAACTAAAGCAAACTACAGTCACTTAATTCCAAGAGCGTATTCAAGAGAGGTTACACATTTCTACCAGTGGCGGGGCTCCATTAATAAAGTGCAGTGAATAGTCGTCTGCCGAAATTGAAAAAGACTAAATGTGGCTCAACAAAGATGGCTAAGACAGATTTTAGGAGTCAGTTATAGAGATCGGGTCTCAATCAAGGAAATCCTTTGCCGAACTGGGAGTCGACCCCTTAGTAAGATTGTGAAAGAGCTTCGCATGAGGTTTGCGGGACATGTTCTCCGACAAAATGAATTAGGCATAAGAAGAGTTGCGATGACATCCTAGTACAATTTGACGCCACACATTCATGGAGGTTCGTTAGAGCCGTTTTCGAAATAAAATTTATATATAAATATATATACATACAAGAATTGCTCGCTTAAGAGTATAGGATATAAATATATAAATTTTATTTCGAGAACGTCTCTAACGATTTTCTTTAAAATTTCACGGTATGTGCATAATAGTGAGAAAAAAATTCTCAACTCATTGGCCACATCGTCAAAACTTGAAGTCGACCGTTATGTCGGTTTGAAAATGGCTCATTATCGAAAAATTAATTTTGGCTAGAATGTTTTATGAATGAAATTTTCTACATGACGTCAATGGGGAAAAAAACTTGAGACCGCTTACGTCATTAGGCTCACAGCAGTACACTAAGACATTTCTTCGCCAACAAGAAAAAGTTTTAATGATTCAATTGGCGTAATAAAACATTTGCGCACCATATTATTGCACATTGATCCATTATGAAACTATGGAAGAAAAATAATGAAATTAAATATCTTCATGTATGATTAGTCTTTGTGTTTTAAAGGCTTTATACATTGTTTACACTTTAATTTCGTACACACGTAGGTAGCTTTTACTTTATTGTTTTCCTGGTGAATTATTGCAATGTGTTTAAGCCATACCAAAACATAGGCAATGGTCATAGCACAGCTTATCTATGCCTTACTTGCACAACCAGGGCCGGCCCTAACATTTGCGGGCCCTATTTGAAATGGATTGCGCGGGACCAGTAAGGGTAGGGATAAGGATAATAAGTGAATATAAAGATTTTGTATTAGAAAATAAATTCGTATTTGCATTACATTTTTATTGAATGAAAGCTGACGATGCCGTTTTTTTATATCACGCGTAGGACTGGCGTTTACCATACTGATTGACACCCCAAAATGACAATTTTGTTAAGGACTTTTTTTATGAGTTTCAGGAGATTTCCAGGAACTCCTTGAAAACAAGGAGACTACGGGAACCCTATTATAAATCATAATGGCTTAATTTAATAATTTACACCTAGAATTAGCGCAGGGCTTTTGAACCTTCGGGGTCCACTGCACTGCAGTAGCATAGGCCTAGGGCTGGCCCTGATGATATCCAGCTCATGGTCAACGAGTTTTCATCAAGCTGCTGCTTTTTTGGTTAACCTCTAAACTTTGGTAAAACAGAAGTCACCCAATAAAACCTACTCAGCTCAAAGATCAAGCACTTAGACATCCCTTAAAGTGGTAGGTAACTTCACATTATCATGGAAGAATAGTATCAAATGACGCATTGCTTTAAAGAGAGGTTGATATGTGATCAGGGATAGTCGTGCTTTTGGACGCCTCTACGCGAGATAAATCGCTCCGCCTGTCTACAAAAATCAGTGTCAACCAGTGATTCTCTCAACCCCTCTATGTAGATCTGAGACATGAGTACTTTATAGAAAGCAACTAAGACTTCTTGAACGACTTCAACAAAGACCGCAATACAAACAGCGATATTCTTGCAAAATGGTTTGAACTTCTTATAATCCGACAGTCACGCTTTGCAGGGCAGTTATTCCATATGGGGGACGAACATATTTTTGGCAATTTATTTTTAGTAAGCTAAATAATAATAACGCTTCTTTAGAATACTAACGCGATTGTTTTAAGTCTCTTAGGGAAAAATGCGCGATTTTACTTTGTTACTAGGTGCACGTTTTACACTATAACGTAGCGATTTTGCATCACTTGATGATTCTTACTAAAACCTTAATAATAAGGCTTATCTTCGATTCCGTCTGCGTTTTTCCTCGGCAGCGGATTTTCTTTTGGTCTTAAATGTGTATCCCGCTGCCTTCGTGAGTGAACTCCAGCTGTCTCGTTCGGAGGTCGCATACAACCAGGTGCTTTCTTCTATGTCAGCCAAGGAAAGTTGACGCCTAAGCTGGTCTTTGAAGCGTTTCCGTAGAGCGCCTCTGTTACGTCGACCACCTTTTAGCTCACCAAAAAAAGACTTAGTTGTTTTCTGTAAAGTGTCCATGTCTCAGAGCCATAATGATTATATTAATTGCAATATTAAATGTCAGAAAGTAACCATTTTAGAAATTACACTGCAAAGACTTTCTTCCAAGCCTATTATAGTCCAATAGTTTTACGCGAAAAAACAATGTAAAACGTTAAGACTTTCTATTCTAATCGACATGTATAATTACATTGCGAGCTGAACGAAAAAGCAACTCTTCGGATTACAACAATATTTCCAAAATGACCGGGTATATATCCTTCCTTAACAAATTATTCATCCGAGCGAGGCTGGGTCACCTGATATTCCTTCCTTAACAAATAATTCATCCGAGCGAGGCTCGGTCACCTGATATTCTCAATTCATATCGCTTCACGTCATGCTTTCTGTGCAGCAAAGGCGTCTATAACATCATCTACATCGCTACTGTCTAGTATTTGTGACTTCACTGACATTAAGCCTTTCTTGCGTCATTGAGCTCCTGAGATAGTTTTTAATTAGCTTGAGCTTTGAGTATGATCTCTCACATGACGCAATGGAAGTGGCCGGAGTTAGCAGTATTCGAATAGATAATTGAAGGTTTGAGCACACACAATTATCTTATGAAACCAGCTTCCTCAATGTGTCAATTGGTGAGTGTGGTACTGGTTTGTTGATGAAACGTGCTCGTGCATCAATGACATCATAGAACAAGCGATTTGCTGTATTTCATCAAACAGGAAAAAGTAGCACATTTTTTCATCAGCGTGTCATCTTCCATAGACTCCAACAGATGTCTTATTTCAAGAAGAAACCCAAAGGTGCCCACATGGTTTTGCAGCCTTTGGAATCTGTCGTTCATCTCCATATAAAGTCTGTCCAGCACTTTTGTCGCAACACGTTTGAATTGCAGTTTTATTGACAGTCCTACATCAGAACTCAACTCTCCATCAAGTATTTTCGCTGGATCTATCTCAGCAGAATGAAGAGCTGCCAGGTTAAGAGAGAGAGTGATTATCACAGTTCAGAAATGTTGCCTTTGGATTTATGTCTAAGAGACAGGCGGCCACTCATTGTGGCTGCGTTATCACAGATTTCACCTCTGCACAGATCAAAGTCCAGTCCAATGTCTTTAAGAGTTTTCAGAACAAGTTCTTCATAATGTTGTCCATCAGGTTTCAAAATTTCAAAGTATTCAATGAATGACTCTTTTATTAAGAAATTATCAACATGTAACTAACGAACTATTAGGGATACCTGTTCTTGATGACAAACATCTGAGGTGGAATCGAGCATCAGAAAAAAGTAACAAACTTGCTTGACTTTCCCAACTATTGATTCCCTAACTTTATTGCCCAACAAGTTTATGAACTAATTTTGAATTTCTGGTGACAAATAATGTGTCTTCCCATATTTGATTCTATGTAACTGGCAGGGGCGGACTGGGTATCAAAATCGTCCCGGGCATTACCATATAAACGGCCCACAAATGGCATGTCTTATATTTTCGGAGGGGGGGATTTTTACCCCACTTCGCAATTTATATATATATATTTATATGTATTGGTTATATTAATATAGTTATAGTTATGTTATATAGTTATGTTATAGTTACGTAGTTATAGTTATGTTATAGTTATATTAGTTATTATATATATATATGTGTGTGTGTGTGTGTATATGTAATTAATCTTCATTGCATTCTGATTTTTCCTTCTTTCAAACGTTTTTTCTACCCTAGAATACTTTCTTTCTATAATTAGTGGAAAGACAGTACACACCGCCAAAGGGCAGCTAAGGAGTCGAGTGGAGCGCTGCGAGCTCCCCCCAGTGGGGTCCGGGGAAGCCCGGAACTATGCATTATTTCCGTTATTTTAAACTTTAAAAATGCATATTCTGAGGTATCTACATTGCTTGGCCTGCTGCTCTTCCGCTAAAAAAATTCAAAAACCAAATCTGCTAATCAATGGAGTCCAGCGACTGGTAGAAAATGGTAAAATGCTTTCGTTTTTTGTATTGGAGGGGGAAGGGAAATCAGAAAATCCCTTTTGGTTACGCTCATGAAATTTGGTGACTGTAGTTTGCTTACGTTGGCTGCACTGGGGCAGTAAGTAAAGTTTCCCTTTCAGACAATGAGGTCTGAGGCAAGTGATGGTTTGAAGACCCTCCCTCCCAGCTACGCCCATGTGTCATATTATAGGTGTAAGCCTAATTCTCTACAAAATATATAAAGTTTGATAACGCATCGAAAACTGGATGTATGCATTCATAGGATTACTAAATGTATTATATTTATACGTGTATGTAGTCTGAAAACTATAAACAAGACAATAGCAGTCTAAAGAGTTTGAAGCTTTTTGGTATTACTTATAGATTACAGACGTTTCTTCAAAAAATAAGATTGTTACGTCTTACGCATTTCATGTGTCAATCTAGTCATGCATGTTGATCTGTGACTTAAAATATGCTAAATGATTGGTTTTCCTGGCTGACTCAGGTAACCCATTCCATTAAAAGATAAGAGAAAGCAGAACGGTAAGAGAGGCACTTACTTAATGTGAAAATGTAGTGCTTCCTCCTAGTACATTCTCAAAAACGATTTGTATATGAATATATCATGACCCATTATTTAAAATATAAATCTCCTTTCATTACATATCGGATGTGACAGCGCTATATCAATTATTGTAATAATTTTCACCATTAATGACTTCATACTAAGCATAAGTTTGCCATTAATCATAATAGTATAAAAATTGATTAAACTTTTTTTTTGTAATCCTTAAGTGTTGTATTATTTGATATGTGTTATTAAAAATAAACAAAAGAAACTTACTTTTTTCTTTTCAAATCGGAGGAAAGTTGAGCTTTATACCCATATTGAGCTGTGAATAAGTTGGGTTGTTTCCAATTTCGCGGCTGTGTGTTTGTGTTAAAGTTAATTTCTAATTGTCGCGCCTATCTTTTTTTTTTCTGCGTTATATCAATGTTTTCTAACTTAACCTCTCTCATCCCTCTTTTTGGTTAAATTTCATTGGAACCATTAAAAAAGGGGGAGGGAAGGAGCAAAAAAAAAATTGGAGTGCAATCAAAGGCCCATGCCGACCAGCAAAATGATTAGGCCAAACAACCTCGAAGACATCAAAGCAGTCCATGCCGCTCTTGCATAGCAGAAAGTACGGTCTAACGTTTTGCAAATGATAATACATACAGTGTATAGTGTATTTTTTTTACATTCTTGTTGAATTTCAAACAAAATAAATTGTAATAAGAATGAACAAAAAAACAAGAAAACATGTTCTGTCACTTTTTTTTTTAAAGTTGTCTGCATTGAATTTTTTTCTTTGGTCGCTACCAGACTGGCCTATTTGGTACCGGCCCACTGGGCATTTGCCCGTTTGCCCATATAGCTAGTCCGCCCCTGGTAACTGGTGTTTCGTAACTTCATCAAATTCTGCAAGAAATTTCAAATAGGCTAGGAAGTTCCCAGGATTGGAGGAATTCAGTTTTTGTTGTGACCATGTAAGCTTCAGTTTGTTTTTGCTTAGTACTTAAGAGCTGCTGCTAAACGCTTCAGAATATCTCTCCAATACTGCTGATTTTTCTAAATTTTTCCTGTTTGAAGCTTTCTAGTGACCCATGATGTCAAACTTCGTGATTTAATTTGGATAAACTCTACTGGAAACAAATACCGTTCATCTTTGTTATGGGAAAAATAAGCTACCTTTTAACAGAATTTTGCTCGCATTCCTCAGATAAAATTTCAGGCTGGATATATCCGAAGTCTTAATTACTGCTTCTTCCACTTATGGAGAAAGTGATTTTGGAAAACCATCACTCGACATATCATCTGTATCACTTACTTCAGATGTTTTCTCTGACTGTGGTAAAAGTTTTTCACCTGGAATCTCTTCAGCACTATGTCTACTTCTCTCATCAAGAGACATTTTCACTTCTTCGACTGCTGTATCTTTGTATGAATCATCTGAATAGTGATACTTTTCTTTGACACGTTCATGGTCTCCTTTGTTTTCATGTTTCTTCTTAAATGATAAGGATGATGAAATAAACTACCCCATTTACCAAGTTACTTCCTGTCACTAGTCAGAGCTATGGAAGTTACTCCATTCAAATTGAGAGTAACCCCGCATGGAAAGTGTTACTTTTCTGTGTGGGATCGTACAACAGGGTCGCTGACTTATATTACAACGTGAAAAGCAGGATTACATGCCAGAAACGTAATATTTAATTTATTTAAAAATTTCGGACACCTATTTGAGGGCCCCCTTCAAGTGGGAGCCCGGGGGGATTTTCAAATTCTCCCCTTTCCTCCCCACACCCTAGCTACGCCACTGCTGGTGCGCACCATCAGAGTCTGCGCGGGAGTAGGGTTATAACAGTATGTTAATTTAACATCTGGACCGCAATTAAGAACGATAAGCACATAGGGGTGGGGCGAAAAATTTAGATTTATATATTAATTAAGTGCCATGCACTATCTCATGTCATGGTGTCGAATGTCAAAATGCAAGGGCCCCTAAAAAGGTCAAGCCCCCACCCCGTGTCACCTAACCCTAACTACACCACTGCAAAAAGGCCAGATTAGACAGAATGCTGACCTATCTGATCACTTCCCAATAGAAAATTACATGAAGCAGGGCTGTGTATTTGCCCTTACTCTGTTCGCTTTCTTCTTTGATGTGATACTGGGTCAAATGAGGAAACGACTGCACAATGGCATCTACGTCATTTTCGCTCAGATGTCAATGTGTTAGATCTTTGGAGTCTTCTGTACCATACAAAAACAAAGAAAATGGTCAGCTTCTCCGTGACCATGATTGTGCTCTACTAGCTCACAATGAACATGACCTCCAGTTCGCAGTCAAACTGCCAGAAGTCACCCAAATAAAGCCTTCTAAGCCCCAAAGATCACAATAAACGGACTCCCCATTAACGTGGTAGACCATTTCACATATCTAGGAAAGCTGATAACTGTTTGGCCAGGGCCAGTTGTGCTTTTAAACGCCTCGGCCTGTCTACCAAAATAAAATTTAGAGGAGAGGGTCCTCTCAACCCTCCTACATGGATCTAAAATCTAAGACACGGTTACTATAGCCCTACAGAAAGCAACTAAGACTTTTTGAACGCTTTACCAAAGATACGCTCCATTATGATTCATGGACATACGGTGGCGAGACCGCTGCTTGGGCAGGGCACGTATGGCGTATGAAAGTACGTATGCCAGTTTTTTTTTGTTTTGTTTTTTTTTAGCTGAAAGGTGATCGAAATAACAGAGGTGCCCAACGGAAAAGCTTAAATTAAAAGACCAGCTTATGCGCCAACTTGCTTTAACTGACATAGAAGAAAGCACCTGGCTGCAGACGGCTTCAGAACCCCAAGAATAAGACAGTTGGATATCACTTACAAAGGCCGCGGGATACACATTTGCGACCAAAAAAAAAATCCACTTTCAAGAACAGACGTAGAGAATCTAAATCGACAACCGACAGACAATGGTTATGTTCGTTCTGCTTGTAGCAAAATGTAAAGATCTAGCTCTCATTCTCAATTAGGTCGCTTAAGATAGATCTAGCTGCCCTGAGATTAGGCCTATATACAGGGCCGCCGCGAGGTTTGTGGCCGCCTGCGTGCGAAATTTTAATATGCCGCCCCCTTTTTTATTATAGATAAAAAAAATTACTAAGATTGAGCTGGACACTGTATCAAAAGCGTCCTTTGATTTAAATCCATTTTTGTACCATTCCTTTTATATTCGCACCGTTGACGTATCCCGCATGCCCTCTTAGATGTTTTATTTCCAATTTCAACTTAACAGGTTTTTTTTCTTCTATGGTGTCACAAAGTCTTTCTCCAGTTGCCTGAGTAATTGGGCGAAACCCCAGAAAATTTTCATGTATTTCAACATAAGGTTATAAGGACCATAAAATGCAGAATGAAGTGACTTGAAATACAAAACTGAAAAGCCATTGATGGTGAATCTTTTTCAACGTTCCGTAATTTTTTGATAATTCACAATTGTATTAGCAAAGATATGAAGTACAATGAAAATAAACTTTGTTTTTGCCACTTTGTTAGTCATTCGTTGACTTGTGGCTCTGAACAGATAATACAGATGAACCGATGTATGCTATTATATTATTAATAAATAAACTTTAAATAACTTGAACAGACTATTCTTGTGAACAAAAACACAATAAACTACTTTTACAATATACAGAGATTTGACTTGCTTAAGTAAAGGCCATTTAAAATAAAAGTGAAAATGACTAAGTTTTTAAATTAATTAGAATTTATATAAAATATTGATTTAATTATTTAATTCATTTTTGTTATTAAACTAAAAAAACTTAACCACGAAATAATGATTTGGCCGCCCCCTACCTTCGGCCGCCTGCGTGCACAATAGGTAGCGGCGGCCCTGCCTATATATATATAGTAAGAAACAAACTCTTTTCAACTTCTAGATCTCTTGGGTCTGATCTGGCCTTTTTGTCCCACGTGAAACTTGCTTGAGAATGGATAGGAACGTAGGTGGGCCTGGCCAAAATCCTCCACAAGCCATCGCGACTGACCGTGTCGAAAGCCTTGGTGAGGTCCACAAAGGCAGCGTATATAGTGTAACGAATCTCACTATCCAGGCTCTCTACAAACTGCACCACACACCACCAACTTAAAGATTTGACAACTCGGGGTCCAAAGTAACGTAACACTTTAATAGTCAAATAAATCTGAGCCAATACTGTACAATTGGCAACACGTAACACCGCAGTACAAATATTTCTCTGACAACACCGTACCGACGTATCAACTCTTGCACTGGCCTCTCTGTCTCGTTCCGGGCTTGCACAGGGTTCAACAGTTCAGGACTGACTTTCACACACTGGGCTCGTTGTGTCGGACTCGATCGCAGACCAAGATCAAGACGCCGTTCGTCTTGACTGTACTTGACAGTACTCCGCACAGAACCGCACCGCTGAACCACACTGAACTGTGATGTAGTCGACCGGGTTGAAGTGAACCGTCTTTACTGTGACTTTCCGCTCTTTATATAGGGTCCCTACTGGCCTTCTAGAACCGGACGGAAAATCGCTCGCCCGTTCTAGTTATCACGAATGACTACATCCCTTGTGACGCTCATAAGCTCTACTCACAACACAGATCCTTCTTGGCTGACCGTCGTAGCTCGCGGTCACGGTTGACCGCTCGTCTAGCACTGGCCTGGTGCGATTGCGTCGGCTGTCTACACACATACCACTACCCGTGACTACCCCCATCTGTGCCGCCACCAGGTTTATTACAATAGGTTTAGGTGCTGCTCTTTGCATTTTTCTTGTAATTGTCTTCTTTTCTTATATAATACAGACGTTACTTCAAAAAAGAAGATGATTACGTCCCACGCGTCGCAGAACAAATATCATGTCAAGGTGTACCTCTACCGGCTCTGAAGCCACATTGGCTCTCAGATAACACCTCGTCCACTAAAGAGTGAGTTAGTCAGTCAAGCAATACTCGAGCAAAGATCTTTCCTGCTACTGACATATAGATAGATCTAGAATCAAACTAAACTAAATTATTCAAATGAATATATTTTTAGCTTGTGACATAATCTTATATTCTACTTCCGTTCTTGGGTCTCGCAAACTTACGTAGTAGTCAGATGTAACTTTTGTAAGTCTAATCTAGATCTATTTCTAATTCTAGATCTAGAGTCTAGATACAACTTACAACAAACGGATTAAAATTAAAGGTGAGCTTATGACTCCAACTACAGTTCTAGACCTAGATCTACTAGTAACTAGAATCTAGATATTATGATAGTAGATTTACTAAGATTATAATAAATGATGAGTTACAATGACTCAATTCAATGATTGAATATGAGCGTCTCCCAGTCTAGTCTCTGTAACAGTAAACTCATACCACCGGGGGGGGGGGGGGGGGTAACCACTGTAAATCATAATCATGTAATCACCATAATCATATGCTAATGAAGTCAAGTGTTAGACTAGATTATTCTAATCTAGAATATACAGTTTAGTGTTATGTTAAATATGTTTAAGTGCAGTAAAAATTAATTAAAAAATATTATATATTTTATTACTTTTGACAGAGTTACCATAGGCAGTCTTATCAGTATCAGTATGATTTGATTATGACTTATGAATATGATTATAAGGGGTCCAGGGCAAGTGTCATTCATGGGGCTCCGGTCTAGCAAACCCAGAAGCCCACCATTGACTACTGACAAATGATCTAGACTAGATCTAGCCCTAGAATAGATCTATTAATAATTTAATAATAATCATCTATAGTCCTACTTAACTAGACTAAATTGATTAAATCTATTATACTCTATAGATTCTATTATATATATATATATATAGACCTAGATCTAGATGCCAGTTTTAAATTAACACAATGGACCTCTTTCACCAATCATAAACAAACAACATTTAGCCACGTGGTTCTTTATCTCTTCTATACAAATTACGTAATACACACAGGCTGTCACGTGACAGTTTTTTAAAATTGTTTTATCAATATTATCAGGTGGCTAAATGTTGTTTGTTTACGATTGGTGAATGAGGTCCATTGTTATCATTGGAAGATATAAAAGAAATTGAAAAAAATGATAATTAGATCTATTTGTAAAAGTTTGTTACATTTGTTTCACTAGAGTCATGTCCAATAGTGAACTACCTCCTGCATCAGGGCAAGGTGGTCGAAGTGTGTTCACTGTGTTCGGATTTACTGGAAGCCACTATATAGAAGCGGATGATTTTGATCATCCTTTAGAAACTGCCCCTGACAGTTGTAACCCTGCTGAAGTACCAGAGACCCTGAGATGCAGACAAAGAGCTGCTAAGTTTGAAGAGGCTGCTGTGGAAGCAAGATCTATATCTTATGATGCTGGTAAGTGATTTTTTTTATTTACTATCTATTTGTTTGAACAGTATGACCTCATTGGTTTCCTGTGAAAGCAAGAATTGACTGCAAGGTGGCCACACTTTTTCAGAGGGGTATCTACAATAAAGAAATGCCCTTGTACCTTAGTGAACTAATCACTCCATATGTCCCTCAGAGAACACTGCACTCCTTGGACTCAACGCGTTTAGTGATGCCATGTTTCTCCCTCAAAAGTTACAGTTTGCAGGCTTTTTCAGTGCACTGACCAAAGGTATGGAACTCACTCCCCATTTATCTCAGGTAGACAATATGCTTCACTACATTAAAGAACATTAAGACCTATCTGTTCAAATCTTTTTTAGATCAGTTTGTCCTTTTAGCTCTTGTTTTTATGTTTGTAATGTCACAGCACCTTGAGCCTACATCATGTTTGTTAACAGTGCTCTATAAATTAAATTATTATTTGGTGTAAAGGTTTTTAATTTTAAAATGTTTTATCATTCAAGAGCTTCACTCATGAAACATTTCCATTCTTATTACTTGTTTGATATTCTTACTTGTATTATGACCATTAAAATCCAGAAAGCTTTAACAAACATTTGTTAGATTTGTAATGATGGTCTCCATAAAAAATGGCAGGACAGTCTATAAAGAATATTATTGTGTTACCTTTTGGGGGCTTATACTGGTCTTCATTGTTTTACCAGCTACTCATATTTGGTGTGTCGTATAAGCACTTAATTAAAGTAGGGAAGTTAATCCAAAGAGTACAACAAAGCCTATAGTGTAACAAGGAAAGGGATGATAATTAAAAGTGATATCTACTGTTTGTCATACACATCATAATCATAACTTGTGGACTGTTTTCTAATGTAACTTGTGTTATTTTGTAGCTAGCTTTGATTTTAGATTGATTTGCTTAGTTTACATATCTATAACTAATGAACCAAAAGAATGTCATATAGTGTTTTCTCTTTAACTGTACTCTCGTTCACTGTATTATTTCATTCTTTGTTGTCTTAATAAGGGTCTAAAGAGATCTGTGTGCAAAATTAAAGATTTTAAATCCTTATTGACTACATCTGATGGGTCAAAGATAAGTGCATATATGTGAGATGGAAGATCTAAAATTGTGAAGACAGGGAATTCATTTTGGGCTGTTCCATTGAAGGTGCAAAGTAAGGGTGTTTAATTCCTAGAATATTAGAATTCCTGGTCCAAAAATTTTGTGGTGGGAGGGCATTCAAATATTTGTTGATTGGAGGATGACAAAAAGGGTTCAGTTTTGTAAAACCGTAAAAAGTTTGAAAGGCTAGACTTAACAGTGCAAGCCATTCCACTGGATGCTGAAAAAAAGGATTGCAGCAAAATTAAATGCTCCAAGATTTTCAATGTGAAGCTGAATTATCAATTAAAACTTATGGGTAAAAACAAAATGCACTTGTAAAGAAGGGAGAAGAATAAAGAGTGGGGATAGACTTTCCCTATCATTGTTTTGGGTCTAAAAAAAACAACACATACCAATAATTTCAATGTAACAAAGCAAGGGTAATTGCTAATATAAGAGTGTGATGCAGTAAAGTGTTTGATTTCAATCATTTGTATTTAAAACCAAGAAGAAAACAGCAATACAAATATTGATCAGTTTTGAATGTGAAATACCAGTAGGCTTAGTTAATCTAAGTACACTGTAAGGTAAACATTCCATACATTTTTTTTTATTTATCATGTCAACCTGGAGAGTTAATGATGAATGAGCCAGTCAGTGAACCAGGGCTTTGTCCATTAGTACCCTCATAATGAAGCTAAAGTTGCCTGTCTCTTGTTTAGCTATCAACCCTTCACATTTTTGTTTCACTTTTGACTAAGTTTGTCTGTATTTTAGACCAACAACCATTTTTAGTGACCCCCGAAAGGGGAAAGATGCTAATAGTTTTGTGTGAAATGTCTTGTCCGTCTGTCCGTCCCGTTTAGATCTGGTAAACTAGAAAAGATAGTGAAAATCTGACATCATAATATTTTAGTCCATTCAAAGTTCTGATGCAATGGCTACTTTTTTCTTTTCTAAAAGCGAAAAATCTAATTTTTTAAATCACTTATGCAAGCAGTTTTTTCATGAAAAATACACCACTTTTACAACTATTCTATATTAATAATAACAAACACGCAAGGCTCTTTAGTAGGGGAGATTTCTATCTACCATATTTTTACCATATTTATTCAAACGGTTTTAGACTTTTTGTTAAAAAAATATTTTTTTACCGTTGTATTGCTACGTTATGTAAGTTCTCTCCTACTAACTACTACATTTACCCAAAAATAATGTTAAGTTTTTTTTTAAAGAGAAAAAAATCTATTTAGTATGCATATAAGTTGGGCATAATCTAAAACAACAATTAATAAGTAGGTTTTCATATTATCTCGTGAACTGCAGTGCCTACATACAGCTAACGAACACTTAACTAAAGGAAAATTCTTTTTTTTTAATGAAAATGTTTTTTTCTTTTTTTGAGGATTTGAGTAAGAGATTGACCCTTTACAAAACAATTAGATCAATTAGATATTCATTATAAGACATCAGTTAGGCCAGGATCGCATTTAATTTCACATTCACTTTCACTATTCCTTTGGTCTGCTGGACCGCTGGGGCACCACACAAGATCTGTCAACCTTCTTTCTCCATTCTTCTCTGTCATTTGTCTTTGATAGAATTTAATTCTGATATTCTTTCAGAAAATATTGATACCTGCCTTTTTACCTGCCTGTGTGGACCACTTCGGGGGCCGATTTTGAGTTTGCGTTTCCACACAAACTGTCTTTGTTTGTAACCTTGATCATTGTCTTTTATCTCAGTGAGTACCTGGCCACTCAACTCAGTTTATGCTTACAGAAACCCAATAGAACATGAACACATGAGCACATTTCTACCAGTTGCCCCTGCATTGTTTCTAAGTGTTACTGCAATACATGAAACATTGTGACAAAGAAATAAGGCACCAAATGATGATTACACTGTCTTATTCAGTACTCTACACCATACCATTTACTTGTATGTTCACACTGAACCCCTACAGAACATCATGTATATAGGTGTGTGCTGTCAAATCTAAAATGCCATAGCTTACAAATGATTTTTGTTAAGTACTATTCTTTTTTATCAGTCACTTAGTTATTTTTAACTTATTACAATTGTAATTTTAACATGCTAGTTACTAAGGCCTCAATAGAATGTTTATAATTTTAAACATCTCTCTCTATTGGCCATTCTTAATTCTTATCACAAACAGACATTTGAATTTTAACAAGACCTTAGATAAATAATTATGCAAGTCAGCATAAATCTATCGACATATTTTTCCATTTGGATTTGTATGTGTGTGTGTCTGGTCAAAGTATTATGCTTCTTGGTTTATTTCAGTTCTTATAACTTGTGATGGTCCATCGCATCATAATTTTTTTTTTTCAAAAAAATTTAATTAAATCTAGGAGTCTTGCAGAACTATGAGACTTATGGCGTATATCTGATGTTGTCATGTGTCATTTTTAGTTGTCTTGAACTAAATGTAATCTATTCTGTTCTTTTATTGTTTTATTTTTGGTTCAGCTGTCAGGGTTAATATAGTAATGCTTAGAAAAAAATGTTTGAGTTGTTAGATAGAAGAATAAAAATACTTTTTTACTTTAGTGTTGTGGCCAATAAAGAGATAACATACAAGGATACTTTTAATTTAACAACATACAGAATACTAAAATTCAACAAGATATTGGTGCAGGATACTTTAACAACATACAGAATACTAAAATTCAACAAGATACTGGTACAGGATACTTTAATTTAACAACATACAGGATACTTTGTGCACAACTTGTATGTTTCAACTCCTAAGTGCAGAAACTAACATCACACGGTACAGTACAATCCCTAGATTACTAGGATGGAACCCATTCAAAGACAAAAACCTTTATTTCTTTTCTTTCAACCAGTGCTACCATCAATGTATTTTATTGGATGCTACAACAAATGTCCCTGGTACAGCTTCTTAAGTCCATTGAAATACTCAGGATTGGGCTTGGTATAGGGTCTTCCACTTTATACAAATGATTGTCAATGTATTTATGTTTTTCCTGCAAATGATTTGCCTTTGCATTATGTGTGTTTGCCCTATTAGTTGAAGTGCAGTAATAAGAAATAGATCTACAAGATCTAAATCTGTTTCTGATCATTGGACCAGAATTGAACTAAGTATTGCACCAGTTCTGTCTCAGTGTTGCTTGTGTATCTCAATACCGAAGATCACTCAAGTGGCATACATCATACAAATTTGATATCGTAATGACATATATTAGTGTAACAACAGGCCCGATAATGTCCATAGTGATTGGTAAATGCATTGTGCTAGGTCAAGACCACCTAGATTCGTCCGGGGGGGGGGGGGGGGGTACATTTGTTTGCCTCCATGGTTGAAATGTTTAGGACTAATGATCAACTTTCAACTACAAATTACTTATGACCAAACTAGTTTTTGGACAACTGATAAGTTGTTTTATTATCCAAAAGGTTAGCCTTGGTTCCAAGGTCGTTCGTACCAAGGTGCACATTGATCTATAAACACGCTAACTTGTTTACCACTGTTTCCCTTCGCTTGTCCTTCGTTGACGTCAAGGTGATAACAGCATTTCATTGGTTGGTGTTGGAGGTGTGTCTTGCCAAACGTGCTATTTTTAGCAAATCAGCTGCGAAGTTAAATAAGCAGTCTATTTTTCCATCAGGATGTATAGACCAACCTAGATCTAGAGATCTAGATCTGAGCGCAAAATTAGGGAAACGTAGTCAACATCTTCTAGGTGCTCTCAGTCACTGGTAGACATTTTGTGGACTTTGTATTTCATTTGTTATTTGGACTCTAGATCTTGATTTAGTTTAATCCAGTCTGATGAACAATATTGGTATGTCATTAATTCTGTAAATAACAAAGTCTATGCCCCCCCCCCCAGCCCCTCCTTCCTTTGTTAAAGTTTATCATCTCAAGAGAAGACACTTAATTCGCAAACATTTTTTTTGTGTGTTTAATACCGTGCTATTCTCAACATATCCAAGCTTTTGATCAATAAGTCTCTGGTTTACTTACAATAATATACGGGGGTAGTCTACAGATAATTCCTTCAATTTGATTATTTAACATTAAATGTGAGTCCTTTGATTGGCCAACGCTCAGCATTCTATACAATTGGATATTTCACTGTAACTGTATCAAAGGAATGACATTGTCCTAGATACTAGGCGAATCGTGTTGTCTTGTTGATTTCGTTTGGGATGAACGAGTTTTGTTGGCTCCGCTTAATGCTTGGCCCCGCCTCTCTCGGTAGTGACATCCAAGGCCGGTAATCAAAACTCTTACATTTATATCGTCTGCTTGGTCTAGATTTCTTCAGTCGTCCGTTAAGCATCAGTGTGTGCTGTATGTTTGGTTCATTACGTAAGTTGAATAAGTGAATGGCATCTGTGAAGACATCGATTGGTTCGCATGAGGAGTTGTCTTCTGAAATCCGTAATAGACTGTCAGCTATATTTAATTATAGCATGATCGGTAAGTTTTTAAAATTGTCAATTTCGCCTAATTTTTTAAAATAACTTGCTCCGCGTCAGTTGTAATCATAGCAAGAACTATGTAAAACATAAGCCATATTTGTTCAATTTAAGAATGTATACATACATTATACAAGTGATATGGGAAAAAATAAATGGAAGTAATAATCTAGTACTGAGCTGTCAATGCCAAGGTCGTCTGCTTAACGGAATCAGCTGATCCAGGAATGGTGCTAAAGTGGTTCCTCCGATTATGAAGGAAAGTTCTAGACGATAGAGCGGCTTTCAAACAAATGATGCGTCTTGTGTATATTTAATTTTTGTGTCATTTTGAAATCAGATTTAATTCTATTGATACAAAATGAACAATATTTCCCGGTGATGTAGTTTTTAGACCTAGGTTTGTAAGTGTACATGGTGGACAAACTTTCTCGTGTCTTTGATAAACAGTTCAAACATTGTAGAGCTATGTACTTACTTGATGTGCTAAAGTAGAAGAAGGTTAGTGACTTTATTTTTTTGTCCACTAGATGTACATGGTGTACAAACTAACTCGGATCAAAGAGTGAAAACATTGTCTGTAGTTACTTGATGTGCTCCAGTAGAGTAGATGTGAACAGGTTCTTCAATTCAATGTTTATTTGAAATAAAAATGTCTTTAAACAGCAATCTATCTTGTTATGTGTAATGCATACATTGTATACATTGAACTTGTCATTATAATTATAGTATACTAGACATGTTACCCGCGACCTGCGGGTCTTTATTTGCGCATTACTGTCGATATAGTCACCGAGAGTGTTTTGTAAACAATTAAACGAAATACTAATGTTATTAATAAGCAAAGCGAATGTGTCAATGTAAAAATAGTGGGAATGAAGCTATCAAATCAGAATAGCTAATGGGCTTAAATCCATTTGTTCAAATTAAAACATTTGCTTGTAGGCCTATATATATTTGATTAAAATTTGAGATGAATAGACTTAATTTTGTATGTTCGTGTGTTACAGTATAAAGTAGATCTTGAGGTAGACATAGATCTAAATCTACACTAATCTAGAGTTAAAAATTGGCTTTTAAAGAGTTCATTCTGTGTTGCGCATGAATGAATATAGGCCTATCTCAACACTGCTACGCAGCTTAATTTAGCGAACAGCGAATGAATTTATTAAAAATGCTTTAGAAAAACAAATTTGAATGTTAATTTGATTAAAATATGAAATGAATGGACAATAATTAGTATGTTTATGTGTTAAAGCATAAAACTATCTTTGCGAAAAGAAATTTTATCGTCTTCAATAAGTTCAATAAGAGTTTTAGGCCTAGGAATAGACTCAGTAGAGAGATGTGTAGGGATGTGAAATAGAAATACTATCTTTGAAATAACAATTTTTCGTTAGTACATTATTAAAATACTTTGAAAGAACTTTCCAATGGTGTAAAAATAAGTTGGAATTGAGTTTCATAGACGATAGATCTACTTATTAAATAAGAAATTTAAAAGTAGATCTAGTATTATAAGTAAATTTCTAGCTCACATATCTGATTTCATTTATAATTATGAACTTCACTTGTTTAGAATGTAAAAATTGATAAAATAAACAAATTATCGGGTCTAGAGCTACAAGAAATGTCTGAGGGGTGTGGACAAAATGGCGGCGTTGTGATGGGAGAAATTAACAAAATATTTAAAAAGTGGGATCAAAATCGCCTGAAACAATTTTTTTCAAATGCGCTTAAAAAAAAAAATAGAAGCGACCAAAAAAACTCTTTAAAATCTATTTAGACCTATACATAATTGCTATATCTACTAGCCTATGCAAGATTTTATTCTTAAAATAGTTTAGTTTTCAAAAAAAATAAAAATCCCATAGGGAGCAGAGCAAATTTATGCATCAACATTATAATCGATAACAATTAAAGTGAGCATGGTATAGTGATACAACTTGGCAGAAATATGGCCAGATATATATTCTATTAGCACAAAAAAAATCAAGTTCTAAAACGTAACCTGAAATGAGTATCAGTAAAAATAAAAATACGTATACTTTCAAATTTAAAAAAAGTAAGAAAATACACTTTTTTTTTTTAAAGTCCACATGAAAAAAATGTTCCTCAATATAAAATGTATCCATTTTCACCCACTTTAGCAACGATTTCAATGGATTTAAAATCATAATCGATTTCAATCAAGGGCCTATGAACAGAAAGTAAGAAAAACGGAACTCAAAATTTGACATTTTTTTACTTCCGGTCTTACGGATTTTCACATATCTAAGATGTGTTAATCACTGTTAATGTGTAACCATTTGGTAATGTCCAATGAAAGGATGTTCGCCAGACATTACCCGCGGCCTGCGGGTCTAAGTTTGTGTTTACTAATCTAGTGGATTGGATTTAGATGTATGTTAAACTTAACTAATGATCCTTTCAAGTTTTTTCTCTTTCGCTACAAAAATAAAATTAGGTTTGCGAAAATGGGATTACCCGAAGCCGATACATATCTATTAAAAACGAAAAGAGCGATAGCTTTGTTAAATGAATGGGATTATAAAGTGAACAATTAAACGAAATAATTTTTAGTATGCGATTCATGAATGAATATAGATCTAGGCCTATCTCAACTCGGCTTCGCAGCTTTCGTAAACGAATGTAGCTTTAGAAAACCAAATTTGAATGTTTATTTGATCAGAATATGAAATGAATGGACTTTAATTAATATGTTTATGTGTTAAAGTATAAAACTATCTGTGCGAAGAGAAGTTTTATCATCTTAGAGTTGAATTAGAGTTTTAGATCTAGGGATGGGATTATAAAGTAAACAATTAAACGAATTAATTTTTAGTATGCGATTCATTACGGTATTGTCTAATGAAAGAATGTTCGTCAGGAAAACTGTAGTCACAGATATAAGGAACTAATTTATGTAAAAAAATGCTTTTGAAACATAAAATTGAAGGTTAATTTTATTATATAATGAAATCAATGGACCTTCTTTTGTATTTTCATGTGTAAAAGTAAAAAACTATCTGCGCAAAGTGTATTTCTTAAAATTAGATCTAGATCTAAATCCTTTCGATCTTTTCTCATGTCAACATTGTAGACATGGCCTAGATCCATAAAATACTATAGCTGTAATAGAGTCGGACAACTTTTTTTTTTTTTTTGAGGGTCTTAAGTTTGTTTTAGGGCTACAATATCTTATCTTATCTTATATAATACAGACGTTACTTCAAAAAAGAAGATGATTACGTCCTACGCGTCATGCATTTAGTCATGCATATTAACCAATGACTTAAATTCTGCCAAGTCACTGGTTTTTCTGGCTAGCTCAGGCAACCCATTCCATGCTCTAATAGCACTAGGGAAGAAGGAGTATTTGTACAAATTTGTCCTAGCATATGGGACGAGGAATGTGCCTTTATTTTTGTGTCTTTCAGAGTATTTTATTAAATTTTGTTTTTGTATTTGAAGATTATGGTTCAGTGTTTTATGTATAATTGCTACTTTACTTTTGAGTCTTCTGTCCTGAAGGCTTTCTAAATTTAGTGATTTTACTAATGGTGTTACCCTAGTCAAATGTGAATATTCGTTTGTTATGAATCTCACTGCTCTATTTTGTGTTTGTTCCAGCTTCTTAATGTTTTCCTGAGTTGAGGGGTCCCACACGGTGGATGCATATTCTATTATTGGCCTAACCAAGGTTAAATAACATTTTAGTTTTATGTTCTTATTTGATTTATAGAAATTTCTTTTAATAAACCCTAATGCTTTGTTGGATTTTTTTATAGTTTCATCAATATGTGGATTCCATGACAGTTTTTCATTTATTATAACACCTAGGTATTTTGAGTTTTTAGTCTGTGTTACTGGTTTGCCATGAATAAGATAAGTGGAATTAATTTGTTTTAGTTTTTTTGTTACTCTTAACAACTGACATTTTTCTGGGTGGAAAGACATGCTCCAATTTGATTCCCATTTCTGTAATTCATCTAATTCTCTTTGTAAAATATCTGTGTCTTGTTTTGTTTTTATTGTTCTATATATTATGCAATCGTCTGCAAATAATCTGACTTTTGTTCCTGAACTAATGCAATTTGGTAAATCATTTATGTAAATTAAAAATAGTAGTGGACCCAAAACTGTTCCTTGAGGTACACCTGAGTTTACTGTTATTGGTGTTGATTTAGAGCCATTTATTATTACAGTTTGTTCTCTCCCTATCAGAAAATCTTTAATCCACTGATGCAGTGGACCGTTAATGCCGAAATATTTTAATTTTTTAAGCAAACTATGGTGGTGAACTTTGTCAAAAGCCTTGGAAAAATCTAGTAAGATAGCATCTATTTGTTCACTATTATCTAAACCTTTTGAAAAATCATCAATTAGTCCTATTAGTTGTGTTTCACATGATCTATATTTCCTAAAGCCATGTTGGTATTGGGTGAGGACATTATGTTTGTCTAAGTGGTTTATGATATTGCTACATATTATGTGTTCTAGTATTTTACATGTGATGCTGGTAAGTGATACTGGTCTGTAGTTTCCTGGATCAGATTTTTCTCCTTTTTTAAATAGGGGGGTGACATTAGCTTCTTTCCAGTCCTTTGGTACTCTGCCCTGGTTAAGCGATGCTTGAAAGAGTATTTTGAACACTGGGGCTAGCTCATTGCTTAGTTCTTTGAGTAATCTAGCTGGAATACCATCAGGTCCAGACGCTTTATTTGGTTTGGTGTTGGCTAATAGTTTTTTAATTCCATTTTCTTGTACTACTAAATCTTCTATGTTGTCTACTTGGTTCAAATTAAGAAATATGTCTTTGTCTCCTGGGGCTGAGAATGCTGATGCAAAGTATTTGTTTAGGATGTTTGCTTTAGTTTCATTATCACTATGTATTATGTTATGTTCATCTTTTAATGGCGCTATGCCTGTTGTTTCCATTTTCTTAGACTTAATGTATGACCATAGGTTTTTGTTATCTTTAGATATTACATTGTTGATGTATTCACTCTGCAGCTGTCTGCTTACTTTTTGGGTTAGGTGTTTAATTTTTATATACTTTTTGTAAACTCTTTCTGCCTTGGTTGCTTTAAATTTTCTATATAGGTTTTCCTTCTGTTTACAAAGCTTCTTTAGTCTATTATTAAACCAGCATTTATTTATTTTGTTTGATGTGTATTTAGTTGGTATATGATTTTCTATAATGCTTTTAAGATGGTTTTTAATGAAATTCCAGAGGTCATCGACTGGTTGGTTAATGTCTTTTTCTAATAAGAATGTTTGTTGAAAGTTTAATGCAGCTTGGTGTAGTTGTGTTAGGTTACATTTATTCCAGAGTAAGATTTTTCTTTTGGTTTTTGTATTGGCTACTGCTTTTATCTGACTGTGTATTTTTATGATCTCATGGTCTGATAGACCAGGGATAATATCATAATCAACTACTAATCCAGGTCTGTTGGTTAAGAAGAGATCTAATGTGTTGTTTAATCTAGTTGGCTTTTTAATGATTTGATCTAAACTTAGGTTGTGTAAAGTTTCTATGAAAAGCTCATTTATGTCCTTAAGGTTTTGGTGTTTATCTATGGTTAGTGTTTTCCAATTTATATCAGGTAGGTTGAAGTCACCCATAATCCAAAAAACTGCATTTTTATTTGTCTCTTTAAGTGTATATACATACAATACATACACTACGGTCTAAGTTAGTACCCAAGGAACATTCCTTCCTAGTTTTATCAAGATTGGTCAAGCGGTTTTGATGTCTAGAAGTAACATACATACATACATACACCTCACATTCTACTTTATAATATAGATAATTGTCTGTAAGTGGATTGATATTGGTGGTAAAAACTGAAAATGTAGGTCTAGGTTTATCTCATCGAGAAAATTGATGTCATATTTTTTTCTCAGTAAGATAAAGTATCATGGTACTTTTGAGCTACGCCATATAATCATATATAGTTCGCCCATAGTGGTTCGATGATGACCACTTCTGACATCCAGTGGAGTTGAGGGCTTTGCACTGGGTTTTTGTGTTGGTGAGGCGTGTGTGAGCCCGGAATGTTCGGCTGCATATTGGGCAAGTTATTCCAGCTGGAGCTAGTGTCATTGGCTTTGCTTTTTAGCGGCCCCCGTAAGGGGAAAAAGCCGCTATTAGGTTTGTGCAAAATGTCTGTCTGTCTGTCACACTCAGATCTCGAAAACTAGAAGAGATATGAAAAATATTATTTCATCATTAAATCCGGCTTGAAATGTTTAGGTGCAACGGCTACTTTTGGTTTTCTAAAAGCAAACCGTTTAATTTATAAAATAAATTATGCAAGCGATTTTTTTCATAAAAATACGCCAATTCTAAAACACTTACGTAATTGTAAAGGAGGCAATGTTACAATATGCTAACAAAGATGAATGATTTTTGTGTATTTTCAGTATCACTAAGTCATATATATTTATAAAATGTACAGGAAATGTCTACAACAAATATAAATAATACTTAAAGATGTTTTTTCTGGTTAACTAGCTGCTAAAATTAAAAGAAAACATTTCTGTTTGCTTATAAAGGCTAATAATGCACTTTGTATGTAAATATCATGCACATTTTTTAAAATGGACTTTTTAAGCAGCGACTTTCGTGCAGTAGCGTAACGTCGCAACATGAACAGGTGCTAAACCAATTCCTTAAACTTTTTTTAAAAAATCAGATTTTATTTATTTTTTTGTTTAGTGCCCCCATCCGAATAAAAGAAGTTAATTTTTGTGTGTTTTGTCTGTTTGTCGGTCTGTCCGTCACGATTAGATTAACAAATAACACTAGAGGTTATTGTAAATCGGATTTAACCTTTAATTTTTCATTTAGAAATATTGCTATAGTTTAAAGTATCTATAATAGATTGTGAAAAACAAATCAATGCCAATGAATATTTGTTTGCTCTTCTAAGTTATCATAGATTTTATTTCCATGCTTAAATGTTGCAAGAAGCATATGATCTTTAATATATTGTTCCGCTTTTTTAATGTAAATAGCATATAAATGCTAAATACAAATATCTATACTGATTTATATTTCATTAACTATAATGTTGTTCCGGATATTGGTTTTAAAACAAATTTATGTCAAATAATTATATTTTTTTCAAAAATATCGACAATAGATTATTCAGAATTTTAAAATAAGAAAGTAATTTACTAGAAACGATTATTGAAAAAAAAATTTAGACTTATTTTACAGTTAATTTTCTTGCCGAAACATAATAAAAGTTGTTTAATCGGTAAAGAGTGTTCTGGATTTTGTTTTGAAAAAGAAATCGACCTACATTACCTTAATTTTCTTACAAATCGTCGCCAAAAGTGATCCGAATTTTATATGAAAAATCCAATAACGCTAATAAATGTTTGAAATCCTTCTAATAAATGAAACAAATAATTTTCTCATTTACGAAAATTGGTTGTTCCAGATTTTGTATGAAAAATAGTTTAACTCTATTTATGTAAAATCGTACTTCTCTCTTACACTACATTTAACTTTCTATCTAAAGCGTTAAAAAATCTAAATTATCGTTAATATTATGCTCTGATTTTTAAGGAAAACAACTTTCTAACACCAAAGTATGGTTTGATAAAATCTCCATAAGGGTATGGTACATCTAATTTTCATAACAGACCATCCCAGAAATTTAATTAACGGCATTTGATTAATCTGGAATTCTTATTTTTTTCTCACTATAAATATATAAACATCCGGAACAATCTATAATAGAAACTTAAAACTAATGCGTTGTTTCGGAAGGGAAATAAATTTTAATCAGATTTTCAATAGCTTTTAGTCTTTTTTTTTTCTCGCTATTAACATAACGGACAGACAAACTGACAGACAAAACAAAAAAAAGCGTCTTTAATCCTTTTATATATATGTTAATATATATATTAAGTCTAACTAGCCCATCAAATGAAATGCTAAAAGAACAAACTCGGTGCACCAATGTCTATGAACACTCAACAAGCTGCTCGTATAGATGATATGTTTTAGTCTAACTTGACCGTGTGACGTAGTGGATTTTTTTCCTTTGACGTCATATCTTATCTTATCTTATATAATACAGACGTTACTTCAAAAAAGAAGATGATTACGTCCTACGCGTCATGCATTTAGTCATGCATATTAACCAATGACTTAAATTCTGCCAAGTCGCTGGTTTTTCTGGCTAGCTCAGGCAACCCATTCCATGCTATAATAGCACTAGGGAAGAAAGAGTATTTGTACAAATTTGCATATGGGACGAGGAATGTGCCTTTATTTTTGTGTCTTTCAGAGTATTTTATTAAATTTTGGAATACATTCTTTAAATGCTAAAACAACTCGGTATAGTAATGTTTATTAAACCTCGTAATGTGACTCGCATTTTAAAAAGACATAATAGATTTAGATCTACTCTAGATTTTGTTACACTAAAGCTAGATTTAGATTTAATTTCTAATTAAAATCATTATAGGATCTAGATCTAGAATTTCTTGGTCTAGTTTAGAATGTTTGCTGTTTTACATGTTTCGGATGTTCCTTCAGAGTTGTAGTCCAAACCTCCCGTAGGACGACGGGGGATGGGAGCGGGCAGGGATGAATCCAAACGACAGTCCAGCGCGCAAACCGCACTACCAGAAAGCCATGATTGACAGGTTTTAGACTTTTTTGTTTTATGTTGTTTTTTTTTAATGGCGGCGTACAATTAGGCTCCACATTTTTTACATTTTCTTTTTCAGTGTGGTGGTCCTATGGTCTATACGTTGGGCCAGTGGTGGTCCTATGGCCTACACTTGGGCCAGTGGTGGTCTTATGGCCTACACTTAGGCTGATGGTCCCGAATTCGAACCTTGCCGGCTGTCTGTTTGGACTAGGACGTAAGAATCGACATTTCTAAAGTCACGTCCGTTGTCATAATAAAGTCCATGCTCTATGTCCTTGAGTATCTCTCGTGCTGCCCAAGTTCTGTCGTTGTAGGTCGGAAACACTCAACATGGGACTTGTGGGGTTTGAGCCAGTAGTGCTCCACTGCACACTAGGCACGCTATTCATTGCTATTACTGTTACGAATGCCTGCATAAAGGGCCGTTACGTTTATCGTTTTTATTGTAGCACGGCTACCTCGTTATCTTATGCGATTCTTGCGCCATAGCTTACTTCGTGACGACACCAACATGTTGTATTGTTTCTGCTGACGTCACCTGTCTACCGCAGCCGAGACTGCATCAGAGCTGTATGGATACTTTGGTGGGCCCCACTCCGAAGGACTTGTGTGTTACGTCCGTGTCATAGATTCAAAAGTATCTTAGACATTATGGATGTTCCTTCAAAAGAGAAGATAACTCTCTCGGATTGACTGGGGAAAAAAAAAGAAATTCTGTTGATTAATATTCTCTGCTTCAGTCACTTTATTTTTTACACATCCGGGCTGCAAGCAATGAAATGAAGTCATGAAGACTTGTATTTGGTCGACATCTTTAACTTGAGGATTTTCTATCAATGCCGTGACCGTTGTGTGTACTAAACAGTTGCCAATGCTTATTTGAACTCATAAGAGATATTTCCTTCCACAAAAATATTTTCCTTATTGATCTTAACCTTTTGGGTAAGGTAGATATCTAAATTGTTGACACAGGAACTCTTGTACAATTTAGAGTTATCCAAACCTTCAAATGACGTCAGCGTTTGTTTATAGTTAACATTTTTTTACCACTGTAGACGCACACCAAAAGGAGTCGCAATATTGGATTGTCAGACATGTTTTTCTTTTGTAGCAAATAATTAACCCAATCTGTGTCAAGTAAACCATACGTTGATAATACAGGTGTGTTGTGTAATTGTCAAATTTGTTGTTTGGTTACTACCACTTGGGCTAATTTAAGCACATTGTCAATGCCAACCTTTCAAGATCTAGTATTTAATTGTTTACTTTTGACGCTGAATAGTCATTGTTTAGAATAGTGGTTGTTGTTTTCAAAGGTGTGTTGGCACGACCTTTGACCTAGTACTTCTGGTGCATTCTTCGCTTTAAATATAGATCTACCAGTTGACCTATGGCTAATACCAGTTTTAGCTAGTCAAGATGGACACCAGTCAACCAGAAGGGGGAAACAAAGGAAGTTTCTCTGTCTCTCTTTCCTTGTCACTGCTGACCTGCCTTACAGGCAAGCGCGAAACAGGGCTTTTGGTCACGTGGGGTTTTATGTTGAAGTTGTGTGCCGTGGCCACCCAGCCTATGGTGGCCAGCGCCCTCCCACGCATTCTTCACGTGATGATGCAATTGTTATCATGACCTTTGACCTACTCCAAGGCTATGATCAAATTAAAAAAAAAAGGCAGTTGTAAAAAAAGAGATAATAAACCCAGCTTGCCGACTGGCCTTCCTTGATGTGTGTACACTGCTGCTTTACAGAGCTTTCAGTGTGCTGTGTACTTCATAGACTATCGCATATGACTATGATATAATGCGATCGTAGAGTTTATTGAGAGATTTTCACAGCTAACGAGATAGTCTAGACTTTATGTTACGTGTAATATAGATCTAGGTCTAGAGACTAGACGTAGATCCAGAGCTGATTCGAACTGAAGGATTAGATTACATTTCGTGTTGTGTTAGCCTAGTTTATCGGTGAGTAGTTGAATGTTTTACTTCATAGTAATTTAATTTATGATTAAAACAGATTTACACCACTCATCGACTCCAATAAGTATTTCTATCGTGAATCTTCGTATGCTTTTTTGTGCAATGAACACTTTTGAACTGAGGATTAGACGTAGACATAGGCCATCATTGGCATCATAGGGATTTAGCCCAGCCCTAGACTGGCTCCATCGATCTAGAGTGTATGAACTTGTTTTCTGACACTTCTGTTTTAAATGTATTAGTAAAGTAAACATGTTCCTTGTGTCACACTTATGAGCAACAGAGATTCTATTCTCATTATATCTACTAGATCTAGAGCCGATCAATACAGCATTATACTAATGTCTGTTAGTTATTGATTTGATTCGGTGGTCGGTATTACGATTTGATACAATTCTAGATTTGGCATAGAAAATGATAGTATGTAGTTTCTTGATAGATCTAGTTTCTTTACGTTATTGCAGAGATGCAACTAAATTTAGCTAAATCTAATTTTATTATATACTGGCCAGGGAGTCCCTTTTAATTTTATAACGTCTGTAGTGATGGGTTGCATAGATCTAAACTGTGCTAAATCCATTAAGACATTATATTTTATTTAGTAGCCAAGGAGTTGCCTATTGGTTTCATCATGACGTCTGTATGAAGTAGACTTAGTAGTGTGTAGTAGAAAGTAGGTCATACATTTGTATACAAAAATCGATCAGGATGTAGATCTGTTATAGAAACAAACCATTTCATCATCTAGGTTTTATTGTTGACTAGATCCAGAAGTTGTGCCCTGGAATGGGTCTGGAGTCTGGAGCCATTCAATATCATTTTGACTTGTCAGTTGTACATACCGGTATCTTGTTGAAACGATTTTGTGTTATTTTAATAGGAGGCGAGTACTACTTTCAAATCATTACTGAATCCTTCCACAGGTAATGCAGTGTAATTTAAAACCTAGCTCAATAGAATGTGTGGTTCATGGCATCAATCCAGTAAATCAAACCTAATGTGAAACAAATATCTGATCTATTATAAACTTAGAATCATTGACATCTCAACAATAATGTTGAAGTGAAAGTAGTTGTCCCTTGTGACATTCTTGGCTTAGTAGATCTTTTAGTGTCTCTACATGGTGTGTCTCGTTTGCTAACTCACAAAGTGAATGATGTAGATGTAAATAATCATTTTAAACATTTTTCTTTCATTTCTCAGAATTTCTACATATCATCTTTCCATGTCTCAACAATTTAGAGATTTAGTGTAATCTAGTCTAGCTCATATATTTTTATGTAGGCCCATTGATAAACTCTTTTGTTTTCTTCATCTTTTAGCTCATAAGATGAGATTGAACTTGCCAGACAATACAAAGTTAGTGCTTCAGTCTCTTGGACATAGTGGCAGTAAAGCCAACCCTGGACATCACCACCAGCAGCAACAGTCTACAGCTTTAGAGAAACATCAACATTTCACCAGGCGCTACTCCAACCCACAAGGAGAAGAGGTGGAGGACACATTTGACACAGAGGCCATTGAAAAGTTTAGAACCACTGTGTCAGACTCCTCTAGAGTCCTTCTGTCTCAGCACCATAATACACAGAAACACCTTTACAGGAACTGGGCAGCGTGTACTAAGGACGACTTTCGCACCCAGGATTCATCATCCACATCGGCATCAGGCTTGCCACGCAGGCAGTCCTCACCCAACCTTGCAGGTCTTGGCACTTTTCAAATTTTGAACACTAGTAAAAGCTTTTGCCTGAGCCCATCAGAGTCTAGTGTTGACCCAGTCTCACACAGCGGTGCCCTAACAGCCTATATAAGTGGCCAAACAGCTGACAGCAAAGCTGTCACCAACTTTGTTAAACAGATGGATAAAGATTCTAACAAACCAATTAGTCAGAAGCTGACAGTAGATACCATTGACTCATCCCATTCTGAACATTCTGGAGGCTCAGGATTAGGTATTCTAGCCCGCACTAGACAGTTTGGGGCCTGGCTGACCAAAGCTACAGGAGGAGAAAAAGTCAAAGTTACAAAAAAGGATTTGAACGTTTTAGCTCCCAATTCATTTTAAAAACTTCAGATCCTGTACACTGTTTCATCTCTTCATTTTATTTCTGATCAATCATTGATCCATTTGTAAATATTACACATAATGAAATCTTAGCATTTTCTTTTTGTAAATATTTTTTTGTTTGCAATAATTGCATCCAGAACTTTTTTTGTCCGACTTTCTGACTACTCTCCATTCTTGATGAGTGTTCAATGTGTACAATAATGTAAGTCTTTCAAACATTTGTTTCAGATTTGTATTTTTACCTCATTCATCTGTAGAATTAGAGAAATTGCATTTAAGAATCCCATACCTTGGAATCTCAAAGTAATTTTACAAAAATGTACATAAAAATGCAAGTCTATGAGAAACAAAGTCATTGCCATATTTACAATGCTCTAGTCCTTGGCTTGAAATAGTGCAACTCCATTTCAAAAAATAAAAACTTAACACAGACTTTTGTGTGGTCCACTATGACATGGCTGTGCCAAGATCTGCTAACATAAAAAACATTGCATCTTTGAACTTATTTGCTATATTAAAATAACTTTATATATATGTATGTATATATGTGAATTTAGTTTAATAAATCTGTTAAATTAAAAAAAAAAAAACTTGTTTAAAATGTTCTCTTGATCCAGATCATTAAAAGATTTAGTCTACTTGCACCTAAGACAAATGTTAACAAACACAGAGTAATCATCTCAAGTTTTATTTTGCTTGTAGTTTCAAACTAAATGGTGTGCATGTAAGAAATAACCTGAGACATCACTCCATCCTGTGGAAGTTTAACAGTCGCATATACACAGTCTAAAACAACAGAATTCAGATGTTAGGTTATTGCAACATTTGCCAATTTACTTTTGGTATTACAGTTCATTAAATGAATTTATTAGTTTTGCTAGAAAACATTAACACTGAAAACATTTCACAAACTGTGAATCACTAATAATAGCAACACAAAATAGAAATGCTGGCTACTCAAACGTGGTGTATAATTGTGCTCTATAAAACAAAAGGAATGACCTTAAAACTTAAACCCACTGAGAAATGTGATTAAAAATAGAAATAGAAAGAAACTAAGAGAGAAGGACTACATAGAAATGACTCAAGAAATGTTGAATCCTTTGTGCTCAATTAAACAGAACCATTACACTTGCACTTAAAAACAAAAGTCAAGTCCAGTAGGTATACTTTTTTTTTTTACATTTAGAATGTTTGTTACTGGTAACAATTAAATGCAAATATGTGACCAGTACATACTTTCTGTAACATTTACATTTCTGTCACTTTTGTTGCTCATGTCTAAACTTTTTCAGGGTTTTGTTTTTTAATCAATACTAATCTGATAAACTGCTACTGGGAAAGATATGTAATGTCTGAAATGTTGATATTATAATGTCTGATGCTGGTCTAATAAATGGGGTAATACAAGTGTAAAAGGAACTAATAGCTTAGTTGTCCATTTCAGAGGATTCTCATGACAATGAAGCAGCACAAGTACTTGATTCTCTGGATCTAAGAACATATATTTTGTATACACACTAGAAAAGAATCTTACTTCATAATAATTACATTTATGACTACAATAGAGTTACATCAATTAATTGACTCCAATAAGTGTTTCAATTTTAATTTCTTGTGTTACCACAAGCAGATAATATTAGCTTCTCTTTCTTTCCCCGAGGACATACCATAATCTTCCATTAAAATTATTAAAATGTAATTCCAACCTGTACCACTCTGATTAAACTGACAAATAGTTCTTGAGAAAGAACTCAAATCATCCTATCATCAGTTAAGCCAATACTGTACAACATATAATGGTAGTGTGGACAAATCAGGATTTTACTTTTCTAGAACAGAATGCTCAACTAGCAGCAAAAAGCTAGCTTGTCAACTCCAGAAAGCTTAGAATTTCTTGTATTTTACATTTTAAAAATTATTTTTTAAAGGCAGGTTTTGTTGTCTTTTTAATTGACCATGTCTTTAGAATCATCTTTCACACTTTAATATTGTCACTGGGCTCCTGTCTTATCTGGGAGAAGGTTTCTGTGCTGCTGCCAACACATCAGTTGTGTCCGTTGTGATGCCCCTTAAATAAATAAACTATGTAGTCGATGGCACACATCCAATAAGAATAATAAACTGGTCAGTTAGTACATATTAGTCAGGATGCATATGGTGGTGAATGACTTGGTTGGTAAGTTACTTAAGAGTATACTGGACTATCATCAACAATTAGATCGTCACTAATTAAGGATTGCAACAACCAGAAAAAAAACAACTCACAAAACAAGTTGTCAGCAGGTATGCATTTTTTTTTTTTTTTTTAGAATTGAACAAGTTACTAATTGAAGCTCTAACATGTTTACACTTTCAGAACTTAATCTTCTTAGGTTTAAAAAAGAATAGCCAGCTTGATCTTTTTCACTTGTTGATAAAATGCCTTTCACTTTAACATACCCCTAAGCTGACCCGTAGTATTTGTTTCCTAAGTTCAATATAACTAATACTTACTAGGACTTAAGTCCCCACCTCAGTGCTTCATAAACTATGGATGTTTAAAAAAAATATTTTGTTCTTTTTAAGAACTTAAAAAGAGACCTTTATGTGAAATCAAGGATGTGCATATTTATAACAAATAAGATAAATCCAATAAATACCATATAAAATAATAATTGTAAAAGAGCTATAAAAAAATGTCCTAAAATATATTAGGGTCCTTTATCATGAGAATGTGTTCCAGAACCAACCGCTTTGAGAATCCCTAAAACAGAAACTCTTATTTCTGTAAGTTTTTGTACACTATAAAAAGGTTTATAATCCTACACATCAAGTTCAATTTGTGTAAACAACACCCCACTGTGTAGAGGTGCTGGGACACCAAACTTTCAAGCACCCAATTTGCCAATTGTATGTTTATTACAACTGTAAATATGTGCATAGGGTCTCAGGCTGGTATTTGGTTCAGAGAGAAAAATTTGCACTTCATTGTATTTATTGTAATTCGTATCAACTTTTAAAATTATAACATTAATTGTTAATTTTTCCCCAATAATTTATTAAAAAAAAAAACAGCAAAAGAGTCAAAGCTGAAGTGCGGGAACATTGTAATTCAGCAAGAAAGCAAACTTGGTGCATAGCATCATTCTTGAGGATAGAAATAGTGCTTTCTAAAAATGAACAAAAACAAACAAAAACCGTTTAAATTACATTTGTGGCTTATCTCCCTTATAATGTTGGTGGAACAGGTTAGGATAAAAGTATTCTCATTTGTTTCCCCAAGTTTTCACCTTTCCCAATCTATATATATAATTCTTTTCATGGCTCATGAGTTTGGGCACCATGTAAAGGAAAGATCACTGTTTTATTTCTGCAAGTCGGATGGAGTAGAGTTACCCTGTGAAAAAAAAAAAAAGAGGGGGAGGAGAACAAGTAGTATTCACCCGTCAATAAATAGCAGGGCCGGACTTAACCATTGTGGGGCCCTATGCAAAACAGATTTCGCAGGGTCAAGTTTGGGTAGGGATACAGATACTAAGTGAAAATTAAGAGCTTGTATTAGAAAATAAATTCGTCTTTGCATTTTATTCATTCTTTACTACGTACAGAATTACTTTACGAGCTTTGCGTGTAGCGAAGTCATACAGTATATCATAATAATTCTGCTTCCTACATAGATCACGCTCAATAGCATGAATTCCCAAATGTTTCAATCTATCTTTGAGAATTGTTGACCTCACATAATTCTTCATTAGTTTGAAGCGCGAGAAGCTTCTTTCACCAGATTACACAATTACAGCTTATGCATAATGCCGTTTTTATTTATTGCGCGTTGGATTGGTGTTTTCCATATTGAGTGACACCCCAAAATGACAACTTTTGTCTATATAATTTCCGTATATTTTAAGGACTTTCATATATTTTGCAATTTCGGGAGATTTCCAGGTTCTCCTGGTAAATCGACAGGAGAGCGCGTGAAATCTGTTTTAAGTTATAAAATGGTTTAATTTAATAATTTATACACCTAAAACTAGCGAGGTTCCTATGAAAGTGCGGGGCCCACTGAGGTCGCATAGGTTGCAGTGGACTAAGGCCGGCCCTGCAAAATAGTGGCATATGCTATGCAGCCGGTCGACTAGTTCTTAATATCCTAACAATTCTCTTCTTCTCTAACAAGCTCTCAATGGATGCTCTACTCACATTACAAATCAGCAATGTACCAAATAATTCAACACACAACACTGGATAAGCCTTGGGGCCTAATACTATAGAACTTTAACACAACCACACACGTCTTGAGGTATAGGTTAAAAGAGATGCAACATACAAAAACACAAGAAAAGGAGCTTGTATAAAGGAAAAAACTATACAAGAATTTTAATGCTATACCGGGGCCTATGCTTAACACTACAACACAAGGTAAGCAATAAAAAGAAATGACCCCATTAGTTTTCCTTAAATGATTGTGTACATCAAATACACCAAGCAATACTGTATATAAAACTACTCTGACCATAGAAATATAACTGTACTCTCTACTCTCATAAGTAAATATAGATCTAATTATGGAATCATTGTATGGTATCATTTAAACAATTACATTCAGCAAATGAAATTAAAAGGATACATAAAGAATATGTGTACAAGAGATATGGCTTTAAAAAGAAGTTAGAAATAGTTTACGATTGTCAAAATAAAAATCTGAGGCCATAAACAAGTCTGGACAGTAGTAGAAATATATGGCAGTGTAGCCCCCACCTATATCATATAAATATATAAATTATATATAGATAGATTTAAATATACAAGTGTATAGTGTTTTGTTTCATAAATAGTTGTATAAAAATAGAGACATCTTTCTGATCTTTTCTCTCTAAATTTGATATCAACAAATATTGATATAAGCAGTACAGCGATCAGTAAATGACATGACAAAAGAAGAAATAATTCTGGTCCTTGAAGCCCAGAATCAAGCCAAGAGTCCCATTGAGCAGTGTTTCCCAAAGTGGGGCAAGCATACCCCCAGGGGTACAGGAAGAGTTTGAAGGGGGTACGCATTAACTATGGTTCTTCTTCTCATTGATGCAAATTAATGTTATTTATAATATAACATTTAATTACATTTTTTGATGAACAAATTTATTTTTCATTTATTACTTTTAATAATTATTCTTTTTGGAGGGAGGGGTTGAGTTGTACTCAGAGTTACTAAAATTATTGAAAGGGTACGCATATGTTGAAAGTTTGTGAAACAATGAGCTAGTGGTAAACATTTCACAATTTACTCCTTGCAGAGACACATTGCTAAATAACCTTGTTCTTTAGTGCATTAATTAATGATAAAAATATCAGTCGAAATGTTTTTAATATCAAGTCAACATTTTCTAAATGGATGAGTTAAAAACAATCAATGGCTTTAGCTCTATCTTTGGATGAATGCAAACTAAGAATAATTACAAGCAAAAATGTTATACCCATGGAAGACATCAGTTGAAATGCTAAGACTGTCAATGGAGAAAGCAAATAGTACCGGCAACAAAAGACTAGTTAATGTACCGATAACAAAAAGATGAATTAATGTACTGATAACAAAAACTAATTAATGTACCGATAACAAAAGACTAATAAATGTACTGGTAACAAAAGACTAATTAATGTACTAAACAAAAGTGTATAAAATGTCATATAAACAATCTACTTGAATAAATGGAGGGGGGGGGGGGGGGGGGGAGGGTTGTAAATTGAGCTCAGCTTCATCCTGCTGTTGGTCTTCCTATGGTAATATGAAATTAATGTAGATCTAAATTGTCACTTTCAGGAATATAGTAAATTGAACAATTGATTGTAACTATGCCTCTGTTACATGAGTTTGTGCTTCTTTATGTTGATCACACAAAACAAGTTTTACAATGCGTAACAAAAATACAGTTTTCATTAGAAAAAAACTTTTATCACTTGTGGTGGTGTATCTTTTAATTATAAAATACTTAATATCTTTTTAAAATTTGTATTTGCAATGTGGTGGACAACAAAACCATAGTTTCTCACTGCTCTTCACAAACACCACTAGTTACTTCCCTTATCCTGCATTAGATACACAATTTTTTTAAACCGCTGACTATCTCACAAAGTAACAATGTAGTCCTACCACAAACTCTATATACATTGAGTAAACTAAGTGTGAAGTAGAAATGACTATCTAGCACAAGTACATTTCGTAGATATTCCATATATATTGGAACTGAGCATTTAAGTTTCTAACAATAATTTCATAATTCAAAAGCACAAACTAACACAAATTGTTACATGAGGTTTAAGCAGTGAAACATATTTCTCTTCTTACAGCAAAAACGGTAACTGAAGTAAGTGACAATATTTAAAAAATAAACAATTCATGTCCATATTTAATATAATTTTTAAAAAAAGTAGAATCACAAGCATGTGTACAAACCACAAAGAAAGAAATATAAAATGGATTGAAGCACCTATGGGTACAAATAATTATTATGGCAATGTGTTTTGTAAAACAAAAACATCAATACATAAAAGGTAAACCATAAAAAAACAACAGTTGCCAACATTAAAAATCCCGCTGTATAAGCATGTATGTCCAAATAAAATATTTCTATAGAACAGAATCCATACACATTTTATAAAAACCTAATATGCTGATTGCTCTTGCTTGTAATACACCTCCGGGCCTGCTGCTCATTCTCAATAATTTTACCAATGTAATAAATAGACAGGATGCCCATTGCCCCAGCAGTTACCATATAGGAAACAATGGTACCTGTGATATGGACGATGGTACCCATGGCAGCGGTCATTATCACTTGCGACAAAAAGTAGGACCAGTCTAGGACAGCAATGTCTGAACCGATGCCACGCTCTGTGTCACACAGTAACGCAGGAGGTAAGTCAGCAAAATAAATCTGAAAAGAAAGTTGAGCTTAATTAGAGATTCACAAACTTGAAACAGATCTAAGTCTGTGCATACTTCATTGAGTCTGGGACTCTAACAGCAGAATCGAAGATTTCGATAAAAAGTGGGATAGTTATTGGACATCACAGAGACTGCATCACAAAAAAGTTTGTGATAGGATTGAAAAGTTATTGGGCTTCTTGGGGACTTCTTGGTCATTGTTGAAAATTGCAATATCAGATTGTAAGGCCATGTCAAAAGAGCCCTTGGCTATGGCTGAGAGGTTAAGCCCTTGGATATGGCTGAGAGGTTAAGCGCTTGGATACTGAATTGAGGGGTCTTGAGTTCCAATCTCAGTGAATGCTGGGATTTTGAGCACAGGCATGAGTATACCCAACTCTCATGGGTACTTGACATTAGTTAGGGAAAGTAAAGGCAGTTGGTGTCATGAGGCCAGCACAACAACAACTATCACTAACCATTGGCCAAAGAAACTGATGGCCGTTACATCATCAGCTCTATAAATTGCAAGGTCTGAAAGGGAAACTTAATATTTTTATCCTGCAAGATAACATTCAAAGAATAAGACAACATAATACTTGAAGACAAAATAAGAATGTCAAAAAACTGAGAGGAATGAATAAAAGTAGTTTGAAGATCACTTGTGGAGCTCAAAATAATCTCACAAAAAATGAAGGAAGCTTAAAAGAACAACATAACCAATAAATGCTGTGTGACCAACATTGCAATGCTGCTCATGTACAAAGATAAAAACAAAAATAACAGTTGGACCAAACTAGCTGGTATTACCTTTTTATCTGCATGATACTTCAGTTGGACCAAACTAGCTGGTATTATCTTTTTATCTACCCGGTACATGATACATCAGTTGGACCAAACTAGCTGGTATTACCTATTTATCTGCATGATACATCAGTTGGACCAAACTAGCTGGTATTACATTTTTATCTGCATGATACTTCAGTTAGACCAAACTAGCTGGTATTACCTTTTTATCTGCATGATACTTTGAGACCAACATGAATGGAATGGTGGTGATTGTGGAGTAGGCAAACCCTGTCACAGCAGCCATGAGGTTGACAAAGTAGATGTGACGTATGAGCACCATCCCCATCATGGAGAACACAAAAGACACCATGCCCAGGCTGAAGGTTGTCTTGTAGCCATAGGACTCGGTCAAGCGCTCAATGAAGAAAGAGAAAACAGCAGAGCAGATGCAGTGAAGGAGCAGACCCCAGCTGGCCACACGGACTCCCTCGTCATAGGCTCTTCCTTCAACACTCATGGGAGGAGCATTTGGGTTGCCTCCATATACAACCTAAGAATATGTAAAAAGAATTGTGAACAAGTTTAATTTGCTTTATATACAAAAACTGAGCAGATTAAGAAGGCTTAAAGAAGCTTGAATAAATTAAAATATAAAACATTGAAATGAAAAGTTTTTTTTTTTTCAAATAGTAAGTTGATGATATTTATTTGTGATAACTGAAATAGCAAGTTAAAGATTTCTATCTATGATAAAGGAAATAGCACGTTAACTACACAGTGCTCAGGTACTCTTCCTGACAGTCAAGTGAATTTAGTTCCACAGGTCTTTCCCACTCCCCCGGAGTCTCCCCCATCTTTTAAAAATATTTTCCTACTCTATTAGATACTGAAAGAGAAATATTTGTACTCAATAACTGCACTTGTGTAGCCAAATGTCCGTAGAAAAAAAACTAAAAAAAATGGATTCAATACAAAGATTAAATTAGAAAAACTTTTACAGGATGAACAGGAAAAAAAAGGGGGTGAGGGGTAATCAGTAATTCAATTACAAAGACAAAAACTTTTAGATGTTTAATCTTAAAACAGCCATCTTTAATCAATGTTATATTCTTTCTTAAAACTGAAACATGCCATCTTATATCAATGTTATATTCTTTCTTAAAACTGAAATATGCCATCTTATATCAATGTTATATTCTTTCTTAAAACTGAAACATGCCATCTTATATCAATGCTATATTCTTTCTTAAAACTAAACCATGCCATCTTATATCAATTTTGTGTTCCTTCTTAGAACAGTGTTAAGTTCTATACCTCAATTCTGGCTAAATACCCAGTAATATCAACACATACATGCATAGTGATCAATGCATTAGAATAACATTATCTGGCCAATTATTATAGCTTTGTTCAAACAGGCCAGTTACAATTATTGACAAAAAGCCAGCTTTAGATGTAAATGCCAACATCTGTGACATAAATTAACATTTGGGCATTTCCACACTATGAATTACAACACATGGATGTAGCTGTCAAAGGCTTGGAAAAAAAAGAAACATCAGTAATTGTGTGCATAAGGAATTCAATAATACACAGAGAAAAAAAAAAGTATATTAAACAAGAGCATGGGCATAGCTGGAAGGGAGGCTGGGGTGGGTTTTGGTGGTTCACCCTCATACCCCCATGGTGAAATTTTGTGACTGTTGTTTTGCTTTAATTTTTTTTTTATTGTAGGTGAGATTTTAATGTTAATCCATCACTTGCCCCAGCGCAATCAAACCGGGGTTTTGAGCTTCAAGAAACCTCCCCCCCCCCCCCAAGGAAAAATAATCCTTTGCTACGCCCATGAACAAGAGCCCTAATTATTTCTTTTAAAATGCATACATTCATGATAAGCAACTGCCTTTTTTTAAAGCACTTTTTTACAATTCACCAATCGTAAACAAACAACAGTTAGCCACGTGATAATATTGATAAAACAATGAAAAAAAAAGTATCATGTGACAGCCTTTATGGATTACGTAATTTGTATAGAAGAGATAGAGAATCTTGTGGCTAAATGTTTACAAGTGGCGAATGAGGTCCATTATAAATGAATAAGTTGATACAATAAATCTCTTAATGTGATGCAATAAATGCATTTCAGCACACTCTCAATGTATCACACTCTCATTTTATCACACTCTCATTGTATCACACTCTCAATGTATCACACTCTCAATGTATCACACTCTCATTGTATCACATTCTCATTGTATCACACTCTCAATGTTTGCTTATGTAAAACTAACACTGGTACAAGAAAATATGTTTTGAGTTTCTCAGCGTCCATAGTTACATCTAGAGTTAACTCTCTTCATAAGTATTTAGAATAACTAAAAAGTGTAACTAAAATAGAACCTGACATTGCGGAGCCAAAACTGCAACTATCAAAATGAATAGAAGAAAAACAAGAAAAGAAATTGTAAAAAAATCAGCACTGGTGCCTCAATCATCTCACTTGTATACAATTCAAGTAACTATTAGCACACAGGTATTTGTAAAAATAAATGTTTTATACTACAAGACTACAAAGTTCTTACCTGCCCCACATAGTCAGTGTAGTATATGTTGAAGCCCATGATAGCCGTCCAAGCACAGTAGTCTGCCAAGGCCAACATCTTCAACACCAGTGGCACCTTAAAGAGCTGAACCAGCTGCTGTGGGAGGAGCTGCCTCCCTAGCCAACGAAGACACGTCACTAAATTGTTCAGAAACCTGCTCTTGGTGAAGCAGTAGCTAGTCACTAGGCTGCAGTACCTCTTGAGTGGCCTGAGGCGCAGGTCCACGCTTTCAGAGTAGCCTCGCCCCCTAGAGCCTCTTAAAATGCCCTGCTCACTGAAGGGCAGCCCTTCTTCTGAAGAGTTCCCACTGGACTCGTAGCCGCTCTCGTGAGCGATAACCTGCTTGGGCACGGAGTGATGATTGGTGGATGATATAGTGGAGATGTCAACAGGGACCATGGACAAAGGTACTTCCTTGGCAACCATAAGCGTCGCCGACAACATGGATGTGAACACAATTATAAGCACTGAAAATATAGTGGCTTCCTGTCCGCCAAAGTACTCCCCCAGCGGAGTGGATGTCCAATCTATGGCGGTCAAGGCGTATCCAAGTATCCCACCAGAGCTGATCATTAGAGAGTAGACAGTGAAAATCTTCTCGTTCTGTTCCGAGTCTTTGGAAGCATCGTTGAGCAGAGCCTCGCAAGGGGTCAGTGAGGCCTGGGTAGTGAAGTCCAGCAGCACCACTCCCACGGTCAAGCTGATGAAACCGATTTTCTTGCTCAGGGCTGACACGCCCACCACCAGGGAGGCAAAGTATTCGCCGAAAGGGATTAAGTAGAGGGAAAAGACCAGCATGATGGCCAGGGCGACGATGAACGGCCTTCTCCGGCCGAATGGGCTGTAGCACCTATCGCTGGCCCTCCCGATTATGGGGACCAAGAGAAACCCGAATAAAGGGCCCATGCCTAGGAGGAAACCCACATTCTCCTCAGAGTAGCCAGCCTTGAGCAGCATGGGAGGGATGTAGGTGAAGCCGGCGCAGGCTACGATCTCAATGCCGCACACCACTGCATTCAGCAGCAACATCTGCACCATGGAGATTGTCTTAGTCGGCAGCCTGGCGTGAGAGCCGTGACCGCCGTCCAAGACGACGGCCGAGAGAGACTCCATGGAGACGCCTCTGTGTCGAGCCTAGAACTTGGACATCATGGAATCTGTAAGAAGAACGTAATAAAGACATACTATAGTTATAGTTTACAAAACACAAACAAGGATTTTATATTAAAAAAAATTCAATAAATCAATGCAATGGATGTGACACTTAACTTAACTTCTGGGTTAAATCATCGTTCGGTATATGGAGACACCGTGACACAGACATCCCATAGTTCACTTCGCTATAAAACCCATATGTTAGATGAGAAAAGATGAATGAAACAACTAAATTGGACATCACTAGGTAGGTAGCAAGTGGTGACCAATTAAGTCTCGAGGTACAACCAGGGCCGGATTAAGAACTCTTGGTGCCCTAGCACAAAGTTCCACAAACCCACACGGGTGCCCCCTCTGCCCGAGCCCGGCCCGATCCTACTCCTCCACTGACCGCTGGTAGGCCTATGTTCAATATTATCATTATTATGCAAAATACTAACAAAGAAAAACAGTTGTTAATACAAATGTTTGTGTAATAATTAATTATATAATTTGTATTACATTACTATCACTCATATTAAACCACAATAAGGTATTTCAGTATTAAAGTTATTAGTTAATTAATTTTGTAATAATAATAGACAAAAATACTGAAACTTTTTTAATAGATAAGAAGATGATTAAGATCATAAGAAAGTCGAAGAAAGGACACATTTACATTTTGAAGTTCTTTTTTCTAGATTTACGTCTGGCAAAGTTTTTGAGTACATCATCAAAGTTAATTTTGCGCAACAAGTCTGCCTCAATCATCAGCAGAGATAAGGAATCAAGCCTTTCTTGTTTCATTGTCGATCTATTTGGATTTTTATACGATTCAACTGAGAAAAAGAACGCTCAGTTGAACAGTTCGTAACCATTAATGTTAAAAATATGCGCAAGGCGATTTCTACATTTGGAAAGGCACACTCGATGTTATCTGTAACTATTAGTTTGTATAATTCTGCATGACTGAACGTATTGTTTTCAGATTTTGATGCACGAAACTTGTGGCGAATATATGAGTGGAACTGTTGTAGTTCAGTATATAAGTTATTGTTCAGATCTTTAGGATAAGCATTTATTAGTCCTTCACAACACTGAGATGTTTGTGTTTGTGATACATCGACCAAACAAGAAAATCGAACTGCTATATCATTATATACCTGTCCTCGTCTACTCATCTCTGTCTCAAGTTTGTCAACAATGGCGTAGAAAGCAGATATACGAAATTTGTCTCTGGCATTCAGAGATACCTCAGGGGCATCACCATCATTGACCACTGTCTTTCGTTTATGATAACGGGTCAAAGTTGACTTATAATCCACACCTGGTGTTATTTCTTTTGCAGTTTCTTCAAATCTTTCAAATTCATTCCTAGATTCATGCAAGTGATCTGCTAGTGAAGAATACAAATCAGCACATGTTTTCAAGTTCACGTGCTCATTTTGTAGAGCTTGACTAACCCTGTGAAAATGTTGTAACACTTCTTCCCAAAAGATAAGCATGAAACCAAATTCTAATTCTTGCATCTTCTTTGCAATGTTTTCTGCTTCTCTTCTGGTGTCCCCCTTCTGTGACTGGTCTTCTTGTAAACATTCTAACGCTTCTATAATCTGAGGATGAGACTTTAGAATAGCTTCAGTTGCAACAGGATGTGCTTCCCATCTGGTATCGGAAAGAGACTTTACCACCATTTCATGCACAAGGCATCCTTTCAGAATCTTCCATCTGTTGGTTGAAGCTGAGAAAAAAGAATAGATCAGTTGCACTGTATGGAAGAAGTTTACTGCCTCTGAACAAGAGTCAACGGCACTTCTGCCTACCAGATTTAGTGAATGGGCAGCACAGGGTACGTATATAGCAAACTCATTTTCCTCTAGAATTTTTTTTCTGCATGCCCTTGTAGCACCCAAACATATTAGCTGCGTTATCGTAGGACTGACCTTTGCATTTCGAAAAATCAATATTGCATGCTTCCTGTAGGTACTGCAACACTTGCTTAGCCATACCTTCACCGGTGTGACTTTGCAGCTCCAAGAAAGTCAAAAAAGCGCTCAATGGGCTCTCCATCTACCACATATCGAAGAGCAATACTTAACTAATCTATATGTGAAATATCGGGTGTCGAGTCTACTGACAAGCTGAAATAACCGGAAGCCTTTACTTCATCTACAATTACTTCATGGACTTTTTGGGACATAATTCCAATCAGTTCTTCACATATAGTTTTGGATAAATAAGAAGGATTTCCTTTTCCAGAATTTCCATATTTCGCAATATGTGATGCTAAAAATGGATCAAACTCCAGCAACCCTAGATAATTTCTATTTTGTAAAGATCCAAATTTTTCATTTGTCCTTCTAAAAGCCAGATCACGCTCAGCTATAGTACAAATAACCAATACCGCTCGCCTCAAAAGATGTCCCCAGTAACTGTACTCTTCATTTATTTGCTCTTCTAGCTTTTGTAGTAGACCCGAGCCTTGTCGACGAGCTAGGTATATTAACATGCAGTCTTTATGAGTAGCACTTTGTTCATGATTATCAACTTGAATGTTATTTTTCCAGTCACTGAACCCATTTTGATCAGCCAAACTTGTGAAACCTTTAGATGCAAAAAGTTTACAAACAAAACAGTAAACAGATCCTGTGGATGGTGAATACAATAACCATTCTTTCCTGTACTGCTTACCATTTGCTTTTGTGCCATAGAAGAGTTTTTGAGAACAATATCTTGTTATTTTTTCTCCAGCATAAACAAGGCAAGATTTATCAAAGGGACCATAATGATGCTGACAGTTAGTAGGCCCACAGTCAACCCAGTAAGCCACATCATCAGCGGAGAAGTCAATCCAAAGTCCTGGATCTACTGATTGGTTTATTTTATCTTCTTCATCTTTTTCATCATCTTCAGCAGACTGAAGTGTGTCACAACAAATTTCATTTTCAAGCACTAATGCTGTGTCAGGATTTTCAGAACGGCATGAAGTAGACTTATCAAGAGGGTTGATGGTGTCAGTAAAATCCTGATTAACCTGTTGCTGAATTGAAACTAAATAATCCGTTATTTTTTGGCTCTTAGCTTTCACAACAGAAACAGTATGTTCTTTTTGTTTAGCTAGTTTTCTCTTTTGTGCACCACTTAACTGAACACGTTTCATCTTGAGTTTAATTAAATTAAGAATATATCAAAATATAAATTCTAATTTAATTTATTTTCGACAAATTAGCACTACTAACAATTGTTTTCACTAGTATAGCAGACTAAAACGGAAGCAATGAACGTAAATAGCCGCGCAGAGGCAAGAAGGAATGTCTCATTGTAGCCTATGTAACAACAATGAGTGTGGCGCCACTTCGCGGCCACTAACGAACCGGGAGTAAGCCTTCCATGAAGCCAATGGAAGACAACCTATATTTCTTTTTGGAAAATTAGTTTCGTTCGTAACTTAATCGACCGATTTTTTTCGAGGACTTGTGGTGCCCCCAAAGCGCTTGGTGCCCTAGGCACGTGCCTTGTTTGCCTAATGGTTAATCCAGGCCTGGGTACAACCATGACGGTGACAGGGATTATTAGTTCAGAATTTAGAAAATCCACTCAGATTTATTGGATAAATGACCTTGACATTTGTTTGGGTGAAAAGAAAGGTCAGTTGGTCATTGTGATTCACAACTATCGCTGACCGATTGGCTTTCTCCGCTACGTCCTTAATGGCATCTCATGGATATCCACAGATTTTATTGTATTTGTATTATAGATATATATCATGGTTGCAGCCAGGGGGGGGGGGGGGCGGTTGTTTGGTTGTTGGCCAACTGAGTCAGTTATAGAGATTGGGTCTCAATCAAAAAAGTCCTTTGCCGAACTGGAAGTCGACCCCTTAGTAAGGTTGTGACAGAGCGTCGCATGAGGTATGAGGGGCATGTTCTCCGACAAAATTAATTACTCATAATAAAAGTTGCGATGACATGGAGGCCATTACGTGGAAAGCGCAAACAGTCCAAGTAGAAATGTTCGTCCAGGAACTAATGTTCGTCCGGAACCAATGTTCGTCCAGGAACTAATTCCAAGTAGAAATTTTCGTCCAGGAACTAATGTTCGTCAAGGAACTGAGTCCAAGTAGAAATGTTCGTACATGAACTAAATTCAATTAGAAATGTTCGTCCAGGAACTAATGTTCATCCAGGAACTAAATCCAAGTAGAAATGTTCGTCCATGAACTAATTCCATGTAGAAATGTTCGTCCAGAAACCAAGTCAAGGTAGAATATAGTCAAAGCGAGCAATAAACTTAATAACAAAACTTAATTCTTCTCCAAATAAACATTGGTATTCAAATGAAGATGAACTTGTGTGAAATTGATGGTCCGTGTGTCTCTAACATTACCTTCTGCAAGTAGACTACTTATACACAAGTCACAGTCTGGCATACATCCATTTGTATCGTGGCTAGAAGGGGATGCTTCTAGGATCTGATAAAGATACATGCATAATCTGGGATCACCTGGTGAATTAATGTTTTAATGTATTCGTTCATATCTTCCACACTGTCGTCTAAGCTCGACATCGATGTGTATGTGTGTTTGGGAATGAGGAAGATGGAGAGTCCAAGAGTGAGAAAATGGAATAGAGGGCGAGAGAGAGAGAGGCAGAGAGAGAGAAAGAGAGAGAGAGAAAGAGAGATGGTTGCTATATTTCTCCTTTAAAGGTTTTGTTTCTCCTCAAACTTTGAAACTGCCAAAACAACAGGCATCACAATTAAAAGCCATTTAAAGACCAGATTGTATGAATGTTAATCTAAATATACGAACATACAAGTGCTTGGTTCTAGGAAATGTATTCATAAACCAATGTACTTCGGAATATAGGTCAGACACAAATGTGGAAATCTTTTGTTTCTTGTTTTTTTTTTGTGTGGTTTTAATTTCATCACTGGAAGTAAAAGGTCGTCAGTAAGTATGTCTATAAATTCATTGCACTAGCTTTCATATCCTAATAACCAAGAAGCTCGATGGCTACAGAGGTCGGAGCCAATCCTCAAAGGCCTGCCTTTAGATCTAGTAGCCCACTGAAAACCTTCCTTTTTTTCTCTTCAAAAAGTAATACAGATTTGAACAGGATTTAAAAATGTTACTGGAATGTTCTCCATCTGGTTTAGTGGTAGAGTGGTACATTACCATAAGTAACGCTTACCACTTGGAGATACTATTTGTTTCAAGGCATTTTGGTACAAACTAACATAAGAACAGATAGTCAGCCTTAAAAAAAAAGATGAAATCAAACTATAATTGTACTAGTATTAGACTTGACTTTCAGATTTATGTAAGTAAACATTTGATGATTTAAACTAAAAATGCAGGGCCTGGATTTCGCTGCGTTACATACAAGGTCAGCGCGACTTCAACCTAAATGCACCACTGTATGATACTGTAATGCACTGATATATGTGGCTATCTTAATGCATTACTGTCTGTATAAAACTAACATCTCGTAAAAAAAAAAAGAAAGACTAGGAATACAATCGTATCAAATCACTACATATTTTATAATCGTAAATCAATTAATAGATTTTCATAGTTCAATAAACTACAGCAAACTTGCCGTTTGACCATTTAAGAGATACGGTGTGACCGTTGTAACGTCATCTCTTTTGTAGTAGTTCATTCAGACGTAGAGTGACTCTATGGTTCATCTAGTAGAGCACTTGTTTCCTGTGACTGGAAAGCCCTATTCAGACGTAGAGTGACTCTATGGTTCATCTAGTAGAGCACTTGTTTCCTGTGACTGGAAAGCCCTATTCAGGAGAGGCATTTACGTCCAAAAGAGCCTGGGCAGTATCCTTCTATCCAAGCAGCTTATGTGTCCAAAGGAACGGCAAATATCCATACAGTTTGGGATCAGTAGCGTCGCATGTTCTGCCAGGTTGTAGCACTCTGTGCTGTAGGTGCTGCCTGAGGTTCGCCAGCTCCTGATTCTTTCTCAGTGTCATCTCCCGAAACTTTTCCAATGTTTGGATATAGCTTCAAAGCAGCAGAAGGCAGGTAAAAAGGCAGGTTTCAATATTATCAGAATGAAATTCTATCAAAGACAAATGACAGAAAATAATGGAGAAAGAAAGGTTAACAGATTTCGTGTGGTGCACCAGCGGTCCAGCAGACCAAAGGATAGGTAAAAGTGAATGTGAAGTTAGATGTGAACCTGGCCTAACTGATGTCTTATAATGAATATCTAATTGATCTAATTGTTTCGTAAATAGCCAATCTCTCATTCCTCAGTAATAAAACATTTCGTAATCGAAATTGTAATCCCAAATGTTCCACATCCCACACCAAATAGCAGTTCAGGCGATAATATGAAAAACTACTTGTTTTAAATTATGTCTGACTTATATGCATACTAAATATATTTTTTCTCTTTAAAAAATAATAAACATTTTATTGTGTGTAAATATAGTACTTATTATAACAGAACTTACATAACTTAACAATACAAATATATTATAAAAATATTTTAAACAAAAAATCTATAACCGTTTGCATAAATGTGTTAAAATTAGGGTAAATAGTTGTCTCCCCTAATAAAGAGCCTCAAGTGTTTGTTACTATTAATAGTGAATAGTTGTAAAAGTGGTGTATTTTTATGAAAAAACTGCTTGCATAAGTGATTTAAAAAATTAGATTTTTCGCTTTCAGAAAAGAAAAAAAGTAGCCGTTGCATCAGAACTTTGAATGGTCTAAAATATTGTCATGTCGATTTTCACTATCTTTTTTAGTTTACAAGATCTAAACGGGTCGGACGGACGGACAGACAAAACTAATAGCGTCTTTTTCCTTTCTGGGGCCGCTAAAAGCGAATATTCTTTACTCCGGCCTAATTCCTCTCCCTTCTTTTCGAAATTCTGGTTACGCCCACGTATAAATCTACTCAGAGTATAGCAAATTGAAAATTCTATATAGATCCAGACTTTAAAAAGACAGTAGTCTAGACAAGAATACTGGGTCTAGTTATATATAATATTGATATTGTGTATTACTAAATTGTATAAGTATTATAAAGACATTTGTATATTGCACTGGCGGATCCAGGGGGGGGGGGGCGGTAGGCCTTTCGGGGGGGGGGGGGGGGGGCGGAAGAATTTTATTATAGAATTCACAAAATTTGTATACGTATTTATTACTTGTTAATAATATATACTAATTATTTATATTTCAACCAATTTTTAGATTATTTCGCCCCCCCCCCCTCTAGTATGTTGGCCGATTTGGTGGGGTCGGGAGGGGGCGATGGTATCAATCCCGCCCCCCCCCCCCTACACTTTCAAGTGGGGGGGGGGGCGGTCCAATTTATTGGTAGAAATCACAGCTTGCTAAAAGAATCATTTAAATATCTATATGATTATAACTTGTTATTTATATTTCAACCTATCTTTATATATTGTCGTTCCCCTATTAGCCGATTGGGGGGGGGGGGGGGCGAATACATCTACTGCCCTTCCAACCTAAACCCTTTGAGTGGGGGGGGGGGGGGCGTTCCTTTTTTTTTTTGAGAAATCATCGTTTATGAACAAAATTAGTTGAATTAATATATACATTTTATATTATGTCGCTCCCCTTCTGGTATCTTAGCCGATTCGGTGGGGTTGGGGAGAGGGCGATTGCATGTACTGCCCTCCCCACTCTAGCCCTCTGAGGGGGGGGGGGGCGGCGGTCCTATTTTTATGGAGAATCATAGTTTGTGAACAAAATTAGTTGAATATCTATATAATATAAACTACGTATTGATATCTGACCCATTGCATATTATGTCGTACCACACTCTAATCTCAAATTGTATTATTAGTAAATTTAAATGAAAAAGGGTTGTACCAGGTGGAAGGGGCGATACATGCAATTGCATTTCCCCCATCGGACAAATCAATGCTTTTTCTTTTTGTATTATAGTTAAGAAATTACAAAATTTAAAAATTCTGTCACTAATATAATTTATATATACTATAAATTAAATTCTTATATCGAGTCGCCCCACCCCTATTCTTTAAAGCCAAATGCAAACTTTAGCGGAAATTATAAAAGGAGCGAGTATTAATGTTTTCACTCTACCGCCCCTCCCATTTCCAAAAAGAGTTTATGTAATTTCACATGAATTTATCATAATTATTTTAAGAAGGACTTTGCATTGGAAAAGTTAGAATTCAAACGAAATTTTTCAGTATAAGATTGATTGAGATGAGTTCTAAACCCAGATAATATGTTCATAGTCGCCTTTTCGCAACCTTTACTCAATCTGATATTTTTCTAGTTAAATAAATTTGGGACTACAACTCACAATTTATACTTCAATTTTCTTGAATATTATTTATGGAATATTTTTTTTTTTCGGCCGCGATCCTCAAATCCAAAATCTAAATATGTGGGGTATCTTATCTTTTCAAGGAACACATCGGTTTTATTTGCAATGTATTTAAGGCCTATAAATTCATATTGTAATATTTTTCAGGTACAACATTATTCAAAAGGTCCTTTTTTAATATGTATGAATAATGAGCTTAAGTCAGGAGAATGCGTTTCTGCAGTAAAGAATGCAAGAAAACACTTTTGCATTGATGAAAACACTTTTGCATTGATGAATAATGAGCTGTAGACGTCAGGAGAATGCGTTTCTGCAATGAAGAATGCAAGAAAACGCTTTTGGCGTCGGAGCTTCGCCCCGAACTCCATTAATGAATAATGAATGAGCTGTAGATGTCAGGTGAATGTGTTTCTGCAGTGAAAAAAAGCAGGAAAAAAGCTTCGCGCCGAACCCCACAATAGAACCTTATAGCGTTGCCTCAGGTTTGTTTTTCGACGAAGGTTGAGAATGCTGCTTTTTTATTCTCATATATATATATATATATATATATATATATATATGAGTATATATGTATATGTATGTGTGTGTGTGTGTGAGTTGTACGCATGTTTATGCATAGGGTTAGGGTTTAGAAAAAAATCGCCCCCCCCCCCCACTCCAAAGTTCTGGTTCCGCTAGTGGTATATTGTGACCAATGAATTCTATCAGCTCAGCTAATTGGAGTCCACAAAGGATGGTGAGGTGTCCCTGAACGTCTATTTAGTTGTTCAGCTCTTTGCGGAGAACCTCACGTGACGTCTGCTCAAAATACAAAGACGTAAGCCAAATTTAATTTTAAAATGATATTTTGACAAATTGTAACTGTCAAACCAGAGTTTTCATGTGTGTTAATTAGATAGTATTTTTTTTCAAATTTAATTATATACAAAAACTGTCATATTTCTAGTCAAATCGTTAGATCTCCGTGTCCACTCCCCTCCCTTGTCCTCCACCCATGAAGAGTTTGCAAGCTAAAAAAGTGCCAAAAATAATTATCTGCTTTTAAAAATACATTTCTTTTCAATACTTCCGTATTCTGTACACCGGATATAGCAAAAATCTAATTATTACACATTTTACCTCCATTTATGAAAATGTACGATAATGTTCCTTAGACACACCTATTACAACGCTGGCCGATACACATTTCAGCTGACTCTGCGTTAGAGACACACAAAGTAGAGACACCTATACGTTTCAGGAGGGTTGAGCCAGGGCTACAAAGACCTTACTTTAATTGTTGGACTTAGTTTCCCCCATGTGCTTATATAACCATCAAAGTGAACAGCATGATCTAATGTATTAAGTTAATGTATTAATCAATGCTCTCACACCTCTCCTCCCGCCCGCATCCTTCACTGGGGGAGTTGCAGTAATGTAGAATCTATGCTTCACACAACCATAAACCATTCAGTCATCGTTGCTGATTGGACATAGATTGAAGTACAGGTCACTCGCGTCTGCTTACATCAAGTTTTTGTTTGGAAATACAGCCTTAATTTCGTGCATCTATTTAAAACAAAACAAAATATTGCTCTTTCATTGGGCCTACCACATGACTTTTTCGACCAATCTGAAACGCTCAGAAACAGACTAGGTTGTGTTCACCAGTTAAGTACGGCCAGCACAAAGACTATCACTTGGAAAACGATTATCTACTTAGTCCTAAATCTCAATGCAAAAGATAACATCAAATACATTCAGCCATCAAATACATTCAGCCATCAAATACATCTTACCATCAAATTCATGTACACGCAATGAACAGTATTTCATTTTCTATCGGAACTGTTTCCTAGAGACTTACATCTACAGCGGAAAAACTATAAATAAATTTGTTTTGGTGTATCCGGTGTACAGACTAAAGGAAGTGTGGATTAACTGTGATATATTTATAATAATTCGTGTTTGGCAGACAGTAAAGTCAAATTTTAGAATTTCTTCCGTCTGTATATCGTTTTTACACCCCCCCCCCCCCCTCAAATTCAAAGCGTTTCGTTGAGTTGGTTCAGATCATGACCAAATAACAAATTCTGCAATCATACTTCCAATTGGCTTACATTATTCATATAAGAACATTCACTTCTCAATGTCAACACTCCAACATGACACGTACACACAGAATTTAGTGGCGGTTTTTTTTGTTGTTTTTTTTTGAGTTTTTGGCACATCGGCACAATTTAGGCCATGTCGTCAGAATCAGTCTCCTAACTTGTGCGTGATAGAAACAATACGTTGTAGCTACCAAAACTAGTTGTAGCTTTTTGAAATCTAAGCTCAAATTTCAAGTTGCAATATTTTTATTTGTAATTTTAAAGAAAACATTTTTTGTAGACATTTCTAAGGACAACGTTTCTTTGTAGAAAGTTAAGTTTAAAATGTAAATGTCTGATACAGTTTTAGATATAAAACAAAGTCATTGTGAGTGGACTCATGAAAAGCGTAAGACGTAATTATCTTCAATTTTTGAAGAAACGTCTGTAATTTATAAGATAAGATGGTAGACTAAAGAAATTGGCTGCAAGATAGCATAGTCTGGACCGCGAGTGGAGATGTTGGTCTCTATGTTTGAGTCAATTATAATACTAAGAAAGATATACTAAACACTTCATAGAGCTAATTTTAACTGGAGGATTTAACGATGCAAAAAAAAAACACCAACATGAAATCAACTTATCACCTAAAAGATCCATAAAGAGAAAAACACCAACAGGACAGCACTTATCACCTAGAGGATCTCTAAAGAGAGGAACAATGACAAGTTTCAATTGAAGATCTAGATCTAATGCAAAACTTTTAGAGAAAGTCTAATGTATATTCCAAGCTTTAAACTGCCTCATGGGCCTGATGGCTGAGAATAAAAGCAACTGAGATTCCGAATCGAGGCATTGAGTTCGAATCCCGGTGAAGAGTCGCATTCAGAAAGTTTTAGGACGCCCTCAAAGTAATGGTGGTTAGTTGTTGAGGTGGCTACGTGACACCATTGTTACTCGTCAGCGTAAGAAACATTTAAAAAGAGCCCAATATATCTTACAATGCATTCCCCCCCCCCCCCCCCCAAGGGTCTAAACATAACAGAAATGGGAATTAGGTGCCAGCTAAACGCTATTTACCAGGACAAGTGTTGATGCTTCAAATCAGCCAAAGTGTTAATGACATCTTAGTAAGCAGCCTTGCAGATACATTAGAACTCCTCTCCCCACCCCTAGAATTCAAAGTTTCATACATAGAAAAAAAAAAAGTTCCATTCATCTCCAGTTCTACACCAGTACTTTGTGTGGCACTCTTGCCCTCACCTGGGCGTGAATGGATCGATAGTTGGGTCCGCTTTATGCGCGCAAGATTTCTTTCCCCTTCTTTGCTATTCATGAGGCTCTAGGGTATAAACAAAAGTGCACACACGTGGTACTAAAACTGTTATTAATAAGACTTGTGGGCATGTTTATTAATTGTCAATAGCAACTTTGACATTTGACCTTTTAACAAATCATTGTGCAAACTTATTCTGGTTTGTTTTTTGATGGTCAACGAAGCTGCTGTATATTAACTTACTACAGAAAGTTTTGAGGTAGACCTCAAGTCAACATCCAGTTTGTTGATCGATATAAAACACATTCTACACATTGAAGTGAGGTCAAGTAAACAAATGGGAAAGTTTGTCGACTTGAACAAGTAACAAATGTGTAACTCAACAGATGGAAGGAAATAAGCTTCAAGTCTTGTAACGTTTCTCTTGACATTGGGTAGAAAAATGTTCTGCCCAATTCTCTAGACACAAATTCACACAATGAAAGTACACTGGTTCACTTACATAATGATTGGACTTTTAAAAAACTTTAACAGTGAGCATCATACGTTATTGCGGGACTGTTGTTTTAGGCATAGTGGAGATAATGTAGAACGGCAGAATCAAAGTCATTAGTAATCAAAAGGCTATACAGAATTAACAGGTTACGTAGAATTAACAGGTTACGTAGAGTTAACGGGTTACGTAGAATTAACAGGTTACGTAGAGTTAACAGGTTACGTAGAATTAACAGGTTACGTAGAGTTAACAGGTTACGTACAGTTAACAGGTTACGTAGAACTAACAGGCTACGTAGAGTTAATATGTTATATCAGGAAGTTGTTAAGAGCTGTTTACGTCAGCCCATGGGCATTAGTTAGTATCAAACCATTTTGCACCAATCAAATGGCAATCTCCTCTCTATGCAACATTTGTCGACTTTGAAAAAGCTTTTAATAGTGTCGACAGAGAATCTATCTGGACTGTAATGAGACATTACGGGATCCCAAATAGAATAATAATAATAATTATAAACTTTTATGATGCCAAGTAGCCCTCTGTGGCAAGCTGTCAGAGGAATTTCCAGTCACAACAGGAGTGAAACAGGGATGTCTTCTTTCACCACTCCTGTTCCTTCTAGTATTGGATTGGGTCACAAAAGAAGCCTACTCTAACGCAGGGAAAGGAATCCGATGGACTCTCACACAAAAGCTGGAAGATATGGAATTCGCTGATGACATTGCCCTATTATCACTCAGACTACAGGATATGCAAGACAAGGTCACAGCTTTATGCGAAGTAGGTAAAAGAGAGGCCTCAAAATAAACCACCAAACAAAAAAACAAAAAGTACTCAAAGTAAGCAACAAACAGAGTTGGAGACAGAACTGGATTCTCAGACCTTAGACCAAGTAGAAAATTATATATACCTTGGAAGTGTAGTCAGTGTATCAGGTGGAACAGATGAAGACATTAAACACCGTAAGAATCTAGCGCGTCAGACATTTACACAGCTAAAACCAACCTGGAAATCTCACATCTCAAACAAGACTAAACTAAGAATCTTTAACTCTAATATCAAAGCTGTCCTACTGTATGGTTCTGAAACATGGAGAACAACTGAAGCGACAACAAAAAAAGTACACACCTTCATCAACAGATGCCTGAGAAATATCTTAAAAATACACTGGTACGACAAAGTAGAAAACACCAAACTGTGGGAGATGTGTGGACAGAAAAATATAGAAGTGCAGATCTTAGAGAGGAAATGGAGATGGATTGGTCACACCCTTAGAAAAGATACCAGCAACAGAGCTAGGCAGGCCTTAGAGTGGAACCCCCAGGGAACAAGACGCAGAGGAAGACCAAAAAGAACATGGCGACGCAGTGTACTAGAAGAAGCCGAGAGGACCGGAAAGAGCTGGAAAACTATCCAAAAAAAATGCAAGAGACCTTGGAGAGTGGCGTGTTTTTGTCGGGCCCTATGTTTCATGAGGAACCCAAAGGAATGATGATGATGATGATGATTTTGCACCAAAGTTGTGAAAGAAAGGACCGAATCCCAGAACTCAAAAGCTGGTTAGGTCATAACTCTAACAAACACAAATCTATGGCTAGTAGAAGGGAGAGAATAAACAGCCTTGTCTTACTCCTGTTTGGACTTCAGATACGTCTGTCAGTTGTCTGTCAGGCACTAGTCTGCAAGCCATCCCTTCGTATGACTTCCTGATGATATTTGTAATTTTTTTTTTCAGGCACTCCATAGTGTAACCATATCGAGAAAATACAAAAAACAGGACATCACTTATCACCTGGAGGATCCATAACGAGAAAATACAAAACAGGATCACAATGGCTATTAGCCCCATGATGACCTTCTGGCCACTGTCAAATAACGCAAGTTAGGATTGTGCATCATGTAATAAGTGTCACGTCCCTGATGACACCTCATACAGTTTTGTGACTGTAGTTTGCTTTAATTTTATACTGAAGAGGTGGTTTTCAAACCACCTGGAGGGAGATTTTAAACTCACCCCCCCCCCTTGACAAGTTAAAGCAAAAAAAAAAATAAAAAAATCAGTCACAAAATCCCCCATGAGTCCAATCACTCATGGGCGTAGCCGGCGCGGGGGGGGGGGGGGGGGAAATCCCCTCCGAAATTTACGATAAACCCCCTCTTCAGCGGGATTTGAAGCTAAAAAATACCTCTTCCAAATAAAAAAAAGCAAATTACACACTCAAAATGCTATGATCGTATCCATAGGGGGTTTTGAGTTTAAACATCCCTTCAGCGGCTTTTGAAGCTAAAAAAATACCTCTTCAATATAAAAAAAGCAAATTACACACTCAAAATTCTATGAGCGTCGCCAAGCCAAGGGGAGTTTTTGAGTTTAAACCCCCTCCTCCAGAGTTGATTTTTTTAAAGTTTAAAACCCCTCCTGAAGGTTTGAGTTTAAATACCCCCATACAGAAAGTATAGAGGTTGAAAAACTCTCTCTTCAATTTTATTCTAAAGCAAACTACAGTCACCAAATTCTGATGGGGTTTTGAATTTTAAAAAAAAAAAAACCTCCCCAGATTTTTTAGTTCAACCCTTCTCGACATGATTTTGTCGATAAAACTTCCCTTTTTGATATAAAATCTAAAGCAAACTACAATCACCTAATTCCAAGGGCGTAGCCATAGAGGTTACACATTTCTACGAGTGGCTGGGCTGCGCTAATAAAGTATATCTGCCGAAATTGAAAAAGTTAAAATGTGGCTCAACAAAGTTGGCTAAGACGGATTTTACGAGTCAGTTATAGAGATCGGGTCTCAATCAAGGAAATCCTATGCCGAACTGGGAGTCGACCCCTTAGTAAGGTTGTGACAGTAATAGCAGGATTATGCACTGTAGATGCCTCAGAATATGCATTTTGTTGGTTTTTGATACCGGATATAGTGCTTGGCTTCGCCCCGCGCTGTGGGAGTTCACAGCACTCCCCCAGACCCCTTTGCTGGCAATGGCGGGGAGTCTACAATATTCCACTAACTCCAGGAAGAATCTATTCTAGGCTACAATAAACGTCTTCTGAAAGAATGAAGGGATTACTTGAGTACATACACCCACGCACACACACATTTTTTTTCGGGGGGGGGGGGTGGAGAAACCCTCTTCCCCCGAAAAAAAATCCTGGCTACGCTCATGCAATCACTTACTAAATCTCCCTCAAGTACTTAGACATTACTAGGCCACTGTTTCAGCAGTAAATGTCACACACATCTTTATTGAAACAATGTCGATGTCAAGAGAAATCATTGAGTATATCAGCTCATGGGAGAGAACTGAGATTAGAACCACTGTTTCAATACATCGCCGCGTGGCAATCATTGACCATCTGATAACGTGCATGACGTCAAGCGTACAATACAGTTTGGTTGGGGTTTTTTTCCAGTAAGAAGTAGAAGACGACACGGGGGTGGGGTGTGGTAGTCCATTTGATCTTTTAATCATCTTTATCTTTCAATCTAGGTCGCCTCTTGGGCCAGAATTTCATTGTGTTTGTGAGTAAAATAAGGGAGTTGGGCGGTGTCATGTCTTACCCAAGTAGAGATGTGTGGCTTAAGAGAAGGGGAGGTGTGGATTGCCGTTTTAAATCTATTTTGAAAAGCTCTGATTGATCTACCAACTGACATATCACTAAGTCTGACTTGAAAAGAGGTATTGTAAAAATCCAACAAATTCTCACAGTAAATGTGAGGCCAAATATTAATTTAGATCTAAACTTTTTTTTTTAATACTTCAATTTTTTTTAAAATTAACAGTTGATGTATATCTGGGAAATTTAAATTTGGCTAAAAAAAAAAAACATGGCATAGTCAACCGTAGTTTACTGAGATGTTTATTAAATTTTAAGTTGCTTTCAGTTTATTGACAGAATATCCAAGCTTTGCTTATATTTTTTTACGTAAATGTAATATAGAATAAATCTAGATCTAGAAGTAGACTTTCAAAGTTCTCTATAGGATGTATAGTTAGACCACGATCTAGATGCCTACAATAAATAATTACACAGTCGTAGCTTTCTTAGAAGGAAGAACACGACTAAATAAACGATACAGAGCCTGGGAGAAAATCAACGGGCGTAGCCGGTGTGTAATGCTAGTAATATCTAAAGGTACCCCTTTCAGACCTTACAATTTATGGTGGCAGATGATGTACAATTCATCTGCTTCTATGACCGACGGTATGTGTATGTGTGTGTCAGCAGCAGAGTGCGGTGCATCTGTAGAAAAAAAATCCTAAATCAATACCAACATTTTTGTGTTCAAAATAAATTTTGTTATTGTAATCAAATGAAAAAGAAAACAATAATATGGGCGTATTTGTGTTAGAGAACTGCCGATCAACCTTTGTGAGACCTCGATGCAAAACCACTGCGTTGGTAAACCATAGATCAAATTAACTATATCGATATATCTTAAAGCATGAGACTCCAAAATCAGACTATGCTTCTTGGACAGACAATTGGATCATGGACTTGAATAGATTGGATATATATTGTTGTAACCCTACCTTGCACCAGTGCTTGAGGTGCGCACTAGTGAACGTAAACAGGAAGACACTAGAATGGAGAGAAGAACAGTGCATCAGGGATTGTGAAGAGTCTGGATGTTTGGAAACTAAGAGGCCAACTTTTGTGCTGCCTGAAGGTTGTAGTAGGGACCTGGAGCGAAGCGGGGAAGGCTGTCGTTGGTCCACATTCGGGTTAATTAGCAAAGGACTGGTATACTTAGTTGTAAGACTCTGAGGAAGCTGAAGGATGTTATGTGTATACCGTAGTGAATAAACACATTTATTTATTTCCTGTTAAACTGTGTTGAGTTGCATGCCTTTTCGTTGAGTGCCTAACCTAGAGGTACAACAATATATATATATATATATATATATATATATATGAGAATTTAAAAAAAAGCAGTGTTTCTCAAACTTCGGCGAAAATAAAAAAAAATAAAAAAATATAAAAAACAGTCATGTTGAGGCCTTTGTCTTTGGGGTTCGCCAAAAGCGTTTTCTTGCATTCTTCGCCGCAGAAACGCATTCTCCTGACGTTTACAGTTCATTATTCATCCTCTTAAAAAAAGTACCTTTCGAATAATGTTTTAATTAAAAATATTGTAGTATGAATTTATAGGCCCTTACTACATTGCAAATACAACCGATTTGTTCCTTGAAAAAATTAGATACCCCTCAGATTTAGATTACGGCATTAAGGATCGCCGCCGAAAAAAAATTATTCGAAAAATAATATTTTTTAAAAAAGCTCATTTGTAACTGATACATTTTGTTCAATAGGCCTGTGTGTAACTTTGTTTGTTACAGAACTGTAATTTAACGCTCTAAACAAAAAATTTCGGAAGTGGGAAGAGAAATTAAGTGGATCAATTAGGTTCTACTCAAAATTTTCTGCATTTTCAGGATTCAAGCACAAATCGTGAGCTATAGTACCAAATGTATTTAACTAGAAAACTAGCAGATTGAGTAAAGGTTGAGAAACAGCGACAAGGAAAAGAACTCATCTCAATTGTTACTCTTATACTGACAAAATGTCGTATGTATTCTAAATTTTTCCAAAACGAAGTCTTTCTTAAAATAATTATGATAAATTCATGTGAAATTACACAAAACTCTGTCGCCATATTGGACTATTCTGTTTTAAAACGTCTGAGCTAGCCAGGAAAACCAGTGACTTGGCAGAATTTAAGTCATTGGTTAATATGCATGACTAAATGCATGACGTAATCATCTTATTTTTTGAAGTAACGTCTGTATTATATAAGATAAGAAAACGTCATGATTTCGTCTGGAAAGGGGAGAGGGCGATAGAGTGAAAACGATTAATCCTCGCTCTTTTTTATAATTTCTGCTAATGATTGCATTTGGCATTAAAAAATAGGGGTGGGGTGACTCGATATACAAATTTAATTTATAGCTTATATAAATTAAATTAATGACAGTTTTTTTTTAATTTAGTAATTTCTTAACGAAATACGAAAAGAAAAAGTATTGGTTTGTCCGATGGGTACCACCTGGTACAACCCTTTTTCATTTTATATTTACGAATAATAACATTTGAGATTAGAGTGTGGTGCGACATAATATACAAATAGGTTTAAATATCAATTTGTAGCGTATATTATATAGATATTCAACTAATTTTGTTTATTAACTATGATTTCTCCATATATCGCCCCTACCGCCCCCCCTGGATCCGCCAGTGAGATGACCTGATGGTTAAAATAGTAAGACTCGGGGGGGGGGGGGGGGGAGATGTTACGGCCAAGTCCCAGGACGATCCTCCTACAGGGCACAGGGCAGAAGAAAAAAAATGACAGAGAGAATCGCACATCTACTTCGATGCAGAATGACAATCTAGTTCGATGCAGATCGACAGCTAGTGCCCTCCATTGAATCGACTCGCCACACTATATCATCATATCTACAACCAAGAAATGCCCTTGTAACTTAGCGAACTGGTCACTCCATATGTCCCTTGGTGAGCTCCATGGACCAAAGCTTTGGAACTCGCTCCCCATTGATCTCAACCAAACATATTTCACTACATTGAAGAAGAACATTAGAACCTGTCGGTACAAAACTTGTTTTCATTAGCTTTTCCTTTTAATTCTCGTGTTTATGTATGTTATGTTACCATTGCGCCACGAGCCTACATTATGTATGTTATGTTACCATTGCGCCACGAGCCTACATTATGTATGTTATGTTACCATTGCGCCACGAGCCTACATTATGTATGTTATGTTACCATTGCGCCACGAGCCTACATTATGTATGTTATGTTACCATTGCGCCACGAGCCTACATTATGTTTGTTATGTTACCATTGCGCCACGAGCCTACATTATGTATGTTAACAGCGCTATATAAACTCAATAATGATTAAATTACATAGCTGATTAACACTTCCAAACGTCTGTACACCGGATACACCAAACAGCCATCTATTTCTAGTTATCCGCCATAGATACACATCTCCATTAGTTTGAATACGACATATATTACTAAATGAATTTTTAAACAAACACGAGGCTGAGAGTTGTAAAAAAAAAACAGCGACTTATTGTCAATCTTTACTAGCATCATAGTAGCATGAAACCAGCGCCATACAGCTCAATTGAACTTCTAGGGCTCTTTGAACATCTGAGATGATGAAGTTAAAACCACACTTACATGAAGGTAAAACCACACTTACATGAAGGTAAAACCATACTTACATGAAGGTAAAAAATCTCTTGCCACACTTCACTGCAGCACTAACACGTATTACATTTCACCGATCTCAGTCACAGTGGAGGGAGGGATCGAATCATTGTAATGGACAGAATAGCACTAAACTGTGACCTCCTTAGAGGCTACTACTAAACATAAATGTTACATATAGAATGACAGAACAGGGTACATAATTTGTATGCATAATTAAGAGAAAAGAGTGAATTAAATATGGCGGATAAATCGAGGCCTGGTAGCACTTGCCCTGGTCGGACAAATCTATTTACGCCTACAGAAATAAAATATTTATATAAAAAATGAGTGCCTTTAAATGTCAAACGCCGGCATTATTCATTATATCAGAATATTTACGAATAAACTACTCGATCTACGTTCTACTACTGTCCATAAACAACTGGTTCATGGACATTCGGTTCACAACATATAGTTCTCAGGGGCCACCAGGGCTATTGGTTCACCGTTCAACTGCTAGGTTCAACTCAGCGAAATGATAAATACATTTTATGACTTTTATATAGCGCTACTTTCATGCTTATAGCATGCTCAGAGCGCTTTGGTCCAATCTCATTTGTGAGACCAGTGGATGGATGGGGTATCTGGGAGAAGGTTAGGCGCTCAGTAAACACAACTCTGCTCGAGTCGGGTGTCGAACCTCGAGCCCCATTCATAGTTAGTCATCCAAGTGCAAGCGTATTTGGTCTCTCGACCACGTTTCCCACTGATACTAAATTTGTTTTGTTTTCTAGTGTTGTTGCGTACCTTTGTGTCTCGTCCACTTTTTTTATGCATGTCTGTGGGTGTACGTTGTTGTCCTCTTCTTTTCCCTGGTCGCGGTGTAGCTGTGGTTTACAGCGTGTAACCAGTTGAGGGGGGGGGGGGGCGGTGCCAGTTTGGAACTAGTGACTAAAACATGGATGAGATTCAGTGCAGTTTGGGTCAGTATTAGTCGATATGTAGGTACCCCAGGGGCGTTTCGTACCGCAATGCTATGGGTTTACTGTTAAATTTAACTGCATATTGTTGCACATATTGTTATTATATTATAATGGTATTATATCTCTACATAATATCATGTATTCATTCATTATGCATTCCCACAACGTGTTAACAGTTCAACTGTATCCTTATATTCATATGATAAGTTTGAGTGACTGACTGAGAGGCTCCGTCGGGGTGGGGGGGGGGGGGAGGCCATCGAACGAGCATACCGATTTTTAACTATTACCCACGATCTAGATTCTAGCAGAGGCCCATTCAATTACAATACCGAAACGCACATTGATCATAAGTTCATAACAACACTACACATCAAGGTTCGGTCATTATTTGTAGTTTCCAGATCTACAGTAGGTATCTTAAGGCGGGGTGTGTCGCCTGCTTCTGATTTATAGAACAAGGGCTATGCCCTAAACATGGTGACGTGGCTGGGTGGGAGGGAAGGGCTGTAACAAGATATTTCCTTCATTAGTACTGGTGTGTGCGGCCTTACAAAGACCAATACCTTGGAGCTGACTCGTTTCTTTGCACCTTAGAAAGGGTGGGTGGCAGTCGGAATGAAGCACGCGTGTGTATTTGTGGGCGTGTGTGTGTGTGTGTGTGTGTAAGGATGGGGACAGATTAAGACATTTAAAGGTACAGTGGTGATAGAAAACAAAACTAGGGGAATGGAGGCTTAGGTGGGGTATTATGCCATGTCAAAATATCATCAACGAACTCACCCAAACAGCGCTGTGCATGTCATCAACGAACTCACCCAAAGAGCCCTGTTCATATGTCATCAACGAACTCACCCAAACAGCCCTATTCATATGTCATCAACGAGCTCCCCCAAGCAGCCCTTTTCCTGTGTCATCAACGAACTCACCCAAACAGCGTTTTTCATGTCATCAACGAGCTCCCCAAGCAGCTCAGTTCCTGTGTTATCAACAGACTCACCCAAACAGCCCTGTTCATATATTATCAACGAGCTCCCCAAACAGCCCTGTTCACGTGTCATCAACGAACTCACCTAAGCAGCCCTGTTCATATGTCATCAACGAACTCCCCCAAGCAGCCCTGTTCCTGTGTCATCAACGAATTCACCCAAACAGCCCTGTTCATATGTCATCACCAAGCTTCCCCAAGCAGCCCTCTTCTTGTGTCATCAACGAACTCACCCAAACAGCCCTGTTCATATGTCATCAACGAACTCACCCAAACAGCCCTATTCATATGTCATCAACGAGCTCCCCCAAGCAGCCCTTTTCCTGTGTCATCAACGAACTCACCCAAACAGCGCTGTTCATGTCATCAACGAGCTCCCCCAAGCAGCCCTGTTCCTGTGTCATCAATGAACTCACCCAAACAGCCCTGTTCATATGTCATCAACGAACTCACCCAAGCAGCCCTGTTCCCGTGTCATCAACGAATTCACCCAAACAGCCCTGTTCATATGTCATCACCAAGCTTCCCCAAGCAGCCCTCTTCCTGTGTCATCAACGAACTCACCCAAACAGCCCTGTTCATATGTCATCAACGAACTCACCCAAACAGCCCTAATCATATGTCATCAACGAACACCACCAAGCAGCCCTTTTACTGTGTCATCAACGAACTCACCCAAACAGCGCTGTTCATGTCATCAACGAGCTCCCCCAAGCAGCCCTGTCCCTGTGTCATCAATGAACTCACCTAAACAGCCCTGTTCATATGTCATCAACGAGCTCCCCCAAGCAGCCCAGTTCCTGTGTCATCAACGAACTCACTCAAACAGCCATGATAAGATATAAAAAAATATATCCAAACAGCCTTGTTCATGTCATCAATTAACTCACCCAAACAGCCCTGTTTATATGTCATCAACGAACTCACCCAAGCAGCCCTGTTCCTGTGTCATCAACGAATTCATCCAAACAGCCCTAGTCATATGTCATCAACGAACTCACCCAAACACCCCTGTCCCTGTGTCATCAACGAACTCACCCAAACAGCCATGTTCATATGTCGTCACCAAGCTTCCCCAAGCAGCCCTCTTCCTGTGTCATCAACGAACTCACCCAAACAGCCCTGTTCATATGTCATCAACGAGCTCCCCCAAGCAGCCCTTTTCCTGTGTCATCAACGAACTCACCCAAACAGCGCTGTTCATGTCATCAACGAGCTCCCCCAAGCAGCCCTGTTCCTGTGTATCAACGAACTCACTCAAACAGCCATGATAAGATATAAAAAAAATATATCCAAACAGCCTTGTTCATGTCATCAATTAACTCACCCAAACAGCCCTGTTCATGTCAATGAATTCAACAGTTAATCAATATAACAATAGGATTGACTATGTAACAGTAAGTCTGTGCAGCATTAGGTCTTTACAACAGAAGGTCTCTACAGCAATAAATGTCTCCAACATCATGTCTCTGCGACAGTAGGTGTCTATGACAGTTGGTAGGTCTTTACAACATCAGGTCTCTATGGCAGTAGGTAGATCTTAACAACGGTAGGTCTCTACAACACTAAGTCTATAAGTGACAGAACGATGCTTACCTTTCAATGAACACCACCTCACACACACACGCAGTCACTTACTCTTTTGCCTGGTTGGAAATACTTTGCATTAATGGACGAGTTTATGCCGTGTCAGACATATTTTCAACATCTGACCTAAGGCCTACTTAAGTTAAAACATGTTCACTCTCTCTCTCTCCATATCTATCACAAGTTTTCTTCTCACTTTTCATCTTTCTACTTCTCGTTAATTCTCTTTTGTCTTCCCCCCCCCCCTATTCCTCCCTTCCTCCTCCTATTTTAAATCTTCTAACTTCCGTACCGGCGAGGTGGGGCGAGGCATGAAAAAAGAGCACATGTACGGGGGGGGGGGGGGGGAGGGGGTTTCGAAGACAGGGTTGTAAACACATCTCTCTATAGGCGGAAGTAATCAGATCGACAGAAAAAATGACCATTCTATAAGTAAGGCCAACACACTTTTACGCCAACGTAGTCGCGTTCTCTGTCCATTGAACTGCTCCATCTCTATTTTACCCCGCCCTCCCCCGTTTGTTTAAATTAGATTTCTAAATTTGTACTATTTGAGCTGTGAGTGGATCTTAGTTTTACTATCTCAGTTGTGTAGCTCTTAGCACTTGACCTAGATAGGGGAAGTAACCCTTGAAGGATTATGGGCATGCCATGGCTTGAATTGTACTGATGTGCACAAAATCCAAAACCAAACCAAATAGACGCTTAAAGACTTTTTTTTTTTTTTTTGCAAAGCTTCTATCACCTCACTCTGGTCAAAAGTTTGAACACTTCATTTCTCCCACACCCGTTCTCGGAGCACGTTGAAACTTTGCACATTTATTCACTGGCGTAGACAAGACACGAACCAAAAAAAAATTAACATATTTAGTCAATTAATTACTGGTTATTAATTATTTCGCTTGATACCAACAAGGGAAATTAATCCTTCAGTATTCACAGATATGTCTAAATATGTCGGGTTTCGTCCACTTAATTTCTCCAACACTCATTTTCGGATCAAGATGAAACTTTTAAAAATTATTAATTGTATCTAACAAAACACGATTCAATTAAAAAATTAACCAATTAGTCAATTAATTACGATATTAGTAATTAATTTTTATATTTGTTATCAAAAAGGGAATTAACTTCTACATTCTTGAGTGATATAATTATAAGTTAGGAGTTCTTCCCCTTAGATAAGCTTTGTTTTTTTTTAAAGAATATTTTATAATTCGCTTAACTCTCTTTCAATCTTATTATTGTATAAATTGGTTAATGAATGTGATTACCCCCTCCCCCTATCACATTTTACTTTCAACTTGACACAAAATCTAAATAATAAATTGTTTCAACAAGGCGCAAATCTTAAATGTCACACGTGGCATAAAATTACACCGCGACATCAAAAAATCAGAAGAAAGTGACATCTTCATCTCATCGAGACATAAGCTGGGAGTGGAGGGTGGGTGGGAGTAGACAGGGGGATGCCCGCGGCGATCGTCGCTTGAGTGATTTTCAGATTTGACAAGGGCAGCATGCCACTAGGCCGACATTGCTGCTGTTTCTATCTTTTGTAGTCCAATGTCAGTGTGTGACTTGCAGCAGCGCCTACATCTTTTCGATGAAATTGCCTCGTGAAAGAACATGTCCATGGTCGCCAATAACAATTACAACTTCAAACTAAATAAAATAACACCATAATCCATTGCTACTAAAACTAAACATCAATCGCAGATGAAGCAACAGATTTAGAAATTAGAATTGTGGACACCAAAATGAACAGCCTTCTATTTCTTGCTAATGTATACAAGCATCAGGATGTCACGGTAACGCACTACTACGTATACCCAACTACAACTTGATGGTGAGGTATTTTAAAAAAAATGTCCCAATGGAGGAGTCCAGATAAGTAGTATAAAACCACAAAACAACAAAGCACCCTAATGTTTGTGTTTATTTTAAATAAGTCTACCACTAATGACAACTGACGTGTATGTATGATGCGGTCAAAAAGAAATGTTTACGATTTCTAAAGGACGGAAATATTCTATCTGGCATGTTTTTAGGCAGGGATATAATAACTGTGCATAATAGAACAGGAGCTGTGTAACCTGTTCTCCTGACACTAAAGCCCCACAAGAGGAGCATGTCACGTGACTTGACGGTGACATACCAAAGAAACAAATTAGATAAAAACTAAGGACAGCACACGTTTACAAGTCGCTCTACAAAGATCTAATGGGTGTAGGCACACACACACACTTCTAGTCATGTTAAATGTGTGTGTGTGTGTGAGGGAATGGTAGAAATCTTTCCTAAAGAGCATGGTATAAACATAGGAGGCGCGGTGGTTGAGCGGTAAAGCGCTTGGCTACCGAACCGGGGTCCGGGGTTCGAGTCCTGGTGAAGACTGGGATTTTTAAATTTCGGGATCTTCGGGCGCCTCTGAGTCCACCCAGCTGACATTAGTTGGGTAAAATTAATTTCGGTTGGTCGTTGTGCTGGCCACATGACACCCTCTTTAACGGTATGCCACAGAACCATCATCTGACCTATAGACCACAAGGTCTGAAAGGAGAACTTGACTTTATGGCATAAAGCACAGACCACTATATTAAGATTGATATAAAGTTATAAAGCATTGATGAATGTAGGTGAGTATAAAAACATAGACTACTACAGAGAATAAATAAAGCATAGATTTGTATACATAATCTACTAAAACAAAGAATTCATTTATACAGAGCATAGATTGAAGTAGAGAAGATATTCATTAAAGGCAGGCCTTTAGATGAATAGAAAGCGTGGCTAAACAAAGATCACTAAAGATCAAAGATTCAAACTCAAAATCGCATGATTTACTAGGGATGAAAATTACAACAGCCCCTTCCCCCTGTCTCAGTGTTATTACAAGTTTAGTTTAAAATGAACATCTGTGTTTCGAAGATATGCGTATATTTCCATACGAAACTTTATTATTGATACAATATCTCTGTTTGGATTATGGGAAGTCAATGACGCATCCTTATCCCCATTAGATCTACACATTGATGCATCCTTAGATCTACACATTGATGTATACTTAGGTCTAAACTTCGATGCATACTAGCCTAGGCGTAGATGTAGATTGAACAATGTAATTGTTTTTCCTGCCAAAGATTTATGTCTGCTCCTGACTTCAGGCATAGAGACACACTCAGCTCCTTCTCTGTCCCTCCCTCCAAACCATCTATCCCTTGCCCTCTCTTTCTCTCTGATAGTACTGTCTCAAGATTCCAGAGATATACAACTAACAGAGCTCTAACAGATGTACAACTTACAGAAAACTTTGTTACAAATCCGCAAAAGATATAACAGGGAAAAAGGACAAAAAATAAACAAAACAAAATGGATAGAACAACAGAACACATTAAATACACACACACAAAGTTTAAACTAACAAGAGATAAACTTATCAGTTAACTGCATTACAGTATACTAAAAGATGTCACGTGTATAAAGATAAAGCATCAGTCACACACCCACAGGTCAGTCAACAAATAAATCAAGCCTCTTAAGCTCAGTCACAAGCAACAGCAGAACAAAATAAAATCAAGTTTTGAAACTCTATGAAGTAAATGACTCTTGTTTCCTAAAGATAGTTTTGTGCTAGACATCTTTGCTTTGGAAGATCACAACGAAAATGAGCAATAATGTCAAGAAAAACAAATTCCTTATTGCTAAAACTTACAAACCTCTTGAAAAACATTTTTTTAAAACATTGTACAATATCAGAAAGTAAAAGGAAGATCAGATCTGGCTTAGTTTTTGTTAAAAAAAATAAAATCTTTGTCAGCTTTTTATCATGATTTCTGCTCATTTCTATTTCAGTTTAATCATTAAACCAATTTTCGAAAAGAGTAAAGTCATATATAGACACACCTGTTTAATTGTTAGTTAATTCTGCCCACAGTTTGATGATTGCCCCAACAGACAGCATTGGAGAAAAACTCCAAGACCATTGCTAAGCAGACTGTCATTCTCTCCTGTAGTTATTTATGATAAACATATACTTACCTTATCAGTTTAAGAAAACAGTCTTTGGTCAATAACACCAAAACTTTCTTTTAAGGGAAGCAACACATCTGTTGCTCGAAAAAAATAAATCCAAGAATATTCTAAATCACCAATGCCCTCCACAAATTGTAGTCACAATAAAACAAATCCTTGTCCACTGTTCAATCAATTGTTGTTGGCCATTTTCCCTTCCAGATGTTGACATAGCCAGAGATATAATCATTTCAGAATATGCCTAAGTGAACACACAGCCTGATCTGCAATTCTTGTTATGCACAAAACTTCTGCTTTCTTTGGGAGTCATGTACATGCAAACTGGAAAAAAAAAAAAAATTTTAAATGTCAATTGCTTCACAGGATCCTAACCCACATTGTGGTGATTAGTTGTAAGGTTTTTGTTTGTTAAAAAGTAAATAATGCTTTTCAGTCATGTTATTAATTTCTTCCAAAGGAAATAATATGCTTTTCAATCATCTTACTAGTTAAAAAAAAAAGTTTTATGACATTATTGAAAAGAAATACAATAATTAACATAAAGTTTTCCAATTATTATTCGATCATTTCTAAACTTTGCATTTTTTACCATAACATTGATAAATGAGAAAATCTCAGTTAATTTTAAAAGCATCATGAATGTTGATAGGCTGAGATTGTATTTTGTTGTGTGATGAATTAGAGTTAAGATGTTAAGGTACATCTCATCATGTGAGTTAAGAAGCATTTCCCTTTTTACTCAAGCATTCTTGTGATTTCACTAAGTAAGTTGAAGCAAATATTTGACACTCCAGCCTTCCTTCTCCCAGGTTTTAGAGTTTGGAACTCTTATTTCAGAATAAGCAAAAGAAAACAAATTTAGGTTCATAACATAACATACCATAGTTTCAAGGGATTTAAACAAGTCCAATATTGTGAGCATAGAGAGCATTTTTGCAGCTTTTGATTTGGGATAAAGCTATTTTCTATGGTTTTTGATCATTTTGTTTTGCTTAAAACGTTGAAGCCTATATATTTCTAGTTATAAACTGCATTGTTCAAAAATGCATGCTATCAAGCAGAATTCAATTGATTTTGGATAATCCAAATTGGAATTTCAAAAGAATCTATATCTAGCCCATTTGAAAAACAAAGGAGCAAGAGTCTACCAGCAACAGATGTACTGTCATCTGCTTTATTTAAACATAGGCATGATGTTAACACTTTAATGTAACATGATGTTTGAGTTATTGACTATGTAATTATATGCACGATTGACCAAGACCTAATAAATATGTGTCATTAGAAATACTTTTATCAATTGTTTTTTTTTCAGCTTTCAGCGTTCTCAATGCGCTATGATCCTATCACTTGTCTGGAACAGTTGTGAAAGGGGGAGGGAAGAAGGGGGTATCTTGGTAAATTTTTACATGATTGTTTTTTTTTAATGCCAAAAAAAAAAAATTTCACTCAGCTCAAGAGTCCTCATGAGGACTAATTCAACTTATACCACCACATCAGTCAAGAATGATTTCTTTCCCTAGTTTAAGATACCAGTACTAAACAAAATAATTAATTAACTAATTGGCTAATTTCTTTTTATTGATTCTTAGGTTGTCAGGTAAAACAAATAATTGTGCAAAAATTTCAGCTTAATCTGAGATTGGGTGTTAGAGAAATAATGTGTACAAACTTTTTACCATATAAACAGAGTGAATTGATATAAGCTTTGTAAAAATGTGTAAGAAACTAAAGTCTATCATGCTGTCAAAATAAATCCAAATAGACATTGAAACAATCATTGTCTCATAAGTACTCTCAGATTAACCATATTTAGTGTAATTTTGATCACTATAGCATTTATCTTTAAATTACTAACAAGCTAAAGAAAAAACTATGTTAATACTCCAACATTTAAAATTTTTAATATATGACATTTATAAAATTGTTTTCCCAAAACAGAAGACCTTTTAAACATTATTTAAATTATGGAAACAAATGTACAAAAATCCTACAATTCTAAAAATGAAACTGGCCTATATTATAACATTACCCAAAATCAATAAAGCAATAAAGAATGAAAGCACAGTTTAAAAAAAAAAGTGAGCACCTAAACATCTGCACACATGGTCATTAAAAGTATTTAGTTCATATTTCAATATGAATCAATATAACACAAGGTATTTTTTCTTGTAGCAGATGTTATTTTAAAGGGAGATAAATATTTAAATCTAGGTCTATGCAACATTACTGTAGAAACTGTTAATACCTCCTTAGTTACTCCAATCTATTATTCAAACTATTATTACGGGTAACCTTTTTGTTCTTCTCTAAACTCCTTTAAAATATTGTTTCCTTATGCACAAAATAAAATTAGTAAATTTTATTAGACTTCTATAAGGCTTTGACAAGTTTACAAATTAGCTTTCTTAAAAAAAAAAAAAAAAAAAAAAAGTCTTTAAATATATAACAATTTCATAACTGATGTAGAGACAAATGTATTCATAAACATGTCTGAATCAACACAAATAACAGTAAACCCAGGCATCCTGCAAGGAATAGTTTTAGGTAGGTCCCCTTCTGTTTCTAATTTACATTTAAATGAACATCTAATTGGATTAGTTCATGAACAAAAGTTGATTATTTGCAGATGATTGCATAATTAAATAATACATAGAACAAAACAAGATAATGGAATTTAAAAACAAAGATTATTTACAGAACTTGGAATCAAATTGCAGCATGCATTATCACCTAGAACCACAGAATGTCTAGGTTCTGGATCTCTACTGTCTCTTGTCTACTAATGTAAATTTAGTAATTTAATGATACTCCCAAAAGCAGTAAATTATGATAAACTTTATCTACATAGTTATATCTAAGATATCATTCTGATCTAAAAAACTAAAGAGGCAGGTTTCAATATTTTTAGCATGACGATCACAAGCTCTAAACTACAAACTATCAACAATCACTATCCTACCTCTCTTAATGTATACATGCAGAGCCAAAGTGTTGCAGCATGGTTTTATTGTTGGCTGGCTGATGGGAATATTATTATGACATTGTTCATATTCATAAGTATTCAATGAATTGGTGGCTATGAAGATGTGGTTCATGTTTAGTCTGACTTAATGGATGTAATTTAGTAATCGTCTAATGATGGTTGACCTACAGACAAATGGGTTGGTCAATGGCCAATCTCTCCGTGTGGCTTCTGAAAGGACAAGCTCTATGTTGTTTTTTTGGTTGAACCATTTTTTTTTGCATCCTGTGAAATCTATTATCCTTTATCTGTGGTTCATGTTTAGTCTGACTTAATGGATGTAATTTAGTAATCGTCTAATGATGGTTGACCTACAGACAAATGGGTTGGTGAATGGCCAATCTCTCCGTGTGGCTTCTGAAAGAACAAGCTCTATGTTGCTTTTTTGGCTGAACCATTTTTTTTTGCACCCTGTGAAATCTATTATCCTTTATCTCTTCAAATGCTAAAAACTTCATAAAGATAGTGTTCTCAAAAGAAAAAAAGAAATGAAAATATCAATTTGATTGTATTAATTGCTTTTGTTTATTTTAACTGTCTAGTATAATGAAAAACAAGGAAGGGGAAATGTGAACAATTAAACATTAAATGTTGGAGTGAAAGAAAATTTCAAAACTAAAAGAAATTTGTTTTTGGGAAAATTAACTGCAGCTATTTTGATTATGAAATAAAGTTGTTTTATGCTTTCTGTAAGTAATCAGTTTAAATTATTCATTTTTTTTTTATCCAGACCTTGTTGCTAAGTTTCTTGGGCATTTGCATTGACCATTCAAGGTGCTACACATACAGTTTTTGCTAAACACCCATGTGCTTATATCAAACTTCGAGTTTCCCTCATAGATACTGGCAGAGAGACAGAGGTCTTTAAGGTCCACAGTAACAGACTTGGATGCAGACCCATCATTGTCTTGATATGTCCAGCTCATTTAGGTACTCGTAGCAGGTACATCAATAGTAAAACCTTCAGTCACATAACCAACTTCTTTTCTTGTTTCTTTATCTGTCTCTTTCCTTTCAGGTCTGTACTCATTGTAGAGATCTTTGCAGTAATCATTGTCACATTTATTGTCTTGAAAGTCACATTTTTTGTCTTACCAAAAACAAAAATTACAGACAGCGCCACCATACCCAGCACCTCCGTCATAACTGTTTGTACAGCTGCAACCTTGATTAGGTAACAGCTCTTTCATCAGCAACTCTAATCGGCTTTTCAGTGTACTCACTTGTGACCTAAATGTACCGGTACCTATTTGTTCCAGTATCTTGTTCTTCATGTCCATTTGTTACTGCATCTTGTTTCTTACTGTGCCCATTTTTACCTGCATGAAGTCTAAATGGCCAAGGAGCTCATCAGGGTATATTTCAAATTGGCAGGACTCCGGATCCTCATCTTCCTCAATCAGAGCTTGCAGTAGATGTTTCCTTATTCTTTTAGATGCATCTCAATCCTTGCCATCTAAATTCATTTCAAATCTAGCTCATTAAGCAGTGTTACAGATGCAGTGGACTTTGACACCAATGTAATAAATCTAAGGAAGGCAACTCAAAAAGGACAGGTGTTTATTTACAGGACATCAAATACACATAATTACAAGGTCAGCCTTATGCACAACTTCTTCATAAGCTCCTAGACTTGGGATGAACTTTACAATGTCAACATTCCTTCCAAGTCTAGTCTCTAACAGTGAATGAGCAGAAGCACACCTTCTGTCCTAACTTGGATGAAGGTGTGCAGCACTGTGCAAAGAAGAGTCATAATAAATAAACAATTCTAAGACAAAGTTAGTAAGTATATAATTTGTTGATTATAATTTATAAAAAGACTACTAAGACTAATAAAGAATAAATGGGCAAATGTTTGGAGTGAGCTTGGTACATTGAATGAAGTTAAATGCTCAGATCTAGACCTACTAGATAGATCTAGATTTATATAGTGAGAATATGGTTAGGCAAGAATGGCTATCCTTACCTGTACTATACTACAAAAGATCATCTGTATTAGAAATTTATTAAATTAATAAACAAAAAACACAAACATTCAACACACATCTAATCATGCAAACATAAAATAAATCTAAAAGTCGGTATAGAAGTCACTATCCCAGTAACCTAATTTTGGTAGAATAAGTGTGTTCATATTTTTATTTTTTGTGTTCGTATTTATGCATAATTTCAAAACATCTTAATGATTTAATGTGAGGGGCTATGCCTGGGGATCTTAAAATTTAGTTAATGTTAATATAGCATAATAATATATGAGTTTATTGATGCCTAAAAATAGAGACTGTCTGAAATAAATTATGGTGTCGGAATCAAATAATGTGGGTCAAATTTGTCCGAATTAAATGAAAACACACGGCCTCTTTGACCTTAAATATAATAACAAATATAAGTTAGGGGTACAAATATAAGTAGTCATCCTTATTCTCCTTTTTACCTTAGGCTTAAACTAAAGAAGATTTTGATACTTCATTTTCTTTTCTATGTCGAACCATTGTCAAATAATGCGCTGTCAAAGTCAAACTTTCAAATTTGGGCATATAGGCATAAACTAATAGGTGTCCGAATAGCATAAAGTACTCTAGTATTAGGGCGGGATTAGGGTATATAGATTATAGATCATTAGTAGATAAACTTTCATAAAGTAGATTTATTAGTATTACTACTATTCTATGTAGATCTAGTTATTCTAGTAAGTATCATTTACTATAGCTTTAAAGTATTGACTGTGTGTAAATTGACATTGATTTGATGATTGACTAGAATTACTAGATCTAAATCTAGATACTAAGATATTACTAGATCTTAATTTAATAGTATAGACACTATAGACTAGATGATAGTCGATAGTTATTTTATTACAATATTTATTAGTAGATCTAGATCTATTCTAGAGTAGTCTCAGTCTATGACTATATTAGTATATTATAGTATATTTTATTTTTATATTTTTTTGTACTGTATTATATTATAATAATACATGAGTGTATTATAAAATTATAATAATATAATTATTATTATACTAATTCTTGTTACAAACTTGTAATTGTATGTAACATTTTAATTTTAACATTACCATTTTGTTTCCGTGAAAGTAGCTTTACTTTAAGGTAAACTAATACCGCTTTATGGCCTAAATAGATTGGATTCTAGACCTCTAGATCGATCTCTAGACGTCTAGATTTTAGATCTATTCTAGATTAAATCTGAATCTGGGATTGGTGTGAAAGTACAATATTAATATTACGAAGAGAAATATAAACAACAATAACATTGCGAGTGCTCGCCCATTGACGAAGAGTCCTGGTCAACTTAAAACCAAATCTATGGAAAAGTTAACTTATATCTATACCAAAAAGTCAACATCCCGTTATTATTAATTGTAAAAAGAAGATATTATATATTATTAATGTTTAAAGAATATTCATCTAATAGATTAAGATCTTACTACAGCTCTAAACCATTCTATATATTTTCAATTAACATTGCCGTCAAATCACTAAATAAAATTTAACGATCTGATATAAACTTTTCACATGTAAATTATGACTGTGTCTGGACTGGTGTGAATATATATTTTGGTTTTCTATAGTTATCGTATTTTTTTTGGTGACAAATTTCCATATGGATAACAAAGATTATTATTATTATTATTGTGTGAATTTTGAAGAAGAATGTAATATCATTTTTTAACGATCTTATCTGGCATACAAAAAGAAAACGAAAACAACGGGAAGTAGATATACATCTAGATTTAAGTAATGGGAGGGCTTTATGAATCTTGCATTGACATAAGAGTCTAATTATTATCAATTATGAGAGTGTTAAAATGAGCGAACGTCGTCCAATAAGGTATAACTAATTATAGGTTAGCATTTATCTAAATTATGTAGATTAGATTTAATGGAAAAATTCAACTTTGAACTTAAATTCAAGTACTGTACGCTCACTGTGACTGTACCCGTACCGTCACTTACCGTGTAAGTTAGTAAAGTGTAAGGCGTGTACCGTGTACGGTATGCCTAACCTAATCCTAATGCCTGGGCCTTGCTCACCAACTAAGCAACTTCATGAACTTGCTCACTGAACTGAAGTCCAGTGAAGTTGCTGCTTACCCCAACTCCAACTATCACTAGTATCACTAACTATGTCTTGAGTATTTGAACTAGTCATAATCTCATAATCACAGGCCTAGGCCTAGGCCTAGTAGTACTAGATCTAGAGTAAAGTGCAAGTTCGAGCAGCCCCGATTTGTCAAGAGGTTCGAACAGTTCACTTTTTATTGCTAAAACTTTTTTATTTTAATGTTTACTATATTGCTACTGCGCATGCACCTTTTTTCTTTACTCCCGACACATACTATTTCCTTTTCCTTGTAAAGGCTAAGTTCATGGTGAGGTCAAACTCAGGAGGTCTGGAGTTATTCTTTTTTACTACCCGGTAGTGAAGGAAATGGGTAATGGGCTCAAGGCTATTTTTAAGTCTGATTGCTCATCAGCTTAAAGAGACTATTTGAAGTTGTGGAGGGTGGGAAATGGTGCAATGGATGGTGTTCTTGCGCTAGAGTAAAAAGAAAATGACTTAATAGTAAAAATTAAATATTAAAACATGTTTTTAGATATATTTTCTTTGATCTGTTCGAACCTTTCATCAACCCGATCGAGCTTACTAACTGGGGAAAAATCCGCTAGAGGAAAAGTACGCTTGGCGATACTTACCCTACCCCTCTTTGACTTCGTATTCAATTTTAACTAAGCCCAGTGATACATTAAATCCAATCTATTTTTATAGAAAAAAGGATGAGGAATTCAGAGATACTATCAGTTTTTTCATACGTCAGACTGTTACGGTGCTATAAAAATCCAAACTTGAAAATTGCTGCCAGCGGGCTTAATGCGCTCGAACTTCGCACTTTACTCTAGTAGTTGTAGCTAGAGAGTAGATCTAGTTTTAGTAGTTTAATGTTTTACTAGTCTAGACTCTAGTCTATAGTTACTTAGAGATATACTATGGATTCTGATAGATCTATCATGATATAGTTAATAGTAGTGACACTGTCAGTATTGACGCCTAGATGTAGAGATTAGGCTGTTAGGGATAGTCGGAGTTTAGTCAAGTTTAGTCATTTCTACAATTCCCCACTTTGTATGATAGGAAAAGCAGCACCAGGGACCAGGTTTTTGAAAGAGCAAGTATTGAATTAAGTGCGATAAAATAATAAGGGACTGTGCTGACTGTCAGGTTGGAGTTCAATGTGTTGCTCTAAGACATAAGTTCAGTGCCTTTCCGGGTTCCCCCCACCTGAACAGTGTAATTCAAAGCAAAGAGTACTAGCATATAAACTACAAAAAAATGAACAACGAAGAAATGTCATTGAACTGAAACATTATTATTATAGCTTTTATATAGCGCTACTTTCATGCTTATAGCATGCTCAGAGCACTTTGGTCCGATCTCATTTGTGAACCAGTGGGGGGGGGGGGGGGGGGGGGGTATCTAGGAGTTGGTTTTCCATGCTGCCTTTAGGCGCTCAACATTATCAATTAAACAACAATTGTTCAAAACGAACAATATTTAATAATTCATAATTGTAAATTAACAAGATATTTCCATGTGTATCAATTTCATGGTCGTTAACATTACATTAGTAATTGTTCAAATAACACACCTTTAACACGCACACTCCATCTCGGTGCCCTACAGAACAGCAGCTTCATACACCACAAACAACGCTAGCTAAAGACACAGCTTCAAGGGCAGGAAGGTGACACTCCCATAGCCCCAAGCCTAACACCCTGAAACGAAAGAAAACCTAGATCTAGTGATGCCGCTACAACAAAGAACTTTTCATTAGATCAGCCTACTTAATAAACTACATACTTAAGTACCGTTAAAACGGGGAAACAGAAAACCAGTTAACACAAAAGTTCTCTCCACTGGAGGAACTAAAAGTGATGTAAACACACACAATATTCTAGACAACAAAATGCGCCTAATACAACTTACTGCCTATACATGAAAACAAAACTATTAAACACAGAAAGAAAACTTCACATGCACGCGACTCTGACCTAGGTTCGAACAAGTGACCCTGTAAACGACAACACCCCCTAGCAGTAATGCACTGCAATGTGAACTAAACCTCTAGACCACCGGAAGGTCCAAAATAAAACATTTTTTATATTAATATATCATATAACTATATCAACTTGAAATTATCAAGGCTTCGAGTTACAGCCTACATTATTCCTAAATTAGATCTATTTCTAACAAAAATTTGCTAATAACCAACTAGTTGAAGACTGCAATTGCATTTAAAGGCATCCTAAAACATTATGGAAAATTTAATACCAACTAAATCTTGATTAGATATAGATCTAAATATTCACCATAGCTACTGTTTAGACTAGGGGTGCACCGGATAGTACTTTTTGATATCCGGCCGGAGCCGGATATAACCGGATAGTAAAATTAGATATTCGGTCGGAGCCGAATACCTACATGACTCAAACAGCTTGTTTTACTGAAGTTTTTGCAAATCTTCTATATAACATACCTATATTCATATTATTTTGTTATTACTTTCTTACTTTAAACTCTATCACTGATTGATACATTAAAATCAACAGCATTTATTTTTACAGATATGCTTATCATAAACTAATCTTTGTAACATGAGATGGTGTGTGCGTATGTATGAGGCCGCTAATTGTAAAGTAGAATGTGGGATAACTCATGCAGAATATATAAACTTATATGTAAATCTTTCAAAGGTAAAGTTCAATCTTGGTTTTATAGCGTAAATCTCTCTTAAGTACAATCTAAGTTGTATAGTGGGTAGATGTTTGTGTTCATGTATTTTACACCATCAACTTGTCATTAGGCTCGTGTTTAAAAGACCACAAACCGCTTCTGGTTTGTAACTTATACGGATAGTGGCTTAGTAAATATCTTAAGTAATTCCAGTAATAACGAGGAGTTACTTGACACTCTTAAATTTTATTAAGAATATTGTGATTCAATCAAGACACACACATAACACAAGAGTAAGATTTAAAGTTAACACGTTAGAAAAAGTAATTCAACAGTAGATGACTAATCATATTGCTGGTTGAGAAGTCTTTAGGTTTGCCTAGTTTACCACGTGACAACTATTTTACAAGCATTGCAAACTGCTTTAGAGTTGTCCATTGTTTTGACATTAAAATAACGCCATATAAGTGATGACTTTTTATCAGCCATTATTATTACTTTTCAATTTACTAAATGCCCTTGCAAGCCACTTTTATACCCGTGGCTTGTGATACAAAATACTTGTAGGGGTGTGTCCTGTAGTTCAGCGCTCTAATTGACATTTCTCTCCAAGTAATCAAACTTAGTGTCGTCATCTAGTGACCTCTAGACAGTGTCAATATGTCTTAACAATTTGCGTTAATCCATTCTGGCTTAAGAATGGTCAATGTCTATATTCTCTATCAATACATTGTCATGGATTAAACAAATAAGAAGTTGGGGGTGTTGAGTCTCTTGAGCCCTTCCTTTAAAGATACCCTTGGTCAGTGTCTGTTTGGCTTGTAGTCCTGACCCATAATTGAGACTTAACTCAAAGTAAACAAACTTATTACCCGTCCAATAGTATAAAAGGTGTGGTTTGTGGTCCAGACCCTTGATTGACAACCTATCTCATAATAAACAAACTCATACCAAATTAACCTTATAGAGATTTGACTTGTAGTCCCACCCCTAATAAAAATTCTACTCCAACTAAACAAACTCAGTTCCCTCATAAGATGTAACCTCTAGACAGTGTCAACACGTTGACATCTGGCTTAATGTGGTCAGCTGCCTATCTGTGAACTCAATGTTATGGACTAAACAAACAAAAGGAGGTGGGGGTAGCTCATCTCTACCTCTGGAGATATACCCGCACATCTAGACAGATTATCAGAGTGACGTAGTTAAGGAATATGACATGTTTACTAGACCACTCAAAGGTCAAGACAAGCCAGTGTGCCAGACATCGCTGCTACATATGTAATACGAATTTATAATGTAAAGTCTAGTCCCCCCCCAATAACAAACCTAGTTCCCTCGTGTGACCTCTAGAGAGGCTTACGTCTTGGGTCACCTGTCAATCAATGAACTCAATGTGATGGGCTAAACAAATAAAAGGGGGAGGGAGTTGTTCATCTAGAAATATACCTGGTTACCTTAGAGGTGTGGCTCTTGTAGTCCACCCCCCTCTCCCCCCCCCCCCCCCCCCCCAATAAAGATTAACTACTAAGTAAACAAACTCAGTTCCCTCGAAAGGTGTGACCACTAGAGAGTGTCTATACGGTGACATTAAACCTACGTCCATCGTATTTAACTTGTGGTTACCTGCCTATAAAAAACTCAATGTGATGGACTAAACAAATAAAAGGGGGTGGGAGTTGTTCATCTCTACCTCTGGAGATATACCCGCACAGCTAGACAGACGTCTGGTCAGCATGACGTAGTCAAGGAATGTAACATTTTAACATGTTAACTAACTTACTCAAAGGTCAAGACAAATTGAAAAAAGTGCCAGCCATTGCATCTCTGTATGTAAAGCGCATTTATGATGTAAAGTTTCATCTCTATTTATATTAAGTTATTAGCATGCCTTGTCTTTATAATAAACGATGTTTGGTGCATATTTATAATGGCTCTATTTTTAAGCACATTATTTTGTTTTCATATAAACATTAATACATTCTATAACAGACAGTAATGGAATGAGGTCCACTTTATGCATATTAAATAGGTGTATTTTTTACTATCCGGTAGTGATATCCGACCGGAGCCGGATAGTAAAAAATGCCAGATATTCGCCAGAAGCTGGAGCCGGAGTGACTATCCGGTGCACCCCTAGTTTAGACCAGTATTTCCCAAAGTGGGGTATGCATAGCCCCAGGGGTATGGGAGACTTAAGAGGGGGTACGCATTGCACCTCATGTTCTGTTCATAAATTAAAGATGAGGGGGGAGGCAAGAGATGCTCACTATTACAAAAATTATAAAAGGGGTACACATAGTTCAAAAGCTTGGGAAACACTGCTCTAGACTCTACTAGATCAGCCCAGTGGTTGTAAGGACTTCTGTCATTTGTTTTCCCCTTTTGTGCCAGTGGCTACTTTTAATTAAATTTTGACAGTAGGCTCCACTTATACTCTTAATTTTTAGTTCATTTTCAAGTGAATGATTAATTTTGTAGAAAGAATTAAGCATTATCTATTATTAGAGGTGGGAGAGTGATGTAATTGGAAGAGCAAATAAGATGGTAATAAATCAATTTTTAATTCTGTGGGGGAATTGGGGACATGACAATTCGTTCTCGACTATCATTCACCCGACATATCACTCACAGACAGTGCATTCACCGACAGTTGGTTCACGACAAATTGTTCTCTGACATAGCCCGGTATGTACTTTTAATGTAAACAAATTAAACACATGGTGACAATATAATATTAACAATATTTGGCATGAACAAGTTTCATGTAAAAGAATAGTCATGAATGATTTGTCAATGAAGGAAATTTCAGTGAACAAGTTGTCTTGGATCCAGAGGAATCTGAGGGTAATGTGAATATCCATGGCTGTGGTACCTAAATATAGCAATCTGGTTACACCTTTTGGTACTTGAGATTTTGACTTCAAAATTTGGAAAATATTTTGTCTACTCGTCTAAGTGTAGAAAGTAAACATTGTGCTGGCCACACAGTTCCAAATTAACCACTGTCAATGATCATGCTAGTGAAATTCTGAAAAGTCATATATATACCCTGGTACCAGTGCTTTTTTTTTAACATTTGTGTAATTTCATTATGTTTATTCTGTAGGAATCGTAAATCTGTCGACTACTCTTTTGATAGTGACTCAGATGGTAAGTGTTATCTTTTCATTTCTTTATAGTGCTACTTTACTTCAAAATTTAACTGACTAATGTTTTCAATAAAAGTATCATTGATAAAGGAATTCAAATTCTAAATTTTTAACATTAATCTTTCACACTATAAATCTATTCACTAATTACTTATAAATAACCTATTTTATAATTAGCTAACATTTTTGTTCTCATATTTTGATTCTTTAGTTCTCTAAAATATTACCTTTAGATACATGTCAGTTTTGATGTATTATGATGCCCTGTTTTATTTGTTCTATTTTTTTTTAAGACCAATCATGGGGATGGTTCTGAAACTTTCTTTGTCATGTTGTATCTACTATTGCATTGATAGTTTGATAGTAAATCAGAAGACCACGGATATGATGGCTTAAGATTAAAACCTCCACCAATGTACAAAGATTTTCACTTTGATATTATTTTCATTATAAAGAGTTTATACATTATTTTGTCTACGAAAGACAGAATATTTTATTTATTTTGACTTGTTCATGACATTATTTTGTTATATTTCAGATGATTTTGCTAACAGCACCCCTCCACCACTAAAAAAACAGAAAGCAACAAAAACGTCAGACAAAAATACTAAAATAAAAGATCAAAACTTTGACACTGAAGTTGAGAAATTAGAAACAAAAAGTTCTGATCCTTCCAAAAAAATGTAAATAATTTACATATTTGTTAAGCTAACCTTTTTGCTTTCAATTTTATTTTAACAAATTTTAAATATTAAACCAGTGATTCCCAAAATTGTCTATATAGACCCCCAGGGGTCTACGAAGACTTTCAAGGGGTCTACGAAAGTGAAAAAACAAATTGGGGGTCCATGAGATGTCCAAGGGGGTCTATGATAATAGATTTCATATAAGCAGGCCGTGACTTTAATTTTTACATCCCATTAATGTAATTCTTCACACTATATATAATTTGTAACTTAGTTAATCATTTAAATATTTATCCTGCTATTCGAATGAAAAATTGTTGTATTTAATTTCAATACTTATTAAAATAACTTAATTTTGTCTTCATGTAAATAATGTTTAACAAAAAGAAATGTAGACTGTCTAGCGTTGATAACGATGTCACCCTGATAAAAAGAAATAGATTTGAAAAACTTTTGAACATTCAAAGATAAAGTTCAGAATAGACCCACAAAATCTCTATTCAACATCATGTAGAGAAGATGGTGGTTTATGAGTCTTACAATATCTGTTCACTTATAGCAAAATAAGGGTGTGGTGGTAGTGGTTAAGCGCTTGGCTTCCGTTATTGGGGTCCTGGGTTCGAATCTCTGTGAATTTGGAATTTCAGGATTTTCATGGCTCCCCTGAGTCCACCCATCTCTAATGGGTACCTGAATTATGTTAGTAAAAGTAAAGGCGGTTGGTCGTTGTTCTGCCCACATGACACCCTGCTCGTTAACCGTTGGCCAAAGAAGCAGATGACCATAACACCGTCACAAAGTCTGAAAGGGGAAATTTACTTATTGATGGCAAAATGCGGAAAATACCATAGGTAAAACATTAATTTTTACCAGCCGTTGTAGTCTTAAAACCTGTTTTACACAAACCCACATCTGATATTTTAAAAGAATTTCTTTAAGCAACAATACAGTTCAAGGTTGCTTCGGTGGCATAAGTTATAAAATTAAAAGCTTCATATGTAATTGTTTGCAAACGACATATATAAGCTTGGGCTCAGCAGCGTCACAGGTTCTGACAGGATGTAGTGGTGTGTGCTGCAAACTGCATTATGGTAGCCGGCTCCTTATTTTTCCTCAGGATAACCTACAAAACCTTTCCCATGTTTGAATTGCAAGACAGGAGAGTTTTGAATTCAGTTTTACTTCTGCTAGGTGGGTAGCCAGCCAAGGCTAATGAGCCCTTCCTGCTTGAAGCTTACTAGTTTAGGCGACAGTCACTCGCCTTCGCGCGGACTCAATATTTGAGCAACTCGTGAAACGTCAACAAATACACTAGAAACTGCTCTTTGCGAAAACTCTTACAATGATATTTAAGGCCATTGTGTTTGGAGATTCCAGCAATACATATTGCTATTTTAATTGGTTTTGAATTTTATCAATAAAAAAGAAAGATCTCTAAAATTTCTATTATGTAGCTTTAAATTACTTTTTCACTTTTCAACTCTCTACAGATAGAAATTAGGAGGCGTTTTGGCTGAGCGTTAAAGTGCTTGGCTTCTGAACCGGGGGTCCCGAGTTTGAATCCTGTTGAAGACTTGGATTTTTATTTTTGGGATCTGAGGCCACCCAGCTCTAATGGGTACCTGACATTAGTTGGGGAAAGTAAAGGCTGTTGGTCGTTGTGCTGGCCACATGACACCCTCGATAATCGTAGGCCACAGAAACAGATGACCTTTACATCTGCTCTATAGACCACAAAGTCTGAGGGGAACTTTACTTTACTTTTTGTACAGATAGAAATTAGTTTTAAAAATGTTGAATTTGCAAAAATTTGAAAGTTAAGCAGGGGGTCAACCGAAAACCAGAAAACATGGCAAAAAAGTTTGGGAACCACTGTATTAAACTTTGTTTCTCTTTTTTTTTTTTTTTTTTTTTTTAGAACAACTCCATTGTCTGAAAAGGTTTATGAAAGGGAGTTACAAAAGGCATTACAGTTATCACTTTGTGATGCCAAACAGATTGAAGAAGTGGCTGTTGTTCATACCTATAAGAATTCTGATCATAAAAATGCCACTGACACTAAAACAAGGGAGAGAAATTTACATCCAATTTCAACTATTTTAGAAAAAAATCTTATGTCAGAAATTTCAACTCATGATGAATCATCTTTTATAAACACTAAAAGTCAACCTTCTTCTAGTACAAAACTAATTGGAACTGTAATGGATGAAAGTATTGAGGTCCTAGAAGAGTCCAATTCTAAGAAGCTACCACAGAGACAATCTAAAAAAACAAACATTGCTGCAACGAAGAAACCAGTATTATCTGAAGGTAATGAAAATGTTTACAATTTTCATAAAATGCATTTCTTTTTAGAATGTTTTGACTAAGTAAAAAAATATACTTAATTCAACCCATTTATTTGTTGCTCAAGGCCATTCGTTATGTACACTTGAGAGCCTGAGACGAAATAGTGAATTAAGCTTTTATTCCCAAACACTGACTTAAATAATACAGACATTACTTCAAAAAAGAAGATAATTATGTCCTACGTGTCATGCATTTAGTCATGCATGTTATCCAATGACTTAAATTCTGCTAAGTCACTGATTTTCACGTCTGGCTCAGGCAACCCATTCCATGCCCTAATAGCACTAGGTAAGAAGAAGCATTTGTACAGATTTGTCTTAGCATATCGAACTAGGAATGTGCCTTTATCTTTGCGTCTTTCTGAGTATTTTATTAGATTTCATTTTTGTATTTGAAGATTATAGTTCAGTTTTTTATGTATAATTGCTACATTACTTTTCAGTCTTCTCTCCTGAAGGCTTTTTAAATTTTGTGATTTTACTAAAGGGGTCTTGACTTTAGTGTAAAATGTTTGTAAATATTTTCAAAATAGAAAGTCTATCTATTTATTACTAATTTCTGATTATAGTGACCTATCTTTTTTTTTTTTTTTTTCACTTACCAATGTTATAATAGGGGCAAAGTAATTTGGATTTAAGTTTGAATCTCAGTATAGATTTTGATTCAGGATTTTTTAGGATGCCTTCATATGGGTATCTGGCTTACATATGAGAAGTCAAGCATTTGGTTATTGTGAAGGCCACTTAACACCCTCATTTATCTTCGGTCATAAAACAGATGAGCTTTACATCTGCCTTCATAAATTGCAAGGAATTAGTGTCTTTTAAACATTAGAAATGTCTAATTCAAGATTCAATTAGAGTTGACTTCCTGAATTTCTGGTATGGTCTTAGCAGTGTCATGGTGTCATTAAATCTGAACCCTACCCATTGCCATTCCCTACCATTGTGTCGGAAGGTAGAGCTAAAACATCCTCATTTTGAAGACATGTCCAAAATACATAAAACATCTACTGTACACTCACTAGTCTTGGCTCTTCATTGTAATAATGTCACAGTTTGTTTTTAAGATAACAGTGAAGAATTGGAAAATGATAGTGATGAGGAAACTGATTATGATGAAGACTCGAGTGATGAAGACTTTGGTAAGAAGAAAAAAACTGCATCAAAAACCAAAGCTCTGTCTTCAAGGTCAAAGTCCACAAAGACTGTAAAAAATGTAACGCCCACCAAATCAAGTAAGTTAGAAAATGTATCACTATATTATAGTCATTTTATTATTTTATTTTTTTTATTGAAAGAGAGCTATATATAGCCTAATGAGTTATAGCTTAGATGTGACCAATTTCTTTTTACACAAAGGGAACTTGTAGATACAATTAAGTGACACAAATATGTTCTGTCCAGATTAGGTATTATTTGTTTTTTTATTATTTATTCCAATTAATTAATTTTTTTTTTCACAAAGAAAAACCAAAACAGTCAAAGCCCATAAAAATTACAACGAACACTCTATGTTCTGAGACTAATAAAATAGCAGCTAGCTCAGTAGTAGTTTCATCTGAGATCAGGTCAGAGTCCTTCAGTGTATCTCCAGCTAGAAGAAAAAACACCCAGACCTCTGCCAGTATGCCAACAGTCAAAATGATCAACCCACCAACCGTTCTCAGCTCCAGGTGGAAGCCACCAGGTAAATTACTAATGTACGATTGTTTAAAAATAGATTTGTATTACTTAATACAGAAGTTAAATTACAGTTATTCATTCCTTCAGAAAAGAAGATAATGATGTCCTAAGTTTGACATGTAGTGTTCTATAGTTATATATGCCTTCTTTGAAAGGGAAAAGTCTCAGTAGAAAAGCCTTTAAAATGCATGCTAAATAATTTAAAATAGTATATTTTCTAATACGTTTTTTGGCTTACAACTTTAAAAGGGTTATCTTTGGGATTTATTAATGTATACATATATAAAGTAAAATTCTTTTGGCTAGTTATTATCACCTTGTCTTTGGCCAACACAGTGACCAACATATTTATGATCAACAAATTAGAGAGATGGGGACTGTTCTAAACTCTTATATTAAAAATATCTGCTATTAGCAAATTTGAACTAGAAGTTGCCAAGCATTCAACCATTTAGCCACAATGACTTTTTGTTTACAATGAGTTATTCAGGGATTTGAAAATATCTCAACATCCTTGTCAGAGACAATGGAGGGTTCTGAGATTGTGATTCTTTGGCCACCAATATGTCAGCACTCTACCTTTAGTGTTCTTTGCAAGATCATATAAGTTTGAAACAACTCTTTTCTTTGAAAAAGTGTCCACTGAGAAAGAACGAGGTCTAAAACCTTACTATGTTTCAATTAAAGTGACAAAGAAAAATGTAACAAAAGAGAGTGATACACCTGTTGGTCACTAGTACAGGTGAACATTACCTGAAAGAATGTTAAGTCTCATAAAAAAATATTTAAATGTAAGCATCAAATTGTTTTTATCTTTCTTTTTTTTTTTTGTACTCCAGCCTTAGCCAGTAAAAGATGCTCTAACAGTGTACCCACAGTTAAGTCACCTACCACAGGGCTACGTCTCGGCCTTTCCAGAAATCAAAATCTCAAACCTTTGCACAAATCTTTTAAAGTTATGTAAACAAATGTTTGGTCAATAATTTCAAAGTTTCTGTATAAGTGAAACAGATGGAAGAAAACAACAGACTAATGACCTCCAAATGATTGTAGTTTAGAATGGTTAGATCAGTGTGTACAGAAACTGTTTTAAGTCTTTGTCATACATTTTTAGACTGTATTCATTTTTCTTTACAATGTTCATTTGAAACGGTTAAGTGTTCGTTGATTTAAAAAAAAAAAAAAACACTTCATTGTCGAGATTGAGATCTTTTTTTATTTAGCGTAGAAAATTTTATTTTCATTGTTTTACATTATGAAACATTTTATTTTTTAAAAATTTGTCTTTCATCTTTTTTTATGTAATAATTTTGTTTTTAATGACCTACTTTTAGTAATCCGAAAGGTTAATTATTGTGACATTTTTTTTTAAAAAATTTGTGACCAATAAATGTCCACTTTTTGTCCAAAATGTATTTTTCTTTTTACACATCTCCTACAATTGACTGTTTTCTAGATTATGTTTTGAAAAGGAAAGGATTTTCCTTTAAGTTTAAAACTTGGAATTATTTAATTACATTAAAGTAATACAAAGCTTTTCATTTTATCCTAGATGAATATACTTGTGTAAATAAAGTTGCATATTTTTGGGTACAAATGTAGAGAAATGGGAAAGTAAGATTAGAATGTTTTCTTGTTAAGTATTGTTCAGCTATTCTCATTTGCCTAATTTTGAATTTTATTTAGGCATAATTGTAATTTTCTTTCTAAAATATTCATGTTTTTGCCATGTATAAAAATGACAAAGTTATCAACATACAGAGAGCATTCTATGCCTGGGGACAGAGCCTTTATAATGCTGTTTATTTTTATGTTGAACAGAGTTGCTGAAAGAATGCTGCCCTGAGGTACGCCCATCTCCTGGTCATAAGTGCCAGAATCAGAGTTGCCCACTCGAACATAGAATTTCCAGTTCTTTAGGAATTCCCTCACAAAGCAGGGAATGTGTCTCTTTAGCCCCATAAGCTCCAGGTCCCGTAGAATGCCATGTTTCCAGGTTGTATCATAGGCCTTTTCTATATCTAAAAATACAGCTACTAAATGTTCTCGTCTAATAAATACATTCCTGATGAAAGATTCCAACCTTACCAGGTGGTCAGTTGTAATCCGCCCATGCTAGAATATGCATTGGTAGTTAGGTTAGAGATTAATTTATTTCTCTCAAGGAACCAGACCAGCCTTATCATCCTTTCCATGGTTTTGCAGATGCAGCTTGTTAATGCTATTGGGCGATAGTTAGCTGGGTCAGACCCACCTCTTTCTGGTTTAGGCATTGATATAACCATATCTTTCCTACAGATTTTTGGGAAAGTAAGTACCTGATTCCCATGCAAGGTTATAGATTTTAAGCAGGCTTGTCAATGAGGGCTCAGGAAGTTGATTGAGGAACGGATAGTGGATTTCATCTTCTCCTGGCGCTGTGCCATTTGATTTGTTCAAGGAGTCCCTCAGCTCTTCATGTGAGAACAGGATGTCTTTCCTCCCTGGTTTTAATTTTTTAGAATTCTGTCGTGTAGTGTGCAGTGGATGATTTATCTGCTATTGAGGATGCAAGGCAGTCAGCTATATATCTGGGTGATGTAACAGTTCATCCTTGGTTTTTCAAATGTCTTGTTGCTTTTGATTCTTTCCCTTTGATCCGCCTTACTGCCTTCCAACCCGTTCAAGCAGAATGATTGGCATCCAGACTGCCGACAAAATTTCTACAGGAATTCCCATTGGTTTGTCTAGCCTTCGCTCTAGCTATCCTGAATGGCTTTAGATTTTCCTTGTAAGGGTTCTTTATAAATGCAGCCAGTCGTTTTTCCTATCGCCTATAGCATTTTTGTAAACTGCATGAAACCATGGTTTGCTATGCCGTTATTTGGATTCGCCAAAAGGGGTACAACTTTCCTAGCAATATCAAGTAGCTAGCTAGCAAAAATATCAGCTGGACTCCTGGGAGCATCTTTCTTGAAATTGTTCCCAATCAGCTTCCAACGCTGAGGTAGTCCCAGTGAGGGGAGATTGTTAGCAATGATGATTGGGTTGTAGTCACTTCCCCATAGGTCATTGCTTTCTGACCATTTTAAGTCGTCCAGTGACGCATACGGTGTGGTCAGTGCAGACGAGAGATCCCGTTCCTGGATGCAAGTAAGTTGATGATCATGTTGGAGGAAGATATCCTCATAGGACCTCTTGTGCAAGTATTGATGGATCCTGACATATTGTTATGGACATTGAAGTCTCCAAGGATTATATAGAGCAGAGGGAGCTGTTCTATGAGATTCTCAATGTCTATTAGATTCAATGGAGCGCCTTGAGGTAGATACAAGCTGCAGAAAGGGATAACCTTGTGTGTAGAGTCATTCTAGCTGCTACGGCCTGTAGTGTGGTTTGCTGTGGGATGCTGTTCTTCACAAGGATACAGACTCAACCTGATGCTCTCTTCGAATCTTCAACAGTCCTGTTGTATGTAATGTAACTGCAGAAACGAATACTGTCTGAGTTTTTCAGAAATGTTTTCTGTAGGCAAACAGCTACAGGAGTCTCAGAGTCCTGGAATCCATGGCTTATTCAAAATGGCCTACTTGATTAGGCCTTGGAAGACCCGTGGAGGGGTTTTCCTTAATTCCCGCGACCTTTTTGGTTTTAGACTTTGGTTTGGACGGAGAGAAACCCCCACCCCCTTTTTGGGGCGGGGGGATTCTTTCTCTCTGGAGAGGAATGATCTCTCCGGCCAAAGCGGAGGTTATTTCCTCCGTATTCACTTTGGGTATCTTTCACTTTAGTTGGGCTTCTCCTCTTAGAGAGTTGATCATCCCCTAACTCACTAAGGGTTGGTGTGTCTGATAGGGTTCTCCCAGAAGAATCCACGTCAGACATTCAGTCTCCATTTGCTCTCCCACTACAGCATTCAGCGCCTTGTAGATGAGAAAAGGGCTCATCTTTGTCAGGCTTTTCCTCAGTGCACCTGACCACCAAATTTACATCTGGAGCTAGTTGTTTTTTTTTTTTTAGGGGTGTTCGTTATTACAAAGCTTTAATCAACCCTGTCTGTCTGGTAAAAAGTGTGTACACGTTATTTCTCCCACACCTATTATAGGATCAAGATGAAACTTCAGACAATTAATTATTCATTAACATAGACAAGACATGAATCAATTTTAAACAAAGTAACCAATTAGACAATTACAGGTAATTCATTATTTTGTTTAATAGCAACAAGGGAAACTAATACTTCAGTATTCACAGATATATGGCTAAATGTGTTGGGATTAGTCCCGTTTAATCTATTCCTCCCTCGCGCATTCTCCGAACAAGTTGATACTTAAAACTATTATTTATTGTACCTAATAAAACATGAATCAATAAATAAAAATACTCAATTAGTCAATTAATTATTGGTTATTAATTATATTGTTTGATATCAAATAAGGGTAATAACTTGTTCATTATTGGTAGATATAGTTTTATGGACGGAGTTCTTACCCTTTAAATAATTCTCTTCTTCCCTCAACAGTTTGGACAAGAAGTAAAGTAAAGATCACTCTTATTTCTGCGGATAGTCACCCCACGAAAAACCAAGAAAGGGGGAGGAGAACACGTGGGTATTCACACGTCGCTACGGAGGGCTGCGCGCTGGACTGTCAAACCCTGCCCGCTCCCACCCATCTTCGTCCTGCGGGAGGTTTGGACTAAGAAGTAAACTATCTTCATTTCTGAAGGAACATCCGAAACATGTAAAAAACATTTTACAAACACTAAATAGCAGCGCCGGACTTAACCATTGTGACCAAAAAGTCATGGAAAGAGAACAAGTAATCTACTATATATATTCGCCCGTCACTAAATAGCAGGGCCGGACTTAAGCATTGTGGGGCCCTATGCGAAGCGGATTTCGCGGGGCCAAGTTTGGGTAGGGAAGCGGACAATAAGTGGAATTTAAGAGTTTGTATTAGAAAATAAATTCGTATATGCATTCTATTCATTCTTTACAGAATTACTTTACGAGCCTTGCGTGTAGCGAAGTCATACAGTATATCATAATAATTCTGTTTCCTACATAGATCACGCTCAATAGCATGAATTCCCAAATGTTTCAATCTGTCTTTGAGAATTGTTGACATCAAGTAATTCTTCATTAGTTTGAGGCGCGAGAAGCTTCTTTCACCAGATTACACAATTGCGGCTTATGCATAATGCCGTTTTTATTTATCGCGCGTTGGATTGGTGTTTTCCATATTGAGTGACACCCCAAAATGACAACTTTTCTCTATATATTTCCGTATATTTTAAGGACTTTTTCGTATATTTTGCAATTTCGGGAGATTTTCAGGTTCTCCTAGTAAATCGTCAGGAGAGCGCGTGAAATCTGTTTTAAGTTATAAAATGGTTTAGTTTAATAATTTATACACCTAGAATTAGCGCGGGTGCTATGAAAGTGTGGGTCCCACTGCGGTCGCATAGGTTGCAGTGGCCTAAGGCCGGCCCTGCAAAATAGCGACGTATGCTACGCCGCCGGTCGATTAGTTGTTTATATTTTGCTTGTATCCATGTATTTTTATGTCTATTCAGCACCTGTGCTCCCCACCCGCCTGGAAGTCCAACAAGGGAACGAGTCAGTCGGATGTCCAGAATGAGCTCGCCAGAGCTACACAGGTGCTATACTCAATCAGTTGCTTCATTGGGCATGTGTCCGATACAGCAGCTCCCTGACTGACCCTCTAGTCTCCGCCCTCCAGCAAATGACAATGACCCATGCTGGTAGCTCAGCGTGACCAGCCTGTTGCCCCAAAGCGGGTCATCTGGGCCTCAGGTCTAGAGGAACTTAGAGCCAAAGTACTGTGTTGTAATAACTTATCCTCGGATAGGCACCTACTCAAATACCAGGATCTCTTTATCCCCCCTTACCTGTCGCAGTCCACGGCAAACGGACTGGTCTAAGACATAGGGAGATTTTTGAGATAAGGAGATATGATGGGTAATGAAGGCAAAAAATGAAAAAAAGTTGGGTACTTTTGAGATCCAAAAGTGCCAGAGAAGCGCGGTTGAACGCCATGTCTCGGGACGTAGCTTCAGTCTGGTGTTTGGACATTGTTGTAACCAAATGGAATGCTTCTATTTTCTATATCTTCTTTACTGTTGTAACTTTAAAAAAAGAGGGCAAGCTTAGGGATGTTTTTTTTTTTTTAGTTTTTATGTTTGCCAGGAAGTTAGCATTTGGTTTTAAAGCTACATCTATCCCAAACTCCCTCTGTTCGTTCTGTCTGGTCAAAAGTTAGTACACATTATTTCTTCCACTTTCATTCTCAAATCAGCTTGAAATTATTACTTCTTGTACCTGCCAAAACATGAATCGATAAAAATTAACCAAAAAATTATTTTGTTTGATATTGAATAAGGGAAAGAAATGATAGTTGTTGTTTTTTTCAGTGATGTGGCAGCTTATATAGAGTTATCCCCCTCCCACTTCCCATTCTCGAATAAAGTTAAAATTTTGCATAATTATTAATAGGCGATGGCAATAAATGAATCAGTCAAAAAATTAACCATTTAATTAATCACAAAGAACATGAGCTCCAGAACGCGGTCAACAAATTTGCATACGCTGCCGCCTCTTTCGGTTTATCTACAAACCTCGGGAAAACAGAAGTCCTGTTCTAGAAGTCACCCAATAAAACCTACTCAGCCCCAAAGATAACACTAAACGAACAGCCCCTTAACGTGGTAAACCACTTCACATATCTGGGTAGTACTGTATCAAATGACGCCTCACTTTCAAGGGAAGTTGATAACCATCTGGCCAGGGCCAGTAGCGCTTTTGGAAGCCTTCAGGCGAGAGTTTGGCGGAATAAATCGATGTCTACCAGGCTGTGTTCTTTCAATCCTTATATATTGTTACAAATGAACAGTGACAAGTAGAGGTCAACGTGTGACCCCAGCGAGATGACACAGCAGCCAGTGTTCTCTGGAATCGACATTTATAAACAACGACAGGATGTGATGTTTCCTCCCGTGTTGTTCCAGAGAATACTAGCAGTGTTTTTGCAATATTGGACAAGCGAATAGGGACTTTATATAAGCCAGAGAGTTAATGTGAAAGTCAGTCTATGGAGTCGTGAGTGAGCCGTTACAGTTGATACAGACGATGTAAGACGTGTGCGGCTCTAGTGGAAGAGAAATGTGTACGACTCGATGCAAGTTAACTAGGGTAGAGTTAACTGGAGTGGACTACTGTCGTTAAAGTCTATACAGCACAAGAAATGTGTACGACTCGATGCAAGTTAACTAGGGTAGAGTTAACTGGGAGTGGACTACTGTCGTTAAAGTCTATACAGCGAACTACAGTGGACTTGAGCCGTTACAGCCGATACAGTCTTTGTAAGACGTGTGCGGCTCTGATTCGGTAGACTTGAGTACGACTTGGTTCAGCTTTGGGAGACCTGGAGCGACACTGGGAAGTGTGTCGTTGGTCTATTCTGTGGAATACGGCTCGATGCAAGCTGAGAAGAGATGAATTGCAACGAAGTATAGCTAACTGTAAACTGACAGATAGTGTACAGTCTTCTACACTACATGTTACAGTGACGAATTGTTAGAGTTAATAGTCATTAAAGTTATATGAAACTGAAAGTTTAGTCGTCAAGTTCTTTGCAGTGTTTTAATTTGTGTGCCTACTAATACATTTAGCCAGAAGATTCAGAAATACGTAACAATATGGATCTGAGATGTTTACTATACAGAAAACAACTAAGAATATTTGAGCGCTTTCACCAAAGATGCTTGCGCTTTATCATGGGCATATGGTGTCAAGACCGCACTTCAAACAGTGATGTCCTTGCGAACGCCGGTATGGACAGTATAGAGAGACTTATGGTCCGACAGTTACGCTGGTCAGGGCACGTATCTCGCATGGGAGACGAACTTATACCAAAGGCAGTCTTTATATATATATATATGGGCGTAGCAGACCCCCCCCCCCCCTGGAATTAAGTGACTGATTAAGTGACAGGGGGTTTTGAGATTTAAAAAAACCCTATCAGGGGGTTTTGAGATACAAATCCCTCTACCAGGGGGTTTTGAGTTTAAAACCCCCTACCAGGGGCTTTGAGTTTAAAACCCCCTACCAGAGGTTTTTGCAGTTAAATCCCCCTCTTCTATAAAACAAAACAAAAAATGCAAACAACAATCCCCAAATTCCAAAAGCACATTTAAGGAAGATTTTAAAACCCCTCCAAAATTTACGATAAACCCCCTCTTCAATATAAAAAAAAAGCAAATTACACACTCAAAATTCTATGAGCGTAGCCAAAGGGGTTTTGAGTTTTATTCCCCCCCCCCCCTCCAGTTGGGGTTTGAAGCTAAAAAGTACCTATTCAATATTTTTTTAAAAAGCAAATTACACACTATAAAATCTATGAGTGTAGCCAAAGGGGTTTTGAGTTTAAAACCCCTCCAGGTGGTTTTTAGTTTAAAATTCCCCTACAGAGCGTTTAGAGTTGAAAACCTCTCTCTTCAATACTATTTTAATGCAAACTACAGTCACCAAATTCTATGATCGTAGCTAAATGGGGTTTTGAATTAAAACCCCTCAACTCATGGTTTTGACGAAAAAAAACTTTCCTTTTCGATATAAAATCTAAAACGAAATACAGGCATGTAATTCCATGAGCGTAGTCAAGAAAGGTTACAATTTAAATTTCTACCACTGGCTTGAGCTCTAATAAAGTGTGAATAGTCTTCTGTCGAAATTGAAAAACACTAAATGTGGCTCAACAAAGATGGTTAAGACAGATTTTAGGAGTCAGTCATAGAGATCGGGTCTAAATCAAAGAAATGATATGCCGAACTGGGAGTCAAACCCTTAGTAAGGTTGTGACAGAGCGTCGCATGAGGTTTTGCGGGACATGTTCTCCGACAAAATGAATTACGCAAAATAAGAGTTGCGGAAACAGCTTGCCGGAAAATGCGCCGAACGGCGCGAGAGAGTCTAAGTCTGTAAGAATAGCACATTAGGTTTTTGAAATAAAACTTTTTAATAGCAAGATAATTCACTGTAGATACCTCAGAATATGCATTTTGTTGGCTTTCAATATCAGAAATAGTGCTCGGCGGCGGGGCTTCGCCCCGCGCTGGGGGAGCGCTGCGAGCCGCCCCAGACCCCCTTGCTAGCAAGGGCGGGGAGTCTACAAGTTTTCCACTAATTCCAGGAAGAATCTATTCAAGGGCACAATAAACGTCTTCCGAAAGGGTCAGAATGTAATAAAGATTAATTATGTACACACACACATATATATAGGCCTATATAATTTTTTTCCACGGCGAAAGGGGGGGGGGGGGCGGGGAATCCCCCCCCCCCCCAAAAAAAATCCTGGCTACGCCCATGATATATATATATATATATATATATATATATATATATATATATATATATATATATATATATATATATATATGTATGTATTCATTCATATAATTATGAATTATGTTTCCAAACTGGGATTTCTGCGAAAAAAAAAATAATTGGACCGCTCCCCAATCGGTTTGGGGGGGGGGGGGGGCGGAATCTATGCTATCGCCCCCACCAAATCGGCCAACATACCAAAATGGGGACGTCATTATATTAAGCTTGGTTAAGATATCAGTTCGTAGCTTTTATCATTATGGATCCCCCAGTGATATAGTCTATATATATAGTATTATATGGTACAATCCGCACCTTCGACACGGAGGTCACGGTACAATGCCTGTCGGACTGAATCAATGACGGTGTCAGAAACCAAAAGTAGAAAGATTCTCATCCGTTCATATAGATCTACACAGGAAAGAAAACAAAGTTGAAGATAACTCTACTAAACAGTAGCCTACTTCCGCAATGAGCTTACAGATAAGATTTATGATTAGACCTTTATAATTATCTAGAAATCTCTTATCTTATATAATACAGACGTTACTTCAAAAAAGAAGATGATTACGTCCTACGCGTCATGCATTTAGTCATGCATATTAATCAATGACTTAAATTCTGCCAAGTCTAGACTAGATCTAAATTATATTAGAACTTATAATTATTATAAAGATCTAGAATTTTAATCTGAATCTAGGACTAGGTTCTGAACGGTAACATTCAACGAATCTGAATACTGAATGCTGTCAATTATTATGAGTATAAACTATATATAGACAATATTGTAGATTCTTATATTAGGCACACCGTATTCGGGAACTAGATCTAGGTCAAATTTTTATTTTATTTTTTTATTTGGTGACGGTTTAACTTGCAAAAAAACTGAATTTACTGAAAGCAGATTCTTATTCTGCAACTTAAGGACTATAAAAATAGCTGTGTTTCTTTGAATTACCACTCATAGTCAAGATTTTATTTTAAAATAAATTAGGTCACTTCATGCTCCTATAATAAACGCAGTTTTTGTGCTTTCTCCTTTAGTGCACATTGAGCACTGTTAAGAAACACAACTATGTTATTGCTAATAAATTATATCTGTGTTAATTAAAAAAATTATTTAGATTGTATGAACAGAAGTAGATTCACTTCTGCAATATGTATTTATAGTATATTGCATCTCTCTGTCTCTCTCTCTCTCTCTCTATATATATATATATATATATATATATATATAATATATATATATATATCGTTTATAGTTTAGTTATATATGCCTACCTATATAATCAATGTGTAGAAACAGACATAAATAAATCTATATAAATTATAGATCTATAAATTAATTATTATAATTTAATAAACATGATATTTTCAACTAGGCTGCATGTAGGCCTATTCTCTGTCTCTTTCTTTTAATTCCCAAGGACCCTCTTCTTTTCATAATTTGGATGTTCGTTTTGTTACACCTTAACATCCCCTCCCTCCCATAGATGCTTTTCTTTGTCTTTTCATGACTCTCTCCCCCTTCCCTCCACTGCCTGTATGATAGGTTGTGACACTACACGTTTAGTGTATACCTCTCCTCACCACTAGCGCTCGCCTGGCGTGATCACCTGCAGTGGGCATGGTCTCTGGCTTCAAATTAGCAGCCCATACTTTTTCTTTCACTCATAAAATATATATTATTCTAGATATCTCGATCTAGGTCACGTTTATTCATTGAAAAATCATAGATTTATTAATCCCAATAATATTTCTTATTACGATTTTGCCTTGTGCACTATAGGAGAATGTGTTAAATTCATTATTATCATTGAAACACCTCCTTTTTTAATTTTATTTAACAGCTAACAGTATGAATGTGATTGGAATGTCTTTCTAAAGATGTTTGGAAGCTTATTTTGATATATCCACCAGCCTACGATCAAACAGGCTAATAATATAGCCTTCATCCCTTATATGGGTATGAATTGCCGGGGGAGGTTAAAACAATAGCTTTACATACTAGGTTACAGAGAATCTAAAAAACTGCCATCTGCTTTGGAAAAAGCGGAACAAAAATACAGGAACTTATATAAAATTGGACATGCACTGTCCCGAAACGTCGTTTTTAGCTCCAAACATAAAAACAAATGAATTATAAACAAAAAAAGCAACGTGTTTTTTAAAGGGGAATTCGATGAGCTGTGCCTAATATAAGAAGCTACTAAACATATATAATAATAATTAATAATAATTATAATATCATGATATAATTATTAAATTTAAAATTAGACCTAAATTATAAAAAATGATATTTTATGTAGATCTAGATCTAGTAATATGTCTAGTTGATAGATCTAATTATTAATATAGTATAGTCTTCATCATAATATACTATATATATAGATATAACTATATAACTAATACTTAGTACTTAACTTACTATTAGCTAGATTTTGGCTAGAAAGAGTTTTTGTCTTGCCCCCTATTTTCTGATAAGTGATATTTCATATTACTCACGTAGCGAACACCCCACAATCTTTGTTAAAATGAGCCTTTATTTTAATAGCTATGACGAAACTAGTCATTTTTTTAATTTTTTTATTTTCACATTTCTTAATAGTTCAGACACAATTAGTTTTGTTTCTGTTGAAAAACAAGGGTTTTACACAGGTTCAAGACGAGCACTGGTAGTACCAGTGCTTTTTTTGTGACCGTATGCACCAGTAGTGCCAGTACGAGTACCTTTTTCAATGTGGGGAAAAAAATATATATTACTTTTCTTGTATTTTAATGTTTATTATTAATTTATTAGTACCCAGTAGTTAAAAGTTAGGCAATCCTTCACTGAGTACCGGCTCCTATTTTTTAACAAAAAAAGTACTGGGTAGGACAATGCCATTATTTTCTTTTTAGGACAGAAGGGGGTTTGTTTGTTTGTAAAATGTTTTACATATTTCGGATGTTCCTTCAGAGTTGAAGATAGTTTACTTCCTAGTCCAAACCTCCCGCAGGACGACGGGGGATGGGAGCGGGTACGTCGGGGTTAAGGAGATTTTTTTAGAAAATTTAAGTATTATTTAAACATCTAAAATGCTTCTAAATATTCCTAAAAACACACACATCATAGTCTTTGTGTAAATATGGGGTGTTCCATAAAATTCATTTGTCACAATCAATGACACTAACCAATGGTCTTTATCACTATCAATGACACTAACGAACACTATTTTAATGTTGAAAATGCATATCAAGGGGATGTAACTCAAGGCCGGGAATGGACATTTCTTTGATTTTTTTTGTATAGATCTAACATTTTCTTACTTAATTTTGTTTTTGTCAAGATGTTAAACCAAGTTTGATGTGAATGGGCAAAAAGAAAGGGAATATTGCTAAATATAATGCTAATGAGGGGCAGAGTTGGATATAATAAAAAAAAGAATGTTTTTATGAGGAGCACAATTCTGCTCGCTCCCTCTTTTATTTTCTCCTTGGCGCCCTAATTATTGATTGACCAACCTAGCATGGTATCATCATTACAGTACCAGAAATAAAAAGTAGCAGGAGGGGCAATTATTGATTGATCAGGTACCAAATTAGGTCACAATTACTGAGTGGAGTGAACGGGCTAGACGTGTGGGGTCAACTAGATCTAGGAAGGTCACAGTATATGTCCCTTTATAAAGTTGAGGGGTTAGCAGAGAAGGGAGCAATTAAAAGAAGGAAAAGTGACACTAATCTGTCGGTCTTGAGTTGGTGTAAAAAGAAATTGATATTAAAATTTAAAAAAATTGCTTATAATATTATTTTTAAATTTGTTAAGTTACAAATCGGGGAATGGTGTTCGCTAATAATAGCGCTGGACCTCATTGACCTGAACCTCTTCAACATTGTAACTATGCGTACGGTAACAAAACAATATATATCTAATTTTATTGACAAATGGAGGACGAGTTTATAGATGTTTCCAGTTTATTCCTAGGACTAACCATAAGGGAGCTATAAACATTCGAATGTAAAAATTGTGGCGGCGGCGGTTAACTTGTTCAGAAGATGAAAATTACCATGATCATTATAATCATAATGGACATACATACATGAACATACATTTTGATAAATTGATCATGGTAAAATAATGATGTGTTTTAAGTCAAGACTAAGATATTTAGATCTATATTTATTAGATCTTATTCTTTATTACAATATAAATTATTACTTTACTTACTTTAACTTAAGTCTTAAACACTATGGATGAACCTTTGTCATAGGATGATAGGCAGGTCCTATCCCCTATGGATTGGTAACTGACTCAACTGACTGGTTACTCTGTAATAGTTTATACTTTATGCTCAGCAGTCATCATCATCATCATCAAACTCCATTAGAGTGAGGGCTTGAGAGGCTCAAATCCTCTCTTGCAAAAGCCCTGGACAGAAACCCTGCTGTCTTGTGTACTACATAAATGTCGCCATACAGGTAGAGAATTTTGGGTTTCCCAGACCTGTCGAGACGGAGATCAGCAAGTCTGGGGCAGTCAAACAGAATATGAAGCACGGTTTCCTCTTATTCCCCGCAGCGGGGGCACCGTGAATCAAAATTTGGCCATAGTCGCGAGAAATATGAGCCAACAGGACAGTGGCCTGTCCTGCACTGTGCTATAATAGCTTGCTCAGGCCTGGACAGCCTCCACCAAGGGGAAGTGCGGTCAGGGTGCCTCATGCGCTCCCAGACTCCACGGGCTTTTTGGGACTTGTCCCAGCACTCAAACCACTTTTCCATTTCTGTTTTTTGTATTATAGCCAGGGCTTGATGAAAGCTTACAGCCTGTTCAGTGGGTGGAATTTGCCCTCCCTGGTGGGCCAAAGAGTCTGCAATTGTGTTGCCAGTCACACCTATGTGACTCGGTACCCACTGCATTATTACAGGGGTGCCATAGCGTTGTTTAATGTTATATGAAGCCTTGATGACAGTGTTGATATTGGGGGGGGGGGGGGGGGCATGGTCCGGGGCTTTGCAAAGCCTGTAGTACAGATTTTGAGTCAGTGACCACAACAATCAAATGTCAAATGCTCAGCTGTAACTGTTTACAACTGGTAGATAATAGGTTGCATACAGTGCTAAATCCTGGCAGAGCCTGCAATGCCACTGACCCCAAACTGTATTGGTGCCTGCCTTTCATTTGGATACATCAGCTGCATGGGGATGGTGAAACTGCTGGGCAACATCATTCCAACCATACTGCCCCTTAGCTTTTTTATGGCTTGCCTTATGCCCAGGCATTCGGATTCATTTTCATGAGTCCCTTATTTTACTAGTTGTATAATTTGTCTCTAACGTGATCACCTAGTAATACAATAAGATTAATTCATTTTGTATTTGTATTCACATACATATATATGCCCAACCTGCAACTGCAGCTGTGTATCAAGGATTGGCCTCTTTAGTCACACAAAAGTTGCAAAGGGTAAAGATCGTCTCTCGAGACGTAAAATCCCATAGATAGTTGGCCTAGTACAAATCTTGGTTCGAAACAAATGTCTATGTTCTCTCAGGACAAGATCGTATTTGGATAGCGAGCGATTTCACCCAATCTAATCAAATATTTGAGTACTTTTTTTCACCTCCTTCATGATGCCCACTGAGTGCCAGATTTTCAAATTATGGAAAGGTGCTCGAGACTGATAAATCAGGCTGATCAGTCTTTTTACATGCAGACTGATGAATTTGGATCCTGGGTTTAAAGAAATAATACATACTGGGGGAAAGTTTGATGTCCCATGCAGATTACACCATGACACATTGCTAGATATTATATGTCTCTTCTTTACTCTCTTTAGGTTTATGTCTATGTCATATATCTTTTTTTTTTATATCAATATTCAAAAGGTTGACTAGCTAAATCAAAACAGTATAAAAGAAAGTCAATAAAAGAATGATAGTGTCAGGATTTACAATGAAGAAAAAGTAAGTAGTCTTATTAAAATATTTAGATATATACCAGTAAATGATTGATAGATCTAGAAATCTATTTCTTTATTCTCATCTATCAGTACATCATGCATCAAAAGATCTAGGGGCCCAAAGTAACAGCCCTTAAATAATAATTGGTAGTTGTCACAGCTTTCCTATTATATAACTCTATCTACTTATAATTCTATAGAATCTACCTTAGGTCTCGATACGTCTAGGTGTCCCTGGTTCAGTTCTAGTTAACGAAATAAAACAATTAAACCACTAGATCAAACACATAAACTTTAATCAGCTTTACTGCATATCACACACGCTGGTCTCTCTCTGAAAACTAAACACGCTTCCAGTCATTCGCGCAGATTGTAAAAAAGATTATACATACATACACACATTCATCCGTGACAGTAGTAAATAGCCATTTGTTGTTCTTGCTGAACAAAAAATAAGAAAATGCAATTAGTTTCAAGACATTTTTGGTTCTAAAACGATGTACCTTTTAAATAAAAAAAAATATTGTAAGCAGTTGCTCTGTATTACTGGAATAGGATTTAGGATCTGAAACAATCTATATATTCTCTTCATGGCCTAACACTAACACTAAAGTCATGGAAAGATAACTCTTTTATTTATGCAAGTAGGATTAGAGTTACCCCAAATAATTTTTGCAGTGACAGAGAGTGAGGCTCAGAAAAAAAAGAGGGGGGGGGGGGGGGGGGGGGGGAGAACAAGTAATCTTTCTCTTTACCCTATACATTTATGTATATATTTTTTACACATGTCAATATCTGGTGTCATCAAAATAGTTGCATGTTTTTTCTATAGCTTAGTTTTGATTTAGCCCCTTCGTATTGCCCTTTGTTTCCTAACCATGGCCACAGCTTCACATATATTTTGTGAAGTAAACAAGTCTTTCAATGTAGTCAAAATTGAGGTAACTGTTTATTTCTAACAGATGCATATTTCTGGAAAAATTCTTGCTCTCAAACTTCACAAGATAGTTGTAAGCTTTGTTTGCGAACACTGGGATAACTATGGCCACGCCTTGTCCGTTGTTCTTACTGAGAGAAGCACTGTCATACACTCTGCTCGACAATATGCTGCCTACATGAATACTTCTGGTGTTTATGATCAAGTTTACAATCCAGTTCAATGTCTCTTCATATCCCTGTTATTTAGTGATTGCATTCACCGCAACATACTGAAGTGTAAAACTAACGAAACTGCTACCTCACCTACTGTCCTTATTCCCCAGATATCCCTGGCTCCATCAGATTCAAATTTGTCTATTACCTTTATTCCTGTTAGATTAGCCTTTACTATGAAAATTATTAAACCATAAAGTTCAAAAAAATATGCCTGTATCTTCCAAAACCTGTTTTTAGTCACGGATAGCTGTATGTTGCTCTCTCCAAAATTCCTTCTTTTCATTCACTTAGTTGTTTGCCCAAACCCACCCCATATGGACAACTGTGTCTTTCGGGATGTGTTCACCTGTCACTAAATAGCTGCATGTGCTTCGACTAGCGTTTCTAAATCCAACAAGTGAAAGTCAGTCACATAATCTGACTTTTCTCAGTTTAAATTAATGAAAATTTAGCATTTTAAAACAAGGTTACAGTACATATTGTTGTTTTTTTTCTGGTTAAGTCTAACAATAAATTTGTCTTGATTAGATTTTATTCTGATGAGTGCAATGATCTGGCACCTGGACAACATAGTCATTGTATTTGTTGTCGTCAAGTCAACTGCACCCAGTTTGCGGACAATGTAACTGCATGTGTCATAGTGACATGCGAACTATGTGGCTGGCGCTGCCATGAGTGTAAGCAAGGAGAGCACCAACTTACATGTCCAGAAGAGCGAGTCCAATGTGTCAACAAAGAGTATGGCTGTCCTCATGTGCTGAAAAGGTCAAGGATGTCAAGTCATTTGCCAGTATGTCCAGCTAGTGTTGTATGCTGTGCTGAAGAATGGAGCAGGTAATTTTTAGCAATTTGCTATTGTTTACAATTTAAAATTATTTCTTATGCTTTGATTTTTACAGCTAGTTTTTAAACAAGCATTTTATTTTTTATGAATAAGTTCCTAATTAGTTTTATTATTACATTTCCTTTTTATTAAGGTGGCCAATGCATGCTAAAGACAAAGGCATGCGCCTTCCTCTTCCAAATGTAAAGACCTACCTTGATTGTGGGCAACTAGATGTTGGCCTCGCTATGCGAGATCAGAGAATGCTGATTGACTCTCTTCGAGCCCCTCATAAACTGCGCCGCACCTTGAGAAATCATCTAACTCAAAAGTATCCTGCAGCCCCACTTACACACCGCAACTCTTCCTTTGATTCAGATGCAGCTGCTTCGGCTGACACATCCCAGACTGTTTCAGATGATGAGACTGATGCACCTTGGGATTTGTGTAAGCTTCATCCAGGATTAAAAGAAAGTATAAGAAGCAGGCTGTTTAAAGTAACCAAAGAGACAACAGACAGTTTAGCCAGTGCCCTAGAGGTAGCTTCCATGGGCATGCACTCATCGCCAGCAAGAGTTTTGGGGGTTACAGAAGGGGGAGACAGTCATGATATTTCTTGTGCTCTGTGCAGAGGGTCTCCTGAGACAGACCTTTCAGTAAAATCGGTGATTAATGAAGACACCACAATTGATAATAAGCAAGATTTACCAGAAAGCATTAAGAATGGGGAGTGCATTGAAAAATTCACTTCATTGGACTCGGGAGACAGGTCAACGAGGGCATCACAGTCAGCTGATAGGTCACTGAGGAGCAGCCGATCCTCAGACCGCTTTAGTGACACCAGCATGAGATCAAAGTCCATTCTGCAGGACTTTGGGGGTACACAGCTGTACAAACTTTTAGGGTATCTACCTGAAGAAGGACCAGAAATACATCTGGGCAAAATGTTGGGTGTCAACATTGGCTTTGAGTGTATTAACAAGTATGTTGCCAAGCCAGCCAGTATGTACACATTTATCTGTGCTCAGAATTTTAGACGAGATGAATACAGGTGGCATTTTAAGGTAAGTTACATTACTATTTGCAGATAGGTTTAGATATTCTTTTTTTTGTTTTTTTTTTAACTGTAAGGATGTTGTGAAATTAACTTTTTAAAGTAAAAAGTTGAAATCTTATCTTTAATAACCTATCTCCTTCAATTTGGCCTAGACGGTTTTCTAGGATATATTGTGGTCGTGTGGTTTGAGGTTTACTTCCAGGAATTGGATTGGTATTGTGGTATGGAATTAGATATTAGATTTTGCTTAGTATTATGTAAAAGTTTGTTACCACTTGGAGAATCTGATTACAAACCTACTCTTAAAACTACAAAGAGAGTTATAAAAACGGTCAAGATGTGGTCTGAAGAGGCTGTAGAAAAACTACAAGGATGCATTGAGAAAACTAACTGGGAAATCTTTATTGAGAACTGTCCAGACATAAACGAACTAACAGAAACTGTTAACTCATATCTATCATTCTGCGAGGAGTTAACAATTCCAACAAAAACAATACAAGTCTATGGAAACAATAAGCCCTGGATGACCGAAAAAATCAAACACCTTATTACTGAAAAGAAAACAAAGTATAAGGCTAGCAACGAAGAGTTTATAAATGCTAAAAATAAACCGAGAAAAGCAATAATTGAAGGGAAAAAAACATACAAAGAAAAAATTGAGAATTTCTTTGCAAATAACAACTCAAAAGAATGCTGGGAAGGATTAAAGAAAAAAACAGACTGCGCCTCAAAACGAGAACAAATTTCAGTGGATGATGATGAGAAATTTGCCAACAGACTAAATTATTTTTATTCTCGTTTTGACAAAGAAGATTTTGTTGATCTACACAAAGAACTTTTCAACACTGTCCAAAGGAAAACAAGAGCCCTACGTCAATTTTGTAACTGAGGATGAAATGACCTTGTTATTTAAAAGAGTAGACGTAACAAAAGCTTCTGGACCAGACATAATTAGTGGCAAGCTGATCAAGTTATGTGCAGAGCAAATTTCTTTTATCTTCTGTCACATCTTTAACCACTCGTTGCAAACGTGCGTAATTCCACACATCTGCAAAACTTCAGAGATCATACCAGTGCCAAAGAAACCAAAAATAGATTGCTTAAATGATTTCCGCCCAGTAGCACTAACACCTATTGTTATGAAATGTTTTGGAAAAATATATGCTTAAACAACTTGTAGCAAAAGTCAATAACAGCCTAGACCCTCACCAATTTGCATACAAAGCAGCTAGAGGAACTGAGGATGCCATTCTATTGCTTTTGGACCAGCTTTATAAGCATCTCGATAATTTCTCCTCGGCTTTCAATACCATACAGCCACATCTAATGATAAACAAACTGAGTAACTTAAATGTAAGCCCTTACTTACAAGCATGGGTTCTAAACTTTTTAACCCAACACCCCCAGTATGTAAACGTCAACAACACCAAATCGTTAACTCGAGTACTATGTACGGGTGCTCCACAAGGTTGTGTACTTTCTCCTGTACTGTACACTCTTTACACTAATGACATAAGAAGCATCTATGACTCAGTTAAACTGACTCATTAAATTCGCTGATGATACTGCCATAGTCGGTCTTATTTCAGGAGACGAAACTCAGTATCGAAGCTCGATTGAAGAGTTTACAAACTGGTGCACCGACAACTTTCTAGAACTTAATGTCACAAAAACTAAAGAACTTATAATAGATTTTAGAAAGAAAAAACAAACTATACGTGAACTGCAAATAAATACTACATCTATTGAACAAGTTAAGGCATATAAATATCTAGCCGTTATCATCAACAACAAGCTTTCAGGGGAAGACCACCTTGGAACTCTGACAAAGAAAACAGCCCAGCGACCCTTTTTTCTATAGAAACTCAATAGCTTTAATTAAACAAGAAGATCCTTGAGACTTTTTACTTCGCGACTATACAAAATCTGCTAACATACAGAATAACTTGTTGGCAAGGCAAGGCCTCATCTAAACTGTTGCGACGTCTAGAAAACATCATTAAAAAAGCATCAAAAATTACGCTCACAACATTAACACATATAAAGGAACTTTTTAAACAAAAGTGCCTAAGAAAAATCTAAAAAAATTTTGGAAGATAATTGCTACCCGCTCCATCAGTACTACGTCAGGTCGTCGCAAAGTGGACGACTGCTGTCAATCAAAACAAGAACGGAGCTGTACAAAAACTCCTTTGTACCTCACTCAGTCAGACTCTATCACCGCCACTCATTGATCAGGGAACATGAAATGCACCAAGATATCTGTCGCTGAATGAACTCTTTATGTTGTGTCTGTTGTATTTATGTGTATTTTTCTGTTGTGTTGTCTTTATATGAGAAAAGAGTCCTTGTAATCACAACAAATTTCCGTAAGGATCAATAAAGCATTGTTCTTCATTGTTGATTCACTAAAAATTGTTTATTCAGTTTTTAGTGGTGAAACTTAATTATTGAATTTCAATTTCTTTCAGAATGTTCACTTAGAAATTCATCAAGGTTTTAGTGGCTGGCTAGAGCAACGATGTCCACTAGCCCAGTTGGGATGCACATATTCTTTCCACCGAATGGAACCCACTCAACCCAATAGACAGCTCCATCATTCTCCACTGCTGGAGAGTTTTGGTCTCAAAAGTACTGTTCAACCTATGCAAGCTACCAGGTCAAGGAAAGTTGCTCCAGATAATCATTGTTGTTCTTCCATTTCCAGCAAGATATCCAAAGAATGCCAAGAGGCCACCATTAAGAAAGATACCATACAAGAGGAAAGTGCATGCAACAAAAAAACTCCAAGCATTAATGACTTGGTCTCAGTAGACAAGGACTTCCAACTTTTAACTCCGGATCAGTTCAATCTGTGCCACACAATTAGTGAAGATGCGGGGAATAAGTCTGAGAGCAAAACTGCACCAACAGAGAGCCAGCACAGAGATGGCAAGTCTTTGATGAGAGTGAAACCAACTGTGTATACTGCTGTGAATTGGGATTCCAAAGTTTTGTTTCAGTACGATGTAGAGGAGGACAATGAGGATAACCAAGATGAACAGCACACCTCACTCAGTTTGGCCAGTTTACCTTTTGAAATTTTACAGCACATAGGTAAATAGAATACCTTTCTATTCATAATTTTAAAGATGGGCTAATCAATATATATTATAATAAAGATATTTCATTAAATTTTTATTTATTTATAGATAACTGATTTGAACAGAAGTACATTGCTAAGTCACAAAACTGAATATGCCTTGTCCTTTATTATTATGCTTAGGGCTAAGATAAATTAAGTTGTGATTATAATTCTAAGCCACAAAAACTATAAGTCTCAAACTTATGCACATGTTTAATTAATCGGAGAATTATTTATTCCTGTTTCTAACATTTTGGGAAAAAATAGTCAATAAATCTTTAGATGCAGATATTTCTGTACAAAATGACTGGTGTCAGCCTGCCAATGTGTGACTAGTGTCAGTCTGTCAATGTGTGACTGGTGTCAGTCTGGCAATGTGTGACTGGTGTCAACCTGACAATGTATGACTGGTGTCAGCCTGTCAATGTGTGACTGGTGTCAGCCTGTCAATGTGTGACTGGTGTCAGCCTGTCAATGTGTGACTGGTGTCAGCCTGTCAATGTGAGACTGGTGTCAGCCTGTCAATGTGTGACTGGTGTCAGCCTGTCAATGTATAGCTGAGTTACACAAACAATGAAGCTAGCTGAGGGGACTCAAATTCGAATCTTGATGTAGAATAGGAAATCTGAGATTCAAATTGATTTGTGTTTGTGAGCTCTATCTCCTCCTCTTACAAGAGATTGGACCAGATTTCTGTTTGTGAGCTCTATCTCCTCCTCTCACAAGAGATTGGACCAGATTTCTGTTTGTGAGCTCCTCTCACATGTCCACAAGACTATCAAGAGATTGGCCCGATTTCTGTTTGTGAGCTCTATCTGCTCTCACAAGAGATTGGACCAGAATGCACTTAGCAGGCTCATAGAAGATTGAAAACAGTTTGAAGGCCGCATGTTTTTCTTGCTCTTTTGGTGACTCTTTAAAGTCCTTTTGTCACTTTACATTACCAGTACCCAGAATTCCATCTTTATTTAAATATTTAAAGTATTCTTACACATCTTTCTCTTCTATTTATTGTGAAATAGTTTCTAATTCTATTGCAGCTCAACATTTAGATAGTTTCAGTTTATGTAACTTGTCGCTGACTTGTCACCTATTACGTGATGTATGTTGTAGTCTACTCAATGACCATGGAATAGTTCTTTTAAACTGGCAGAGACAAAAGCTTGCAGAAGGCTCAGGATACACTTGGCGGGTAGCCAGTAAGGTCAGTGGAATTATTTTTCTTCAAGAAATATTTTATTTATGACCTCAGGGATTTTTAATAGATTGGGGAGGGGGGGGGGGGGGTACCACAGTGGTCTATGCTTTATCTGAGTGTAAATTAATAAGACCAGTCACTATGACTTTATGTTATGAAGTTAAACTATTGTAATGAAATTATTATTTACATGTCAAATTTTTTTTTCTCATACTTTATAAGTTAACTTTATTAGACCCTTCTGGTGTTGAAATAATAGCCCATGTTGTAAACCTATAATCAGATAGGATATCTATAATATCACCTCTCATATCATTATATGCAACACTTCTCAAAGATACCAGTAAAGCAAATTTTTCAAGTAAGTTGTATATTTTGTAGTCAATCATTCTCTTCTACTTTCAACAGCGTTGGTTGTTCAGTACCAGCTTTGAACCTATACGTGCCTGGAAGTTTACAGACAATTACCTAACTATGGCAGATCATCTCAAAGTCTGTGCTTACAATAAAGATATTCTGTCACATGCCATGCCATTCAGGGTCACAGAGCTGCCTTCTCAACTCCCAGACGACTCTCAAAATAAAGCTTTATCTTGGCTTGTCTCCCACTCAGCTGCTGAGGAAGCACAACCTCACTCTCATTGATGTTGCAATGAATAGAGAGTTTAGTAGTGATAATTGTAGTTATTTATTTATACTATTGTTTTATGTGGTTGACATGATGTAAGTAACAGCCTTGAGTTTCGATTGAATGTTCTGTAAAATTACTCACTGTTTAATATATTTTGTCTTACCAAACACAAACTTGGTATAGCATAACATTGAACAAATTATCTTTAAAAAGTAGTAGAAAACAGATTCATACTAAATGTATATAATCGTATAAACAAAAGTATTATAGTATATTAAAACTATATAAAGAAATGCTGGTTACACAAACTCAATGTATTGCTTTATATAGCTATTCAGTGATAAAGTTAATTTTGTAGTGCTCAACATACTGCGTTTTAGTTCTTTTGAAAGCAGCAAGTGGAAAGAAAAGAAATCTATAAACATTTAATGTTAGAAATCATTTAGTGGACTCTCTCTTCTTTGTGTTTTTTAGTTAAATTTAATGATTAATTTTCTTTGGGCAGGGCCCACAACCATGCTCATGAGATTTTTAGAAATTTTAATTTGCAGGCCTACATGCTTGATATTAATTTACCTCATTCCATACTGGTAAAAAAAACAACTGTCCATATCTTTTACAGCCAAGCCAAAGCATTTTTTTTTTTTTCATTTATAAAGTAGAGGATCAAAGGACTGGGTTCAAAAGGTTAAACAAAAATTTCTTGCCTTATAAAATTTATTTTTCATGTTTTAAATTTTTTGTTTTGTTTATTTAATAAGTTATTAATGCTAACTACATGTATATTATTTTAAACCATATCCCATCCATGGTGAAAGTAAAATGCAGGTTTGGCTGGCTCCTGGAAAAGTAGCTGCCTCTTACAGGCTAAGCTCTTTTGTTCATGTAACCTGATCAATCGGTGATACACCTTTGTGCCATATAGAGTCAGTGATGCTGTGCTACCTGGCCTTCTGTCCTAAAAAAAAAGATAAAGCATCGTTGTGATAAATGGAACCTTGTTATATTTATTGGGTCAATATGTGTCTTCTCTCTTTCAAAATCTCTGAGGCATGAAATTATGTTCCTGGGTGTCTGGGGGCAATAATTTGTACAGGTCTATGTAGTGAGAAGAATGTCCAGCTAAGTTTACTCTCTCCCCTAAAATCTCAAAAATGCCTATTAGTGGCATTAGGCTCAGATTGTACTCATGAAGATTTGCTTTTTTTTGATTATCTTCCATGCAAAGTTTAACCATATTAGAACAGTTTGGTTTAAGTTTCCGACTTTTTGTTACTATTAAGGATTGTGTTATATTAATATAGACCTGTGTTAAAATGTATTTTGCTTCTCTTTATCCCTGGGTTTATTTTAACATACTCTAGTCAACTTCTAATGGTGCATTCTGTCATTGTAAAAGAGAAATTTGAATGTACAATAGTTTCTTATCAAGTCTCACCTAATAGTAACCCTGAGGATAGAATCTAGTAAGCAAGGGGAAAAAATTCTTAGCAATGAATTTTCTGACCTATTGACCACAAGTTTATTTTATTCAAAATGTTTTTTCATAGTGTTGGCCTAATTTGTCAACCTGTGGAGCGCATTTTCCCATCCAAAAGTTGTGGGTTTCTTTAAGGGATAAAAATTCTGTTTTTTTATTTGAATTATTATTGTTTTAGATACATTTTTAAAAATTGATCAAGTAAAAAGGTAATTATTTCAACATTTTAAATATTAAATACATATTTTTACTTTTATTAAATAAATAGACTTCTTTTTATCTTTGAAGAATAACTAGTTATATATTGTCTTTACCAAGATTGAGATCATTTTCATCTATTTCCACCAATGTGTTTCTACTACTTTCTACATATTACTTTCAAGTCAGAAGAGTCAAATTTCTCTTAAGCACTGTACCATCATTCTGTTGCCTTTTATGTCCAAAACAGGCTAGTTACTATGTGTTGTATGTTACCCGGACCTCGAACCAGACGGGCTGTCAGGCGCAGGCGCATGCTGCCTCGCCGCATGTAGCTTTGACGCAGAACTCACTGCGATAATTATGGCACTACGCCATAAGGGGAAAACTCCATAAAAAGGAAACCGTTGCGGCTTCTGTTGTAATGGTTACCGATTATAGCATCTGCCTCCAAGCCATGGCTGGCTTGAGGGGGAAAGTCACCTTTGGTAGAAGAGGCATTAGGCGCTACAAATAGCATTCATCTATTTACTGGAGCTGTCATCTTTATGCAGTGGGTACCCTCGCACCGCGGTGTGGGGGGGGTAACGAGGCGGCTGATGCTCTAGCACGAGAAGGAGTGCTGGCCGTGCCCACTTTCAAGGCCCCAAGTACGTTTAACCAAGCTACGACATTAATCCGAGAGTGTGTACATGACAAGTGGTAGAAATCTTGGGATAACTCTCAACTCCCGTGGAGTCTGGCAGCATTTGCGTTGCTCCATGGTGGAGGCTTAAAAGGCCGGAACAATCAATCAATCATTGGGCACTGCCCTGTTGGTGCTTATTTTGCCTGGTTCCGGCCAAATTTTGATGCCCGTTGCCAACACTGCGGAGAGTCGGTGGAAACAGTGGCGCATATCTTGCAAGAGTTTCCGCAGCTCAGAGTTAGTCTGCAGAGTCACTCGACTTGTATGGGATCTTAAAGGCACTATGCATAACAGCAGAGCTTCTTGCCAAGGCTCTACGGAAGGACTAATCCTTCCAGCCTTGCTACCAAATGGAGTTCATCTCAGGTTACTATGTGACTTTCAAACCTATTTCAAATCTCACATTGGAGCCCCCTTCTTTAAAATTACTTCTGCAGCTCTTAATGCAGGAAATGGTTTTGGCATTGGGGCTCAGCCTTAGACATGAAAAGTTGGAGGGGGGATGATATGGAAAAGGTTGAGAAACACTTATTGGGTTAACATTATAAATGAAAAAATAGCAAAGGACTTGAGGCAGGTTATGTCTAACAATACTTTAAATAATAATGTATTGACGACCAAAATGTTTGGGTCATATCATAGAATTCTAGTAGAAGCACAATCTATTTATTTGTAGCCGAAATTTGTACTCTAATGCTAAATATATTTTTTGAATAAATACACTTTGTATAATTTAATAAAAAACTTTATTCAATTTGTACTAAGCATTTTGGTTTTCATTGAAAGATGATATCTCACAATTTTTATCATTGCAAGTACAGGCCTATGCATAGCAGACTAATAAATAACACACAAAGAAAGGATAGAGAATGAAATCTAAGATTATTGATAGTGATGGGCAAAAGTTAACTAAAAAAAGTTTAGTTCAATTCGTAGTTTAATTATTTTTTTTTTTAGTTACTAACTAAAAAGTTTAATTAAACTTTTTACAACTTTTCAACATGTGGTCAGGGTTGAAACACACATCAATAACTTTAATTATCAGAAAAAAATGATGCAGTTAACAACTATTTAGTCAGTCTGCATTTGAAGAGGGTAAAGTAAGAAGTTATGGGAGTAAATATTTGCAACTGAAAGTAGCAAAAGTATTATAAAATGTTAAACATTTTTTGCCAAAAGCTTCTATGCAATATTATGAATGGGGTTGCTCCGAATTTTTTTGTGAGCCACGATGAGGTGTTTAATTTCTGTTTATAGTGGAAATCTGATGAGTGAGGTCAATATTTAGTGGTTTTAATCAATTCATTAGCAGCAAACAATTTTTTAACTGCAGGAACATCAAGTACACTCTTTTTACAGTCTTAAGACTTATTATTGAGATCTAAATTGACAGCTAGGCCATTCTTTTCTTTCTAAAGTTTTTAATTCAAGGCAAAAATACAAGCACACATATTTATTTAGACATCTTTTTTTAAAAATTTTATTGTGCATTAACATGTTAGAAACATATTCCTTATTACTGATTTTACTATGGATAAATATTTCTACAATGCTAAAAGAATAAGATCGAACCGTGATGATTGTATCTATATAGATCTAGTCCTAGTTCAACACCGCCCCCTTTTGAAAAAAAAGGTATGAAAAGTTTAATTAATTTTTTTAGTTTAACTATATTTTGAAATTCATGATAAAATTTTAGTTTTAAAAGTTAGTTTAGTTCCCATCACTAATTATTGATGGAAAAATTAAAGAACCTTGCAAAAATCAATAATAGAGAAACAAGGCCAAAGAATTATATTGAATTTTTATTGCTTAAAAAAGAACTACATGAAGGATCTGCAATAGATATCAGTGTGGTTGAACTCATTGAAAAGATTAACATACACTTATGTAACATCTTACTGATGCAGACAATTATCTTCTATTTCCAGTACAGCAATTATTGTTATTTTGATGTACAGTACAACACATCAGTTCTGTTTTTAATTGCACATGCAGTCTACAGTATTGAAAAATACAATTGGAGATTTGTTTCTCAGTTGAGTGCATTGAAACAAACCTTGAATGTATTGCATATCTGGGAATGCTTTTCAATTGGTATTAAAAGTATTGAAACTTCAGTACAATTTTTTTAAAAATTACTGTTCATTGTGCTGAATGAAATAATACTAGCGCATGAGTTGAGTATATTAATGCTGAGTACACTACAACCATTCATTACAATACCATCAGTATTTTATATAAATAATTAAAAAAGAATCAGACATTTTAACTCTTTCTCTCCTCATCGACGATCCCATCATTGATTTGACCTCAATAAATTCAATTAAAATTTAATTTTAAAACTTGACTTTGTGTTATATAAAAAGAGCATGCATTCCCCTATTTATTCTATACCAAATAAAACAATTTCTGATAACAAACAACAAAGCTATTGAAGCTTAATCATAACAGGGGAGTGAAATAGTAATGAGCTAAAAGAAGAACTTCGAAGAGTGGAAAAATAATAACTGAGAAAGAGTTAATAGTCAAGCTTATAGTAGAGATAAGATTAAAAACTATTTCTGTTACACCTCATTATGATTAAAAAAAAAGATTCATCTAATAGGTTTTTTTTTTAAGTTTTTGGCACATCAAAAAATAAAATCACAAAAAAGTTCTTATTTTTTAGGAACTGTTAATACTGTTATATATGAGTTATGATCCTTTGTTGTTAGCTATGGTGTCCTTTGTTGTAAACAAGCAGTTCTGCCCAAGATGGTGTCAGATGATATCAAATTAAATGTGTACTGCTCAAATTCTACATTTGTTATTTTGATGTTCAATACTAATTAACAGAGTGGCAGCAGTGGGACTTGAACTCTTGTTCAATAAATCTTTAAAAAAAAAAAAAAAAAAAAAAGTTCCCCCTTTCCAAGCTTGTGATTTTTGGGGCAGATGATGTAAAGCAAAAAGACCAACCTTAACTTTTCCCAAACTAATGTCAGATGCTCATTTGAGTTGGGGGAATTACAGTAACTACATTTCAGTTAATGAAGAGTATTCTTTAACCAAACAGGTTATTTTTAGTACAGGATGCTTTTCTCATTACTGGTTATTCTAGAAAGAATTTAGTTTAGGAAAGTGTTACAACATGCTATCTAATAATCAATCAACACATAACTGCTGGCAAGCATTAGTAGGATTACTTTAATCTTATTTAAAAAATACATAAATGCTCATATCTTTCATATCAATATTTTTTTTCCATTTTCCTGTAGCATTTCCATTTAAAACTTATTCACAGCAATCAACAAGAATATCCACCAAAGAACATTTGACTCCAGTTTTCAATTTGAACAAATCCTTGACATCACTAACATAATACAAAGTATCATACTAAGATGTAAACAGATATGTAAACAGATCCATCAAAAATATATATTTATCTCATGAGTCTGCAATTAAAATAAAATGAGGCAACAAGAACAAGTCCTAGTTTACAAAAGAGAAATACGGTGCATGCTGATTCAGGACTTCCCCTAGTTGGATGGCCAGCTTATGATATTCCCACACTTGATTAATTGACAGCATACAGCTGCTGGCTTGTATTTATAATTATTTTAATTATTAGACAAAACACAAAGCTCCATCCCACCCACAACCACTCTACCATTCTCTCCACACTATACTGAACAGAAACACAAATAGTAACAGCTCCTGGTATAGTTTTTAATAAACTACAATGTAGTGGTTTGATGAGTGGATTAAAGTTCTTATTTCCTCGCATGAATACACAGTAATTCATTCTTCTGAGTGCAATTTGTTGTTGCACAGAATCAAGTATCATACTTTATGTACACATTTGATTAGATAATTTTTAGAATAAATAAAAAAACAAACGAAACAAGTTAAAAATAAAAAAAAACATGTTCATTTTGTTGAAAACACAAACAACTAAGTGATTCAGTTGACACAACACTTTTCTGATGAATAAATCTAGAGCAAAAGATCATACAGCTTTTATCAACATCAATTTATTGCCTTGCTTTTTACTTTCAGCTATTTGTTCTTCCAATCCATGAGACTGGTCTGTGGCTTGTTGTGTAGTTTCTGTTCATTACTTTAGACTTTCCAAAAGTTGAACAGCCAGTTGCTAGAGAAAATATAAACATGTATGTATGTATGAAAAAAAGTGATTAAAATTTAAAAAAAGAATTACATCAAAAAATACTTTAAAAAAAAAAAAAAAAGCTTGTATTAAGTGTTATTATATCAATTAGTTTGGATCAGTCATATGATAAATCTGTGTGATTGGAAATATTTTTACCAATTGTTTTTGCTTTCTCAAAGTGCTATGATCCTATCATTTGTCTGGACCAGTTGTGAAAGGGGGAGAGAAGAAGGGGGTATCTTGGTGAATGTTAACATGCATTAAGAAATATTCACTCAGGACTTGAGTCCTCAAGGGGACTAAATCAACTTGTAGCACACCTGTCTAGTACATTTTCTTTCCCTTGTTCAAGAAAATAATTAATTACTAATATTTAATTAACTAATTGGTTAATTTTTTTAATTGATTCATGTAATGTTAGGTAAAAGAAATAATTGTGCAAAATTTCAGCTTAATCTAAGATTGGTTGTGGGAGAAATAATGTGTACAAACTTTTTACCATACAGACAGAGTGAGTAGATACAAGTTTTGTAAGAACAAAGCCTCTACTACAACAATAAACTCATGACAAAATAATTGCTGAAGTTTAATTTCAAAAGCAAATACATCTCCATATCTACTTCCTCTACCCTGATGTTATTTCCATTCAAACAATGGCAAACTTCACATCAACATCATGCTGCACTCTCTAACATATACATTAACTACCCGGTAAATCTCTCTAGGAAAAAGATTTAAAATTTTGCTTTAAACTCCAAGTAGACAATCTTATTCTTTAAACCACATAGGGGAGGAGCGCAGTATGTCTCATGCCTATGCAGACCTATATCTATATATATTTTACCACATCCAAAACAGATAAAACCATCTGGCTAAAGTTAGAAGCACTTTTGTCTGCTTTTCAAACAATAGTGTGGAGGAATAGATGGCTCCATCTGCCAACAAAAATCAAGTGCCCAAGACTTGCTAAAGAGATAACAACTAAGGCTTCTCAAATGCATTCACCATGGATGTCCATCTCTTATCATGGAATAGAAATGTTCTAGTTATACTGCTGGTGAAACATCTTGTAGGCCAATGTAAAATGTCTGATAGGAATTTCAGCACCCCCCCCCCCCCCCCCCCCCCAAAACAAACAAAAAAAAACATGACCAGTTATAGTACCTGTGTTTCTTCCCCTGTACTGACATTATGATTTTGGTTTGTCTTCCCTTGTGAATTCTATTTTAATTAATTGTTTCGTAGATGGAGGTTCCTCAGCATCTGTAATTGGATACAATCAATCAATGAACACAAAATGTAAATATATACAATGTACTTCAAGTAGTATTATCATTATTTAATTTATTCTCAATGTCGACTTTAGTAGCAAAAGCGGCCTTCTGGACTCCATAAGTCCTATGTAAAATGGTTTTAATATGATGAGTTAATGTTAATAAATAATGACTACAACATTGAACATTTAGAGCTAAGTTTAAATGAAATAAATACCATAAGTCCTCTCATGAATCTTGTTCAGTCAGATGGCTTGACTTGACTTCAGATTCATATGTTTTTATTTGCAGATGGTTTTAGCACTCTTCTAAAGTTGCTGATGAGCTAGATGCATTCATGAGACTGTGTAGCTTTGTTTTCTCCCTACTGTTGTGCTCCAGGTTTAAGGATTTTGCCTTCAGCTGAGATAAATGAAAGTTCAATGAAATCTGTCATTTAAAAAAAAAAAGGGACAAGATTAATGACAAAGAAAAGCAAAGTAAAAGTAATGTAAAATGTATATAAGTAAAGATAACATGTACAAAACTAATTGGCTATTTGACTTACTTCTTTTTTTTTTATCATCCTTCTGAATATTTCTTTGATATACATAATTTTGTGTGCTGGGTTTGGCACAGAATTGAACAAATGACCAAGACAACATGTAGGCCCATTTCACCATTTATTCCAGATAAAAAAAACCTACCAAAGGCAAACATAAAATATTGTTAAATAAAATAAAAATAAAAAAAATAAAGACATAAAACAAGATGAGCTTGGCTTGGCAAAGACAAAACAGTAACTAAAGTTCCAACATAGGCCACTGCAAATTAAAATAAACTCCAGAGCGAGCTTTCCTTCTAAATACATACCGAAAACTACATAATATTCAAGCTTTATGAATATACAGGCAATAAATAATGAGATTTGCGAATGTATGTAGACAATCCAATTTAATTATAGCCAAAACTCAATGGATCTAAAGATCGAGCATGGAAAATATATACAGTACAAATAATCCAATGATGGACAAATTCAAGAAATGTAAACTTATATCTCTTAATAAAGAAATATGGAGATGTCAACCATGACATTATACTACTAGGGGAAAAAAAAGTTATTACATACCAAAAATAAAACCAATAGAACATATCCTCATACTGATAGTAAAAAAAAAACATTTATAAGAAGTGTGTGCGGTTCATAGCTCGAGATTTTATTATCTAGTCTATCAATGTGGACAAAACCAAAGTATTCTAGGTACAAAATACTTCTAAATAATAATAATGAAAACAAGAAACAGTAGAATGTATTTACCTGCAGCCGAACACGAACACAATTGTAAAAAAACACAAAGGGAGGCAACACAATGAGGCATCAAGGAGCAGAACCAAGCCTCAGCCAGCAGAAAGGGACAGTGACCACAATGATTCTTTCTTTTAAATCCGTGATTTGGTGGCATTTCTGGGCAGAGGTCAACTCGTTCTTTGCGGACCGGTGCTTGGTCGAGTTTGGCCTCCCAGCAGATTTTATCTTCCTTACAACATTTGATTTTATCAAAAGCAGCTTTGGAGTCTGAGAAAAAAAGGAAAAAACAAATAAAAAAATTAAAAACACACATCAATCAAGCTTATTATTTTTTAAAATTATTTGACTTTTTTCAGTTTTTGAATTCTCAGTTTATAAGAAAAGAGAAAAGACAAATATACACATTTCATTTGATATTTTGAATACCAATTCATCTTCTGCTAGTTTTCATTTAGCGGAACAAAAAAAAAGTATGAGCTCCTATGTATCACCTGAATTAGAGTCAGTGCCAGTAGAGCTCTACTTGGCTAAGACAGCTTGTCCAGGTGCACCTAGTCTGTCTTTAACAATCAGGCCAGTTGTCTTTTTTTTTACATTTTCCCCCTAGCAGACACTTCTGTTTTCTATCTGTGTACAACAGGTTTTACTTGGACTGATGAGTCAATGATGGTTGCTTTCTTTTGGGCCTTACAGTCTAGATTTAGCTACTGCTGCCTTTATTTGTTGTCTTAATCTCTAGAATGATAACATACCAAGTTTATTCATCCCAACTTTTTAATTTCACATTTTCATTTAATTTAAATTAAATTAAAAAACCACAAAAATGTTACAACAGTATCCAAAACAGTCTACCTTAATTGATTTCAAGTGAAAGTCTATAAAGAAACAGCTAAATCTTATAGCCCCAGTATTTAATTTAAACTGAGTTCTAAACTCTAGAGGAGTTTATATCAAGACTAAGATCAAACAAGTGAGTGGCTATTTCTACTTTATTTTGTAAAAAAAAATAATAAATAAATAGATAAAAAATAAAAAAGGGTAGGGAAGGGTAATTTTTAAATGAAAATGCAAAATATTTTTTTTATTTCAATGTATACAATTTTCTAATTTTAAATGTGTTAGAAATCCTTTAACATTTGTTTGTATACAGATACATTAGGAAAATAAACTATAATCAGCTTCTTTTTAGTAAGAGATTTTGTTCAGAAACAGCAAACCAGACACTTAAACCTCATGTCGAACTGAAAACTTTTAAAAATATTAGACCAATAGCTTAATACCCATTGTGAGAATTATAAACTGGTTCGATAATTCTCATTAACTTCTAGGTAGCAAGGTGTATTTTATAGTATCCCCTATTAATTAACAAGATATAAAAATTCTTTTTTTTTTTTTGGTTAAAAAAAGGAAGATACCTTCTTCATGCAAGTCGATGACTTTTAGTAAGAGCCATTACTTTACTCTTAATAACTTAAGACTTTAAAAAAGTGGAAACATTTCTACCCCTCCCTTATTCCCCCAACGCAAATCCTGGTTATGACAATGTATATATCTACTCATAGTATATAGAATTCTAGTTTGGTGCAGATCCTATCGTGAAGGCAACATTAAAAGATAGTAGTCTGAATAATGGATCTAGATATATGGTATAGAATATTCTAATTTGGTGATAAACCTATGGATACTGACTTACAAGACAGTGCTTTAAATGTTCCTGAACTTCTATTTATTTAGTTAACTCTGAATACATGCAGGAATACTTGCTGACATATGTGAGTTCAAGATATAGATAGTCTAGAACTCCAGACCAAATTTAATTATTTTCTTATAATATTTTTTAAATGATTGCCAATTGTGGCCAATTAGCTAGTACTTTTTTTTTTTTACCCAAAGGCATTACATATACTGTTAAATTTCTAAGAAAATTGTTAAAGCTGTTTTAGAGATCCATATCTAGCCACTCTTTACCCATAAAGAGATAAGAGGAATTAAAAAAAAAAAAATTAGATTCCAATCACAAAGTATATTCTGCTTCAAATCTTACCTTTGCACAGATAAGTAGCAATCATTACCAAGTGTGTCACTATCACCAAGTGAACCTGTGTCACTAACAGAGGACACAGGAAATAGTCTATGGGAATGTCCAACATGACTGAGTGGATAATGTGGTTTTGGTGTTTTTCTGACTGAGATTCAACTGCCTGAAGTTCTAGGAATCAACCTTGAAAAGAACACAAATTATAGTGTTTCTGATTCACCACAACACTGATTAAATGAAGAAAAGTAATCCAAATTTAAAACAAATGTAAATATTGTATATTCCAAAGCATTATTTGTATTTCTGTTCAACAATGAAATGATTTTTGTGATTTTGGGCATATCGGCACAATTTAGGCCATGTCGTGCCTCATGGGCCACTCTCCCTCCACACAGCAAAGGCCAAATTCCATACAGTCAAATCATTAAAATCAAGGTCTATTCACAGTTAAAATAGTAGAGGTAGTAAAAATTTAATAATTTGGTAAAAATCTAATGTAAATAGTACATGTCTACAGAATTCATAAATCAGATCTTCGTAGACAACCCCACTTCCCGGATAAAGCCCAGTACCTTCCCAGGGTCGACATTATTGAATAGTGTTTTTAAATTAGTGGCTCTAAAATATTTTTCCCTGACATCCTGGTATCTGGGGCAGTTGATGAGGATATGTTCCGCGGTGAGGTGAGAGTCACAATACTCACAAAGTGGGGGCTCTTCTTTCTTCAGCACAAAAGAGTGCGTGATGTAGGTGTGGCCAATCCTAAGTCTGGACATGGTCGTGCTACCACGCCTTGTCAGACCCTTAGATGTGGACCGCCACCTGACATCCGCCACAATCTGCCTGAGTTTATTGTGAGTCTCAGCCTCCCATCGGTCCTGCCACTCTTGGTAGATGGCAGAGGCAATACTTTGTCTCAGGTCTGAGCAGGGAATTTGAGTTCCTGACACTGCATGATTTAGGGCTCTCTTTGCGGCTTCGTTTCCCTCAATGCCCACATGGGAGGGGACCCAGATGAAGGTGACATCCATATGGTCGGCTGTTATTTGGTCCAACAGCTTCAGGCTCTTATGTACCAGTGGAATGTCAGTCTTCATCCGCCCCAAAGCTTGCAATGCAGATTTGGAGTCGGAGCAGATTATAAATTTCCTCCTTTCTGATGCTTTGACGGCCATAAGTGCAAGCGATATTGCATGCAATTCGGCCGTAAAGATGGAGCAGCCATCGGGGAGTCTATGGGAGATTGTTTTGTTCCGAAAGGAGCAGGCACACGCGACCTTTCCATCCATTTTGGATCCGTCTGTGTAGATGGTGCCACAATCTCTGTAGCTCTCTTGCAGTTCCCTAAAGTGGACTTGTAGTATGCTTGGGTCTGTATTTTCTTTTTTGAAATTAAGGAGGGATAAATTTAATTTGGGTTTATTCATTAGCCAAGGAGGATTCTGAGGGGTTTCTATTTTAGAGATTTGGTTAATGGGTGGAGTTAAACTTTGGATGGGTTCTCTCATTCGAAGGCCTAACGGCTGTATGACGTTAGGCCTTCGATTGTATAATTCTACCTCTGTGGGGTTAAATATGGAATCGAAAGCAGGGTTCGTAGGGTTGGATTTTAGCTTGACTATATACTGCATTGCAAGCTTTTTCATTCTTATATCCATGGGGAGTTAAAACTAAAAACAAACAAAAAATAATTTAAACAAAAAAACTCACCTTTTCTTAATTCCTTTATTCTTTTGATCCAAATTCAAAACAACATCCAGTGAAACAAATCCTAACTCTAATCCATAACAACTTTTTAAACTATACCAAAAGATGACTTTGAGTCTTATTGAAAATTGTCCTTTTCCTTTTAGTCACTTTAGGAAAGATTCTAAAACTTCTCATTGAACAAAGAAGTTTTTGGCACATCGGCAGAAAGAAAATTGTAAGACATAGAAAATTGAAAAAGAAACAAAGGACAAGAAAGATTCCTGCTCCAAAAAATTGTACTTATCAAGAAATACACAGAAAATGAATGACTAAAGTCATTTTTAATACTTCTAAAAATGAAATAACTCTCAATAGAATAAGAATACTGCACTAGCTAGAATTAGATTTTTAAAAATACCAAAAGATAACTTAAGATAACTAACTTGATAATGATATACAAATAGTGTAAGAATAATAGATCAAGTATTCAATAAACTAAAAAAAAAATGAGCAGCTTGCTAGATTGGAATAACTACCTCAGTTATTAAAGACATCTATAAAAAGGACCCAGGCTATGAAAGTGAACTTCTCCAAACAGAGCTTTACAGTAACGATAACCAAAGCTCCACAAGATGAGTCACATGAAAAATAACAGGGAAAAGCTGCAGAGAAGATATGTTTGACATTATCTTAAAGGTAATCCTTAAGAATCATTTTTAATTTGTTTATAATGCATATTGAATTTGACGTCAATGGCATAGTTCAAAACCCAAACCTCATCCAAATTCAATTATATCCTGAATTCAAAATGCTAAGAGAGGTGAAGACAGGAAAAAAGTTGAGAATGGGTGGCATGGCTCAAAATTAAGAAAGGGACAGAAGTCGCACATTACATTCATCTCAAGTATGAGGATGATTGTATGTCAAACAAAGTCCTAGTTATCATTCCAGGGAGGAGACAACAGTGCTGGCACTAATTTAAACAAATGCCCTAATAAATCCAACTTCAAGGGGAGAAAAAAATCACAGTAAATCCAAGAAACCAACAATATCAATAAAGTGGTGAGACCTTGCCCCAATGAGCCTGGACTAGAAAGAAAAAAAGCACAAAAAAACTCAAAACAATGGGAAACAACTCAGGCTCAACTACACCAAAAAAAAAAAAGAGGAAAAGAACTATCTGAGGATCCAAGTGAGGATGCTTAGCCAGAGGAAAGGAGAAGAGGAAGGAAAGCTAGAGTTGATCTCTCTCGACTCACCAATCTACTTAGTAATAGAAAAGGAGAGGATCCAAACACATCCATTAGAAATCCTTTGGGGAGGAGAGTAACATTAAATTGAGATGAGTCCTTTGGAGGGAGAAAAGTCTACATCACTCTCCACTGGGTCTCCCACAATTAACAACACAAAGATCAAGGAGATTTCAAAATCCTTTTGTGTGAACCAGACTTTGTGGTGGAAGCAAATCTTCCTGGGTGTGACAGATGAATGGGCCACATGGCTAACCCCACAGTTTACAAGGTTCTGGTAACATTGCTGGCATGAGACAGCATTGCTGACTCATTGGTCAGAAATAGCACATGTCAGAGGCTCCAGCAGAAAAAAAAAAAAGCTCCCTCAAGCTATTCCCTGTAAACATTGATAAATAAAGAAAATATAACAGTGCCTCTTAGCTAATGATGTTGCTATGATTGACTTGGATAATGAGCATGTAATCACAAGTAATTAATAAGGCCATGAAATATGTGCAGTGACTCAAGTCACAAAATACAGAAGTATCTAACAAATCAAGCAGCTACTAGTAAAATACGAAGATGTCATCACTAAGGAATTAGGCCTAACAGACATAATAAAGCACAAGATTGAGCTACATCAGCAATGAAATGTTCTGTTCCAAATTAAATGGATCCCAATCCCAAGGTTGTGATGATGCCAACAATGCAATCTAGCACTCTTCTAATTCCTGAAGTTGTTGCACACCTAGGATGACATGTGCAAAGTAAAGTGACATCCCAGCAATCAAGCAACAATCACTAGCGACAAATTGTTCAATTTGTCCTTTTTATAAAAGGCAAAAGTGAATGGCTAGAGAAATCTAGACAATGCCAAGTCTTATAAGTGGTGAAGAATTTAGGAAAGTGAGGAGAAAGTGAGTGGCCAATCTAAACAATGCCAAGTCTTATAAGTGGTGAAGAACTTAGGAACGTGAAGAGAAAGTGCTAAGAAAAAGAAGATATTGAGAATAAATAATTAGGTAAATGGCTGGAAAAACAAAAAGGAAGAGGAGAAAGAAAAAAAAGAAAGAACAAGTAAAAGGAAAAACAGGCTAAAGACAAAAAGTTTGAAATGTAGCAGAAGAGGATGCATGGTGGCAAACCTAATGCAGACACAACTGCATACAAATTTAATAGAATAGAAGTGGAAACATTTAATTTTTATGAACATTAAATAACATAAAACACATTTTTAAAATCAGGCTTTGAAGATTAATTAACATAGATGTTATCAGTATGTAGAACTTTTTTATAATGGGTTACTAACTGTTAATCTTTGTTATTTGCAAAGAGCATGTATTTTTTTCTTTCAAGTAGATTTTTTGAGCTAAATACATGGGATTTAACTTATCATTTTTGTCATGCATATTGTCACGAGTCGAGTCTGTGACCTATTTCGACCAGTTTCTAGAAGCTCAAGTTCAACCAGTGCAAGTGTCCAGCGTAAACAAGTTAATTTTAGATATCCAATCGAAGAAAGAGGTTAAGGGAAAAAATAGCAAACGTCAGCTTCTAGAAGGTCAAAGTTACTAAAATAATTATCGGAGAAAGTTCCAGGATTCTGGAATGTACGACAAAAGAAAGTATAAATTAAGGGAAAGTGAGTTAGACGGGGTCCTCGCATAGTAGTAGTTCTTGTAGAGCGTTGGTTCTCGCTCAGTAATAAGTTTTATGATATTAGCGGGTCCATTAAGTAAAGTTTTAGTATTTGAAGTTGAAGTTATACTAAGTGAAGTTTTATGTATCATTTAAGTTTTATTTATGAAGTATCAAGTCAAGTTGTTATTGAATTAAGAAGTTAATTTTGATGTGAAAGTTTGAAGAAGTTATTAAAGATGTTTGAAGAAAATACAGAGAGATGTTTCTTTCTTCATTTCATTGAATTGTCAAGTATTGAGAATATAATCCCCGGCAAATGTGCTCGTCATACATATTTCATGTTAAAATAAAACCAATTTAACATTGCAGTCACATGATTTCAGTTCATTATTTTAGCCTGTAGATATTAAAATATGTATAACCTTAATAGTAGGCTACATAGCTACAAGTCAAACATAGAAATGTTATTCAATATTCAATTCAATAAATTTTTTTAGAAATTACATTACAACTAAAGTATATCAAGATTGCATCTATACATTACAAGAAAACTTAAATCTGTGTGAAAATGAATAGATGTTGAAATAAGTCAATGTATTTTGAGTAAAATAATGCTTTGTAGGAGACACAACTCTGAAATAACAAACACTTAAGGTATACAGAAAGAATTAATTCAAGCGGAAAACGTTTGTGTTCCTTGCATATATAAAATTTCACAACACTAAGATTCTTGGTTTGAAAAAGTAATAGTTCCAAAGAACATTATTTGTAATTTGGTTCACCATGCTGTTTCCTCATATGAATTTTCTTAATTAAGTTAGAATTAAAACTGTCACAGACTGAACTCATAATGAGTTACAATAACATCAACCCTGAAACTCCACACATTAAGAGGCTCTGGAAAGAGATGGTGTACAAAAAAAAAAGCTGTAACAAAGACATTACAAGATGGGACACTTGATGGCATTCTATTCCAATTTAAGCACACTGTCTTCCAAAGAAGATACTACATTTAAAAGCATCTCTTGTTTATTCAGGCAAATTTCTTCCTACATTGAACTAACCACCACACAAAGTACCAGAATTTTTATGTCAGTGAAAAGAATAAGCAACAAAGATTGATGATTAAAAATGCAGGTTTCAGGCCAGATTGTTTGGACCAATACAGCCTACAAACTGCACATCACAATTACAGAGAGCTGTTTGGAGACCAATTGATGATCAACATCAATACTGTATTTCTAGATGAAAAATTGAAAAAAAAAAGCCTGTTTCAAACCTACTATAGATATTCTTCAGATGAAGCTAACCCTAGACCAGTGTTCAAGAGATGGCAAAGAACATCTTAAACAGGCTCTCATTTGCTGATAAACTTTGAAAAGAAAAGATGTTTATAACATTATTTTTAAGCCAACCCCAAGAAAAACATTTGGATACCTTAACAGTAATAGTACTAGAAATAATCAGCACAGAAATGCTTCATGTTTACTTGATATATAGATCTAAAAGTCTTTACAAGTAATTTCAGTACTTCAGAATATTTGATTGTTTAAATCAGTGATCATATAATTTAGATCTATTAGAATATAAGAAGTAAAAAAAAAGAATAACATTTTTTTTTAAATTGCATGAAAGTAGAATGCAACATCACAAAAAAAAAGTTTTAAGATGTAAATAATTACATATCACACAAAAGACAAATTAAATACAATAAAATCCTCTTCTATTAAAGAACTGGATGAAAAGGATGTAATCATTACATCCTTTCAAAGTGAATAACTACAAAGAGAGAATAAAGCTAGGTCCCTAAAACAAAAAAGAAAATATATAATGAGATGATCAGATTAATGTTTTTTAATTGCCTTTTACACTAAGCCCCAAACATCTTTAATCTTACCTATTTCCCTAGATTATCACAGGGATAGGGTAAGCTTCTTAATTGCTTTCTCACAAAACATCTGTAGACAACTTTCTAAAGGAACTTGGTGTTATTTCAGATCTTCAAGCTGCTAAGTTACCATGAAAACACCACACTTGGGCTCGAGGCCACAACCTACTTGTCAACTCAGTACATCTGACCACTCCAATTGGTACTTTTATTATAGCTTTAAATGAGCCAAGCGCTGGGAGGGCAGAGGACAAAGAATAACAGAAGGATTTATGATTTCCATAAAGTAGATTTTTCCAGTTATAAAAAAATATTTCTAGCACTTTGTCAGACAGTGCTTCTGTAAATCATGCTACCATAATTTGATTAATTGCTTTATGGGACAAATTCTTGAATGAACATAATTGCCACCAGGACACAACCAGTAGTTTAAAAGCCGGCAGATTATCAATACAGAGAGAAATAGGCAGCATTATTGGAAGTGACTGCAAAATTATTTTTTGCAGCTATACAAAATCCGCTATCAAGATGGAAAGTGCAACCCCAAAAATGAAAAATTAATCGAAGGGCCTTATTTTGCAGGTATAGAAGAAATCATTTACACATATTTTTCAATACATGTGGAATACTGGTATCTTCATTTTAACATTTTATTATCTCCTGCTATTTCCTTTGGATGGCTGATAAGTTGTCTGCACAGTGACCTTAATAGTGAAAATAGATACACTATGACATCTCCCTTTTGAAATTATGTGAGGTACCAGTAAATGATAAACTAGCACTAAAAGCTAACCTGGCAGTGGATGACATTTTAAAACTATCATCATTTAAAGGTATGGGAAAATTTTTTTGTGGGTGGGACGGAATTAAGACAGGCGCTAAATTGGGGGTTGAGTTTTTGGCACAATTTAGGTCATCTCGTGCTGAAGTGGGAAAAATATCTGAGAAAGATGAACAAGAGAAAATCAAAATAAGTCAAAGAGCCAAAAGAAAGAAGGATGAAGAAATGCTAGAAAAGAAACTAGGGATAAATAGGATTTAACCAATTAAAGAAAGAAGAGAAAGCGAGATAATACAAGGAGGCAGGGAAGAAAAGGGAGGCAAGAGAGATAAAATTAGGCAGGACAATAGTAATGCTCTGGAGAAGAAAAATTGAGCCAAAAATGCTTAAGTGTGAAGACCTTTCTGACAAAAAATTGTCCTGAGACCATTCAAAGTAGACAGGAACTTTAGATTTATGTGAATTAAGCAATAAATGTGCTGAACAATAACTGCTCTTTGGGGGCTCCACACGTTGCCCCAATCAGTAAGTTTACATTGAGCTTAAGGTAGGTATGTCACAATAAGCGGTAATGCCACCAGCCCAAACAGTCAGAAATTTGATCCAGGGTTTTCTAGATACAGATAAACATGACAATGAAAAAAAAAAAATAACTCAAGCAAATTTCTCAGTACAAATTTAAAATTCAATGTTTTAGACTCCTTTAATCTTTGCCTACATTATTAACTTAGGATATTTTTTTTTATTGTCACTAAGATTTGAGCAAAAACTTGTTAAAAATTGAAGTCATTTGAAGACTTAACATATGCCTTCAGGTAGTTTTATCTTTCAAAACAAATATTTTTTTCTAGTAGAGAATTTATGTGGCTTTATGTGTACCAAATTTTGGCTTTATAAGTTAAACCAAACCATCCGTAACTGTACAATTAGTTTGTATTGATGCCATATAAACAGTGTTATAATCTCAACAGGTAATATCAGTTAAAAATCTGTTTGTTTATTTATTGTTTTTTACCTTGCTCCATGTGGAAAATTGATGTGTTTTTTTTTTTAAATATTTTTGTCAACATTCTGTCATATGCAAATGAGCCTAAGCCTAGTTAGCCATCTTAATAAATGTTTTGGCACTTTAATTGTGAGGTGAATTCCATTACTTTTACAATAGATTACACAATGTAACAACATTTTTGTTTATGTTAGTTTTTTAATGTTTCTTATATAATTTTCGTATGCTGATTTCAGTGGTATCATTGGTTTTGCTCTATCATCAAGATTTCTTGAGAAAAAGCATAAAATATTTTTTGGAGTTTTTTTTATATTGTGTGATGCATTTACAACATTATAGAATGAGTTAACTATACTGTTTTTTTTTATTTTCAGTTTAACTGTTATATGAAGTAGTGAATATGTCTAGTAGATCCTGCAAGCTTTGCCCTGACTCATTCTGTTATGTTTGTGGTTACTATATTAGTCCGACACAAACTAAACATAAGATTGTCAATGGTACAAAATTCTTTACGGCATATCATGCTTATTTTGGCATGGCTATGGGAGATCAGGACAAATCGTGGGCCCCACACTACAGCTGTGGCAGCTGCAGATCAACTCTGGAAGGATGGCTGCGTGGAATCCGAAAGTCAATGCCCTTTGCAATTCCGAGAATATGGAGAGAACCGACGAACCATCATGATGATTGTTATTTCTGCATGGTTGACATTTCAAAGTATAAAAAGCCGAAGGATAGGCTGACTCTAGTTTATCCAAGTATACCCTCTTCTATTGGGCCAGTTCCACACAGTGATGAATTGCCTGTTCCTAACCCTCCTCAATCCCTGGTACCTGTTGAGAAGATCTTACTACCACCCCTTCACATTAAACTAGGTCTTGTCAAACAATTTGTCAAAGTATTAAACCCAGCTAGTGCAGCGTTCCAGCATATTCGGCAAATGTTTCCAAAAATGTCAAATGCAAAAATTTCCGCAGGTGTATTCATTGGTCCGCAGATTAAAGTTATGTTGGCATGTAAGGAACTGGAAAATAAAATGTCTGCTGTTGAAAAGGAAGCATGGATTGCTTTTAGACATGTTGTTCACAGTTTTTTAGGCAATCATAAGAGTGACAACTACAAAGAACTAGTTGAAAACTTAATCATACGGTACGCAGATATGAAATGCAGAATGTCACTAAAACTGCATTACCTGCATTCACACTTAGAATTTTTCAGACCAAATTTGGGTGATGTGAGTGAAGAGCATGGAGAACGTTTTCACCAGGATATCCATGCAATGGAAAAAAGATACCAGGGCAGATGGGATGCAGCTATGATGGGTGACTACATCTTGTGTTTGATACGCGATGATGACAAACTTCATAAAAGAAAAGCACGTTCTGCTGTTCACTTTTAGTGTTTTTTTTTTAATTTTGAGGGACTATTACATTAGAACATAATGTAACATTATGTGATATATATGTAGGTAACGTTATATAACATGACGTTTTGTAACATAACATACCATTGTTGAACGGTTAAACTAACATTGTTGAACTAAATTTGTATCTTATGCAATGTGATTCATATTAATATGTTTAATTGAATTTTTGGTTTTATGATCAAACGCTTGATGCAACAAAAAAACCAATGTTATATTCAGACTCAGCATACACAAATTAAATAAGAAACATTAAAAAATTTTGATAAACAGAGAAAAAAATTTTTTTTGTTACATTGTGTTATATGTCTAGATCTAGTCTAAATGTTTTAAATTATTTTTAGAATACAACTGAAGTAGATCTAGATGAAATATCTAGATTTAGTTTTGACTAATTTAGAAGTCTGGGATTTCAAAAGAGTGATGATGACTAGAGACTAGATAAGTATATTTTACATTATCTTAGATTATACAAAAAACTAATACTAGAAGACAAAGTTTAAAATTAGAAAAAGTTAAAAAAAAAACAAAAAAAAACATTTTGTTAGATTGATAGTATATTATATATATATATGACTGTATACATCACAATGTTCCCACCTCTGGTGTGCAACCCATTATTAGTAGTTTACACAAACAATTGGGCTATAAAATTTATAGTGTTCCAGAAAGAACTTCTATACAAAATATGGTTATGGTGTCGTATCAGAGCTACAAGCTGCTGAGGTTGCCATGATCACCCCAAACCTTACTTTTGGGTTTGTCAACAGCATCCATCTAACAACTGAAACTGATACTTTTACCACTGCATTGGATGTGGTGGGACAGCTGAGGACTATGAAAAACACTTTAGACAATTCATTTATAATCTGACTAAATTGTACTCTAATTTTCACAAGGCTGAGTTACACAAGTGCAGGGGTGGTAAAATATAAATGTCTTTATTACCTAGGTAACACTAAATCTAACAGCAATTGTGTTAACCCATCATAAATCTTTACTGTGCTCAGGAGTCTTGGGAGTAAACCTTTAATGCCCCACACTTACACCCACTTGATACTTTTGCAAGTGAGCAGCATTGAAGACTCTGGAGAGGGAAAGGAGTGACTTTCTTGGAAATGATTGTTTCTAAGCAGAAAGCATCGTTCTCCAAATATAGAAAGTAAGATATCAAAAAAGATATAAAGATAATGAGGATACCAAAGGATTTGTTTTATTTTTAAATAATGAAGGTTAACCAAAGGGCCTTATTCCTATCTTTTTTTCGTACCTCTATTCCTTTTTTCTGATACCTGCTGAACTGTCTAAGCAGTGAAGGAGACTGCATGGAAAGAAATATTTGTTTTGGGCATAATAGGGAAACTGTTGGCAAGTTCTTGGATGTGAAACCTGATGGGCAAATTATTTCTCATCTTAAGTTATTAAGGATGTTCTAACCCATGGTTTTTGAAACTCTACTTCAAAATATGGATACAGTGTATGCAATTTTTGCTGGCCAGTTTTATACCACTCAGAAACTGATAACTATTTGTTACAAAAAAAAACAGTTCTACACAGGTACACTCAACATCAACAGACTTGATTTTCCAAGAGCAGTCAAGAGTTTGATTTTGCAACACAGGGAAATGAAATGTTTCCTCCACAAAGAGAAAACAATGTTCTGTGTTGCTTTCAAAGGCAACAACAAAAAAATGTCATTATGATTTCTACAGATGCTGAAATGGGCACCACAAAAGTGAATGATGTTGACAAGCCTTCGATGGTCAACACACACAATAGAAACATGAAAGGATGTGACAAGCTAGACCAGAAAGTGACCTACTACTGTGTCTTTGAAAGAAAAACCATCAGGTGGTGGAAAAAATTGTTTTATTGGCTGTTTGAAATGTGTTAAGCCAACTCATATATTTTATTTTGCCTCAGCCAGAAACCTGGTACAAGAAAGCTGTCTCTGAAAGACTAAAAGCATGTTCTTATTTGTCAGCTAACACAGAATGTTGTTTTAAATAACATGTCAGAGTTCCTGGTACACAACAAGAGAAAAGTCCAAGAATAATCAACATAGAGTGGACTACAGCAAACAGAGACTGCGTTTTTTGCTCTACAAGCACTCAACGGGCCACAACTCATTTTTTTGCCCTGGATGTGATTTTTTAGTGATTGCTGGAAATTGTACATGTCTGAATAACAAAGGTTTCAAACACTGTACGGTAGGGTGGCCCTTATTTTTGAACTTTTTATTTTCTAACCTCTGACCCTCCAGAAAGTGTCCTTATGATAAGAAAACATTGTTTGCAAAATTTTACGCAGATATTTAATCATTTAGGGGTAGCTCAATAACATTGAAGTTTACAATAGGCACTCATTACTCAGCAGCATGACATGTGAAGCATAATTGCATCATCATCATGTAATTAATATGTGTGATGCAACATTGCATCATCTAAGTAACAACTCTAGGTGATGCAACATTGCATCATCTATTTAATATGTCTGATGTAATATTGCGTCAGCCTGCAGTGTTGTGTATTACCTAAGCAAGCATGCGATTACATGACAGACTGTCATTGTTAAGTGGTCTCTTTCACACTGTCAGTGATGTAAAGCATTTTTGTTTAATTAGTTGAACAGTGAACACTTCAGTGAACACTCATCTTTTTAGTGTTATTATGGCTTCTGTAAGTACCACCACCAAAAGCAGAAAACCTGTGTACTTATTGGAGAAGTTTACAGAAGAAATCAGAGGTCAGAAGTTGCCCTCAAACCGGCAGGCTCTTGGACACTTCCTCTTTCTGCACCTACAACAGAAGAAGACTGTCCGCGAATCATCAACGCTTACTGTTGATGAAATTGAACAATTCTGGAACCGTGCACGAATTCCGGTTCGTCATAAGCAGGATTCAATCAAGAAGATTGAAGTATTGTTTGATCAATGGCGATCTCTCAAGAAAAATGCCTCGAGACGAACAGATACACAGCAAAGGAATGAAGAGCAATTCACAGAATTGTTTGATGATCTGTTTGATATAGCCCATGGTGAGGCAATGAGTATGATAAAAATTGATGAGGATAAAGAATTTCTAATTGCACAGAGAGAAAAGGGGCGTAGAGGCGGCATGTCATCAGTGGATACTGTATTAGCGAAGAAAGAAACAAAACAGCATCAGAAGTTAATTAAGGAGCAGGAACGTCGATATAAATCTGCTTCTGAACAGGACAGTTTGCAGGAACAAGTTAGTATTGACTGTAGCAGCAGTAGCAGTAGTGATGACGACACTGATAAAGATGTTTCATATCATTTGGCCAGTGGTGTTACCAGTTCCGAGTTACCACCTGCAGCAAAACGTGGTCGACAAACTATTATGACACCCGACCTGGCAGCCTTCCTAGATCGCAACAAGGTATCCGATCGGGCTGCTGTAATGATTGTTGGTGAGACAGCGAAATCACTCGGGCAGGACATTAGTACACTGACTCTCAACAGGAGTAGTATTCAGCGCCAGAGACAGCACTGCCGAGCAGAATGTGCAGAGAAGATTCAACAAAGCTTTCAACCTGGTGGTGTACTGGTCGTTCACTGGGATGGCAAGCTTCTACCTGATGTCAGTGGTCAGGAAATGGTGGACCGCTTGCCTATACTGGTGTCTTCTACCGATGGGGATGTACAGTTATTGGCCGTTCCAAAAATTCCTGCAGGAACAGGGTCTGCGCAAGCCCGTGCAGTCTTTGATGCACTGAATGAGTGGGGAATAACCAGTAATGTCCAAGGATTGTGCTTTGACACCACCAGCTCTAATACTGGCCGAAAAAATGGAGCCTGTGTTTTGCTTCAACAGCTGATTGGTAGGGATCTTCTGTACCTTGCTTGCCGTCATCATATGCTCGAACTTGTGGCCAGTGCAGCATTCACACAAGTTATGGGTTCCTCATCAGCACCAGAAGTTCTTCTCTTCAAGAGATTTAAAGCACACTGGCAGTTCATCGATAAGAGTCAATTTCAAGATTCATCTTCTGATCAGGAAAGTGCCCTTGTCATTGCTAGCATCAAGGAGGCTCTTGGAACGATGCTCATGTCTGCTGTGGCTGAAAACCAACCTCGTGATGATTACCGCGAGTTAGCAGAAGTAACGCTGATCTATCTTGGCATAACTCCACAACGTGGAATACACTTCAGAGCGCCTGGGGCTATGCATCAAGCCAGGTGGATGTCAAAAATTATCTACACCTTCAAGGTGTGGCTGTTCCGTTCACAGTTTCAACTGTCCACACGTGAGGAGACAGGTCTGCGTCAACTGAGCATATTTTTTGCGACAGTCTATGTCAAGGCTTGGTATACAGCTCCTCTTGCAAGTGCTGCAGCAAACAATGATCTTCAGCTTCTGAAATGCCTATTAAAGTACAGTTCTACAAACAGTGCTATTTCAAAGGTAACATCCCACAAGATGATGGATCACTTGTGGTACCTATCAGAGAACTTGGTTGGCTTGGCATTCTTTGATAATGCAATCAGCAACGAGATCAAAGACAGAATGGTTCAAGCAATGAATGAAGTTGATGGAGCAGCTGATCCTCCTAAGCGCATACAATTACATCAAGTTTCCTCTGCCGACCTAGAACGTATGTCAACAGCTGACTTTGTGACGAAAAATACCAGATCTTTGTTCATCACGCTGGATCTTCCACAGGGATTCCTTCATTTACCCGCCGAACAGTGGGCTCAGAGTGAAGACTACCAGGCTGCAGCCAAACGTGTTCACCATCTTACAGTCATTAATGATCATGCTGAAAGGGGAGTCGCTCTAGTGGAACAGTTTTCCGGACGCCTCACCAAGAATGAAGAACAACTACAGTTCCTAATGCAGCTGGTCTCTGACAATCGCAAGCGGTACCCCAACGCACTGAAACGCTCATTAATGGATCACCAGTGACAGTTGGTGATAGACGCTTGACATTGTAAGCTACTTTATCGTTGCAATTTACTTTGTATTACATACTAGAAGTGAAATAAAAAAATCTGTTAATTTCAAGCATCTGCTAACATTTTGTATGGACTGTATTAGAAACGTGGACAGTGAGGTAAACTTTAGATCGCTTGAGCTACCACTAATTGTTAGAATTTCTTTCTGAAATTTTATGTGTAATGTTTTTGTACCATATGTAAGATAATAAGAGGGTCAGAGCTTAGTTTTTTTTAATTTTATTTTTTGCCTGTAAGTAAGGGCCACCCTACTGTACGGTGAACAAAAGTATTGTATTGTGAACCCAAATCTAAATGTGGAAAGAAGTTCGATCTCTTGTTCCCAGCAACAAAAAACATTTAGATAGCCATTCAGCGAACTTTTTATTCCGCTAAAAATATCCAGTTTACAAAACGAGGATTCATCACATTTTTAAGGCTATGGAGAACTATATATATATATAGGAAGATATATATTGGAAGACGAACATACCACAAATTTAACAAGCTTAGATTCTGACATTGACTTAGTTACAGAAAGACCAAATTCTGATACAGAGTCACCCAGCGAAACTTAAAAGTTACAAAATACTTTAGCATTGCAATGAAAAATTGCAAATGAATCAGGGGTATATATGTCTACTGCTTTTTCAGAGCAGTATCCACTAGTATTTATGGAGATGATGCACAATATGCATCTATTATAAACATTGTTTAATTCTTGAATAACCACCAGAACTACTTCAAACAATTCATAGATGGAGATGTTTAGGTAAGTGATACTAAGCATAGATTTAGCTACTAGAACTAGTATTAACATCTAAGTTGAAGACCTAAAGAAAAAACTATTAATAAAAATGTGGAGAGGTTTCTGTTGACGATCAAATAGACTAAAGTATGATTACCGGCAACGAGCTTACAGAGCTCCCACGTGTTATTATTATATCCTCTTTATTTAAATATTTACTACCCTACTTCTTTATGGATACTGGGCATGCACTATTTTTTTTTACACTTCCAACATGTGCTGCTTCTGTTTTCTTCTGTCAGCAGAGTTTTATGATAAGGACAAACTTAGCAAGTAATTTTTTTTTTTTTTTGCGACAGGAACAAGAGTAAGCCATGCTTGGTTCTATTTTTTAACTTTAATAGCAAAGTAGATAAAGTAGTTTCCTATATTTGATTCTTAAAATAAATGAGGTAACACGCTTTTCAATTTGGTTGTCATCATTTTAGCCTTAGGGTTATATTTGGGGGCGGCTGTTAATTTTTACCTATTCCATTTTTTCTACTGACATACCACATAACAACTAATAAAACAATTTATTTTTGTATTTTCCCTCACCAGCGGGAAGACCGCAGCCATTGAACAGATGCTGCTGGTCCAGTTTAAACTAAGCGCCGAGCCTTACCATAGAAAGTTTGGGCCATCCCACCTCAAACGCAAAGACTAATGTCAATCTCTGCAACGGGTTGGATAGGTATCTGTGAAAGTGGCACGCTATCAGCAAACTGCCAGAAACATGAAAGCCTAGTGAGCCTCATACTCTCTGAACAGACTGCTGGAGTGTATGTAGTGTGAAGTTTTTTTTTGTAAGGGAACAGCAAGCTTCTGTACCCTCCGAAATAGCTTTGGTAAAACAGGTTTAGAAGGCGGGGGGGGGGGGGGGGTTCTACTAGTACAAGTACTATATTAAACATAGAAATTAATAAGGATCAAGAAAGGCATGATGGAGAGGATGTATTTATAGCTCAAACTGAGGGAAATAGCGTACATATTGAGAGGCTCTGAAAAGAAGTTAGATGGAACACACCAAAAGTTTGCAACAAAAGACATCACATGTTTGGACACTTACAGGAGTTTATATTTCAATTTAAGCACACTGTATACCAAAAAAAATTTCACGAAATATTTAAAAACATCGCTAGTCTATATAGGCCAATATGTTCTGACTTTTGAACCAATAGCAACACAAGAACCTACACCACCCGAGGCAGAGCCTGCAGCTACAAAAGAAATAACACCATCAACTACCCACTAGTTGCACCCATTTTGATAACAACAGAAATTGTAGGGCCTAAGTAATTACCATTTTTAATGCACGCGCTAAAAAAATTCTGTTAAAACTTTAGCGTCAGTTCCAGCCAGTTAGACTTAAGGCCTTTGATTAGCCAACTTAGATCTAGGCCTCTGTTGTTTACTAATTAGTGCATCATGGCTGCCAATTTGAATTAGTGCATCTGATTCTACTGTGGATACTTTATTCAATGTTTCTCACAGTAAGTGCACAGGTTGTCAGCTGACACAGGCTTTGACAATATTTTAAATGATGGAAGAGAGACCATTTTTATATGACCACGACGTTTTACAAGAGACTCGACAGTATGATCAGTGTGACAATACAATGACTTTATGCCACTCGAAGTTCTAGTTACAAAAGGACTTTTACTAAAAATAGGAATAAATAAAAGTGTCTGTGAGTCTTCCACGTATCAGTTTAAATAAACCTAATCTAGGGTAACATAAACTTAGGATTTAGTTCACACGCTGGAATTACGCGCCAAGAGACTGTGTGAGAAATGGTCCTCCATATTCGGGCGAGTATCGTCATTATCGCCGGTAAACTAATTAAAGCGTAATTTTTCATGTAGTTATCAAAACACTTGGGGCGTCATCTGAATCAGAATGAAAAGACGATTATTTTGATACCAACTTTACCACGTGGTTTTGTTAGTACTTTTTCTTGGACCTGTTGAAAATAAGGTAAGTTTGAATATTGATAACTTTTTTTGTTTCTTCTCTGTAATTATATCATACTTCTTAGTAATTTGGAACATCCATAGCTACACACTAATCAATTAAGGATAATATGCATTTTCTACCAGCACTCTTGTGGTATGAATGCCAAAAATCTCTATCAAAACGAAAGTAGCCATTACTATTTTTGAGCCAACCAGAAACAGTAATTAAATCGTTTTTTAATGAAAATAATTCAATTCTGTTGTTTTAAATAATATTTTCAGATATCTTCATAATCTTGATAATTAAACACATATCTATATAGATTTTTCAAAAATCATTTAAAGATAATTACTGTTATTTTGGCTATTTTAAAATCTTGTCTTCTCAGTCTCAGTAGACATGAGTAGGAGTCTTAAAATCTAGATTTAGACATTTCATATTAAAAAACATTATTTGTCATAATAAAATTAGTTTAATAGTTGAGTTCTTACTAAGTCAAGCATTTTTATTTATATCTTGTTAAGCTCTTTGCCTTTGGAAATGACTTCATCACCTGATTTGGATAGTTTCATATTTACTTTTGCCAATGATGCTGAAAAGGGAAATGTAAGGAAAGGGTATGCCCTTTTCTTTTTTTGTACCAATGGAATGAGGCCAATTTGAATGTAACTGCTACACAGATTGACCAACATTTGCAGAAGACGGATAGCACTTAGACATCAAAGCAGCTGACAGTATTACAGAATCTATACTAATAAAAGGCAAAGCCCTGACTCACTACTAATTCTGCAACTTCCCGTGTAGGTACAAGGGTGAAATTTGGCAGGCGCATTCCCTACAGCTTACTTACAAAAGTGCAGCAGGTTTCGTTTCCCAATCGTACGAGTAACGGTCGTAACGGTCGACAACGTCCGCCATGTTGAACGTTCGTATTTATGGAGCCATCTTCACGGAACTTGGTACGCGGCTTCCCTGCGCTAACCGAAACCGATGTACGTACTTATTTAACGGTCGTAACGGTCGACAACGTCCACCATGTTGAACTTTCGTATTTATGGAGCCATCTTCACGAAACTTGGTACCTGGCTTCCCTGCTTATTTTAGTGTTTTTATACGTAGGAGGGCAAAAATGTGGGAGGCTCATTCTTAATTTTCTGTCGACGATTGTTACTGGCTTCGCTTCTTGGTACGGCGGTTTACTCTTTTCGCTTGGCTTTTGTTGTATCTTCGTTACAAGGGACGGCGTCACCTTTCTGTGTGCGCATCGAGGTCTTCTTTGCAGTCTGCTACAGCAAGGTAGCGTCCACGATTGGCGTTGTTATATCCCGACTCATTCATTCGACTGCTGGTATTTTACACTCACGTTTCATTTATCGCTCCAAGCGTACCCCCACTGAACATGTCTCTCGAGATGGTCACCATCGATCAAAGGACTGTGGCTTACCGGGTGGTTTCCATGCCCCCTGATGGATCCTGCCTTTTCCATTCTCTGTGCTACACATTGCACGGCCACATCAGACTCACTGCTGATGTCCGAAGGGACATTGTGTTGTATGTGCTCAACAACTGGGACAGGTTCAAGGTGTGGACAGATGATGGTACGGGAGACAATTACACAACACAGGAGCACTATCACAGTGAAATGCTTAAGCCCTCAACTTATGGTTCTGCCTGTGAGTTGATGGCTGCCTCTGAGTTGTTTTCTTGCCGTTTTCAAGTATATCGAAATGGCCAAATATTCTACACCTTCGGACAACCGCCAATGCCTCTCAAACATCTTCGATTCTCAGGTGACAATTTGAGCAGTGGACATTTTGATGTCTACGAGTGTTTAAACTCTCAAAACCTGGATGAGAAGTTGTCGATGACACCGGTTGTACGCTTACAACGCTTGGCAAATCCCGAATGTCACTTAAACACAAGTCCTGCAAGTATAGAGGCAAACCACGAAACAGTAAAAAGGACGCGTGTCAGGCGTCGTGGTACATTCTCTGATGCAGCAAGACGGAAACAACTTCGTGACGCTGCAGCCAAATACAACCAGAAAAATCCATATGTTCATAGACACGCTGTCGCCAAATACTCTCAGGCACATCCTGAAGTTAATAGAGACGCTGTCGCGAAATACTCTCAGGCACATCCTGAAGTTCATAGAGACGCTGTCGCGAAATACTCTCAGGCACATCCTGAAGTTATTGCAGACGCTGTCGCGAAATATCAAAAATCGCATCCTGATGTTCACAGATCTTCTGTTTGTAGGTACGATCCAACTAACGAAAAGCGTCTCATGCGAAAACAACAGGTTTGGCTGAAGAAAGCCGATTGTGGATTTGAGTACGATCCAGACATAGGTTACGAATCTGACAAAACAGTGGACATTGGATTCATGGACGTTGTCTGCGAGTATTGTCAAGCTAAAAGGTGGAAATGCGAGTCTCCTGGTTTGTGCTGCAACGGTGGTAAAGTCCTTCTCACTTCTTCACCTGAGCTTCCTGACCTTCTTCATGGTCTGGTGCATGGAGAACATCCTCAAAGTGAGCATTTTTTGAACAACATTCGCAAATACAACAGCGCATTTCAAATGACAATCTAAGAACTCTCCAGCATATAGACGTGTCATGGTTGAGGGAGAGAGCTATCCTAACACCACGAAACGACATGACCACGGCCATAAACCACGTTTTACTCCAAGAACTCCCCTCACAATCTAAAACATACCAGTCTGTGGATTGTGGAAATGGAAGACGCGGTGCACTATCCGGTAGAGTTTCTCAACTCTCTGAATCCTCCAGGCACTCCTGAGCATCGTCTCATTTTGAAGGTTGGGGCACCGATAATGTTGCTGAGGAACTTGCAGCCACCTAAACTGTGCAACGGCACCAGACTTCAAGTCACGTCTCTGCAGAAGGACCTCATTGAGGCAACTATTTTCACTGGCAGTGACTCAGGAGAGACAGTTTTGATTCCTCGCATCCCCTCTGACCTCCCATTTCAATTCAAACGCCTCCAATTCCCAGTAAGGCTCTGCTTCGCCATGACAATCAACAAGTCTCAGGGACAGACACTACAAAAGGTTGGCATTGACTTGAGACAGGACTGCTTCTCACATGGGCAACTGTACGTCGCATGCTCAAGAGTAAGCTCGGCGCAGGGATTGGTCATACTGCAGCCGGAGGGCCGAATTGACAACGTGGTGTACAAAGAGATCCTCAACAAATAACTGTGTATTGGTACATGTATGTTTCTTCTCTATTTCAAAAGGTTTACTTTTCTTCTTAGTAATGAAATATTTAAGGCAGTACATATGACACATTATTTTTACTTATCGGACTAACATTGCAAAAAGCCACACAAAAACTGCGTTGTTCCGGTTATTCCAAAAATACATGCGCTACATTCCCTGCGGTAACACTCCTGGCACAAATGAGAATGTTTTGTTGTTACATGTAGGTCTATTAATTAAAGCAAATTTGAAATGTTAATGCAATAATCCTCCCGCTGCAAAGCGCGGGTATTTTGCTAGTCTGAAATATATGATAAAGCAGATAAATTCCTGGAAAAGGTAGTTGAGCTCCAACTGGTTGTGGATTCAAGACCTTTTGGAACGTCCTGTACAAGTGCCAAGATCAAGAAAGAAGCAACAGATGCCCTCAACCAGTTTGGTGGCTGAAACAGAAGATGTGCATGAAGATGTAGACAAGGTTCAAGAGATCTCGGCTCCTGTTCTGAAGCTACGGAATGATTTTGAACGATGTGAGATGACAGAATGGATAGATAAGTATAATGTACTGGATAGTAAGTTGAAGAAGATGAGGGTAAATATCAAATCTCTTTCTGGTCTTTATAAAGTTAAGTTTGTAAATAGGATGAAAAAGAGGAAATATGAGGTGCTACGAAAATTGAGACAAGAAAATCAAAGATTGAAAGTAGAATTAAGAGTGGCAAAAAAGTTTAAACCAAACACATTTCTTGTAAATAAATCTCATTATAAAGAAAAAAATGCATTGCTTAGGAAGGAGTTTAAAAATGTTACAGGTAAAGTGAACAAAATGGCGGCTAAGTTAAAAATGTTAGAACAACAAAAAAAAAAGAATTTGAGTTGGATACCACCAGACTAGAGCATGTAGAAAAAGACGAGTGCCTAAAAAAACTAAAATGTTTGACCCTTCCACTAGGAAATGTATATATAAATGTATTTTACATCAGGTTCTTTTTGAGAAAACGTGTTTATCAATTAAATTTGTCAATGAACTAACAGGACTCTCTTTCACAGCTCTAGCATGTATTGAAGACTGCCAATCTAATATGGCATTAGACATAGAAATCCTCTCTGACATTCAAATAGGTGAGCTAATATTCAAAGAAAATGAGTTAACACTCTCATGGGACTCGACACCACTTGATGGTCAGCAAATTAATTCGACATATTTCCTCAAAGCATCAGAACCTGACTCTGCAAACTTTTGGAATTCCTGACGGAACAACAGAGGATTATCTAGAGCACATCCTAAATGCCATACATGATATTGTTTGTCAGTGCTCTACCTACCATGGAATACAGCAACATGTACTTTACACTTTATTCAATTCATTGCAGGCAACATTAACTGACAGAGGCAATGCGAATAAGTGTGTCTGACAAGCTGGAAGAAATGGTTGATTGGAAGCACCCTTTAGATCAGTGATTCCCAAAGTGGTCTATATAGACCCCCAGGGGTCTACGAAAGTGACAAAAAGAATTAGGAGTCCATGAGAGCGGATCTCATTTGAGAAGGTTGAGATTTTAATTTTGATTTCACATCAATGAAATTAACAATAATCTATAACTTATCATAGTTAGTCCTCTAATTTTGAATTCTATTATTCCAACAGGAAATCATTGTACATTTTAATACCTCGTGTAAATTACTTATTTTAGTTTACAGATAACTAATATTTAGTAAGCCGAAACTAAATATAAAATGTCGACAGTACCGGTACTGTAGTGCAATTTTTTTTTTTGGCTTTTTGAACTTATATACTTATGTAACAAAGTTGATGCAATGACACTATAAAACCACTCTAAGCTGGAGAATCCTTGTAGACGATGCCACTGTGATAATGTATTAAGATTTGAAATACTTTTAAACAGTCAATGATAAAGTCGAGAAAAGACCAAAATCTTAAAGTATCTTTTACTTATTGTGAAATTTGGATAACTCAAACAAAAAGGAAAAAAAAAGATTTTTGCCAGCAGCTGAAGTTATAAAAACTATTATTATTTTGTACACAAACCTTCATCTCGTATTATTAAAGAATTCAACTAAGCAATAAAACAGTTAAAAGGCCAATTGATGAAATAAATGAAGTAACATTGAAAGCTTCTTATGTAATTATTTGCAAATGACTAATTTCTTTATGCAAGTGGACGAATCAACCCTAATAATCCATTTTTATTTGCATATGCTCATAAATCCAAGAAAAACTTCTTTTTTGTGAAAACGAATAACCGCGTATCAATATTTGATGTTTCAAGGGCTACTTTAAAGAGAAAGCAATCAAATATAATATCAACAGCTACGAATGGAGCACCTTTCATGGTTGAGTCCTACTGTGGATATATTGTAGGCCTACCTGCATTGTTAATAATAGAGTGAGTAATCCATCGAAAACTTAAGATCTGAGTGGTGGATTGCATGAATATCTTTAATTTGTTAGCACTGCAGTTCACCAGAGCAACTTTTAACACGTTCAATACAAAAATTCTTGCTCAAATGTGTTCAGAAAATGACGACAACTTTCACCCGTTGCTTCTTCACACTGTAAAAAGAATGTTGACTTGGGTGGTATAAAAGCTGTAGATTGTGACGGAACCGTTGCTAATACAGGCAATCGAGGAGGTATCATTCGATTACTTGAAGTGGCGTTGGACAAACCTCTGCAATGGTTTGTATGTCAGCTACATGCTAACAAATTACCGTTAAGGCATTTGTTTGAACATCTAGATGGACCTACCAATGGTCCAAAAGGATTTTCTGGTCCAATCGGAAAATCACTGGTAGATTGTGAGAAGCTTCCCGTTGTCAAATACACACCCATAAACTGTGTTCTACCGTCAGGTTTAAATTCTGACGATTTAAGTACAGATCAAAAATATCTGTTCGACTTGTGCACCGCTGTCAGTGTTGGTGTTTGTCCTGTAGGCCTTTCACTTCGCAATCCTGGTCTTATCAACCATTCAAGGTGGTTAACAACGGCTAATCGAATACTACGCCTGTATATAGCCACAAGATGCCCATCAGATGAACTGAAGACAATGGTTACCTTCAACGTAACAGTTTATGCACCAGCATGGTTTGAAATAAAAAATACTGCTTCATGTAAAGATGGCGCTCGACATGTCCATAATACAATACTGAAATCACGCTACCTCACAGACGAGCTGAAGAAAGTTGTTGATCCAGTAATTCAACGCAACGCATTTTTTACTCATCCAGAAAACCTCTTGCTTGCGATGCTTACCGACAAAAAATCAGAAATACGTGAGTTGGCTCTGAGACGTATAATGAAATCCAGGAAGCAGAAACGCACGAATTCAGTCAGATCTTTCTGTGTGCCATTAATCAATTTTGAAGCTACTAGTTACATAGACATGATCGATTGGCAGAAAACTCCAATCACAAAGCCTCCGATTGTAATGGACATTGATGACGATACTTTTTTAACCATGATCCGGGAAGAAGATACACCAAGACTGGATTTCGCCCGCTATCCTTGTCACACTCAGTCGGTAGAGAGGCATATTAAGCTAGTTACAGAAGCTTCCCAAGTGATGTGCGGTCCAGAAAAACGCGACGGATTCATAAGAGCACGTTTAGAATCGAGATCGAAAATGCCGAAACTGGACACTAAAGCACAACATCATTTGTAGCTATAAAATCATGTTTGTTTTCCTTCAAATATTTAGTTCTATTTACTTGTAACTTTTGTATAGACTGTTTAAAATGTAAACTGCTACACGAATATGTTGTCATATATAAACTTGGATTTTCAAAGAATATTGTTTTTTATTTGAATTATGCTTGTACTTCAGGTCAATTGTGGAACCTCAAGATATGCTTTAAATTGTTTGATTGTTTGCCACGTTACTAATTGCATATTTCAGCAAATTTTTATACATATCCAACCAAGATATTAAAAAACAAATTTTTTCACTCCATCCTACTGCACACCCCTTTGCCTCTAGACAAATCTCTAATCCACTCATCCTTTTCATTACCGGTTCAACAAGAAGTCTCACCATGCACATGACCAGTAGTTTGTGAGCCCTCTACATCTGAAGCTTCATCCAACCCTCTAGAATTGAATGTTCAACAAATCAATGCATTGAAACAACATTCAACTTTCATCTTTGATGAGATGACAAATTCTGAGTTAGTGATGTTAGATTAGCAGTCCCACAAAATCAGATATTTCCTGATCGTCTGTATTTGAAGGTTTAACTCGCACTGTTGCAAATGCTTTTAAAATACTGGTATCTGATGATCTTACAAAATGATGTCACTCAGTGATCTGCCTATTTAGGCTGTGGTACCTATGACCAAGGGGACCCCTAGATTCTCTGTGACTCATGTGACTTGGTGGCACACTGCCTGCACATATAATGAAAGAAAAAAAAAACGGGACTAAAGCACAGATGAAAAACTTTAAATTTGTGTGCAACGGTGAATTTAGAGGTTCCCTACATGCTGCTATATATTTAAATTTTAGTTTGATAATTAATATGTATAAAATGTATACAAAGTGTCACGTACGCATTGTCTATTTTTATCTCAAGGCTTGCCAGCAGACAATAGCTAGCTAGGGAAAGTCAAAGTTTGCATTGTCTTTTTAATAGAGAATTTGTAATTGATCAGAAATGCAAACTATAGTGTGTCGAATGACGTTAAGCTGTAATTTGATTGGTCAGATTGGTTGGCCAAGCTGCAAAGAAATAATTGTCATTATTATTATAGCTTTTATATAGCGCTACTTTTCATGCTTATAGCATGCTCAGAGCGCTTTGGTCCAATCTCATTTGTGGACCAGTGGGGGGAGGGGGTATCTAGGAGTTGGTTTTCCGTGCTGCCTTTAGGCGCTCAGTAAACACAACTCTGCCAAAGTAGGGTGTCGAACCTCAAGCCCCCTTCTAGGTAGCCAAGTTCAAGCGCACTTAGCCTCTCGACCTCTCCATCATGTGGTGACGCTAAAGGTTTAGGAGATTTTAGAGAAACAAGGGAGTCTCAAGTTAGTATTCATTGAAATAAGACAAGTTATTTTAGTCTTAAATATTATTATCATATTGTGTAGATCATCTAATCCAGTAGAAATATATTAACCACTTCATTTAATTATAGTTTACTATTGTAATTATTGTTAATAGCTGTTCCAAGTTTTAAATTAAAAGTTTCTGTATTTGACAAGGAAATGTTTCTTCAATAAATCTATTAGTAATAAGCTTAGATAATCCTATCAACTAGCAATTTCTAGATCCTCGGCAATCACAATCATTGGTTCTTCAATTCAAGTCAAGACTAAATATTAATCTTCAAAGATCACCTTCACCGGGACATCTAGTACCTCTTTTACACAAGCATTATTGAAAGAATACCTGTGACAGTGTTATGTGGCTGAAGAATTAATGTGACCGTGATACAAAGATATAAATTCAATCTATAAATAGACCATCTTTTGTTTAAAATTTAAACATTTTTTTCGAAAATTTGTAGATCTTTATCATTTATTAATATTCTTATTTTTCTGTAATCCAAAAGCAGTGTGTATATTTATTTTAAAATGGTAAATGGTATATAAAATGTTCTATACATCTTTCTTTAAAAAAAAACGTGTTTTCTTAATTTTGTTTTTAATTCTGTATACATACAGTCAAGGTATATGCCAATTGCATGCACTGATCTTTGTAGTGTGGCCAGCTACAGGTAAAACTAAGAGTGTCTAAGGACCTTGGTGTGACATTATTTACAAGCCAAGAATGGAGATCTGAAATCCTCCCCCTAGACCCCCTTTCCTTCAAGTTTATTGAGCATGCTAGAAGAATGAAGGTGCTTTACAAAAGAGAGAAGGGGGGGGGGGGGAGAGTGGACTATCAATTGATTGTATAATATAATGTGTCAGAACAGTTACATGAAGACAAGACAATTTACCCATGTAACCCCCCCCCCTCCCCCCATGTCCACTAAGCATTAGGGTGGGTTGAAAAAGAGAAAATATTGGAATATCATTACGGAACTCCGTATTTATTTGACAAATGACCTCTGAAATAATGAACAAAATTTTAAATTGTTTTTGTATTACAGGAAGTGCCCCATTTTTAAATTTGAAAATTGCGTTAACCAGCATTTTCAGCTTGATGCATTCTATTATTACTTGCTTAATTTTAAGATTTAGTAACTATATTATGCTTTTAATTTGTATGCCTGTTGTTTATTTCTATTGCAGGTTATTTATTTAGAACAATAAATTGAATGTTTTGTAACTTAATGGCTACAAGAAGCGTAACACGGCACTCAGTATTTGGCGATGCCGGTGAACTTCCTCACAATGTACTGCCAACAAATCGTCAAGTTGCGCAGCATTTCTTGCATATGAAAAAAAGAAAGAATGATTCCAACAAAGACAAATACAGAGCTGTATCAGATGCTGTTATCAGTCTGTGGAACAAAGCTTCCATTCCAACGATGCACTACCGATCAGTAATCAAACGTGTGGAAACAATGATTTCAACAGGTTCAGAACTGTCTCGTTCTAAATCAAGTTCAGAACGTCAGTCTACCTTTCTGGCCACTTTGGACTCATTGTTTGATATAGCTGCATGTAAGTGCAGTATGTCTTATGACAATTCTACAAAACAAGTAAGCATATCTTGTAACTGTCCTAGAAATTTGAAAGTTCCACCAGATGAACTGTTGTTTTTATATGATCAAAGAACCTCTCGCAAAATGTTTATGACAAATATAGACTTCCAAGCAACAACCAGATTGCAGAAGCGTTTACAACGAAAAATTGAAGAAGAAACAAGATGTAAAATGCCAAGAAAATTTTCAAGAGCTGAGAGTAACTTAAATCTTAGTGAAGAAGAATCTAGTAACAGTTGTGCAAGTGACCAAAGTGTTGCAGAGGACAGCGATGACGAGGTACTTCATGATAGTGATGATAAATCCAGTAGTATTGATGATGTAGCTAGTGATGATATATCCAGTCGTAGTGATGATGATGTAGCTGAAGGTCAGATGCAAATACCCCTTCCAAATTTAGCAAAAGAAGCAGACAGATATGGCATATCAGACAGAGCTGCAGCATCCCTAGCAACAGCAGTGCTTATCGATGTTGGCTTCATAACCAAACAGAATCAAAGCTTTGTGATAGACAAGAATAAAGTACATCGTGAGAGGCTGAATTTAAGAAAGGGTTTGTAACGTGATATGCGACAGTCACCAAAAGGTATCACAAGTATTTACTTTGATGGTAGACGAACACCACTTTGGTCAAAGTAAACAGAAGTGGCAAGTGGTATGGTGACACTACTGTTGAAAATCATTATGTTCTAGTTGAACCAGGTAGTAGCTATCTGACACATGTGACGCCTTCATCAGGCAGAAGTACTGATATTGCTAACAGTATTGTAACTGTAATTAGAGAGCAAGATGCAAGTGATAGTATCTTAGCAATAGGCTGTGACAGTACAAATGCAAATGTCGGCAGTAAAGGTGGAGTAATCCGTCATCTAGAGGTGGCTTTAGGACGTCCTCTGAATTGGTTCATATGCTTGCTACACACAAATGAACTACCACTGCGCCATCTGTTTACAACACTGGATGGGCCAACATCTGGAGCAACGAGTTTCAGTGGTCCCATTGGTCGTGAACTTCATCATTGCGAACTGAAACATATTGCTAATTTTACAAAGATCACAAGTCAACACAGTATACCTGTGTTAGATGAGGATGTGGTAGCTGATCTCTCATGTGACCAGAAATATTTATATGATATTGTAACAGCCATTAGAACTGGCGTTGTTTCTGAAAATTTATCAGCTAGAAAGCCTGGTCCCCTAAATCACTCACGATGGCTTACTTTTGCCAACAGGGTTTGCCGCCTGTATGTTGCTACAGACAATCCTTCTGCTAACCTTTGCATCATCACACACTTCATTGTAACTAACTATGCTGCAAACTGGTTCAACATAAAACACAATCCCTCGTGCACATATGGCGCAAGACATGTCTATCCTGCAACTCAAATTCTCAAAGAACTTTCCAGTGAAACTGCTGCTATTGTCAAGCCCTACATTAGTCGCAGTGCATATTTTGCTCACTCCGAAAATATTCTTATTGCTATGCTGGCTGATTCAGACAAAAGTATTCGATCAAGAGCAGTTGATATTATATTCCAGCAAAGACTCCAGGCATCTACAGCTGCAATACGTCTGTTTAAAGTTCCGCCGATTAACTATGATGCAACAAACTACGTTGATCTGATTAACTGGGAAGATATCCAGGAGCCACCACTCACGATGAAGCTGACAGATGATGATATTGCTAAATTCAGCAATGAGCCACTCACTTTGAATTACAAGAACCACACTCAAGGAGTGGAACGTTGCATAAAACTGGTTACAGATGCCTCAAAAGCTGTTTATGGTTTTGAGGCCAGAGATGGTTTTATTCGTGCACGAGTAAATTCCCGCAATTTAATGCCTCGTTTTGATTCAAAACAAGATTATTGTGATAACTTTTTGCAGTTACGATTTGTTAGAAAAGGACATACCTATATTCTGTGAGTAATTACCATTGCTTGACTGTTTATATTTGCATACAATATTGATTTACGTTAGGTGTGTCTCATTATTTGATAAGTCTGCTGTGGTTGTCAATACTATTAAAGCGAGTATTTTCTAAATTAAAAATGGGGCACTTACAAGTGTCCAGAACTAATTTCTTTGGTTTCACATGCAAACGCAAAGTTTTCCTGAGTTCCGTGCCACATTTTCATTTTCAACCCACCCTACTAAGCATGCCAGAACACTAGAGAGGGAGGAGTAGACTACCAATGTTGCCAATGTATGACCCCAGTTGTACTACTTGTAGGCACTGAGCATGTGGAATAGTGTTATAGCTGAGGAGTATTCTGATACTTTCACTTTTTTCCTAAGTCGGCTAAGTCTAAGCATTTTTCAAATAAAAAAAATTATCAAGTCCAAGTCAAGTGAAAACGAGAGCAAAAGACTGAAAAGTGTCTGCGAAACGCACTTTACTCTAAATCTAAATGGAATGCATCAGAATGCAATCTGAGTCTACCGTTTAAATTTTTATGTTGAAGTGTCTATTTAATAATCCAGATCTGCCAGACTTTGGCTCTCTTAATTATTTATAGAGTAAAGGATGGTTGTCGGACACCCGGGTTTCGTCTCGCATATCGGCCACCTCGATGTATTATTATTAAATCTTCTTTATTTGAATGTTTACTACCCAACTTTCGCATAAATATTGCGCATCGACTATTTTGTCACACTTCCGACACGCACATCTCCCTTTTATATTGAGAGAAAGTAATTTTATCTGGGGTCAAAGTAGACTACTGTAAAACTTAGCTTTTTTTCTCCCAAGGGGAAGAACGAGATAGGGTCTGGAGCTAAGACGATTTTTAAGCCCCTAGATGCATTAGCCAATTAAAACCCAGACATAATGCTTCTAAATAGACACTAGAAACGGATAAATTGTACAACCCAGACTCTCCTTTCCCACTTAAACATGTAAATAGGGGTGGCCAACAAGTTTTACCTTTTCTGAATAAGAAAACATATCGTCATATGACGCTAGTCATCAAAGGGAAATAACTTGACACAGTAAATATGGGGAAATAAACAAATTGTTGTTTTTTTTTTAACATTTACAAGAATAATTTTGTTGTTTGTTAAAATAATATAGTACAAAATGTATATTTAAGTTAAGTACGGTATGTGTTCTTGTGTGTGTTTGTTACATGTTTCACAAAAAAAAATCGTAACTTATTTATAAAAAAAAAAAGTTAATGTGGTGTATGCAAAACATAACCATTTAATATGTAACAAATATGTACAAATGTTATAGCACTTAAGTGCGCATCTGTATATAATAATAAACAGGCATCAATGGGCAGCTGAAAAAAAAAAGTCACAATAGCAATATCATTGTAGACCTCGAGCCTACAATTATTGATCGACCAGGTGTGCTAAATGGCCATTGTGTGAAACATCAACATTCTAAGAGATTGTCAAAATCAAAAGAGAGTATACTACATGAAGATCTCTCCTACTATCCAGGCTCTTTTCAAACTGCACCACACGACACAACGAACTTAAAGAACCTCACAACTAAGGGCTCCAAAGTAACAGTAACAGTTTAATCTCAAATACATTACAAATGCTGTACAGTTGGCAACAACATCACACTAACTGTCCAAAACCTAGCCTTGCTCCGCCTGACTTCACACACCGCCTGTCTCTAACTTCGCCCCGTCTGGTCACATAGCGAGGTAACAAAAAAAAAACGTCTTTCTGACACACTAGCTCTTATATAGTGTCTCTACTGGCCTTCTAGAATCGGAGGGAATGTTCTTGACCACTCAGAATGATCACAATCGCCGTGACTGGCGTGCGTAATATTTACACACAGGTCGTTGCCGAACAGGCGTGTACTGTCACTGGTCACAGTTGACGGCTCGTCCTGCGCTGGACTGGGGCGATTTGGGAAGGCTAAGAACACACACAGCACTACCCCCATCTGTGTCACCACCAGGTTTACAACAATACCATTACACGCTCTAAAAAAAAAAAGCAGGTGAGAAAGAGAGAGCAGGAGACTAGCAATTATCTGACTGGTACCAAAAAGGCTAAGGTTAGACAGGCACACACTGCGCTAGTGGAGCTGTGCTATGGGGAAAAAAAGTGCCCCGTAGGTAGACTAGAGAGAATACTCCTCCTCTTCTCCCCCGCAACAGAGGTGATTTTTTCCCCTAGCGCGACCTGATACAGATGTCCTGAAGGTCCGAGAACGTCTAGTTCCCTATTAAAGGACCTCTTGACCAAGGAAAGGCTTTTATCCATGGCCAGGATGAGGCATCGGCTCTTCACCAATCCCTCTGTCCGAAATCCCGCCTTATCCGAAACGATCATATATTCACGTAAGGTATGTCGCTGGACACGACCCCCTTGAGCCAAGCACGGGTTCCTCCTCCCGTGCGAGGCCGGGCCGCGTGGGGGCCTTTCGTATGCCTATAATGTCCCATCGAACCTGTGCGAGGGTCCATCACAGCGCGTATGGCCCCCGTTGGGGAACGAATCGATGGGACGGGTTAGCGAGCCTTTGTTACATCCCTACCACGTGCAGTGTACAGTCTCTCGACCATACTTGTGGTAGCCCACTGAGAGCTATGTGTGCTACCGTTCTTAGCCTATCTGTCTCCCTTGGCAGACGTTTCCACAGATGTGCCACGCTGAGGCGACGGTAGCTGGAATTTCCTCCGCCTAGCGCCCAAAGTAGTGGCCATGGTGTGACGTCAGTTACAAGACGAGAATCAAAGCGTGGGAAAAGTGATGATATGGCTTGTGTCGTTGCGCTAATGTACAGAATAATAAAATTAAGGATGAAATGTCTTAATAATAACATGTTTAATATATAGAAGACATCTATTTCCTTTGAAGTGGCAGATAAATCTCCAAACCGGCCAACAACTTTTACAGAGACAAAAATCATGACGAAAACTTGTATGCATCAGAAAACCTAACCTACCCCTCTTCACAGCAGATCTAATTTTAACTATGCGTAATGATACATTACAAAATAGCTATTTTTATAGGCAAAAGGATGACAAATTCATTGACACCATTAGTTTATTCATAGGTTAGACCATTACGAGTTGTGAATTTTGAAACTTAATAATGGCCGGAGAATGGCTGAGCGTGTCAACCATCCTTTAGTCTAGATCTAGAATAATCTAGATCTACTCAATCTTATCTACTCTCATAAACTAAACTACGACTAGTCAGTTTAGACAGTATGATAAACCTTAACCTTAACTGGCTTTACCAAAGCTCGCAAATTATGAAATAATTCACATAACAAAAAAAAATCTTTTTTTTTAGTTTTCACAATATATAGACTATAGTAGCTTCTTATATTATGCACAGCTCATCGAATTCTCCTTTAACCCTTTCATACCCGCTGTTGCCATATGGCAACACATCCAAAATGGGCTCATAAAACCAAAATATAAACACAGCCGGTTTTACTTACTTTTTTTGCTAACAGACAAGAATCCGCCATGTTTGTTCTTTTGGTTTTCATTTTAAAATTCTCGACACAAAACTTACAGTATAGTTTTAAAATTGACAGTGTATTAACAAAACAGAGGTAAACTTTTAAACTGTGTTTTAGTTATTATTTCCAAACATTTTCTATTGGAAAAAAATATTACTAGTTAGATAAATAGTAAACAAATGTAATTCAATGAAATATAGGCCATACTGCTATTTTGGTTAGGTGTACCACGCTATTTTGTGTATGTTGCCAAATGGCAACAATGGGCAGTGCAGGCTGTAAAAACAATGCAAATTCACAAGTCAATAATAAATGGATTTTAATCCACAACTCCAAGAATCTGTTATCTTAAACCTTACCGTAACAACAACTGCATCCCTAACCACAAAAATAGCGTTGTAACCTTAACCCTTAACCTGGAATAGCGGGCCATTCATAACTGATTGACATGTACCTATTGTATTTTAGCAGGTAATGGATGCCGATTTAGAGATAAGAGTAACTCGTTCCGGCCGGCGTGCAAGACGGTGATCATTCCGGATGCAGATATCTCAGAGAAAAAAGAATGGACACAATTTCCGTTGGCGTTCGATGAATCACCCTGGAAAGATGTGCTTCCTGATTGTCCAGATGAAGTTGGCACTCCAGCTATTTTGGACAATTCTTCACTCCAAATATGATGCAGTTAATCGTTGAAGAAACCAACAGATATGCTGTTCAAATTGGATCACGGTTTCGAATAAATATGCAAAATCTGGAGACATATGTTGGAATTCTTTTACGAATGAGTATAGTGCACATGCCACGTTACCGAATGTATTGGTCATCGAGAGGTTGCGATACAATGCCATTGCTGACTATATGGGTCGCAATATGTTTGAAGATATTGGTCGATTTATACATTTCAATGACAATTCGAAAGTGATAACTAATCGTAAGGACCAAAATTACGATTCTTTGTACAAGATCCGACCACTTCTTGAAAAATTGCGCCAACAGTGCCTCTTGGTGGGCCCCAAAACAGAGACAGTCGATTGATGAGCAGATGATCCCCTTCAAGGGAAGAAACAGACTTCGCCAATATCTGCCCAACAAACTAAAGCGATGGGATTTCAAGGTGATTGCAAGATGTTGCTCACGTACTGGATTCACACATGACTTTACTCTGTATGAAGGCAAAGCCCCAGAGCTTGCAGAGGGAGAAAGTGTTGGTTATCAGCAAGCCGATTTTGTAATTCTGTTGTGCAAATCACTTCCACAGCAGCGGAATTATATCATCTACTTTGACAACTGGTTTAACTTCCCAGAACTTCAGTTGAGACTCAAACAGTATGGATTCCACTCGGTACACTCAGAGCAAACAGTCTGCGAGGTTGTCAACTGAAGTCCGAGAAAGAATTGCGCAAGGAGGGACATAGATCATATGATTGCAAGGTTGATGCAAACAGTGGATTATGCATTCTGAGGTGGTTTGATAACCGTGCAGTCCAAATTTCATCATCGCACGTTGCAGTCGAACCTCTGAAGATGGTGGAACGATGGGACAACAAGGCCAAGAAACATGTTGAAGTGCCATGTCCGGCAGCTGTGACTGAATACAATGCAAACATGGGTGGTGTGGACTTGTTTGACATGTTGGCAGGATTATATTGTGTTGACCACAAGAGTAGAAAATGGTATCGTCGCATCTTTTACTGGGCTCTAAATGTAGTTTGTGTGAATAGCTGGATTTTATATCGACGACACTGCAGTCAGCTGTCTGTTCCCAACAAGGACGTTTTGGATCTTCTTGGATTCGTAACAAGAGTTTCACAGTGTCTGATTGTTATCAACAAACCAGCTCCTCCGCTTCAACGCAAACGTGGACGGCCATCCATCAAAGCAACTGATGATAAAGAGGAACAAGAGGAACAAGCACCACAACAAAAAAGAACTGTGAACTCTTCACCGCTGAGAGATTCAGCTGGACAATGTTGGCCATTTGCCTGAGCACAAGTCTGTCAAAGGTCGCTGTCAAGAGTGCAAGACTTCAATTATTCGCACATCATGCATCAAATGTGGTGTTTTTCTTTGTTTGACAACTGACAAAAATTGTTATGTTACGTACCACACAAAACAATACAACTGATCTAACATAAAATTTTGTTCGTATGTTGACAAAAAAATTACGTTTCTACATTATAATATTGGCGCCTTTTGTTCTTTCTACACTCCCGTAGCTGCCATATAAGCCATATTGCTAACTTGGTCAGCTATACCACTATGTTCCGCATGTTTTGCTAAATAGCATCAACGTGGGCATCGATGCCCATTGTTGCCATATGGCAACGTCATCTAATTTGCGTGCGGGGGGGGGGGGGGGGTGTCAAGAATATTTTTATTGATATTTGGCAGGTCAGACAGACCTATTTTAATAAAAAAATTAATCAAAAATTTTTGTTCCCAGTAAACTTAAATGTGGGTGTGAAAGGGTTAAGAAACACGTCGCTTTTTTTGTTTATAATTAATTTGTTTTCATGTTTAGAGCTAAAAACGATGTTTCGGGACAGTGCATGTCCAATTTTAGATAAGTTCCTGTATTTTTGTTCCGCTTTTCCAAAGCAGATGGCAGTTTTTTAGATTCTCAGTAACCAAGTATGTAAAGCTATAGTTTTAACCTCCCCCAGCAATTCATACCCATCTAAGGGATTAAGGCTATATAATTAGCCTGTTGGATCGTACGCTGATGTATCAAAATAAGCTTCTAAACATCTTTAGAAAGACATTCCAATCACATTCATACTGTTAGCTGTTAAATAAAATTTAAAAAGGAGGTGTTTCAACAATAATAATGAATTTAACACATTCTCCCATAGTGCACAAGGCAAAATCGTAATAAGAAATAATATTGGGATTAATAAATCTATGAATTTTTCAATGAATAAACACGACCTAGATCGAAAATATTTATAATATATAATTTATGAATGAAAGAAAAAGTGTGGGCTGCTAATTTGAAGCCAGAGACCATGCCCACTGCAGGTGATCACGCCAGACGAGCGCTGGCGTAAAGGAGAGGTATACACTAAGCGTGTAGTGTCACAATTTATCAAACAGGCAGTGGAGGGAATTGGGAGAGTCATGAAAAGAATTGTAAGCATCTATGGAAGGGAGGGGATGTTAAGGTGTAACAAAACGAACATCCAAATTATGAAAAGAAGAGGGTCCTTGGATAGGAAATAAAAAGAAAGAGAGAATACATGTAGCCTAGTTGAAAATATCATGTTTATTAAATTATGATAATTAATTTTTAGATCTATAATTTATAGAGATTTATTCCTGTCTGTTTCTACACATAGATTATATAGGTACGCATATATAAATAAATAAACTATAAACGATATATATATATATATATATCGAGGCAAGAATGGCAAAAGGTCCTATCTACAAATATTACCATTAACCATGTTTTTCTGCAGGTCTGGATAAAGGTGCTATCGTCAGATCCAATCAAAATCAACTTTTTTTAGGAAGAAATTCAAACTAGCCTATCTGAAGCTGACTGATAAAAAGTCTGGCTAAAAGCTCTATGTACATTGGGCTGTTGTCATTTTATGATCCAGCTTCGACTTGTCTTGGCAAAGTCGTCTATCTACGTTTAGTTAAAATGATTCAAGCCCAGAAGTTTTACAAATCCAAAGAAGTTTTAGAACTAATTGGTAAGTTGTATTTTATATAATAATTATTCTAATTTAATGATAGTACACACAAAAAATAAATGAAACAGGTGGTGAACGATATTACTAGGTGACAGCCGTCTCAATCGATAATCGGGGTCAAACTTTCAGTCTCTAAAATGACTATCAGACTCTACACGTCATATTCTCCCTTATCAATAAATTATTATTAATTAAGATGACATTAACTTTGAATCAGCAAACTGATCAGCTAAGCTATTACATAGTATAATAAATAATAATATTTTATAATTTCTTGAATATTTATGGGCCTAACGGCCTAACTCTAGTTTAGATCTAGGTCTAGGGCTGTAAGCCTAGGCCTAGACCTAAGGCCTAGTTTAAGTGAGCTTGAGAAAAGAAATTTAGATGATAGACAATACTTATCATTAGGCTTAATCTTAGATAAGACAGTAACTACTAAATGGGAATAGACAATCTTTAAGTTAATTTTTTCATCTGAAAATGTAAAATCAAAACATCTTTATATTCTTACATCATAATTAATTTAATTTCATTTTTAATTACAGCAGTACTACATCTAGTCTAAGAAGTTAAAATATTATATTGTTTTATATAATTATTAAAATAATTATACTTTATAATTATATAAATATGTACTTATATAAATTGAACTCATTTAGTTTAGGTTTTATATTTTGACTGAATGTAAGCTAATTAATTAAATAGTCAAATATGCTAACTAACTTAGTTTATAATTTCATTTGTATTGTTATTTTTTGAATAGCAACAATAAAAAAAAATTACCTTTTATTAGTAACAAAGAAAACAGCTGCTCTATACTTTTATTAAATATGTAATAACTTATCTACAATTCCATTTTTTCCAGATAATGACTTCAACTGTGAGTCTGCTCCAACCGCAATAGTATCAGTTGACACCATCAATTTGCCATCATCTGATATGTCTTCTGAAGTTGTTAATAATTTCATTGTGAGCGGACTCCTTGCAGTTGAAGTGAATTGTAACAATATAATGGATGAAAAAGGAGATGTGCCCTTAATAGAAATAAGTCAACAATCAGATGAATTTATGTTAAACAATGTAGTTGGTGAATGGTTGAGTGAAGCAGCTGCTATTGACCCTGTTGAAACGGTGGAAAATGTACTTGATAAAGGGTTAGATGGAGAAGCTGTTATGGACACAGATGAACCAACTGAAGAAAAGGGGTCAGAAGATGAAGTGGATAGTACTGGAGTCAATCATAAAAATGGATCTGAACAGACTGCTACTGCTAAACGCAAAATTGCCAAGAAAGGTTTTTCTGACCCGAGTAAATGGAAGCGTAATGCAAAAGCCCTAAAGAGAATGAATGGAGAGGGTCGCTGTTTGAAGCCGGTTAAATGCACTTGCTGTGTACAAAAACTGGATGACAGTCTGCGTACTGAACTTTTTGAGCAATATTGGTTGGTTTCCTGGGAACGCAAACGAGATTTCATTTTGTCGAACACAGCCGTTACAGAGACATCTCGCAAGACAGCAGACGCAAGCAGAGCATCCAGTACTTTTTACCTAGCATCACAGTGGCAAAGTCAAAGTTTGTCAAAAAATGTTTATAGACACTCTAGATATTGGCACTAAGTTCCTTCAAGGTACAATTTTAAAAAGTCAGGGTTTTGCCACTCCAAATGGCAATGTTGGAAGAGCACCAACCAATAAAACACCTAAAGATATAATGGAACAAGTGATACAATTTATTAAGCGATTTCTAACTATTGTCGCAAAGACAGCAAATTGCTCTATCTGGAACCTGGTTTAAGTTTATCCAAAATGTATACCATGTATACAGAAGACACAGCAATAAACCACAAACATGTGTCAAAGAAAATATTTGACAAAATCTTCCATAGTCTTGATCTTTCCTTCAACAACCCTCGTAAGGATCAATGTGACACCTGCGTGGCATACAAACAAGGAAGTGTCGACAGTGTTAGCTTTCAGGAACACATTGAAATGAAAGACAGAGCTCGCCATTTCAAGGCATTAGACAAGGAACTGGCTGCGGAGAATGACACGTTAAAAGTTGTAACAATGGATATGCAGCAGCTTCTTCTTTGCCCCAAGTCATTTGCTTCTGCAGTATATTACAAGAGAAATTTAACTGTGCACAACTTTACTCTATATGATTTAAAAAGTAAAGATGTGTTCTGCTATTTGTGGCATGAAGGTCAGGGTGGCCTTGACTCAGATGAATTTGCAAGCATTATCGTGGATTTTTTGCTATCTGTCCCTGACAATGTAGAAAGCGTTATCTTTTGGTCTGATGGGTGTACTTACCAAAACCGCAACGCTAATTTGTCCTCTGCAATTAAATACATGTTTGTCAATAACCTAAAGCCAACCCTGAAAGAAGTACATCAAAAATATCTCACTCGAGGGCATACACAAATGGAAGCTGACAGTGTCCATGCAGCAATTGAAACAAACAGCTCAAAAATTGAAGTGTACACACCAACAGAATGGGAGACAGTAGTAAAAACCCATACATTGTGAAAACAGTGGACCATCAGTTTTGGAAAAAGTATCCATCTCTGGTTACATCCATTCGGACTGGTAAAGTTGTCGGTGACCCAACTGTTACTGATATATGTCACCTTAAATATACAAAGGAAGGAATTTTCGACACCCTTTCGCATGGAACCCCACTTCGACCTGTCAGACAACCTTCAATGGCATTGAAAGCCAAATACAAACATTCACTTCCACTGACTGCTGCCAAAATTGCAGACCTGAAATCTCTTTGTGAAACTGTGATTCCAGCATGCCATCAACCACTTGATAATTCACTTTTATAGTGATAAAAAGTTTATTTTAACTGTTGGAATAAGCCTATGAAACAAGTAGTTTAAAAGATTCAAAAGAATTAAATGTTTAATAAACTCTTTTTTAAAATGTTTTTCAACTTTTTAAATTAAATTGCCAGAGATTGAAAAGTAACCATAGTCTTTTTTTTTTTTGCTTATTAATTATTATATAGATTATTAATACAAATTATTTATGATGACATAACATTCTGTAAATGGAAACAAAATTGGAGTATGTCTTTTCATCCAGAAAAGGTCTGTTATTAAGAGTGTCAAAGATAAGAAAATGAATATATTAAATGCCAAACCTAGAAATTAAAAATGCTAAATACTTAGGAGTTATCAAAAATGAAAAGTTGTGGAGTCCACACATAGATGAAGTTATTAATAAATCTATTATAAGACATTAGGTTTTTTAAGAAATTTCTATAAATGTAACAAAAGTTATAAGGATACCTCACTCTAGATAGATCTATCTTATAATATGCATCACAGTTTGGGACCCATCAACCAATGAAATTACACAAAAGTTAGAAAAAATCCAAAAAGAGTGCAATTAGATTTATTATAAATGAATATTCACATTCATACAACAAGACTAAAACCATTGGTAGAATCACTTGACTTATAAGATCAAAAATTTTCTATTTATTTCTATTCTATTTAGAAGGTGCGTCAGTATTTTATAATAAGATAAAATAAATGCCACAAGTTTTAATCTACAATATAATCAATATTTCATAAGTATGATATTAATAAGTTATACATCAATAATAATTGGGGAAACCCAACTATCCAAACCTTTAAGAAAACACTGCAATCTATGTACATAGGATGTTTTTGCAGTCATAGGTCACAGTGCCAAAAAATCCTATCTACAAACTTTCTAATTTATTAAGTAGTTTATTATTCTCAAAACATTTAGTCCATGATAGTATGCTTTCTAAAATAACTTTTTAAAGTATTGTCAAGTTTTTTTTCTGAAAAATTGCAATCTTATTAATTGAGAGTGTTTTTTCCACTTTTCTCGGTTAACAGTTTTCTGTAGATAGGACCTTTTGCTATTCTTGCCTCGATATATATATATATAGAGAGAGAGAGAGAGAGGCAATATTCTATAAATACATATTGCAGAAGTGAATCTACTTCTTTTAATACAATCTAAATAATTTTTAATAAATACATATATAATTTATTAATTTACATAGTGGTGTTCCTTAACGGTGCTCAATGTGCCTAAAGGAGAAAGCACAAAAACTGCCTTTATCATAGGAGCATGAAGTGACATAATTTATTTTAAAATAAAATCTTGATTATGAGTGGTAATTCAAAGAAACAAAGCTATTTTTATAGTCCTTTAGTTGCAGAATAAGAATCTGCTTTGTTTTTTTGTAAGTTAAGCCGTAACCAAATAAAAAAATAAAAATTTGACCTAGTTCCCGAATGTCTGGCGGTGTGTCTTAACTGTCTAATATAAGAATCTACTATAAAATATATTAAAATTAACTAGACTAATTAAATTATTAAACTAATCAAATCTATTGATGATATGGATCTAGAATCTAAATCTATCTGAATTCTATCTAGAATGCTAAGAATCTAGACTCTATATAGAATCTAAATCTTAAATTGATATTAAGTTTATAACAAATCAAAAAATCATCATTACCAATGGCTGGTGAGTTCTTGAGTGGTTTCATTTCTATCCCCAAACAAGTTAAAGAAGAACAAAAAAGAAAATTTGCGCCAATTAGTTCGCAATCGGTGATATATTCTAACCCTAGATCTAGTGTTTGATCAACACGTCCTGCAATTACAAAAATGTAGATTGAGATTTTTACATGCTATGATTACATGTGGTGAGGATGTAGATCTACATCTAGATCTAGATGGCGTCCTTTACTTAGAAAAACCTAGATCTGGTACATATTGAGAGAGATAAATCTATAGTCTATATAAATCTATACTAGTCGGATATGACCCGCGACTTGCGCGGGTACTACTGATGCACTGGATTGGATTTAGATCTATGTTAATCATATGGAATGTTACCTTTTGCCGGACACACACCCAATCTCGGGATCAACTTAGAATTTTGCTCTAAATTATTATTAAATGTTATTTAGCCTTGGTTAGAATAGAATATGCCTCCTCTGTTTGATACCCTACAACTCAAGAAAACATTAAGAAACTAGAACAGATAGAAATTAGAGCAGTGAGATTCATAACAAACGAATAGGGGCCTAATTCACATTTGACTAGAGTAACACACTTTAGTAAAATCACTCAATTTAGAAAGCCTTCAGGAGAGAAGACTCAAAAGTAAAGCAGCAATTATACATAAAACCTGAAAAAAGAAATCAATAAAAAAAAGTTAGTTAACTATTGGTAATTAATTATTCTGTTTGGTATTACTGTGTTTTACTTTTTTTAGCTGCCACCGAAAAGGAAAAGACGCTATTAGTTTTGAGTGCAATGTCTGTCCGTCCCGTTTACATCTCGTAAACTAGAAAAGATAGTGAAAATCCGACATCATAATATTTTAGTCCATTCAAAGTTCTGATGCAATGGCTACTTTTTACTTTTCTAAAAGCGAAAAATCTAATTTTTTAAATCACTTATGCAAGCAGTTTTTTCATAAAAATACACCATTTTTACAACTATTTACTATTAATAGTGACAGACGTGGATGGCTCTTTAATGGGGGATTTTCCCAAATGCCACATTTTAACACATATATGCAAATGGTTTTAGACTTTTTGTTTAAAAAAAAATTTTTTTACATTTGTATTTTTTTTTACGAAATGTTTTTTTTTTTTTGAGGATTTAAATTTTGACCCTTTACAAAACAATTATCCATTATAAGACATCAGTTTGGCCAGGTTCGCATTTAACTTCACATTCACTTTCACCTATCCTTTGGTCTGCTGGACCGCTGGGGCACCACACAGGATCTGCCAAACTTCTTTCTCCTTTATTCTCTGTCATTTGTCTTTGATAGAGTTTAATTCTGATGCTCTTTCTGAAAATATTGAAACCTGCCTTTTTACCTGCCTGTGTTGACCACTTCGGGGGCCGATTTTGAGTTTGTGTTTCCACACAAACTGTCTTTGTAAGTAACCTTGTTTTTTTATTGATCTTGTTTTGTCAGGTATGAGAAAATTTAAACTTGATCCGAGAATTGTTATGGGTGAAATAACGTGTATGTAACAAATCTTTTGACAGACAGTTGATATAAGCTTTGTAACTAGAAAGACACAAAGATAAAGGCACATTCCTCGTCCCATATGCTAAGACAAATTTTTACAAATGCTCCTTCTTCCCTAGCGCTTTTAGGGCATGGAATGGGTTGCCTAAGCTAGCCAGGAAAACCAGTGACTTGGCAAAATTTAGGCCATTGGTTAATATGCATGACTAAATGCATGACGCGTAGGACGTAATCATCTTCTTTTTTGAAGTAACGTCTGTGTAATAGTAGGCTAGTAGTGATTAACAAACACTTTCTTGTCTGTTTAAATGCTGCTTTATTCATGTTAGATCGTCCATATATATATAGGCCTAAAAGGAATTCAATTATCCCCCCCCCCCTTTCCATCTGTTAATTAGCACATTCTTTCGACATGCCAGCAATGTGGGTTACTGGGTTATAATAACAGGACGGGCCTGACGAAACAATCACATTTACTATCACAGTCTGTATTACATAAGATAAGATAACTAGAACAGACACAAAATATATCCGTGAGATTTATAACAAACATTCATTCACACTTGATTAGAGTAACAGTAAGTGGCGTCACTAGGGGTTTCGGGGTGCGGTCCGCACCGGGGGACACTCATAAGGGGGGGGGGGGGGGGGTGACACCCGAATGAAAAAAACAAAAGAATTTTGGCAAAAACTAAAGAAAAAAATATAAATCTCTAGATATATGCCCAGATATGCATAGTCATATCTACTGTACTAATCTAAATCTATATACTTTATTTTAGGCCCTATTGTATATATTTTTTTTCTTTGGTACAAAAGTCCAAAAAGTTACGTGATAACAAGGGGGATGCAAAGGCAGTCTTTTCTTTTAAACAAACATTGGTTGCATTTGCATAGTCATTTTTTATTTTAGTATTAATTAGCTGAAAGCGACTTTATTACCAAATTTTAAGAAAAATTAAATTATTAATTATTTGCCATCGTTGTATCGTCCAATTAGAAATTTTCTACGTTAGAAGTACGATTGATTCAAAGTGCTCTTTGAAAGAAAACATATACAAACCAAGTGAAATGACATTATGAATGTTTAAAAAGTTAAAAATATTGTAAGATAAGGATTTCGTATCATCTACTAATAAGGATCTTTTTAAATGTATGCCGTTTTTATGTGTGAAGCTTCTGCAAAAATATATATTAAAAACCTTTTTGAATAAGACATTTCAAAACGTCTCTGCTGTCGTGATTCTTTTTGATTGGTCAGTATGGTCCACATTCTCTCAACTGTTTAACATCGTTATGTTGACGCTTATGTAACAAAAACGACAACTTTGCGGCACGGCTTCTTACTGAACACTAAGATAATGTTAAGACATACGTGCGCTACATGTAGCTCGAACATCTCTCCTATAATAGGAGTGGCCACTTCTGCCTTTTTCTCTATTGGGCTTAATTTGAGCAACTATTTTTTAACTAGTATAAATATTGCGCTCATTATCTGATCGTCCTACACCGTTATAATGTAACATTGACATGGGCTCTTCTTACTACGGGAAGAAAAATGCGTTGAAGACGACACATGCTGAGAGCGAAGAAAAACGCTTAAAGGAGCTAACGGCACTTCAACAGACCACCTTGCTGGATAAATAGGGAACCTGATGCCCTCTAAAACTATCTCTAGAAAGAACTTTTTTTCGGTTATACAAAAAAGTTTAAAATTATATTCATAACACTATTTTTGAAAAAAAAAAAGACTTAAAGTTTAGCGGGGGGGGGGGGGGGGGGGGCGCCAACGGTAAAAGCTTGAGAAACACATTTGCCTCGAACAACCAAGTTTTGTAAATGAGAAGAAGATTATTTGTTTTATTTGTTAGAAAAGGGATTTCAAACAGTTATTTGGCGTTAGTGGATTCTTCTAATAAAATTCGGAACAATTTTGGCGACTTCTTCTTCTTCGTTCTCTTTTTTTTTTTCTCTTTCTTCTCTTTTTTTTCTCTCTTCTTCTTCTTCTTCTTCTAATTTTGGCGACGATTTATAAGATTATTAATGTTATGTAGGTCGATTTCTTTTTCAAAAATAAATCCGGAACATTCTTTACCGATTAAAAAACATTTTCTATGTTTCAGCAAGAAAATTAAATGTAAAATAAGTCTAACAAACCTAATATCGGCTTTTCCCCTTGAAGGGGCCACTAAAAGTGATTTTCAATAATCGTTTCTCATAAATTACTTTTTTAAAAATATTTTAAAAGTATTGTCGATACTTTTGAAAAAAAAACAGTCATTTGACATACATTTGTTTTAAGTTGAAAATACGGAACGATTTGATATCGATAATAAAACTATAGTAACGTATTGTCAAATAATATAAGTGTAATGTAAGTCAATGATCAGGGCCGACGCGAAGGTTGTGGCCGCCTGCGTGCGAAATTAAAACATGCAGCCACCCCCCCCCTTTTTTTTTTAGAAAAAAAATTCATTAAGACTGAGCTGGACACTGTACACCAAGCGCTCTTTGATTTAAATTTATTTTTGTACCATTCCTTTTTCCTTTCATATTTGCATTGTTGTCGTATTCCCATGCCCTCTAAGATGTTTTTTTTTTCAATTTTAACTTTGCATTTTTTTAAAAGAACGTAATGAAAAAGAAAAGAAACTTAGTCTTAATTATAACACAATTTGTAGGTTTCATTCTTTTATATGCTATGTATAGAATCCAAATTTAGGTAATGAAATTTCACTAAAAGGATTCAATTTCTATGGACAGTTGTTTTATTCCGAAATAGTGTTGCGTACATAAATTTTGAGCGTTGTAAAAGTTTCTTCCTATAGAAAGAATTGAAAATGCGGCAGGTTTTCGCTCAAGTCGGCAAAGGGGTTTGATTCCGGGTTGGACTCGGCGCTAAGCGTATACTGGCCTATTTCTCTTCGTAAGAAGAGAGAATGAAAACTTATTATTATAAAGAGGCAGCCCTGGCCAATAGTATTATGCGAAGGACATTCTAGGTAGGCCTACATTTTGCGCACAGGCGTCTGTAATGGGCTTGATCTTTTTAAATATATTTTTCGTGTTAAATAAGACGTCTCTGTCGAGGATGTTGTCACTATAAAGAAGTGCAATAGACAAGAAATTCGACCATTCTGAGACCAAAAATCCCAGAAGAATCACACAAAAAGCGGTATATATTTAATAAGGTTCTTATTAGCAGATAAAACGACGTCTCCTACTTGAGATTTTTAAATTTTTATACATGTAATTTAATATTATTTAGATAAATGTTTTAAAATTGACTTTCTAATTACTAGATCTACTTACATGGCGGGCTATTCGACTTGAAAAAAATATTACAAACAACCCGGGGAAATTTAAGGCCAGGAAGGGGTCGGCGCCTATGTAAAAGCACGTGGGAATCCCTAGCGCCCTTTTTTTTTTATAAAGTTTCCAAAATAACTTCTTATTGTACGAATATCTTCCACTTTTTCAAAGGATAATGAAATCATTAAAATTTAAACAAAATATTTTTGTAATTTTTTGTTATTATTAAACCAAATTTCTAAAAAAAAAAAAGAAGGGCCGAATGTAAGGAGCGGCCAAATCATTATTCTAAAGGTTAACTTTTTAAAATTTAGTTTAATTACTTTGTAGTAGGCCTATTTGTTTTGAATAACAATCACAGATGCAGATCAGTCAACACATGTTTTTTCTTATAAGTATCTACTTACTACTTAGAACTATTATTGTTTAGTCACGAAAAGATCGCCCTGTAAGTAGATCTAGTAAAACATTTTACTTATATTTTAAATGGATGTGGATTAAACAAGTTAAATCTGTGTATATTGTAATAACAGTTTTATAGTTCACGAGAGACGTTTGTTCAACTTATTTATTCAACTTGTTTTTTCTTATAAGTAGATACTACTTAGAACTATTATTGTTTAGTCACGAAAAGATCGCCCTGTAAGTAGATCTAGTAAAACATTTTACTTATATTTTAAATGGATGTGGATTAAGCAAGTTAAATCTGTGTATATTGTAATAACAGTTTTATAGTTCACGAGAGACGTTTGTTCAACTTATTTAAAGTGTATATATAAACAAAATAAAACTTCTACATCGGTTCAGTTGTATTAGCTGTTAGGAGCTACAAACCAACTACTGACTAACAACGGGAAGGGTGGGCACGAAAACAAAGTTTTATTTCATTGTTGTCATTATTCCATGTCTAAATATTATTAAAATAATATAATTGCCAATGTTTAAAAAATTAAAACATCTGAAATAGGAGACGTCGTTTCATCTCCTAAAAGGACCAAGTCAAATGTAGACCTTTTTTGGCGATAGGCGTATGCAACAAGATGGGTCAAAAGTTTTTGAAGAAAACATTTCAAAACGTCTCCGCTAATGTGATTCTTTCGGATTTTCTTGTTCTATTTCCGTTGCAGAATACTATTGGCCAGCGCTACCTCTTTATTAGTAGACCTAATATGGCCCTCTACTTTTTTTTTTTTACTAGGATGTATAGTGCGTTCTGAAAGAAAACATATTTATATTGGCCTTTTTTGACATTCTTGCTACAAGAAAAAAAGCGTTGTACACGCGAGGAGAAAGAATTTTTAAAGCTGAAAACACCGAAATGTGCCGGGGCCCCGTCCTGAAATAAAACCCCTTGAGGGCTTGAGTGGGAATCTGCCGCATCTTCCATTTTATCTCCAGAAAGAACTTTTTACAAAACTTTAAAATCATATAGGAAACACTATTATTATTAATGCTTATGTTTCTTACACACCTCATGTTGAAATACATACACATTTTCTGGGATTTCACCCAATTACTGATACAACTGGAGAATGCATTTTTGTTTATTACAAACCTCTAAGAGGACACGAGGGATACGACAACAGTGCGAATATGAACGAATATGAATATACGCTTTCTGTACAGGGGAAGGGGGCGGCATCTTAAAATTTCGCACGCAGGCGGCCACAACCGTGACCCCAATGTCGAAGGCGCCGCCACAACCCTTGAGGCGACCCTGTGTGTAGTGTCCCGTTCCGCACTGCGCCAATTCAGTTCCAAGCTTCAGGCTTTTGTTATCATGGTGACTTTGTTGTACTAACATAGACAGCCTATTTGTCTTTTGTTTCTCTTCATTTTTTACTCTCGAGTCAATTCAATGAAGAATAGTTATTCTTTTGAATAATACATTGACCCCATAGCCCCTGTGATGGAGGACAAGTACAGATTTATAATTGTTAGTCTAGATCTATTAGCCTACACATTTAATTACATGACTGACCCAAACTAATTAATGCAACAAAACATAATGTAAGCTTTTTTTTTAAAAATTTAAAAACTTGTCAATTATCTTGAATTAATCCTAATTCTTCTTTGTTTTTAATGGCAAATGTTTGTAGTCTTTTCCTGTGCTATTCTAACAGCTAAGTACACTATAGAGAAGTGCAATGAGTTCTTCAACCCTAGAGATGTCCTTAGAAGAAACTCTTACTGAAATTGTCTTATTGGAAACACATTGGAGTGCATTGAAACACAATATGAATGTACTGCTACTGCTACTCTGTGTAGTAGTGACTGCATTGAGATTGGAATGAAGTGTCTTGAAACAAAGTAAAAATGTAAAAAATAAAATTTATTGAATTATTGTTCATTGTGCTGAATGAAATAATACTAGCACAATGGACTAACAATGAGTCAGTACACTTTAACAAATCATTAGAATACCACCTAGTGTTTATATACATATCCAGACTTATACAATTTAATAGGCAAGGCTTAGACTAGAGGCTATAAGCCATTTCTGTGTTCGGACTTCATAAAAATGATTATGGGAGTCCAATTGATTCTACACTGGGCCACAGAATTAGATCACTTTGGGTTATATTTTTTAAGGACCACAACTCTTGTTGTACTTTTAATAAAACTACATTTTAGTTAATGAAGATTCTACTTTACCCAAACAGATTCTTCAACATATGATAAATGTCACATGAAATCCCAATACAAGAACTGGTTTAATGGGTGGGAAGTTCTCTTCCTGTTCACATGAAGACATTCTATGGACACAACTTTATTATGGATGGTATCTCATTTTTGTTGTTTATTTCAATGTACATTGAATCAAGTATCATTCTTAATGTATACATTACATAACATGATTCTTAGAATAAATAAATAGCATGTCAAAAAAAAATTTCCTTTTGTAGAAAACACTATCAAACAACTAAGTGATTTAGTTGAAACAAGTCAATACCAGCATTTTTCTTCCTGAACAAATCTAAAACAAAAAGACATATAGTTTTACTGAACATCAATATGAAATGGCCACCTGATCACCAATATACAACTACAGGTCAGGCTGAAAAGTCTTTGCAACATCATTTACAAACACACAAAATTGTCGGTCATTTGTTCATCAAGTCTTGATCAAATAAATATGTAACATAAATGTAGAGATCTGGTATAGATTGTCATTTTAAAGTCTGTTTCATCTGGACAACAATCTTCCCAGCATAGTCTATTCAGTAAAAGGGTAAAATAAATGGTTCTACTCAAAAAATCATATTAAAGAGACAAATCTTTTTTTTTGGTCCCTTAATATTTCTGTACGATCATGGTTTAGAATTTAATAAGTAGTAATTAAACCATTTCATTGTTATCAAAGTAGAACCTTTTAAACCTGATAGTCACTGATTGCATACTTAGAAAGTAATGCAGGGACAATACTAGATTCTAGTAGATCTAAGTTCCTACATTCATTTTGATACAAAACAAATCTATAGGAAAACGCTTTCATTTCATTGGCCAATCAAGCCTCCATTAGAACAGTGTTACTGCGACAGAGAAACAACAGCTAGTTCATTATTTTCAGCAATTTGTCCTTCCAACCCTGGAGACTGGTCTGTGGTTTGTAGTGTGGCCAGAGTTTCTGATGATTGGTTTAGACTTTCCAAATGTTGAGCAGCCAGTTGCTAGAGAAAATAAAAATAAGTATACTCAGCATCAGCATTATTTCCATAAATCGTAGGCATATTCTAATTAGAGATCTACAGACTGCCTGATATTGCCTATGTTTGTGTTTCCTCCCTAACAATGTTAATAATGGAAAAAATGCAACATAAAATGATATTTGGTAATGATAATCTGGAATTTTACTCTTCCTAGATAAAAATAATAACAAGCTCCTCTTTTGTAATAAAAGATGAGCACAATCTAATTTTCTTATGAAGGAAACAAATCATACACACATATAGGAGAACAGAGGTCAGTCATGTTAACTAATCTACAAACTTGAAGTTTCCTAGAATTGATGGCTGGGTAGGTAGCAGAAAGTGAAATGCCAAAAAGTGATAAAATGTCAAGACTAAAAACACATTTCATTTAGTACCTTCAAAAAGTGTTAATAAATTAAGGACAATGTGACTGGCATTACCTGAATGTGTTCCAACTGTGCTGGGTCAGTGACAACAAATACTTGGTGACCATTCTCACCTAGAGAAAGACCTGTAAGACCAGCTAGTCCTGCCTGTTGAAGGTCCTGTAAAATAATACTGCCTGGGGCCTGAAGGGTAAGCAGGCTGGCTACTGTTTGGTTGCCATCTGCCGTTACAAAGGTAGCAGCTTCTGACGTATTCACACCAGGGGTTAATAACATCATCTGATCAAGAAAAAAAATGTTAATCATTCTTTTCATAAACATATAATATTGGTACGTATATGTTCATATAGATATTTTTAAAATTTGGTTGAAATTTAAAATGTACGTTGGAATCTACTTATTTTAACCCCCTGGCGTGGACATCTTTCACCTTCACCTATTCGTTATATCTGTTGGACCATTAGGGCACCACACAAGATCTTTTGACCATCTTTCTCCATTCCATCCTGTCTTTTGCCTTGAATAGAATCTATTTCAATGGCAGGCATGTTTATTCTTTTATGTTGTCTTCCCATCACTTTCTCTGTCTGCCACTTCTTCTTTTTCCTGGTAGAAAGGTCTTTGCGAGCCCCAAGGATCTTGTAATATGGCCAAAGAGTTTGAGTTTATAATTTTTAACAGTGGTTAGTAGGTCATCATGGGGTCTAATCGCTGTACTAATCCTATCTTTAATCTTTTTGCTTGTGATGCGTTTTTGTATGTGAGACCCTAGCATCTCAATTCCATTGCTAGGATCCTCCTCTCTAGTTCTGCAGTCAGCGTCCAAGATTCACAAACATACAAAATGTGGTCAAGACCAGAGAGAGCATCAGTCTGATTTTAATGCCTTTGTCTACATTAAATGGACATTAGTGACATCCAAAGATGCAAGCAGCTGATGCCTATAAAGACTACATTAGCTCATTTTAATAAATATAAAACCAATTATTACATAATTATTATATTATGACATTAAGTCAACTGGGTACCTAAATATGCATTATAAATGTTGAAAACTGCATGTTTTTACCTTGTTTTTTTATTCACCAGTCAGTTAGTAAATTTTAAATGAGTAAAAATTGACAGAGCTGGATGTACAATGACATGTAATGAGACAATATGGTCAGGATATAAACAAAAGTGAGGTACATGAGGCATTAATATGATATCTAGATTTATGTTAAAGATAATTTATCAAGGTTGAGCCTACTAGATCTGATTTCTGTTATGAAAATTTTTAAAAATATCCTAAACAAAGAGGTGTAACTAAATAAAGAAAACTGTAAGAACTTGTACTAATAAATAAACAGCATTAAAAAATAGACCTAGTCCAATGAATAATGTAGAAATGTATGTTAGGAATTGAACACAAGTTCTAGCCCAATTCCAGCTCCCATCCTCTCAGCGTGGCCCCTCTGTGAAAACCTTTGCCCAGTGAAGCACACACAGGCTAACAATAAAAGCGAACATAGTCTCCAGTAGTAAAAGAGTAAAGTAAAGTTCACCTTTCAGACCTTGCGATCTATGGGGGAAGATGATGTAAATGTCATCTGTTTCTGTGGCCTGTGGTTAATGAGGGTGTCATGTGGCCATCACAACTACCAACCGCCTTTACTTTTCCCCAATTAATGTCAGGTACCCATTAGAGCTGGGTGGACTCAGAGGCGCCCAAATATCCCAAAGTTAAAAATCCCAGTCTTCACTAGGATTCGAATCCGGGACCTGGGTATGGAAGCCAAGCGCTTTACCGCTCAGCCAAGGCGCCTCCAGTCTCAAGTAGGTTACCATACATATGCTCCAGCGAGTATACATGCATGTGTGGAGGATAAAAGAAAGGCTTGCTAACCCTGTCCGATCCGTCACACCATTCCCCCAGCAGGGACCATATGGGCGGTGATGGTTCCTTAACGGAACTTAATGGTACAGTAAAGGAATATGAAGTTTGTACCCTTGTGGACTTGGTTTTTGGCCTCAAATGGGATGGAGGAACCCATTGCATTGGTCCAAGAGACTGTGACCCAAGAACAAACAGATGTGATTAAATTATCATCTAGTTGAAGGGTCTGTGAACAGGTAATCCGTCATCCTGGCCACAGGATAAAAGTTTTCCCAGGTCAAAGGTTCATAAAAGGGATTTTTCTAAAAAATTTGTGGACAAATAGACAAATCCAATAAATACAGTAATGTAATGTGCAAAAGTATGTTAGGAATTTCAAAAAATTTTAATTGTTATACCTGTGTTCCTTCCCCTGTACTGACAATGAGATTCTGATTTGTCTCCCCTTCTTCTGCAATTTCTGTTTTGATTAATCGTTTCTTAGATGGAGGTTCCTCTGAATCTGAAATTGAATAAAATAAAACAATTGATCTAAGTAAACAAATTGTAAATATATATGATGTATTTCAGAATTACAATTAATAACAATTACTTAAATAATAATAATATTTACAATGCCTACTGAGGTGAAGACAAAATAGTTCTCATACAACTAGAGCTCAAATAAACAGATCATTGCTAAGTGGCCACATTAGTGATTCTGAACTTTAAATTTCCAAAAAAGTGTCATAGACTATATCACTCAATTAATGTTGGAACAGTGACTCTCTGTCTACATAAATACACTGTAGGCTGAAGGGGCCAAATAACACCCATGAGCATCACTGGACAAATTTATGTTCTCTCCAACTCTACGAAGGTAGTTATGACTAAAATGCAACTATTCACAAGATTGCTAATTCTTACACAAAAAAAAAAAAAAAATTTTAAAATAGCTCAAGCAATTCCAGTTCATCAAATAAAACTTTTTTTTTCAAGTACCTCCTGGAAGATAGTATAGAGAAGAAGGATGGGGCAGGCAACTGATAAGTGAATTTAAACGAAAGATTTATTTCTGGTCAAAAGGAATCAATTTTATGATTTCGTGTCATTATTTTCAAAGATACTATCTTGCCTGTTTATTTAAAAATTGAGTTTAGTTAATGAAAATATTTAAGACTAGGCAAATCAAAATGTTTATTTCTCAATAATGTTTTTTGGTCCAAAATGTTCTTCCATTCCTTTATTAAATTTATTTCACAAAAGGATACCAAAAAGAGACGTCATAACCAACCATTTTCAGGTGATGTCACAAGGATAGTTCCTGAATCTTCCCCATGAGCTGTTCTTTTGTGCATGGCCAGTGTACTGATCTGTCTATAAGTTTTCCCACAGTGACATGTGTAAGGTTTGTTGTGCGTGTGTACAACATGATGCTTGTACAAACTACTGTACTCTGTGAACCTCTTACCACAGCCTAGAAATGTACACACATAAGGCTTCTCACCTGCAATGTAAGAGTTAAAGTACATGAAGAGAGAGAAAAGACAACAAGCTTCAAGCTTACGATACATCTACATCCACTCCTTCCTATGTACTAAGTACATTCATCCATATCCATTATAGATTGTGCCAGAAAGTTGAAGCGAGTCATAAAAAATATTTTGGTTTTGACAAACAAGATTTATAAAGAAAAAAAATTTGTGTGTTTACATTAATGAAATAAAGGTTCATGAAAAGTCTACTAAAAGGACAGTAGACAAAAAAAATATAGACAAACACTGTTGGACTAGATTTTGAATGTCTGCCAAATCTGAGTTCAAAGATGTTAAAACTATTATCAAATAAAAATAAAGTTGCACTAACACTAAATGAAATTTAACACCATAAATATACTTTTGTGTGTGTGTGTGTTAGAACAGCACATCCTTGGGTGTTAAATATGTAATGGATATATTTGATAAAATTTGTTATAAAATAAAGTGAAAGAAATAAAAGCGTGATGTATAACATGAATGGTTAATCAACTATTGGTACAATGGCCACGAACAAACTAACTTATGATGGGATGAGAATTTAAAAGTACCTGTGTGTATACGGATATGATTTTTATAATTTGTGGCAGAAGCAAAAGCTCTGTTACACCCCTCTGCATCACAAATGTATGGTCTCTCTCCTGTATGCGTTCTGATATGAACTTTACGGATATTTGATGTGGTAAATGACTGTGTACAACCTTCAAAAGGACATTTAAATGGACGCTCTCCTATTAAAAAAATAATAAATTATATCTTTAAGAATTATTATAGGTATGATATTACTTTATATAAAAAGTATGTATAAAAAATTACTTTACAAAATATTTATTGAAGTCAATTTTATTAAAGTTTTGAAAGTAAAGAAAAGATTTAAGGAGTTTTACCAGTATGTGTTCGCACATGTTTCTGTAGATCTCCAGATGTTTTAAAAGCTTTTTCACATCCTTTATCTGTGTGTGGACATGGATATGGCTTCTCGCCTGTATGCACCCTATTGTGTGACTTGAGACCATAGCCAGTGGCAAAACTTTTACCACAGTTGGGCGATTCACACTGGAATGGACGATCTCCAGTGTGTGACCTTTCATGGACCTGCATTTTAAATACAAGATGTTATTGCATTTTATCTTCAAGTAAAGAAGTATCTCTCCTCAAGTATTAAGAAAAAAAAAACAATAAAAAAAAAAAAACACCTCAGTCACCAGAAAATTAACTACCTGTATCATGGTTGGAACCTGTAACACATGATATTTCAACTAAGAATATGATGCTCACAAAATTAAATAGAATAAACCAAGCAAGAAAACATCTTCCACCCATATGATCATGTACAGCATGCTTCATAGTGTTCTATCCATAACCCAAGGTTCTACAGAGCACAAAGAAATCTAGGGACTAAAAACCCAGTACACTAAAAATGGGTGAAGAAGCAAGCAGTCAGATATTTTATTTTATCCAGAAGAGTTGTAGAAAATCACTAACATTAAACAAAGATGGTCCAGCTCAAACTAAAATCACAAAAAACATTGTCATATTGTTTACACACCATGCATGATCAACCACTGCAAAATTATTGTGAACCACTGACACTCCTTTTTTTGATTGGCTTATGTGTGGTCCCAAGATACAACTCTTACAGTCAAAATCTATGGTTAAATACTTTATCTGAACACTGTGCATTCATCTTAAAAAGTTATGTATAAGAATCCATAGACCCTTTATGAAAAGATCATGTTGCTTTCTTATGGCATGAACTGCATACGAGTTAAGAACTAAAGCTCAGCTTCAAACAAGCTGGCTACAACAAGAATGTCTATGATATGTGATTAGATCTCAATTTACTACCAACCTAAACCTAACTAAAAATCCAAAACTAATCCTAAAACCAGGCCAAACCAAAATCCTAAGCTTATCTTCTTCTTATCTTATATAATACAGACGTTACTTAAAAAAAGAAGATGATTATGTCCTAAGCGTCATGCATTTAGTAATGCATATTAACCAATGACTTAAATTCTGCCAAGTCACTGGTTTTCCTGGCTAGCTCAGACAACCCATTCCATGCTCTAATAGCGCTAGGGAAGAAGGAGTATTTGTACAAATTTGTCCTAGCATATGGACGAGGAATGTGCCTTTATCTTTGTGTCTTTCAGAGTATTTTATTAAATTTTGTTTTTGTATTTGAAGATTATGGTCAGTGTTTTATGTATAATTGCTACTTTACTTTTGAGTCTTCTGTCCTGAAGGCTTTCTAAATTTAGTGATTTTACTAAAGGTGTTAATCTAGTCAAATGTGAATATTCGTTTGTTATGAATCTCACTGCTCTATTTTGTGTCTGTTCCAGTTTCTTAATGTTTTCTTGAGTTGAGGGGTCCCAAACCAAGGCCAAATAACATTTTAGTTTTATGTTCTTATTTGATTTATAGAAATATCTTTTAATAAACCCTAATGCTTTGTTTGATTTTTTTTTAATAGTTTCATCAATATGTGGATTTCATGACAGTTTTTCATTTATTATAACACCTAGGTATTTTGTGTTTTTAGTCTGTGTTACTGGTTTGCCATGAATAAGATAAGTGGAATTAATTTGTTTTAGGTTTTTTGTTACTCTTAATAACTGACATTTTTCTGGGTGGAAAGACATGCTCCAATTTGATTCCCATTTCTGTAATTCATCTAATTCTCTTTGTAAAATATCTGAGTCTTGTGTTGTTTTTATTGTTCTATATATTATGTAATCATCTGCAAAAAAAAAAGACAAATGTTCCTGAAGTAATGCAATTTGGTAAATCACTTATGTAAATTACAAATAGTAGTGGACCTAAGACTGTTCCTTGAGGTACACCTGAGTTTACTGTTATCGGTGTTGATTTAGAGCCATTTATTATTACAGTTTGTTCTCTCCCTATCAGAAAATCTTTAATCCACTGATGCAATGGACCATTAATGCCGAAATATTTTAATTTTTTAAGCAAACTATGGTGGTGAACTTTGTCAAAAGCCTTGGAAAAATCTAGTAAGATAGCATCTTTTTGTTCACTATTATCTAAACCTTTAGAAAAATCATCAATTAGTCCTATTAGTTGTGTTTCACATGATCTATATTTCCTAAAGCCATGTTGGTATGGGGTGAGGACATTATGTTTGTCTAAGTGGTTTATGATGTTGCTACATATTATGTGTTCTAGGATTTTACACATGATGCTGGTAAGTGATACTGGTCTGAAGTTTCCTGGGTCAGATATTTCTCCTTTTTTAAATAGGGGGATGACATTAGCTTCTTTCCAGTCCTTTGGTACTCTGCCCTGGTTAAGCAATGCCTAAAAGAGTATTTTGAACACTGGAGCTAGCTCATTGCTTAGTTCTTTGAGTAATCTAGCTGGAAGAAGAGGCAGACAGAAAAAACGATGGGAGGACAACATTAAAGATTGGACGGGCCTGCCATTGAGAGAGGTTCTATAGAAGGCAAAAAAAAAAGGGAGGAATGGAGAAAGACGGTCGACAAGTCTTGCCTGGCGCCCCAACGGTCCAACAGACTAAGGGATAGGTAAAGGTAAAGTAAAGCTGGAATACCATTAGGTCCAGAAGCTTTATTTGGTTTGGTGTTGGCTAATAGTTTTTGGATTCCATTTTCTTGTACTACTATATCTTCTATGTTGTCTACTTGGTTCAAATTAAGTAATATGTCTTTGTCTCCTGGGGCTGAGAATGCTGATGCAAAGTATTTGTTTAGGATGTTTGCTTTAGTTTCATTATCATTATGTATTATGTTATGTTCATCTTTTAATGGTGCTATGCCTGTTGTTTCCATTTTCTGAGACTTAATGTATGACTATAGGTTTTTATTGCTATCTTTAGATATTACATTGTTTATGTATTCACTCTGCAGCTGTCTGCTTACTTTTTGGGTTAGGTGTTTAATTTTTATATACTTTTTGTAAACTTTTTCTGTCTTAGTTTCTTTAAATTTTCTATGTAGGTTTTATTTCTGTTTACAAAGCTTCTTTAGTCTATTATTAAACCAGCATTTATTTATTTTGTTTGATGTGAGTATTTAGTTGGTATATGATTTTCTATAATGCTTAAGATGGTTTTTAATGTAATTCCAGAGGTCATCAACTGGTTGGTTAATGTCCTTTTCTAATAAGAATGTTCGTTGAAAGTTTAATGCAGCTTGGTGTAGTTGTGTTAGGTTACATTCATTCCAGAGTAAGATCTTTCTTTTGGGTTTTGTATTGGCTACTGCTTTTATCGGACTGTGTATTTTTATGATCTCATGGTCTGATAGGCCAGGGATAATATCATAATCAACTACTAATCCAGGTCTGTTGGTTAAGAAGAGATCTAATGCTTTTGTCAATCCTTAGCACCAAATCTCAAAACCAATATCTACAAAATCAACCACATTTAAATAATATCAAATGTGTAGTCAGCACACTTCTCAGCTGATGCCAGATATCAAGTGAGGTGGAAGTCTACTTACTTAAAAATCAACTTACTTAGAAATAATAGACAATGAATAATAACAATAAGTAAAATTACTTTTAAATGGTGGAGTGTGGTGTAGAGACGCCCACAATCTTCATATATACACTTGTAAGCCTTGTCTCCTAACATAACTGCTTTCTCCACTGGTTTAATGATCAGTGTCTGAGGAGTGTACACAAATAATTAAAAAATTGTAGCCGCTTCAATATTCAATAGGTTTGGTCAGTGTCGAATAATTTTACTAAGTTATTATTGCAAATAAAAAAAAAAGAATAATATATTCATTATCTGTAAATCAAAACACATATTATATAAAAAAAAACATTGGAGTTTCCTTTTAAATTCCTGCTACAGACCAGAAAACATATAATTGAATCTATAAAGAACTAAGTGAATCACCTGATTAGCTATTGCCATATTTAAATTTCTCTCATCTAGCTCTGAGGTGGCAGCAAACAAAGTCTCTGGATTGGTCCTAGTTATAAATGCTGTTGACCCATCCTCCAGTTGGATAGCTTGTAAACCTCCAGCTACTGTAAACACATTTCATAAAGTAATTAGAGATGACTGCTTGTAGACATATATAGTAGAGATAGCAGAAAGACATATTGCTTTGATCCACATTTATCTTAAAATTATATTAAATATAAAGGTAATGAATTCAACACTTTTCTAATATATAAATTGAGTGTGCTAAATACTCTTTTTCAAAAAATACCATACAACTTGTACAGCCTTTTTTTTGTTCTCTTAATATAGTAATGTATGTTAGATAAAAAAATAAAACATTTTTTACCCCACTCCATTCCCCCAAGAAAGAATCCTGGTTAAGCAAATGTATAGATCTACTAGACCTTATATAATATTCCAATGATAGGCCTTTAGATCTAGACCAAGAAGATGTAAGTAAAATTTTTTGATCATTAATTTATTAAAGGAATGCAGAAATAACAGAAGACATATAAAGTAGTTTATGCTATTCGGACACCTACAGGCCAAAATTTCAAAGTTTGACTTTGACAGTGCATTATTTGACAATGGTTCGAAATAGAAAAGAAAATGAAGTATCAAAATCTTCTTTAGTTTAAGGAGAATAAGGATGACTACTTATATTTGTATCCCCTAACCTATATTTGTTATTATTTTTAAGGTCAAAGAGGCCATGTGTTTTCATTTAATTCAGACAATTTTGACCCACATTATTTCATTCCGGACACCATAATTAATTTCAGACAGTCTCTATATTTAGGCATCAATAAACTCAGATTTTAATTCTATATTAACATTAACTAAATTTTAAGATCCCCTGGCATTTTTCTGATGTGTTGTCTTTATATGAGAAAAGAGTCCTTGTAATCACAACAAATTTCCGTAAGGATCAATAAAGCAGTCTTAGTCTTATACAACATGCTAGTTTCATATGAAATATCAAAATAAAGATGTAATGACCACAAAAACAGCAAGTGTTCGAATTCATGTAATGTCCAGATTAAATAAACTACTCTAGTCCATTCAAGAGAAATATGTTCTGGTTCTCTAGCAAAATTTATATTTCGTTCTTTTTTTTTATTTAAAAAATTATAACAGTCAAGCTAGGAGTTTTCCCAGTGTGGCCAACAAGCTAGTAATTCTTTTCCTAATGATATACAGCAACTGTCAAATTTCAAGAAAAATAGAGCAATTTTCAAGATTCGTGTCCATGTAGGTTTCACCCACCTACCCAGAAGTTTCAACGATTGTAGGAGTTAAATTTTGGGTCAGGTACAAACATCTTACTTTGATAAATGGCTTTAAAAAATACTGCAAAGCACTCCATACCGACCTTGCAATCCATAGGGTCCATGAGCTTAAGCTCATTTGTTTCTATGGCACACAGTTTACAAGGGTGTCATGTGACCAACCTCTTTTACTTTCCTTAACAAATGTCACGTACGTATCATATTTCAAAAGCCCAGTGTTTACACTGAGATTTGAACCAGAGACCCCTTGGTTTGGACCCCTATGCCCACCTGCAAGATAGTAACTTTCAATAATTAGCTGGCTAGAAGCATATTTCAATACCACATACCCTAGTTTTGACAAAAAAAATTAAGCACTATATATGACCAAAGTAGCTCTATTGAAGACAGTGTTTCAAATAAGAAATACTAATGTACCTTATCAATTAGATATTAAACACATTTTATCAGCTTACAGATTTCTTTTGGTGTGGCCCTTAAAACTGCAGTAGATCCATCGTCCAGTTTGATTGTTTGTCCCTCCTCAAACTTTGGCAAAACTTGTGACTCATCATCAGTGACTGCAACATAAGAGACATTAACAGTTTTTACACTGAATAGTTTTATTAAGAATAAGTAAAAGCACACCTTATACCACAGACTATTGACTAACTCAAGGCATGAACTCATGACTTCTTCTAATACACTTTAGAACCTGTAATCTTTATAGTTTGGTTTTTAGTTTAAAAAAATTTCACAAAGGTTTGGCACACCGTACCTTAGAATATAGTACATAAAAATAAAGATAAATGATGTCATGCTCTACCAAGCAACTTTAAAACTCCACATTTTATTTTAAATCCTATATCTAAACATGATTAAAAACTATAATTTCAAATGGCCAGAGCAGATAAAGTAGATCTAAAGGTACATTTAAAACATGCTAACAAAACACAGTGCCAGAAAGGTGGAAAAAATTGGGAGGATAGCATTAGCCTATATCTTTTCAAAGGGTAACAGAACCTCACAAAATACATTTTCAAAATCTTCACTGAATGACAATAAAAAGGCTTACTGTTCCACCACACATCCCTGGGATTTGAAACCCTCATGATTATCTTATGTCATAGTTGGAAAGATTCACTAAAATGGGAGAGAACTGAGGTGGTCTTGAGGAAGACAGAAGTACAGTAGTAATCAATGTAAAGAATACATTAAAAAAATAAACTCAGGAATTTATTAAAAATTTCTCTTATAGTTTGTCTTGTACGTACTTTCAGAAAACTATTGTATTAAACATAATAGACCAAAGATATGGCACTCATTCTACATCAAACTTAGACAAACCATATACTACAAGTAACTACAAGAATAACCAGTCCCAAATTTGGTTAATTTACTGCACTATAATTAGAAATTATTCTGTTTCAATGGCATAGATGGGAAAAAAAAAGGGGGGGGGGGGTTCAAATTGTGCCTTTGGAAATTTTTGACTGTTTTTTGCATTAATTTTGTTTAATGTAGGTGAATTTTTAATATTAAACCATAACTTGCCCCAGTGCAGCCAAGGGGGAGGGTTTGAGTTTAAAACCCCCTCCAGGGGGTTTAGAGGTTAACTCCCATCGTCTATAAAACAAAAAATAAAGCAAACAACAATCACCAAATTCCAAGTTGTTTTTTTTAGTTCGAAGCCCTTTCCCCTCCAGAGTTTTTTAACGCTTAAAACCCCTCTTCAATACAAGACTCAAGAAAACAACAATCACCAGATTCTATGAGTTTAAAAACCCCCTCCAGAGGACAAAAAGCCCTTCAGCTTTTCTAAGCTTAACCCCCCTAGTATGTTTTGAGGTTAAAAACTCCCTCTTCAAAATTAACTAAAGCAACTAACTACAGTCACCAAAATCTATGAGCATAGCTAGGGAGTTTTGAGATTTGGTTTTTGAATTGTAGATACTTCAGAATATGCATTTTTGTTGGTTTTAAATACCGGAAATAATGCTGGCAAAAGGGCTCTGTCCCCACTGGGGAAGCGCTGTGAGCTAGCAAGAGTGGGCTGTTTACTATCTACTATCTTTCCACTAATTTCAGGAAGAACCTATTTTAGGGTATAAAAACTTCAGAAAGAATGAAGGGTCGGACTGCAATAAAAACTAATTATGTATACACACATACATAAAAGGGAGGAAAGAAAAAAATCTCACCCCCCCCCCCCCCCCCCAAACCCTTTCTGAAAAAAAAAAAATTGTGGTTACGCCCATGTTCTGTTTTATTCTTTTTGTCTAAGTTAAAAAAATTTACTTCGCATATTTTTAAAAAAATATAAAACTTTCAGTATATAAACTTTAGCTTAAAGTACATTTTTAATGGTATTAGATAAATAATAATAATCCCATAACATTAAATTTCTTTTAATTAAGCACTCCTATATACTAAAAACTGATTTCAAGACAGCTAGCCCCAAGCTACCTTAACATTGCTATTACTTTGCTCTCCATTACTGACACATTAAAAATTTCCAAAATAAACAGTGTTCAGCTATCATTATCTATCCATCCATCCATCCATCCCAGTGGCACTACAGCGTATGGAGGGTCCTGACCTGCTTTAACACATCTTTCGGTGCTTTTCATCTTAAAGCCAGAATTCTTAGCTGTTGTAGATCTGTCTCTGCATCATCAGGCCATTATAATCATGGTCTCGGGTGCCTGTCTTTGGTTTTTGCCAGCTTACTATTTTTGCTCCTTTGTTCTCTGATATTCTTTTAGGTGACCTTCACAACATAATCTGTTCTTTTTTTTTATTTCTGTCACTATTCTGTCTTCATATAACTAGTATATTTCCTGGTTAGTGCATGTCCTTCATCCTGTTTCATGTTGTATAGCTCCATAAATTTAAAGGATTTTCCTTTCCAAAGTATTAAGCTGATTTTCTGTTGTTCATTTATCTTGCATACATAGCTACTGATCTTATGAATTTTAAAAAATAGTTTCCTTTGTTTTTTCTTGATATTATTTTTCTTTTAAGTATGTGCTGGGTGGTTTAGAATGCCCTGTTGTCTGCTGCAAGTCGTTTCTTTATTTCTGTCAAAAGGTCATTTTAAGAGTTTATCATACTTCCTATGAATTTGAATGGGTATCATCATCAACAAACTAGCTACAAACTAGAAAGTCTGGATTAAAACTTAATTTTGATAATTACCAGCCTATAGCAGTAGATAACTAGTGTTTATCTATTCTCCTTCCAAATATATATTTGAGTTAATCAGCGTGTACACTTCTTGGCATAATCTATGATTATTTAAGTTTGTATGGGGTGCGGTTGCTGAGTGGTAAAGCGCTTAACTTCTGAACCGATAGGTCTTGGGTTAGAATCTTGGTGAAGACTGGATTTGTTAATTTCTGGACTTTTAGGGCACCCTGAGTCAACTCAACTCCAATGGATTCCTGATTAGTTGGGAAAAGAAAAGTAATTGGTCATTGTGCTGGCCACATGACACCCTCGTTGACCTTCGGCCATAGAAACTGATAAACTTTACATCATTTGCCCTAAAGATCGTAAGGTCTGAAAGAGATACTATTTAAGTTTTTGTGAATTATGGCATAATCCAGGATTAATTGACTGATTAATTTTACATGTTGGTATAATCTGTGATTTCGAAACATTACATACATTTTGGTGATATTTAAAAGCCTCTAATCATTTTGGCACAATTTGTGATTATTCAAGTTTTTAGATATGACTTAAATGTCTTGCATATCTATTTTGTGACACAAAGGACATAGAAATGGCAGTGGTACAACACTAAAACATACAGTACAGAACAAGAAAGTGTTACATTACTCTTACCCATTTCAGTCTTAACATTTTCAATAAGAGTTGTTCCATCTGCTAAGGTTAAGGAGGTTTGAGTGATTTCTCCTGTTTCTGAGCTAATCACATTAGACATTGTGAACTTTATCGCCTCCATTGAAGCATTTGCTGTGACCACATTGCCCTGTCACAGTGAATAAAATTATCATAATAGAATTGACTATAAAACAAACAAATAATTTAACATATCCAGTCATTATAACATGATAACAGGTTGAAAACAAAAAATTTAGAAGGGATGAACTACTTACATCAGATGCTTGCATTAGCAGCCTAATGACTTGGTCAGCTGATACTGGAACAGAAAGATTACCATCAGCATCTGACGTTATCAAAATACCATCTTGTTCACTCGCTTGAACCAAATGTGTTTCAGTATGTAATACACTATTTTCATCCAATGTAGCCTATAACAAATTGGGTATAATAATTTTTTAAAATTACAATTTATAAATTATGGTCGCTAAAATATTTATTATAAAAGAAAAACAAAATAATTTTTTTTAAATAATTAAGTATCAGTGTCATCTAATCATGTGTTTATTCATTATTGTTAACAAAGCAAGAAGCTATTTAACATTTAAGAATGGCTACCGCTGATGTCATGTTCCAAATCTCAGGTCATTACCAAGAAAGCTAAATAATTCACTGAGGATAACTAAAGTTTAATTTTTTTCTGAGTCTGGATGATTCACGAGTCTAGATACTTGACATGAGTACAGTCAATCAGTTCAGTCCAAATTAGTTTAGTGTTAATATACAGAAACATTTACATAGTCACCTTTAACTGAATTGTGTTCAAAATAGATGTGAAAACTTTTTCATTAATTAAAGGAAGGCTTTAAATTGAGTAGAAAGATTGGGATGAGGGAGGTGAATTATTCTTGAATGCACCACTTTTTGTGGCAGTTTAAATTATTTAACTAAGATAACCTGGGAAGAGTCTTCTTCCAATCCTCTGGAATTTACCATGTCTTCAGCCTCAGCACCATCCAAGCCCTCGACATCTGGGTGTATATCCTCATGGCCCCCTGACACCCCAAGTCCAATGGGGTCATCGTCATCACCAGTAATGGACGAGGTGACAATGTTGACATGATCATCATCATCATCTTCTGCTCCAGAATGACCAAGACTGTCATTTCCATCAGAATTTATGTTGGAGTCTTCGATTTCTCCCTGAAAACCAGAGGAGAGAAAAACAATAAAAAGTAACAGGATGTAATTGTAAGAGTCTAAAATAGATTAAATAGCAAAGGTATGATAGATGATAAGTCATAGAATTGGGAATTCAGCAGTAGAAAAATGGTTCAACAGAAACGCCCAACCCCTGCATAGCATATCCTCTTCATTAAAATGAGAGTCAAGCCTTTTATTGTACAGTATTTGTATAAGTCACCAGAATTGCACATCCTGTTGGTCCAAAGGATGTTCGTGTTAGCAAAGTACCAATGTTTAAAAACTTTATTGAGTTTCATAGAAATAAATATCCAGTACCTAAAATTACATATTCATTCAGTTCAATTTTTATTGTCAGTTTAAGTACAGGTAATTAATTCATTACTGATTTTAATTAATTGATTACTGGTATTATCAATTTAACAAAAATGTTTATGTGATTGAAACTTGTTTCTTCTATAATAAAATAACTTTGTCATGTGACAATCTATGCACATATACTATTTAATTGTAAGTATGGATGGTGAAATTAGTATTTGATGTTCAAACTTACATTTGCTTGTGTGAGTTGCAGCATTGTAAAATTTTTGCTCTATTTAACCTAGCAATCACAAAACCCTCAATTCTGCTTCTTGGAACAAATTTCTTTAAGCAAGAACAAAACAAAAGATCCACACATACTTAAGCTATGTCCTCAAAACACTGTTCTAAGTTTCAGTACACTATTGTATGACATTAAACACAACTTTGTAAGGTACAGTACTTACACCTGCATGATCTCCAAGACCTGCAAAGTCCTCATCATGGTCATGGACATTAGATGAAAGAGGTGAGAGAGAGTTAGACTCTCCAAGTCCATCCAGAACATTGTCCATAGGGATGACACACACTTTCTAACACTTAACAATCTTGCGTGCAACAAACAAAAATTTGATACAAACAAATATTTCAATATAGAAAACAAGCAAAATATAAAAATCCTCTTTTAAAAAACAAAGCTTATATAAAGGGGAAGAACTATCCTTAAAACTACATCTACCAACAATGTACAAGTTATCACCCTTATTCCATATCACACAAAATAATTAATTGACTAATTGAGTATTTTGGTTTATTGATTCATGGTTTGTTAGGTACAATAAATAATTGTTTAAAGTATCAACTTGATCAGAGAATGCCTGAGGGAGAAATAGCGGTAGCAATTATTTAAGAGCACTAGACCCAACAAATTTAGCCATAACTGCGAATTCTAAAGCATTAGTTTCCCTTGCTGCTATTAAACAAAATAATAAATTACCAGTAATTAGTTGTCTAATTTTTTTTTATTGATTCATTTCTTGTCTACGTCAATAAATAATTGTGCAAAGTTTCAGCTTGATCTGAGAAAGGGTGTGAGAGAAATAACATGCACACACTTTTTACCAGACAGACAGACAGAGTGAGTTGATATAAGCCTTGTAAGGTAATAAATACTTTTTTTTATAGGTATTATTTTAATGATAGTTATTTTAATGAGATAATACCATGGTCACACATTTCAAAGAAAAAATTTTTTTTTCACTTTGATTAGAATGTGAGGTAGTTATGTTTGGTAATCATGTAGGACAGCATTCCGTGCCAATAGAACATCAAAAATTAGCAGAAGAATTTTTAGTATCGGTATCTTTTATATTTAAAAATATAAATAGTGTTTTAATAGATTAAATCTTGCAAAATAAAAAACCTTTGTATTTGAAATGATGTCAATAAAACGTCTTAGCAACTTCAAGATAACTGTCGCACTGCCATTTTGTAGCCTATTATTTAGTGGTGTTGCCAACTAAGAGTATTTAATATTTAGGAATTTTTTAAAACACAATTAACCTTAAGACCTCTATCCCTAATTATGATGAAAATATGGCTGTTGATGGGAACCCTGGCGATGGTTCAAGGAGCTGTATCTCACAACAATGGATAAGATGAAATGATCATACAGTTGAAGGGAACCTCCAGACAATGGATAGGATCTCTCATTACTAGCCTTTGGGTATAATCCTTTCCTTTGGTCAAAGGGCATAATAGGGTGCAAGCTCTTAATGGACACTCACTGAGGCTATGTTGGTTAGGCCTTGGCAGCAAAGAATGTCATGAAAAATAATTCAGGGCGCTGATCTGTTTAAAAATGTTTTATGTTTCAGATGTTCCTTCAAAGTTGAAGATAATCTACTTTCTAGTTCAAACCTCTTGCAGGACAACAGGGGATGGCATCAGGCAGGATATGAACCCAGAACAATCGAGACAAATGAATGACAGTCCAGTGTGCATACCACATGGCCAGGCATGATTACAGTATATTTTAACAGAAATACAAGATTATTATTATGCATGTACCCCAAGGAAAGTAATAGTGCTATCAGTCAAAAGAATTGAGTAACTTCTAAATGAAACCTCGCCAATTTCATGCTTGACTGGGCACTTCTTGCAGATCTAAAGCTGGTGGTCAAAAGCTACAAGACATACAAGTGTGATGGATTCTCATTATCAGCATCAACAATCTGCTTCGGTGCAACTTTAACATGTTTTAAAACTATATGCTTCTAAATGATGTTTTATATACAATATATGTGTAAGTCTCTATCATTATCTTGGAAGACAACAGCCACCCGCTCTATCATAACTATGTCAAATTGTCGCAAAGTGGGTCACTTCTGTCAATCAAGACTAGAATTGAGTGGTACAAAAACTCTTTCATTCCTTACTTGGTTACTATATCAATGCCACTCATTGATCAAGATGCTCAATGAACTTTTATGTTGCCTGTTCTATTTATGTGTATGTTTCTGTTGTGTTGACTTTATATGAGAAAAGAGTCCTTGTAATCACAACAAATTTTTAATTTCTAATCTAAACATTGTCATCATCTGCTTATGCCCATATTAACTAAATTTTCTTCACAGAGACTTATCAAGAAAGCTTTTAGATACAATTAATCTATTACAGTGTCAGTGATTAGCTTTTCAATTTCAGCACAAATACTTCTAAATATGTACTGCTTGTATTTGATTTCATTTGCTGTAATGCTATTTTGGGTTGCTTAGAAGTGTTAACCTTAAGCTTGCAAAATATACAAATGAGAGAAACATTTTTAAATGCTTTTGACAGAGAAATCAGATATGGGCCAGTTGTTGTTAATTGTAAGGTCATTGTTGGTCCTAGTGAACAGAGATAAAGTTGGAAATTATTATGCTGGCTATTTGTAAGGAAAAGATAATGTAGGCAACTTGTATGGTTCAGATATTCTCAATAATGAAAGTGATAAGAATGCTCTAAATGTAGGACTGTGAATCTTTAACTTTAATTTTTGGTTTCAAAATTTAAATGAACAATATATACTGGGATATCTTTTTATTTTTACATACTACCTTATTTTGCAGAAGTTATCTCCCTTTTATCAAGGCTCAGATGGGATTGTGCTGAAAGTGTTCAGTGAAGAGTTTCTACAACTTTTGCTAAGCTTATTGTATCTTTTTAAAATTAAAAAAAAAAAACTCCATACTTTTAATTATTGCTGCCTCTTTCAAATTTCAGACATTTCGAATAATAATTAATACAAACTTCAAAACTATGCAGATCTAAATTTCATTCTGTATTCAACTCTTTCAGATTGAATATGCAATATTCAAATGTTTCCAAAATAAAATTACTAATACATGTATCCAGTGTACCTGACTGATTGACATTTTAGCCTTTGTCCTAACGATACATTACAATATAAATGTTTAGAAAGAGTGTATTTTTTCCTGCTTTACTGTTAAATAAAAATGGATCAAATAGTAAACATTCAAATTGTAACTAAGAACATGTCAACATGTCAAAAGATGTTTTAGGGTGCTATTTTTTTTACTTAAAGAAGAGCTCATCATATTTCGTTTAGAAGAATAAGAATGTGAATATTCTGTTTTTTAAAGTGAAAACTGGATATGTTTAGTTATTTTATTCTAATATTTAAAAAAAAAACTAACAGGCCACTAGCCCCAATTTATAAGCCCCCACCCATGAAAATTTGTTAACCTTGCTTTTATTTTAAAGGCATTAAACATGTATAATATTATTTGAAACTAGACATATTTTTTAAATTAAAATTTTAAAGCTGTTTAATAATGATTGTTCTGTTTTATATTTTGAATTATTTTTTTTTTTTAAATTAAGAGTTACATCCTTATTGTTAGGCAAAGTCCAGGTATTTTTCAAAATGGAAAAAAACACTACTGGGTTAAGAATCGTTTCATTCCTGACAAAAGAATTTATTTAAATTTGTTTGCCTGAATTTCTAGTTGATTCAAGAAGAATGCTTATCATCTCTTTCAGCAGCATACCCAAGTTTCAGGCGTCTGCATACCACAGTCTGTCAAGACCCCCTTCTTATCTCCCAATCATTTATGGAATTCATATTTGCATAAAAGTGAGCAATATAAAACTTAATGAAATATATTTGTTGTAGGTTTTTTATACACATTTTGGCACTCCTAATTTGACTTTGTTAACTGTGTGTGGAAGTCTTCAAAATCGACACTACAAAATCGACACTAGCAGCTGATAAAAAGTAGCACTGGAGAGAGAGCATAAAGGGGGGGGTCTCGAGTTGCAGATGCCATACACAACAGAAGCAGGAAGAAGGGTGAAAATGCAACGGAGCCTGGTGATTACATATGCCCAACCTGCAACTGCAGCTGTGTATCAAGGATTGGCCTCTTTAACTCATTAGCTAATAATGCACCCAAATGCGCCCTTCCCCCCTCACTACTAATGCGCCTGCCACAGCACACACACAGCGTGACTTGTGTAGCTCTCGTTTTCCAGCGTGGTGTTATTTTGAGCTGGCTGGGTTTTTTAAAAAGTAGAAATATAGATCGTTTCGTTAAAAAAAAAACGGATGTTTTTATGTCTTTCGCTTCAGTTTCTATGGGCCTTCAAAGTTCAGTGATTTTTTTTTTTATTTTCCTTAGCTGCGCAGGCCATTTTCTCAATGACCTTTCAATTTTTAGACCCATTATCGCAAAAATACACTAAATACAGCTAATAATGAACTTGATATTGATCAAGACATTGATCATTAGAATTTAGCGCTACACTTAGACTTAGATCTAGTCGATCCAGAGAGAGAGTGAAGTAAGCATTAGATCTATCATCTAGTCTAGATCTAGACTATTCTGAATTTAGCGTCAATGAATCTTCAACTTCTTTGACTGATATTTTGAACAGTTTTTATTTACCACATGAAAACTTTTGATGAAAAAGATCTAGTTGGGGGTGTTCACAATGTTGGTTTGGACAATGGTTTGATTACTTTTACTTTGTTATGCTAGAAGTAATGAAATCTGAGGACACATGCAGAACCACAACAGCATGATGCCATGTTCAGGCAACTAAGGGCCTCGTGCGCACCCAGTGAAAGTCAGTAAATACTCAAGACATATACAGATTTTATATATAAGCATAATGTTTATTGTATATGCCTACTAAATTCCTACTTATAAACATTACTGGTCTTTGGGTAAATGTAAAGGTTACCAAAAATTACAGATCTGATGGGGGGGGGGGGAGGGGGGTCCACCAGTCTTTAAAAAATCAGGCACTTGAACAAATTTTCGTCTTTACCTGTTGTTTTTATTGTTTTAATCTTGTAAAACCTATTCAAATTATACATCATTTTAAAGGTCATCCATTTCTCTTTTTTTAGAAGTATTTTTTGTTATTGATAGATGTTGTTTTATGTTTTTTAAAATATATTTTGTAAAGTCAGTCTATTTCTGTTTTGGATTTACCTCCCTTTGCTTAGTATTTAGAGAGATGCTGCTTAGGTATGGGCTTAGTAGCTAATGAGTTAATCACAAAGAAGTTGCAAAGGGAAAAGATAGTCTCTCGAGACGTAAAATGTCATAGGATTTTACTTTGTTAACTGTTTCTGGAAGTAGAATACATTCTGTATTACATCTAAAACAATAGTTATTATCAATTTTGAAACATCTTTTCCGCCAGAACAAGGATACTAATCAATGCTTCGAAATTTCTTATCATTTTCTTTCTTCTCTAAATGTTTTAAATTGCTTCAAATTTGATCTAGAACAGGTTCCCTTGTTAATACATCCAGATTGTTTTTCTTTAAACGTTATTTTAACCAAGCATGAAGCATTCAAAGCAGTTACCAGTACTTTTCTTTTTTTAGTAGCAGGAAAATAGTTTTTTCATTATTTATATATATATACATTCTTTTATTCAACTAAAATATACTAAAATACCTAGAAATAAGTAATTGCAATTTGATTTCATAATGTAAAATTATAATTGTTTTAGTTCTAGAAAAATTAATATGAAGGTCTTCTATACTTAGATAGATCTGTTGTTTTTTTTCTGTAATACAAAGATCTCTGTTTGTGGATGCTTTGTTAGCAAAAATGTTGTTGAAATTCATTTTTATAAAGAGTACCAGGTATGTGCATTTGTGAATTCCATGAAGTATGCAAAATGCGATGAACAGGATTTACTTTTGGATTTATCTGACTGAAATTTTTTTTTTATGTTACTTTTGCTTTGTTTTAGAAATGATTACTAATGTAATAGTCTTTTTATTTTTAGATCAGTTTTTATCTAGATAAAACTTAGTATTTATTAAGTAAGACTATAGTCAAGAATCTAGTCATTCTAGTCTATGACTACATTGACTATAACTACAAGTTTGTCAATTAAATAAAAAAGAAGAAATACAAAAATATTTGATTAAATGTTAATTTTATTTTTTTGCAATTCTCACATCAGCCATGACTTGACTTGTGTTCATGACCAAGATATTCTGTCTATTTCTATAACTTGAATCTAGATTGTTAGACTCTACATATATTTACATTCACACATTGGATAAGGTTCATATCTGGAACATCTCGAGTCTAGATCAAAATCTAAGTAGACCAGGACTAGTATATAACTATAGTGTTACTATAGAATCATAGATTTGATAGATCTATCTAAAAAATTATTCTAATTCTTGAATGACTTGATATTCTACTCTTAAGTTTTAGTAGATCTACTTTCTATATCTATCTTAATGTTAGCATATGATATATTATATTAAATTATAATTAAATTAGATATCTATATATAGTTATTATAGTAATTACATTAGTATATAACTATATATATATTATACCAGATCTATATAATTATAATACAATATCATATAGATCTATCTACTTTTGTAGCTGATAGCTAGAGCTAGCCTAGATCTAGGATGTCTCGATTTAGATCTTGTAACTAAAGAGTAGACCTAGAAACTTAGAGATTACTAGAGTTGAAAGATGTTAAAAAAATATTTAAAAAATATCATAAGAATATTAAATATCATCATTATTCATTTGAATGGACATGGAGAAGGGCATTGCTTTTGGATTTTCTGTTCATTCCCAGTCTTCAGTTTTTGCTGAGATTGTTACATTTCAAATGAGGGTCATAGACTATGGAGTCAAGATCTAACGATATGATTATCATGGAGTCATAAATTGTATTTGTTGACAACAATAGTGAGTTTACACATCTGCGACTAATTCTCGGATGATAGCACCCAGGAACTGTGCCCGAATAACAGTGAACACTGGGAAAACTTACCCAAAAATCCCTGTTCAGTACCGCCATGCACTGCTTAATCTTCAAGATGGCGTCGTTTAGAAATTAGCTTCCTTTTTTTTTTTTTCTCGTTCTTACACTAAAATAAATTACTGTAAACATCCTACATTTTTACTTTAAATTCATGCAAAAATATATTACCGTAAAAATGCTTCCTTATTTTTAGTGTTTTAGTTTACCTGTTTATATAAAAAAAAAAATTTATTGCGTGATCTAGCTATCGGGGTTGTCTCAATTTCAGTAAATATCGATAAATAGAAGTCTAATAAGTCTAACATACCGTGCTATCCGTAGATCTATTGAACATGTATCAACTCACTATGTCTGTCTGGTAAAAGTTCGTACACGTTATTTCTCCCACACCCAATCTCGGATTAAGCTGAAATTTCGCACAATTATTTCTTTTACCCGACAACACAAGAATCAACAAAAAATTACAAAACCAATTAATTAATCAACTATTGGTAATTATTTATTTTGTTTGCTATATTGAACAAGGGAAAGAAATCGTACTTGACAGATGTGATGGTATAAGTTGAATTAGTCCACTTGAGGATTATTGAAACCTAAGTGAACACTTTTTATGCATTTAAAAAACTTTGTTTTCTGTGGCATTTTACGTCTCGGAACGATCTTTTCCCTTTGCAACTTCTTATCTTTCTTATCTTATATATTACAGACGTTACTTCAAAAAAGAAGATGATTACGTCCTACGCGTCATGCATTTAGTAATGCATATTAACCAATGACTTAAATTCTGCCAAGTTACTGGTTTTCCTGGCTAGCTCAGACAACCCATTCCATGCTCTAATAGCGCTAGGGAAGAAGGAGTATTTGTACAAATTTGTCCTAGCATATGGACGAGGAATGTGCCTTTATCTTTGTGTCTTTCAGAGTATTTTATTAAATTTTGTTTTTGTATTTGAAGATTATGGTCAGTGTTTTATGTATAATTGCTACTTTACTTTTGAGTCTTCTGTCCTGAAGACTTTCTAAATTTAGTGATTTTACTATAGGTGTTACTCTAGTCAAATGTGAATATTCATTTGTTATGAATCTCACTGCTCTATTTTGTGTCTGTTCCAGTTTCTTAATGTTTTCTTGAGTTGAGGGGTCCCAAACGGAGAATGCATATTCTATTATTGGCCTAACCAAGGTTAAATAACATTTTAGTTTTATGTTCTTATTTGATTTATAGAAATTTCTTTTAATAAATCCTAATGCTTTGTTTGATTTTTTTATAGTTTCATCAATATGTGGATTCCATGACAGTTTTTCATTTATTATAACACCTAGGTATTTTGCGTTTTTAGTCTGTGTTACTGGTTTGCCATGAATAAGATAAGTGGAATTAATTTGTTTTAGTTTTTTTTTACTCTTAACAACTGACATTTTTCTGGGTGGAAAGACATGCTCCAATTTGATTCCCATTTCTGTAATTCATCTAATTCTCTTTGTAAAATATCTGTGTCTTGTTTTGTTTTTATTGTTCTATATATTATGCAATCGTCTGCAAATAATCTGACTTTTGTTCCTGAAGTAATGCAATTTAGTAAATCATTTATGTAAATTAAAAATAGTAGTGGACCCAGGACTGTTCCTTGAGGTACACATAAGTTTACTGTTATCGGTGTTGATTTAGAGCCATTTATTATTACAGTTTGTTCTCTCTCTATCAGAAAATCTTTAATCCACTGATGCAGTGGACCATTAATGCCGAAATATTTTAATTTTTTAAGCAAACTATGGTGGTGAACTTTGTCAAAAGTCTTAGAAAAATCTATTAAGATAGCATATATTTGTTCACTATTATCTAAACCTTTAGAAAAATCATCAATTAGTCCTATTAGTTGTGTTTCACATGATCTATATTTCCTAAAGCCATGCTGGTATGGTGTGAGGACATTTTGTTTGTCTAAGTGGTTTATGATGTTACTACATATTATGTGTTCTAGGATTTTACATATGATGCTAGTAAGTGATACTGGTCTGTAGTTTCCTGGGTCAGATTTTTCTTCTTTTTTAAATAGGGGGGTTCTTGTGGGACTAAAGAGGGCATATGTAATAACGAGGCGCTGTTGCATTTTCACCCTTCTTTCTGCTTCTGTTGTGTATGGCATCTGCAATCCAAGACCCTTCCTTTATGCTCTCTCTCCATGTAGATCTATCCAGTGCCACTTTTTCCCAACTGCTAGTGTCGATTTGGAAGAGCTTCATGTCGCGTTTGCATACATCCGTATACCGTAAAAGTGGGCAGCCAGCGGCTCTTCTGCCTTCTATTAGAACGCCATACAGAATGTCTTGTGGAAGTCGACCTACTGGTATTCTAAGAACGTGGCCAAGCCAGCCAAGGCGTCTACTGCTGATAACAGTGTGGATGTCTTGGCCGTCTGCTCTTCGTCGCACTTCCTCATTGGTTATTTTATCTTGCCACCTAATTTTAAAGATCCGCCTTAGGCATCGGAGGTGAAAGACATTCAGCTTTTTTTTCCTGCCATGAGTAGGTTGACGATGTTTCACTTCCGTATAGCAAAGTGCTCATCGGTAGACTAAGAATTTAGTATTGTTAGTCAGCAATATGTTGTCCCACACTCTTTTCTGCAACCGTGACAACCGTGACATGGTGCTCATTGCTTTGGCTATCCTGTTGGATATGATGAAGCCAAGATAGCAAAAGTGATCTACAATTTCTAGTTGTTGGCCATTAATGACAAATATTTAAGCCGAACTTCTGGCAAGCAGCAGATAGTTTGACAACCAGGGACTGAAGCTGAATATCAGAATCAGCCACAATAGCTGCATCATCAGCATACAGGAGTTCCCTGATAAGTATCTTCCTAACCTTGGTTTTGCCCGCAGCCTTGATACATTAAATAGTTTTCCAGAGGATCTTGTACTGAGAATTACACCTTCGTTGATGTCGTTGTACGCATAATGCATTAGACAGGAGAAGAGTATGCCAAGCAGAGCATTAAAAAAACTATCATGTAAATAATCACCCCTCCCCCCCCCTTTTTTTTCACAACTGGTCAAGACAAGTGACAGGATCATTGCACATTTGAGAAAGCTAAAAGCTAAACAAAAACAATTGGTAAAAATATTTCTATCGCAAAGCAAAGTGATACAATTACACTGTATATAAGCTTCTTTTTTTTTTTAAAGTATTCTTAAAAAAATGTTTTTCTTGTTAGTTTTTATTGTAACCAGTAAAGATCCTGGCAATGATTTTTTTTTAACAAAGCAGTATTTTCAGTGTTGTCTATATTGAACAAATATATAAAGTAGAATGTAAGGAGCATGGGCGTTCAGGATTTTTTTTTTTTGCTGGGAGAGGGTTTGGGGGGGGGATTTTTTCTCCTCTCCCCCCCCTTTTTGCAAAAATATTTATATGTGTGTACGTGCGTGCGTTGTGTGTACATAATTAATCTTTATTACATTATTACATTCCTCCATTCTTTCAGAAGACGTTTATTGTACCCTAGAATAGGTTCTGGAGTTAGTGGAAAAATTGTAGACTCCTCGTCATTGTCAGCTAGGAAGCCCCGCCGCCCAGCACTATTTCCGGTATTGAAAGCCAACAAAACGCATATTCTGAGGTATCTAAAGTGCATTATTCTGCTATTAAAAACATTATTTGCAATTTTTACTGACTTAGATCCTCCCGCGTCGTTCGGCTCATTGGGCGGCAAGCTGCTTCCACAAAAATCTGTCACTGGCAATGTCTGAAGTCTCTTCCCACCTGCTCCGAGGACCTCCATGAAAGTGTGGCGCCAAGTTGTACTAATGTGTCCCTGTTTGCGCTTTCCTCGTAATGGCCTCCATGTCATCGCAACTCCTATTCATTTTGTCGGAGAGCATGTCCCGCAAACCTCATGCAACACTCTGTCACAACCTAATTAAGGGGTCGACTCCCATTTCGACATAGGATTTCCTTGATTTAGACCCGATCTCTATAATTAACTCCCAAAATCCGTCTTATCCATCTTTGTTGAGCCACATTTAGTCATTTTCAATTTCAGCAGATGACTATTCTCTGCACTTTATCAATGGCGCCCAGCCACTGGTAGAAATTTGTAACCTCTCTTAGTTACGCTCTTGCAATTAGGTGATTGTAGTTTGCTTTAGATTTTATATCAAAAAGGAAAGTTTTATCGTCAAAATCATTTTGGAAAAGGGTTGGGGGGGAAGTTGTTTTTTTTTTTTAAATTCAAAACCCCTTTAGCTACGCTCATAGAATTTGGTGACTGTAGCTTGCTGTAGAATAAAAGTGAAGAGAGAGGTTTTCAACCTGAAAACTCTCTGTATGTGGGTATTAAACTCAATATCATCAGGAGGGGGTTTTAAACTTTAAAAAAAAAAGCCCTCTGGAGGAGTTGGTTTAAACTCAAAACCCCCCTTGGCTTGGCTAAGCCCATAGAAATTTGAGTGTGTAATTTGCTTTTTTTTTTTTTTATATTGAAGAGCTATTTTTTTTAGCTTCAAATCCCGCTGGAGAGGGCTTTAAACTTAAAACCCCTTTGGCTACGCTCATAGAATTTTGAGTATGTAATTTCCTTTTTTTATATTGAAGAGGTGGTTTTTAGCGCTAAACCCCGCTGCAGGGGAGGTTTAAACACACATACAAAAAAAACTCTTGGCTACGCTCAAAGCTTCTGGTGAATGGTGTATGGATAGTCTTATATTGAAGAGGGAGTTTTATCGTAAATTTCGGAGGGGGTTTTGCTATGCTCTTGGAATTTGGGAATTGTCGTTTGCATTCTTTTCTTTTTTTTTGTTTGTTTTTGTTTTATAGAAGAGGGGGATTGGACTACAAAACCCCCTGGTAGGGGGTTTTAAACTAAAAATCCCCATGGCTGCGCTGGGGAAGTGATAGTTTAGTATTAAAATCTCACCTAAAATTAGCAGAATCAAAGTAAGAAATCAGTCACTAGATTCCGATCATTTCGGGGGGGGGGGGGGGGTTAAACTCCCCCTTGGCTAGGCCCATGGTAAGAAGTATGTATGTATGTATGACGTATGTATGTATGTATGTAATGTACTGTAATGTATGTATGTTATATGCTCCTTCTGTCTCGGAAGACAATGGATGCGCCCAGACGAGTCACTGGCTTTGGTTACGTCTTGAGATGGGGCAGAATGTGGCCAATTCTGGAGCGGCAGAGTTTGCCACAGTTCGTGCATGTATATTCATCTGTCATAGGGCTAACTGACAGGACAGATTTCTTTTTCTTTCTCTTGGCTGGTGCAGCTTTGTTTCTCTTGCATTCGGTGAAGGAGATAGCCCAAGACCGGACAGCATGGAGACACTGTACGTGCTGGTGTAGTTTTGTTTATCTCTAAGAATGAAGATCATGCAATTTTTCATAATTCGGAAATCCGAACACAGTAGACATACATGTTTTCAAGTTACATGAAGTTACTTCCTTCGGCCAGTCTATATTTATTTATGTCTATGGTATCACTGGTATTTCTACGACATCTTGTGCCAGGATTTCATTCTTGGAGAGGCTTATTGTAAAGTCAAACTCTTGACAAGCAGCTGCCAGAGCATTCACAAGCCTCTGCAATCCTTCTTGTCAATGAGATATAAGTGCGGCATTATCGGCGAACAGCAGTTCCCTAATCAGGGTTCATTTCTTAGCTTGGCTCGACTTGGCTCCTTAGGCTCGTAGGGGTTACTTAAATACTCAATTACAAATTACTCACAAATAAGAGAGTGATCTTTCCTTTACTTCTTGCTTTTCGTCCAAACTCTTGAGGGAAGAAGAGAATTATATATATAGATAGATAAGCACCAGTCCAGGAAGCAACTATTTAACCTTCCTGGACCTGGAACAAGACCTCCCTAACTTAACACACTCTCTCTTACATTCAAGGAAGACTTAACCATTCAGTTCATAACACGTGCAAGACTATTCACATAACAAAGGGATATAACTAACATATCAGAATATGAAAGTAACTTTCATTCTCGCCACACCCCCTCCATGACACTCCCGTGTTGTTTTAGCCGCTTTGCAGAGGCACAAGAGTTTCCGAGGCGCATTCCTGGGCCTTAGATGTATGTATGTATGTATGTATGTATGTATGTATGTATGTATGTATGTATGTATGTATGTATGTATGTATGTATGTATGTATGTATGTATGTATGTATGTATGTATGTATGTATGTATGTATGTATGTATGTATGTATGTATGTATGTATGTATGTATGTATGTATGTATGTATGTATGTATGTATGTATGTATGTATGTATGTATGTATGTATGTATGTATGTATGTATGTATGTATGTATGTATGTATGTATGTATGTATGTATGTATGTATGTATGTATGTATGTATGTATGTATGTATGTATGTATGTATGTATGTATGTATGTATGTATGTATGTATGTATGTATGTATGTATGTATGTATGTATGTATGTATGTATGTATGTATGTATGTATGTATGTATGTATGTATGTATGTATGTATGTATGTATGTATGTATGTATGTATGTATGTATGTATGTATGTATGTATGTATGTATGTATGTATGTATGTATGTATGTATGTATGTATGTATGTATGTATGTATGTATGTATGTATGTATGTATGTATGTATGTATGTATGTATGTATGTATGTATGTATGTATGTATGTATGTATGTATGTATGTATGTATGTATGTATGTATGTATGTATGTATGTATGTATGTATGTATGTATGTATGTATGTATGTATGTATGTATGTATGTATGTATGTATGTATGTATGTATGTATGTATGTATGTATGTATGTATGTATGTATGTATGTATGTATGTATGTATGTATGTATGTATGTATGTATGTATGTATGTATGTATGTATGTATGTATGTATGTATGTATGTATGTATGTATGTATGTATGTATGTATGTATGTATGTATGTATGTATGTATGTATGTATGTATGTATGTATGTATGTATGTATGTATGTATGTATGTATGTATGTATGTATGTATGTATGTATGTATGTATGTATGTATGTATGTATGTATGTATGTATGTATGTATGTATGTATGTATGTATGTATGTATGTATGTATGTATGTATGTATGTATGTATGTATGTATGTATGTATGTATGTATGTATGTATGTATGTATGTATGTATGTATGTATGTATGTATGTATGTATGTATGTATGTATGTATGTATGTATGTATGTATGTATGTATGTATGTATGTATGTATGTATGTATGTATGTATGTATGTATGTATGTATGTATGTATGTATGTATGTATGTATGTATGTATGTATGTATGTATGTATGTATGTATGTATGTATGTATGTATGTATGTATGTATGTATGTATGTATGTATGTATGTATGTATGTATGTATGTATGTATGTATGTATGTATGTATGTATGTATGTATGTATGTATGTATGTATGTATGTATGTATGTATGTATGTATGTATGTATGTATGTATGTATGTATGTATGTATGTATGTATGTATGTATGTATGTATGTATGTATGTATGTATGTATGTATGTATGTATGTATGTATGTATGTATGTATGTATGTATGTATGTATGTATGTATGTATGTATGTATGTATGTATGTATGTATGTATGTATGTATGTATGTATGTATGTATGTATGTATGTATGTATGTATGTATGTATGTATGTATGTATGTATGTATGTATGTATGTATGTATGTATGTATGTATGTATGTATGTATGTATGTATGTATGTATGTATGTATGTATGTATGTATGTATGTATGTATGTATGTATGTATGTATGTATGTATGTATGTATGTATGTATGTATGTATGTATGTATGTATGTATGTATGTATGTATGTATGTATGTATGTATGTATGTATGTATGTATGTATGTATGTATGTATGTATGTATGTATGTATGTATGTATGTATGTATGTATGTATGTATGTATGTATGTATGTATGTATGTATGTATGTATGTATGTATGTATGTATGTATGTATGTATGTATGTATGTATGTATGTATGTATGTATGTATGTATGTATGTATGTATGTATGTATGTATGTATGTATGTATGTATGTATGTATGTATGTATGTATGTATGTATGTATGTATGTATGTATGTATGTATGTATGTATGTATGTATGTATGTATGTATGTATGTATGTATGTATGTATGTATGTATGTATGTATGTATGTATGTATGTATGTATGTATGTATGTATGTATGTATGTATGTATGTATGTATGTATGTATGTATGTATGTATGTATGTATGTATGTATGTATGTATGTATGTATGTATGTATGTATGTATGTATGTATGTATGTATGTATGTATGTATGTATGTATGTATGTATGTATGTATGTATGTATGTATGTATGTATGTATGTATGTATGTATGTATGTATGTATGTATGTATGTATGTATGTATGTATGTATGTATGTATGTATGTATGTATGTATGTATGTATGTATGTATGTATGTATGTATGTATGTATGTATGTATGTATGTATGTATGTATGTATGTATGTATGTATGTATGTATGTATGTATGTATGTATGTATGTATGTATGTATGTATGTATGTATGTATGTATGTATGTATGTATGTATGTATGTATGTATGTATGTATGTATGTATGTATGTATGTATGTATGTATGTATGTATGTATGTATGTATGTATGTATGTATGTATGTATGTATGTATGTATGTATGTATGTATGTATGTATGTATGTATGTATGTATGTATGTATGTATGTATGTATGTATGTATGTATGTATGTATGTATGTATGTATGTATGTATGTATGTATGTATGTATGTATGTATGTATGTATGTATGTATGTATGTATGTATGTATGTATGTATGTATGTATGTATGTATGTATGTATGTATGTATGTATGTATGTATGTATGTATGTATGTATGTATGTATGTATGTATGTATGTATGTATGTATGTATGTATGTATGTATGTATGTATGTATGTATGTATGTATGTATGTATGTATGTATGTATGTATGTATGTATGTATGTATGTATGTATGTATGTATGTATGTATGTATGTATGTATGTATGTATGTATGTATGTATGTATGTATGTATGTATGTATGTATGTATGTATGTATGTATGTATGTATGTATGTATGTATGTATGTATGTATGTATGTATGTATGTATGTATGTATGTATGTATGTATGTATGTATGTATGTATGTATGTATGTATGTATGTATGTATGTATGTATGTATGTATGTATGTATGTATGTATGTATGTATGTATGTATGTATGTATGTATGTATGTATGTATGTATGTATGTATGTATGTATGTATGTATGTATGTATGTATGTATGTATGTATGTATGTATGTATGTATGTATGTATGTATGTATGTATGTATGTATGTATGTATGTATGTATGTATGTATGTATGTATGTATGTATGTATGTATGTATGTATGTATGTATGTATGTATGTATGTATGTATGTATGTATGTATGTATGTATGTATGTATGTATGTATGTATGTATGTATGTATGTATGTATGTATGTATGTATGTATGTATGTATGTATGTATGTATGTATGTATGTATGTATGTATGTATGTATGTATGTATGTATGTATGTATGTATGTATGTATGTATGTATGTATGTATGTATGTATGTATGTATGTATGTATGTATGTATGTATGTATGTATGTATGTATGTATGTATGTATGTATGTATGTATGTATGTATGTATGTATGTATGTATGTATGTATGTATGTATGTATGTATGTATGTATGTATGTATGTATGTATGTATGTATGTATGTATGTATGTATGTATGTATGTATGTATGTATGTATGTATGTATGTATGTATGTATGTATGTATGTATGTATGTATGTATGTATGTATGTATGTATGTATGTATGTATGTATGTATGTATGTATGTATGTATGTATGTATGTATGTATGTATGTATGTATGTATGTATGTATGTATGTATGTATGTATGTATGTATGTATGTATGTATGTATGTATTTGTATGTATGTATGTATGTATGTATGTATGTATGTATGTATGTATGTATGTATGTATGTATGTATGTATGTATGTATGTATGTATGTATGTATGTATGTATGTATGTATGTATGTATGTATGTATGTATGTATGTATGTATGTATGTATGTATGTATGTATGTATGTATGTATGTATGTATGTATGTATGTATGTATGTATGTATGTATGTATGTATGTATGTATGTATGTATGTATGTATGTATGTATGTATGTATGTATGTATGTATGTATGTATGTATGTATGTATGTATGTATGTATGTATGTATGTATGTATGTATGTATGTATGTATGTATGTATGTATGTATGTATGTATGTATGTATGTATGTATGTATGTATGTATGTATGTATGTATGTATGTATGTATGTATGTATGTATGTATGTATGTATGTATGTATGTATGTATGTATGTATGTATGTATGTATGTATGTATGTATGTATGTATGTATGTATGTATGTATGTATGTATGTATGTATGTATGTATGTATGTATGTATGTATGTATGTATGTATGTATGTATGTATGTATGTATGTATGTATGTATGTATGTATGTATGTATGTATGTATGTATGTATGTATGTATGTATGTATGTATGTATGTATGTATGTATGTATGTATG